>CM052449.1:14020328-14251801 GCA_028533085.1 Varecia variegata | reverse complement strand
CTAGCACTCTGGGAGGCCAAGGCGGGCGGATTGTTTGAGCTCAGGAGTTCGAGACCAGCCTGAGCAAGAGCGAGACCCCGTCTCTACTAAAAATAGAAAGAAATTATATGGACAGCTAAAAATATATAGAGAAAAATTAGCCGGGCATGGTGGCGCATGCCTGTAGTCCCAGCTACTCGGGAGGCTGAGGCAGGAGGATTGCTTGAGCCCAGGAGTTTGACGTTGCTGTGAGCTAGGCTGACGCCACGGCACTCACTCTAGCCCGGGCAACAGAGTGAGACTCTGTCTCAAAAAAAAAAAAAAAAAAAAAAGAACCCCACTATGGCCTTCACCAAACAGCAATTATTGCAGGCTGCAATGCAAACAGAGCTGGGTCTGTATATTAAATGCCACCAACTACTGCTACAAAATCTAATCCTACTGCAATGATCTACACAGCTGTGTAGCATTCCTCTCTTCTGATGCATTGGCCCCCAATTCCAAGTATGAGGCAAGACCATGTGCCCCATATCCTAGGTGCAAAGAAAGCTCAAAAAGCAAGTATTTGACATTTTCCGTGTTTGTAGTGGTAAACAGAGTCTGCCTCCCACCATGCTCAGCCAATGGGAAGTTCCCAAAACATAGGAAGGCACATTAGTTAGTAAGCAGACAAAATCAATGACAAATGCCAACCATGATTAAAATTGTATGTACCATAAATTCTATCTCTAGAATTTCTAACAAAATTCTCACACATGTACAAGACGGGAACAAGAATTTTTTTTTGAGGCATTGTATTAATACATAATAGCAAATATGTGAAAAAAACTCAAATGCCATTGGCAGAGGATTAGATAAATAGGTTGTGATAAGTTAATATGATTTTTTTGTTGTTCAAGTATTGAAAAACTACAGTGTGAGACACAATGCTTAGACAGAAACTGGGGTGGGAAGGGGAGAGGGTTACATATGTGAATTTTGAAAAGACTCCATTTGAGGTGCTCCCAATGGAGTGGGAGGATAGACACGTAAGTATATCACTAGGACAGATGTAATGTATCAAAGGCTCAAATAGATCATATATATGAGGCTGAGATGGTGCCATTAGAAGAATCTAACTGCCTGCATTCGTGAGAGAGACACCACAGCGAAACGGTCCCTATGTAAGTTAGGACTTAAAAAATGTAGAAGAACGTATTATGTACGAAAAGGAGCGGTACAGTGCAGACAGTATGAATTTTATTTGTAAAGCCACCAAAGTTTGTTATAGCACAATGTTTTTCTGAGAACTGCTATCAAAATGTTTGCCATGCTTGATATTACACAAACAAACCATGCTTCATGGCAATACTGTGGCATGAGGGGAAAACTCCAAGAAGAGATTTTAAGTTTCATAGAAACTCATCTACAAACCCAAACTAAAGTAAAACAGAAACTGAAAGAGCACGTAACATTCCAATTTTGTCCCACTTAAAACTACTGTGGTTTTATGACACCATTGAAAAAGTTTTCTACAAATAATGCAATTATAATGTGGCCAAAGATAAATAATTCATTCACAGAAAACTAACCAATAATAAAACTGAGCTACTTTTCCACCTGAAGCAATAGAAAAAACTTTTCAAAATGTTGCCATCTAGTGGCTTCAAACTTGAAATAATGAACTACTCTAGCAAACCATTCAACCATGTTTCCTAGGAAAAGTTTCCTTAGCAGTTCTCAAAGAAACAAATATTACATTTGTGCCTCCGCCTTAGAAGAAAGCACTCCGGATTTGGGCTACTGGGTTTTAAAGTTTTGCTTCATCGTTTACTAGCTGGATGACCACAGGCAAGTTGTTTAATTTCTCTGTAAAATGCACACAATAATAGTACCTACCTCCCAGAGTCGCTAAGAAGAATTAATGAGAAGATCCACATAAAGTTGTTTAGTACAGCATTTGGCTCATAGTATATACCCAATAGGCAATAATAATTGTATTACTTAATTGGGAAAGAGTTGTAAAATATTTGGTTTGTCAGTGGGATTGAAGTTTGAGTGATACAGCAATTAAAACAATGGCACTTTTATGGCCATTCTGGTTACAGCATTATACTTTTTTCTAGAAGCAGTAGAAACATTGTATTGGTATATGGTTGCTATCTAGATAGCAGATATCAATAACTGGTATTCTCTGATTTTGAAAGATCCCTGGATTAAACTATGATTGTGATTTACTGTCACAATATTTATAAAGTCCAATTCATCACTGATTTAACCTCTTGAAGCTATTCTACAAGAAAATGTACATTTTTCTATGACAACATAAATGGACGTGGAGGAGAAGGCAGCTTCACCAGTTGGTTAAAAAAAAAAAAATTGAGGCTTATATAAGATGCAATCAGCCCTAAAACTGCCTGTCATAGCAACAAGGCAGATGAAATTGGTCCTCTCTCTTTACGACATCCTTTGAGCTATAGTATTGCTATGACTTATTTTATTCTTTAAGACAGTCCTTGAGGCTTAGCTTAACTTGATTTCACCTGCCCAACGAAGCAGAAACAGCATGATTTTTAAAATATGTTTGATAAAAATGTCTCCTGAGAGTTCCAAAGAGAGTAAAATGTTAAATGACACCACAGTTGAGAATTTACAGCTGGGCGACTGGCAATATTCGTAGTATCAATGGGCTGGAGTCAACCTGGGGGGCCTTTCTTCAATGTTTTTATCAAAAACTTGGGTAAATAGATTGTGCTTCTAAGTTGCAGAAATTCTGGGTGGATAGATGTTGTAGGCAGCCTTTAAGATGGCCCCAGTCATTCCTGCCTTCTGGTAGTCACACCTTTGTGTAATCCCCACCACTATTTGTGTTTGAACTAGGCCTAGGGACTCATGTCTAATCAATGTAATACAGCAAAAGCGATGAGTGCCATTTCTGAAATTAGGTTACAAAGAGCCTGTGGCTTCCATCTTCCATATTCTTTCTTGTTCTCTCTTGATGACTTCCTGTGATGGAACCCATTTGCCATGTTGTGAACTGCCCATATGACAGGGAACTGAGGGAGACCTCTGGCCAACAGCCAGTGAGAAACCGAGACCCCCGGTCCAACAGCCCATGAGGAACTGAATTCTGCCAATAATCACGTGAGAAGCTCAGAAGTGGATGCTACTTCATTTGAGGCTTCAGATCAGACCACAGCCCCAGCTAACTCCTTCATTATAGCCTGGTGGGGAACCTCAAGGCAGGGATACCCAGACAAACCATGCCCTGGATTCCTGACCCATAGAAACTGTGAGACAATAATATTTGGTGTTTTAAGCCACTCAGTGGTGGGGTAATTCGTTACACAGCAATAGATAACACACAGTGGATCAGAGGTCAGCAAACTACAACCTGTGGGCCAGATCTTGTCCCAGGTCTATCATTGTGTGGCCCTTGAGCTAGGAATGGTTTTTACAACTAAAAGAGTTCTGTTGTTTTTTTTTTTTTATGAAAGAAAAAAAATACTACATAACAAAGACCCATGGCTCACAAAGCCTAACATAATCACTGCCTAGCTTTTTATAGAAAAATTTGCTAACCCCTGCAGTTAATAATATGACCAGTGACAGAATCAAGATGCAAAATGATTGCCTTGACTGACTGGGATAAAAAAAGTGAAGTAGATGAGTTAAAATTTGTCAGTCACAAATAAAAATTTGTCCTTAAATTCAAAAATTCAATCTCAGAAATATAGGATAATGGTTGTGTGAAAAGGATTGGAGAATATTAGTGGACCCTAGGCTTACAAAGAGCTAAAATGTAATGTGATGCTTAAAACAAAAGTTAATATAAGCTCAGTTTGCATTAACATAAATATAAATCCATTTCCTAGAAGGATATAAGCTAATGACTACTCTGCATTAGCCAGAGCACATGTGAAGTATTTTAAAACTGTTTAAAAACAGTGGAAAGGCTTTTGTATAAGGCTTCTTGGCTGTATTTCCTTTACTTATTGCTAGATACATTTTTTTAAAAGATTCAACATGATAGGTGAAACCACTGGTATGTAAATTTATGCATTTCATCTGCAGTAATCTCCATATTTTTTAACTCAACTCTTCTCTTGGTGTCTATTTGCATTTTATAACATGTTCATATTTTTTTTCTTTCTGTTTTCTTTACATGTATTCCAAAAAAAGTAGAGGGAAAGAAAAGACAACCAAGGACATGTATGTGTTTGAGGATGGGGGTGGCAGATAATTGATGTATTTAAGAGTGTTGTGTCCTCCATATCTTCTCTAATCTCTTAAAATGTGGTCTATCTATGATGGCATATACTGTGCACATCTGTGCCTACAAATGTATCCCAGAGTTTTGAAGTAAAAGTCGCTGCAGAACAAATTGCATCTAGAAATAAACATAAAGCAGATAATTTTGACTAACACTGAACTCACATTTTTGCGGGTTATAAATGAAGAGCATAGAGACTAACCAAATATGTTACAACTTATTTGAGTTCAAAGTGTTTTGAGGACTGATTGGAGACATCATGTACCCACAGACAGCAATTAGTTCCATTCAGTCCTTATTTACAGTAAAATCTGCTCTCTCCTCACTTTCCTAGAAAGCTACTTAAGTTTATTTAAACTTCGCAGACCACGATTCCTTGTTGTTTGCTGTGATCTCTGAGAAATTGTTCTGAATGTGGTAAGCAGTGACTGACTCATCCAGTGGCTTTCAGCTTTACACCAGCCAGGAGGACAAGCAGGACTGCGAATAAAAATGGTCTTTGATGCGGAACCTGGAAAAGCAGAACTGTGGAGGCACCAAAAAAAGTTCTCTTTAGGAAGAATATTTCTGCCTCAGAATGTGAAAAGCGACTGCTATATTCATACTCTGGAGGGAGGTGCAGACTTGCTCTAAGGTGACTCAGTATGGTGAAAACACAAGAGAGATTAAAAGAAAAGAGGGAACACACAAAGGATAGAGGAGAGTTGGAGTGATAATATTTCTGCTGATATTAAATCACTATTTGAATGAAATTATTTAAATATTTAAGATTAAAATTTAAATCTCATATCTATATTTTGGTAATACATTTGACTTTATTTTGTTCTTACAAGTCCAACACTGGTAGCCCTCAACAATAAACTTCTTTTTACATTTAAGCCTTAGATCATGACACTCTATAAAAAAACCTTTAACCACTAAGGGTTTAGGTGGAAATCACCATTGTGTTAAGCTTCTTAATTATTAGTGTCCTCATGAGAAATTTATTTCTTATAAATTTCAATTTGGCTGCTAGGAATGCAAAAAAAATTTTTAAGTTGTTTTAATAGCTTAGTAAAAAGAAAGAGAAAAGCAGTAAGCTAATAGATTAATCTGCTTGTTAGAAAGAAAATGCAAATATATATGGCCAGCCTTTCTATTTGTATATTTATTACAAAGTAATTTGCCAGAGATTATTTGAAGTCTTCAATATGTTTAGAAGATGACTCTCAATGTTCAATATGTTTTCACTTGTCCAAGAACTGAATGGCATATGTCCAGAAAATACTAAATAATAAATAAGATATTTATATATAGTTATATGACTATTGCATCTTCATTTTGAACTTGAGTTTTCTCAGCTACCATGTACAGGCCATAACAGATTTGTGGCCCAATTAGAGATGGAACACTCTAAAATTAGTATTGCTTATTACATATTTTATCATTTAATTAATAATATTATTATATATGCTATTATTTATATTAAGTTATATTATTAAATATCATTATTATGCAATTTTATATCCATATAATGCATAACTTGCCTTTATCCTTTCACTGATTTTTATGAAATAAACAAACAACCTGGGCACAGTGGCTTGTACCTGCAATCCCAGCTACTAAGAAGGCTGAGATGGGAAGATTGCTTGAGCCCAGAAGTTCAAGCCTTCAGAGAGGTCAGGAACATTTTTTGTGTCCATTCTTCAAAGACCAGATAAATACCACATTCTTTGTTAAGGCTTTCTTTCCTTTTTTTAATTCTTTTTTTTTGTTTGTTTGTTTCTACTGAGTTGTTTTTGGATCTTTTTACGTTGTCTATCTCTTAATAGGTTGCTATAGGTATTGTTGGTTTTAATAGATTTGTCTTTTGGACTTCATATCAGAGTTTTGAGTGGATTGCACACCACAATTACCATATTAAAGTATTCTGGATTTGTTCATGTACTTAATTTTACCAGTGGGTTTTATGCCTTCAAATATTTTCTTTTTGCACATTAGTGTTTTTTTCTTTAAGATTGAAGAATTCCCTTTAGCATTTCTTGTAAGATGGGTCTGGTGGTGTTGAATTCTCTCAGTTATTGTTTATCTGGTAAAGACTTTATCTCTCCTTCATATTTGAAGGACAGCTTTGCTGGATACAATATTCTTGGATGGCAGTTTTTCCTTCAGCGCTTTGAAAATGTCCCACTCCCTCCTGGCCTGTAGGGTTTCCATTGAGAAGTATGTTGCCAGATGAATTGGGGCGCCTTTATATGTTGCTTCTTTTCTCTTACTGCTTTTAAGATCCTCTCTTTGTCTTTGACCTTTGAGAGTTTATTATATGCCCTGCAGTAATCTTCTTTGGGTCAAATCTATTTGCTGTTCTCTGACTTTCCTGTACCTGGATATGTATTTCTTTCTCAAATTTTGGAAAGTTTCCTGTTATTATTTCATTGAATAACCCCTTGTTCTTTCTCAACCCTTTCATGAACACTAATAATTCTTAGGTTTGGTCTTTTGAGGTAATTTTCTATATCTTATAGGCAATCTTTATTCCTTTTCATTCTTTTTTCTGTTTTCTCCTCTGACTGAGTATTTTCAAATAGCCTGTCTTTGAGCTTACTGATTCTTTCCTCTGCTTGATCCATTTGGCTATTGAGGGCCTCTAAGCCTTTAATGAATTTTTCAGTTCAGTAAATGTATTTCTCAGTTCCAAGGTTTCTGGTTTTTTAAATTATTTCAATCTCTTTGTTAAATTTCTCTGATAAATTTATGAATTTCTTTTCTGTGTTATCTTGCAGATCATTGAGTTTTCTTTTTTTTCCTTTTCTTTTTTTTAAATTTTCCCCACTCCCGAGTTTTATTAAAAGTACTATTTTGGAATTCTTGGTCAAAGAGTTCAAATATTGCCATTTCATTAGGGTGATTCACTGGTTCCTTGCTTTATCTCTTTGAAAAGATCATGGTTCCCTGTCTGCTATTGTTTGTTTTGGATGTACATCTATGTCTCTGCATTGAAGGATCATTTATTTATTCCAGTCTCCTCTAGTTTGTTTTGGGTTTTATTAGATATGTTTGCTTAGATATTCTTTGTAATTTACCTGTTCGTTCATTCTTTCTTTCTTTCTTTCTTCTTCTTCTTTTTTTCCCACTAGGTCACTGCCTCCTTTTCAGCACTAGATGGCATCTTAAGCCCAGGCTGGCCATAGTTCTAGTAAACAATCAGAGTGCCATTTCCAAATGAGGGCAATTCCAAAAGGGAGATCCTGATAGCAAAGGAAAGCTGGTTAGGGGTTCTTGCCCAGTGGACCTGTCAAACAAACCTACCTCCTATAGCGTGCCGCTTAACAGACACTCTGATTTAGCATCTCCTTTGGCCAAGTTACAGAGCTGAGTTTCCAGGGCTGGAGATGGTAGTCCCACTTCCCCCCTTTGTCTCTAGCTGTCCTCAGGGATATTTCTCCCTTTAGACGCTCCCGATATTTCTTATCTTCCCTTCTTAACGGAAGGACAGGTCTCTTGCAGGGAACCAAAGGTAGTGGGGAAGCTGGTTGTCCACCTCAATCTCACTTTTTCCAATGTAGAAACTGTAAGTCAGAAGAAATTTTCCTCATACTTCAAGCCTGGCAGATTGGAGGAAGGGGTGTCATGGATATGGAAGTTTGATTTTCTCACCATCTACTCAGAGGTTTTTCACTTCTCTCTGGTCCTGGGAACTGTCTTATTCTCATATTTGAGTTCTGGGATATTGCTGGTGATAATTTCAGTGCTATATAAATATTTGTTTATAGTTTTCTGTGGGTTAGAGTGAAGCCAGCTTGCTTCTGTGCTGCCATTTGAGATCCTTGAGCTCTTATTGAGCACTTTTTGCTTCTAAACTCCAATAGCACTCTTTTTTTTTTTTTTAACTCTGACATTGCACCTTTAATCTATAACCTCATCACAAGGCTAGTACCTGTGGAGAGGAAGGTGGAGCAAAGCATTTGTCATCTGTCTTTCCAAGCATAGCTCTAAGAAAGACTCTCACAAGCCATAAAGGCGTTACGTGTGGGATTTCCAGACAGTAGACTCTGAGATTGAGTTTAGTGTGTCATGGGACTAAGGAGTATCCATGGAATTGACACCTGTGGAAGGGAGGGAAAGAAAGTAGAAGTGGGGAGAGAGAGAAATCAAGCATCAGCCCTAGCCAACCCTACTGGAAGCTTCGAAGCTAGAATGGCCTTTCAGATGGCAAGGCCTTCATACCCTACATCAATAAATTATTGGGTGTGAGACTTCCCATGCAGCTCTCTGCAATTGAGCAATCTCTGAAGGTGCTGACAGCTAAAGGTGATCTGCTGATAGCTCCCTCAGAAGCTAAGGACACAGTCCTTCATTGAAGAGGGATCCAGGTTATATATCACAGTATCCACCACACAAGGGTGAGATCACTTGGACTGCTCATCCAAGAAACTGGCCAAGATCATCAAAATTCTCATCAGACCTCATCCATAACCACCTAATCCTACCTAGTAGCTATGACCTCCTCCTCAGCAGAAAGATGAATTTCCAGTGTAAGTTGACAAATAGAAAAGAGGATGGTGGAAGAAAAGAAGTTGGAGAAGGAGGAGGGGGAGGGGGGAAGAGAAGGGGAAAAGAGGAGAAGGAGAAACAGCAACTGAGTTTGTGCTGAGCTCCAAACTGAGCCAGAATATATTGGGGGAACATGCCCAGGCATATATGTTAGATAGGCACTTGCTATTAGAGAGTTATTATCATCAATTAACTAGAGACACACAATGCTGTGAACTCCTAGAGCACTTAGATACTGAACTTCACCTGAGCCCAGCATTCCCTTAGGCCATAGGATAATTACTTTACTTGATATTCCCATTCTTGAGGCTCCTATTAGGTACATTTGGCCTATTAAATGGTGTTCTTGAAATAGGGAGCAGATATTCACTGTAAGTCAGCAGTTGACTGCACGATCTATTTTGCATTTGTAGCTAAAATCCAAACAAATAAATAAAAAAATAGAAATGTACTTCACTCTTAGAAAATTATAATGCCTTTAGAATTACATATATGAAATATCTGTGGCAATCTCTCAACCCCCTTTGCTTCTTTGCTGGGGCCCTGGTACTGTTTCAGAGAAGAATGAGAACTCCACTTCTCATTGTCCTCCCTTTCCTCCCCTGCATTCAACTTGTCTTCCCAGCTGCTGGCCCTCTTGGCCAATAGTGACCCCAGACTTTCCACCAGATGCTTGACTGTGGACCCACAGTGACGGTAGCTATTAATACATGAAGGCAATAATTTCCCAAAAGTTTCCATAGACCTCACTACAAGTTCCCCTTTGCTGTTGCACTTCAGAAATCTGAAGTGCTCGGCTTCTTGCTTTTTCCTGCAAGCTCCGACTTGTCCCTCAGACAGGTATTTAGAGAGTAGTGGTTGGTAATGATTTTTCTGAATCTCTGACTCTCTTCTTCCAGACCTTCATTTCCACAGCTCCTTTCACATTTAATAAATCCCATATTCTGATAATTTTTATAGTGGCTCTATTGTCCTGACAGAATCCTGAATGATACCCTTTCCAACCAAGTAAGTTAGAGAAACCAGGTATGGTACAATTGGTCCACAAATGGTAGTTACCTTTCTAGAGTAGAAGAGCTTCTTCACCTCAATCTCAATCATACCACACCATCCTTCTCCTTCCCTCATCATAAAAAGAGGCCTCTACTATCTCTATGAAGGAATTTCTGCCACAAGGTACTTCAGGTCAAGGTTACTTCTGCCTGTGCCCTTATTTCTTGAGAAAGTTGTCTATGGCAATAATTAATTGCACAATATGTGAGATTGGACATGTTCATGGTAAACACTGTCTTTAAAGCCTGGATACACTAACTGGAGAGGCCTTAGAACTTTCCCATGGCCTGAAATATCACAATGGCAGGAGAGCTAACCATATTTCAGATGCAATGTCATATTCTTATGAGGAGGCAAATTTCACATCATGTACACAGCAGGTACGTATAAGGCAAGAGGATCTATAAATTTATTTATGGGCAGATTTACTCATGTCTGAGAGTCTTTGCTGAAAGACTGACATGGTGCTACAACTACAGCTAGAAGTGAAAGACTTCATCATAGGACAAAAATAGGAAGACACTTGGGACAAGTAGCCTCTGATGGAGTTCCAGAATTACTGGAAGAGCCCCTGAAGAATCAACGTGTTGCTTCACTCAAAGTGAAGCTCAAAGAAGTGTGTGAAGCTCCAATCAGAGCACTGACCTGACTGGATACTGAGGTTCATTCAAGACCCTGAATAAGACCCTGTCTGGCAATCCTTTTTCTGACAAAACTTTCTGATGTATATTATTGCTTAAGGGATTGGCATCTTGAACCAAAGCATGCTCAGGATGCTGTAGGAAAAATTGTACTCTGATCCCTTGGAGTTCATTTGACCTAGCACTTCCCCTTCATAAATATTTAGCATAATTCTTAATGCTTTTATCGAGTGTCCTTTTCACTGGATCATATCCTGCTTCAGACCCTGCTGCCTTGCTGATGAGGAAGGTGTGTCATCTCCATAACTACCTGAAAACTTAGAGTGAAATCATGTATTATGATTAGTTTTGTGTTTCTAGAGTGTATCCCTCAAATCTTTCCATGTCTGAATTCACCCCTCTCCTAGTCACTGTCCATAGATGAGAGTTAAAAAGCATGATCAACCAAATACAGAAAGAAAACTAGCATGGCTACATATCAATAAACAATATGGGTCTTAACCAATGAGATTTAAGCAGAAATGTCGTGTGAAGCTTCTAGAAAATGTTCCTAAAGGAAACATTCTTGTCCTTATTCTGAGTGGCATCTTTTCTCCTGGCTGGAATGTTAGTAGAATAGCTGGAAATGAAGCAGTCATTTGTGAGTGTCATAGTGTGAGTCCTGAGTTTCTATATCCGACATTGTCCAAACCTTCCCACATGTGAGTTGCCAATTTCTACATCTACAACCACCCTCATCAGATTCTCTTGCCACTTTCTACCGTTTGTCTCCCTTAAAGAGATTAACCATGCCTTTCACCCGTGCTTCTGTTGTATGACAAATTGTATGGCCATCCATCCTCTTCTTCACTATCATCATTATAACTCTTTTCACTGCCTTTCTTTATATTGGTCTCCTCCCCTTCCTTGCCTTCCAAACTTCAGTACAGAGCCCAACACAACAGCCAAGACTTATCCAGAAGACTCCTCTATATCCTTAATTCTTTGATCCCTCACTCTATTCCCTTGCTTTAACTAACATCTGACTGTCCCCTGAAGACTCCAGTTCCCCTAGTCCCTCTTAAGTGAATGTTTGCAGGTAAATGAGGGAGTTTTTTTCAGATGGCTTCCACTTTCTTAGTAAAATAAGAGATGAGGTTATCTTCTGAAAGTGATCAGGGAGGTGGGGGATCAGAGATTTGAGAAAAGTGTTATCCTTCATTTCCAATTCATCAGCAAGTCCTATTTACCCTTACTTCAAAATTTATCTTGACTCCAGTTGTTTCTAACTATCTCCACCACTACTACAGTGGATAAAGACATAAATTCTTATCGTGACCCGTTATGATTAGCCTATACCTGCTTCTTAGGCCCATCTGGCAACATGCTTTTCATAGCTCTCTGACACAATGGAAACAATAGCCTTCTTTCAACTCCTTGAAACCACCATGATTCTTTTAACCTCAGGGACTTAGCATAGGTATACTTCATCCTTTCTTCAACTAGTTAACTCCTACTTTCCCTTAAGGTCTCACTTCAACCATAGGTTCCCAGGAAAGCAATATTATACTCTCATATAGTACCATGTACTTCTTCCTGAGCACTTAACATAGTTATAACTTTCTATTAATTATAGTTATATTATTATAGTTATACTTAGTTATATGATATAGTTATATTATTATAATATACTTGGCAATAATTTCTATTAAATAATTTTTACATTAATGTATAACCTCTTTGCTCCACCTAGCTTGTAAGCTCAATAATAGTGGAGGCCATGCCTGTTTTTGCTTACCATTGTATCCCCAAGTTCTAGCCTAGTGCCTAATACATACACGGTAGGTTCTCAATAAATATCTGTCAAATAAACAAAAGTTTAAGTTGGCAATCTTGAGCACTAAGGGAGACAATGCAGAGAATAGACTCTGTGGCTCCCCTCCCAATCCATATGTACCACCCATCACTGTTTTCTGGCCTATAAAAGAACAAGTTTCCTGACCCATACCGTGGGAGCCTTCCACTTCCAGGTTTACCATCCATGCTTCTCAAATTCATTTTAACTGATCCCTGTGCCCATGGCCTTAGAACTCCACTTATAACCCAACATCTTTGCAACTCATTCCAACTGCCAGAGACAAGAAGCCAAAATACACACTAGGGAATGATCTGGACTTTGCCATTTTTATAGCTAGTCCTGGCACTTCATCTGTTCAGGACAGTATTAGTGAACAACCACTGATGTGAATCCCTTGTGTAAGGTCCAGTGGTTTTGGTGGAGGCACTGGTCTATGACCAGAAATGGGGATTGGGTCCCTACAGAATAATGAAAGTAAAGTAGTTCAAAGTGGGAATGATAATTAGTACCATTTTGGGGGAGAAAGCCAAGAATCAGAAATAGGAAACCAAATACCAAAGTCTAGTACAAAGGACAGGAGCAGAACTATAAATTGGGAAGGGAGCCAGAATCAGAAGCCAGATGGACTGTGGAGTGAGTGAGTGCAGATCTGGAACCAGGGAGCCATGTTCACAGTCATCACAGCGCATAGATCAGGACAGGTAAATTCCTGGAAACACGGCCATGTTGGGCTAATTTAAGGCACAGAGTTGGAATAGAACCTCCTACCAGAGGAAAGTCTCTTCCTTAAGAGGGCAAGCTGGGTTGTTTGTGTGAGGGCCAGAGGAAAAATCCTCCCTAACCAGTTATCTTTGCATATGCATTACGTGACCCACAGGCAATAACAGGGAGCTTCAGGCAGTCCAGCCCTCCTCTTATCTAGAGTGCCAAATTCTCTAGTTTCATTGCCATCTTGCTCCTTTCTCTCACTGCATTTTTGTGTTGACACAACTCATGACGTCTGATTTGTCTTCTGGCTTTTTATTCAACATTCATTCTTTGCATCTGATGACAGATTGGGTTCTATCCACTTGATCTCCAGCTTTTATCCTTGGGCAATTCTTTGTGCTTATCTTTTGCTCCCTTTTGCTTCTAGCTGCTCTAGATAATTAACTAACCTACCTAATTAGTTACCTCAATCTCTGGGGTCCCTTCTCTGAGTGGCTGGTGTACCTACCAAACCTGTTCTAAACTTTCCCACACTTAAGAGTAGCAAGTGCAGGACTTAAAGGAACAAACAACTTGAAGAGCATTTAGTTATATCTTTTAAAAGTTGGCCCATTCCATGTTTTCTGTACACAAGCCTTATCTCACTAAATAAATCTTAAGTTTCTTGAGGAGTGGATTGACTCTATATTACCTCTCTAGTCCTGATAATACCAAGTACCTAATCAACATATTGAATTTGCAAATAATATCAAATTTTAGGTGAGGTACAGTGTGTATGGCAATGTATAACTTCATTCAAAGAGGCTTTTCTGGGAAGTTAAATGCTATCAGATCTCATTCAATACATTTACAATCAAATTGAATAAAATACTATAGTCTTAACAGGTAAAATATTTTTCAAAATACTTTATTTTGTTTTTAAGAGTATGTATTATATCATAGAAATTTACAAACAGAAAGGCCATCAAATTATTTAACATAACACCCTGATGTATTACAGAGTATCCCCTTAACATTAGTGTTGATCTCCAAGCCTACAGAAACCATCATAATAACATAAATTATTGAGGGAGCCATGAATGGTTTCCCTGAGAAAATGACATTTAAGGCAAACTCTAAAGAATAGGGATGAGCTAGCTAGGTGAAAGAGGGGAGCACAAACTGGGGGGGGAAGGCCTGGGGGGGATAGGCAGATGCGTTTGCTGAGTTTGAGCAACTGCAAGAAGGTTTGTGTTGCTGAAACAGAAAGGATAAGAAGGAGCATGACACAAGATGAGCAAGGGGCAGTGAGTTTTGAAGACTTTACTAAGGATTATAGACTTTATCCTAAAAACAATGAGAAGCCATCGACCGGTTTTGGGAGGAGCATAAAAATGAAAGGATTTGTGTTATTTATTTATTTATTTCATTTACTTATTTATTTTTGAGACAGTCTCACTCTATCTCCTGGGCTAGAGTGCAGTGGCATCATCATAGGTCACTGCCACCTCAAGCTCCTGGACTCCAGCGATCCTCAGCCTCCCAAGTAGCTGGGACTACAGGCACGCGTCACAACGTCTGGCTTTTTAAAAAAAATTTTGTACAGATAGGATCTTGCTATGTTGCCCAGCCTGGTTTCAAACTCTTGGCCTCAAGTGATCCTCTCACATTGGCCTCCCAGAGTACTGGGATAATAGATAGGCAGGAGCCACTGCACTCAGCTGGATTTGTGTTTTTTAAAAAGCCACTTTGGACTTTTGCTTCTGATCAAAATGAGCAACTGAAACTGGATTTATCCTTCTGCCTGAAACAACTAGAAAAAATCGACAAAATGTATAAAGCAATAGCTTTCAAGACACTCGATATCAGGCAATGAAGGACAACGTTCCTGTCAGAGGGGAACAAATGAGGTAAGCCTCATACCATAGCCCCAATTTACTGCCTGGAAAAAGTTTTCAGGCTACAATGTAGAGAAGGGAACCCCTGAGTTGAAAAGAAGCTGGGAGTCTTGGGAAGTTAAAAAGGTTAGAAATGGCGGGGCAGAGTCCAAAGAAGGGAGAACTGCACAAAGAGAGAGAGTCCTTGAATGTTCAGTTGAGTACTGATCAGAGCATATGTGTAAGGAAACTACCCAGAGCTGGGAGAAGAATCACACAGAAAGATTAGAGGAAACAGCATTTGTAGTTCACAGGTGGACTGAGATAGTGCTTCCTCCCAACAGTCAGAGCGGAAAACCTCATAGTTCAGAAGACATCAGGATGCTAAGAAGAATTTTATTTCAGTGGTGGGTAAGATTTAACCCTAGACTAAATGCTGTTTAGTCCTGTCTAACACAGCTTAAGAGCAAAATTTCTTAGAACCAGTAATAAAGCAAATCTTAAATCAACCAGAGGAAAAAGATATAGGATGTAAAGAGGACCAAAGATAAAGATGAAAGTAGATTTCTCATCATAAACAATGCAAACTAGGGCTGGGTGTAGTGGCTCATGCCTGTAATACACCAGTACTTTGGGAGGCTGAAGTGGGAAGATCACCTGAGGCCCGGAGTTCAAGGCCAACATGGGCAATATAGGGAGACCTGATCTCTACAAAAAAATTAGCTAGGTTTGGTGGCACACGCCTGTAGTGCTAGCTACTCGGGAGGCTGATGGAGGAGGGTCTCATGAGTCCCGGAATTTGAGGCTACAATGAGCTATGATGATGCCACTGCACTACAGCCTGGGTGACAGAGTGAGACTCCATCTCTAAAAAAATCAAAAGAAAACAAAAAAAGAAGCATCTATATAGACTGCAGTGTAAATGTTGCTAAAAGCTATGTGCAGCATGAAAATACTAGTTATTCTTGTGAGTTGCTTCTATATAAGTCCTAAGAAACTTCATGGTCAATTTGACATTGCCAAAAATACTTTCATTCTGAATACCATTGCAGTCTTACAGTTACAGCAATGATATTCTATACCTATCTTGCTTCTGTTGGTTAGATATTGCAACTTGGTCTGTCCTACTCTGAGATAACATCATTTCTGTTAAAATCAGGGAACCTCTTTCAATAGCAGCATTTTCTGTTTTATCCCCGGTCTTCTCATGGTAGACACTAGGGTGCTACGCTTTTAAAGACTGCTGACACTTCTGTCACTACCTTCTCAATACTTAGGTGAAAGAAGTAATCTCCTGGGTCCTTCTGGGAGACTATAGAGGCTAGGTGAGAGTGAACATAATAAATCCATTCAGGTTTTCTTATCTCATTAAATCTTTCTATTCCTTCCTCTACATTTTGCCAAAGAACTTCTGATATCTCAAATTCACTTAATATTGTACACCACTAAAAACACACTTTAGTCATTCAAGCAAGCAAATGATTAAAACCACTCCAAAATGATTATAACCACATAGAATTGAGAATCCCTGAGAATTTCATAGCAATAAATTTGGCTTTACCTAACTAACATTATATTTCATTCTTTTCCATCCCTGTATATATACCCAGTTTTCTGGAGCTATAAAGTAGCAAAATCTTGCTACTGTTTCGTGCATAAACCTCTCCTAGTAGATTATGACTCTAGTTATATTATAGATGTGGACTGGATGCAAGAAGTGGTAGAGGTGTGGCAGCCTTTGGTGAGGTTGTTATGGGGATTTCAGGCAAGGAAAGTAAAGTGTGAACATAAAGGGAAGAGGGGCTGCCGGCAAGGGAGACACACAGTGAGGTTTGATATTTTGTGGACCTCAAAGTGGTCTGAATTCACATGCTCTCAGGGTTTCATTATTTCCCAATTACTTCCTGATTTTTACATGTAAGTCCTGGAAAGCCTGTATATTCAACCTTCATTTTAATCCTGAAATTTGGAAGATCAGATTCTACATCTCATTTTCAAGTGTGATTGCTCCGGACCTAAAGATGCGAGAGTTTCTTTTAGGATAATTATGAAATCTTCCTAAATCTCTCATCATGCTTGGAGCCAGGACTTTAAAATCTTGAGTTTATCATGGTTGTTACTTAAGCTTTTTTGGTACAGTTAGTAGCCAACAGTCCACCCCAGAAACCTTGTATTCCTCATCCTCTTTGCTGTCATGTGTTTTGTCCAAGCCTTGCCTTCAGTAGGCACTTCATTCCAGGCAATCACAAGCTGTCATGTAAGTAACATAGATTTCCTAGGTCCCACACACTAATGCTAAAAGGATCCTTGCTTCCTTAAAACCCAGCCATATCAGATAACCAATCCCAGATTCCTATTTTCTTGAGAGGATATTGTCTGTAGCCACTTCTGGTACTACTCTATTGGTCAGCGTTGGGTCACAAAAAATAGAATACACTCTAGTTTGAGTAGAAAGGGATATATTACAAGATATTAAGTGGTTTACAGAATTATTTTGGAGAACAGATGAAATGGATTTTAGGTGGGCCTCCAGAATTAATAACCAAAGCCACACCTCAGAACAGAGCTACCAGGGGAGCTACTGCTCCTTGCAAGATCAGGAAAATGCCTGCTAAATTTATGTCATAGCTAAAGCATCTGGCTCCAAAATCACTCCATCCTGTTGCTAAAGCTTTTGAGTGAAAAATCATACTATCTTGGCTATAGATTGGTAGTTTTTTTATTGAAACACTTCAAATATTTCACTCCACTCTCTTCTTACTTGCATGGTTTCTGAGAAGTCAGATATAATTCTTATCTTTGATTCTCGAGAGGTAAGGTATTTTTTCCACTGTCTTCTTTCAGAATATTTTTGTTTATTTTTGATTTTCTGAAATTTGAATATGATATGCCTAGGTGTAAGGTTTCTTGGTGTTTTTGGCAATTATCCTGCTTGGTGTTTTCTGGGCTTCTTGGCTCTGTGATTTGATGTCTGACAAGGTAGGGAAGGAAGTAACTCAGGTGCCAATGCGGAGGATATAATGGAGTAGAATAGGATTAAAGGCAGGGAGATTAACTGACTATTGCAATAGTGTGGGTGAAAGATGGTGAAAGCCAAATTAAGGCAGTAGCTGGGAAGACAAAGAAAGTAATTACATAGTAAGATATAGAAAGGGACACAGAAAACACAGGATTTGGTAATCTTGGTCTATTTCGATTGGAGATAAAGGTTAAGGAAACATTAACTGAAACACAGTAATTTCTATTGATAGTCTTGGATCTATATGGCTTGGAAATAAAGGTTATGGAATCATTAGCCTTAAACATGGTAATTGAAACTGTGAACCTAAATGAGATTCCTTAGGGAAAAAGTGTAAAATAAACATAGGGCAAAAGCCTGCATCACAGGGAACTCTTGAAGTTTAAAATCCAGGTATAAGAAAGTCCCATAAAAATATTATACGATATAGGAATGATTAAAGAGAAAAAAAAACAACTAGGAGGTTATCATGGAAAGTAAAGTAAGTGGGCTTCAAGTAGGAACTGGTCCATGACACTAGTAAAAAAAGCATCTTTCCTACTTTTGATGTTTGCTTCTTGTGAAAGGACCTCCATTAGTTCCAGGTCTTTCTCTATACTTGGGAAGGTTGAGTGACCTATATGACTAGTAAATTTGGGAAGAATGTCTGATTCAGCTGTCTTCCAATGTCTCAAGAACAAGGTTGCCCACAGAGACCAAGTTCTCATTTGATCCTCCATACTGTCCTTAGAAAGCATTGCTAGGAAGTGGAGGTATAAATCTGCCTAATTCTGGTCACCAGTTGGCAGGCAACATCAACCAACTTATTTTTTAAATTTAAAAAATTTTTAATTTTAATTTCTTTCAACCTAGTTTTATCACTAATAACGTGATATTTTGGCCCCTACTTATACCCTTTGTTTTATTTCCTAAATTATTCAGAACCTGGGCAAGACAGAGAGGCATTATTTTATTGGGACTCCCTTGGAAGCTTCAAAAAATTGACGTCAAATACCAGAACGGTCAGGTGAGGTAAGGTCTGAAAAGAGGCTAATGAATTTGGCAATCAGGAAGTAATCATCAAATATGGTTCCTTCTTCAGATAGAGATGGGGGAAAAAAAAAACACAAATATGGTTCCTTCAAGGAAGGCATTTGACTGAATAGCTCCACGATGGGAAGAGGGGGGAACTGTAACAACTGGCCCAATCCTTGTTCTGTAAGATTCTCTATGAATGGGACAATGTCACTCAGGGGACTATGTTAGTCAAGGCTTTTTTAGTTGCAAATGAATAAAATCTTTAAAATAGGTTAAATGAGGGTGGCAGGGCAGTTGGGAGAAGAGGCAGAATTAGTGGTCACAATAAATTAAGAACAATGGATGAGTCTAAGATTCTGGATTTCAAATATCATCTGGATTTTAGTTCTCCTTCAATTGCTCATATCTGTCTTCTTTTGTTTTTGCCATATTGTAAAATAAGCTTGCTCCATGTGGTCTCAAAGATGGTCATCAGCAGCTCTAACTAGCTTGGTTTGTGTGCCTCTATCTTTGCAACGGGGAGAAAGGTGTCACATAATTGACAGCCTTATCAGGTAGAGGAAAGGCATTTCCTGAAAAGAAAAGATGAACAGACAGAAAGTGTTGCTCACTACATTCTACCCCTTGCCTACCCAGCATTCGTAATTGTGCTTCTTTCTGTACATATAATTTAAAAATACCCTAGTCCGAGACAATGTGATCATCCCATGGAAAACTGAAATACTCTCCTCTCCAATGGGAGACATGCCAAAGTCTCATCCAGTTATTGCATCCCGCTTAAAACCTAAAAGTTCTGGATTATGTGCCTTTCTTTTGGTTAGGTCTGGATGTAGCCCTTCATGGTATAACATGATAAAAATAATTTGATTATTAATACATAGTGGTATGTACTTAAGGTGAGCAAGGTACACTAATTAGCTAGCAGATGAGGTCTTTGGTCATTTAACTTATTGGTCTTGGGTTTGCTCTCTGGAAGGCACTCCCTTATCTCTTGCCCATACATCAAAAGGCGCTGAAATTAATCATTCATAGGCCCTTGTTTGGTGTTTCTGTCAATATAATTCTCTTGAAGTCCTATTTGGCTGCTGGTCACTTTGTTTTTTTGGTAAATGTGGTGTAGAAACCCAAAGCAGAGATGGTATGCAAATCTGTTTTCTGCCCCTCAGCAATGGGTTGCAGGAATGCAATGCACTATCTGTCTTCTAGCCAGCTCAACTTACTAAGTATTTCTATTTTGGCCTTTGCATCCAAAATTATAAACTGAGAAATAAGCTTAGGGATAATGCAGCCAGGTTATCCCTGTCGCCTTGGCCCCAGGTTGCATCTCAGTGGATGGCTTCTCACAACAGGGCTAATTTGTCAACCTTTGTCTGAAAAGATGTGTACAGCATGAGATGCATGAGGTGATCAAGGATCAGGCTTTTCCCAGGGTTCCAATGATATCTTTCACTGTGTTTCCAACTCTCTTTGTTTGGACTAACTTTAGCTCAGGATAGAGAATATGGGCTGTCCAAACCTGCAACAGGCAGGTTTATTTAATTCCACCCCATGTACTGCCTACATGCAGAAAGGTAGTGTCTTATACAATTCTTTCTTCTGCATCCAGACACCTAGCTTAAACTGAAGTTCATCCCTTTCCCTTAAGACCTCACTAATGAACACACTCCAAAATCCTGACATCTTTCTACTGATTCCCCTAAAGCTTCAATCTTGATATTGACATTGTTTTAAGATCCAAAATTCAGTAGGTTGCTTGCTTACTAGCACATAGTAAGAATGCCAAATCTAGCCAAGGCCAAGGAATCCTTATTACTGTATAACCCACCTAGACTCACCAGTTTTACATTTCAGGGTGTCATTTGTTGACACTGGTACTGTTTTGTGTACTAGAAATAAAAACCCAAACCTTGCCATTTTGAGATTTTGTACTCCCTCTCAGTTTGCCTGTTTTGAATTTCACATCAATTTTGGATCCAAGCTCAGAGAATTCAAAGTTTGAAGTATTATCAGGTTATTCTCCCCCATCTCTCAGGTTTTATCTGGTTGTAGGACGTGTTTTTCACCACCGTAACATTGTTGGAGGGACATCTGGTTCTACTTGTTGCCTAAATTTGTTGCTGAAATGTCCATTGTTGATACAATTTACAACCTACCCTCTTAAAGTGTGATTGTTTTTCCTCTGTCCTTACCTCAGAACTTGTGGTTGTTGGTGTCTTCTCAGTAAGATCCTTCATTCGATTCATGGATTGATACCACAGCCTCTGCCATGGGTTTCTGTCACTCACTACTCTGGCATGCCCATGGCAAACAACTGGGTTCTTATTAAGAATCAAATTTACATTTCTCTTAAGGAATTTTGTATCTCTTTCTCACTCCACTGTAGTCAAGGAAGATACAAGAGTAGGAGTGGTTATCAATGCCACCTAATCCTCTCTGTTTAAACATATTATGCTGCCATTTCTACTTGACTGTAGTTGCCTATGTTGGGCAAACTTCCAGGTGAAAAGCAGGGCACAGTCACAAGCTCCCGGTTTTTGCATTTCCAAGTACTCCTGGAAGTATGTAGCCCTTACTCTTGGAATTTCAACCCTGAGTAGGGAGCCAGGAAATGTCTCCATTTATGGCTCTTTTCCTCTTTTGTAGTATCAAGACTGCCTCTGTTTTCCTGTAATCATTCTTAGGCAGGTTCGCTCTATATGGGGAACAGAGGCCAGA
The DNA here is from genome assembly GCA_028533085.1 of Varecia variegata. Lineage (NCBI taxonomy): Eukaryota > Metazoa > Chordata > Mammalia > Primates > Lemuridae > Varecia > Varecia variegata. The sequence continues at coordinate 14,230,191 of CM052449.1, read as the reverse complement.
GGTAGCTTGACTATTAATAATTCCAGAATGAGGCACCTTTTTCTCAAAAGTTACTAGTGAAAATAGACCGTCTCTGATTAACTTGGTTTTGTTAATCTGCCCATTCCTAATCACTATGGCTGGGGGATAGGGTAGTTTGGCCAGCCTGATTTATGCGCCCACTTCTGTGGTATGAAAGTTAGGATTCGGTAATAGATGATTGAACCGGGGGAAGGGGGCCAGGTCTATAAAAGTTAGGATAAACTTTCAACTCTCAGTGGCTTAACACAAAAGAATGCATGTGAACTCTAACACAAGTGTTCCTGACAGTCAGCTATCATCAAGTGAAGAATGAGGAAACCAGAGACCTTCCATCTTGTGGCTTCATCATCTTCAGCACATAGCGTCCAGTGCAAATTTGTTCATCTGCCTCAAGTTGGTGGAGAGCAGGTAAATCTTGGAGGGCTGCTCATGTGAGGTTTTCATGGGTCAGAGCTAGAATAGGAGCACATCATTTCTACTCATGTCCCACTGGTTAGAACCAAATTGGCGCACTTAACCAGTATACCTAATTGCTAGGGAGGCTGGGAAATATAACTGTGTGACTAGAAGAATCCAGCATTTGCAAGAGTTCACCATTCTTATCACCATATACTTTACCTCTCTTTCCACATACAGAATATATCCTACCCCAAGGGAGACAAACTAAAGTCACAGGATTAGGCTTAAAGTCTAGGATTTTCAGACAATGTGCAGTCCTTTTCATTAGGTCCAGATGTGACCTAAGAACTAAAATGACAAGTTATCACTACTATCAAACCATGTCCCTGCAAACCCAATATACATAGTGGTAGATAAGGAACAGGTAACTAAAATATATATATATATATATTTTTGAGACGGGGTTTAGCTCTGTCTCCCAGGTTAGAGTGCAGTGGAGTCATCATAGGTCACCACCACCTCAAACTCCTGGGCTCAAGCAATCCTCCTTCCTCAGCCTCCCGAGTACCTGGCTAATTTTTAAAATTTTTTGTAGAAATGGGGTCTCGCTGTGTTACCCAGGCTAGTCTCAAACTCCGAGGCTCAAGAGATGCTCCCCCCTGCAAAAAAAGACACTCCAGTCTCGGCCTTCCAAAGTGCTGGGATTACAGGAATGAGCCCCCATGCCCAGCCTGTTCTCTCATTTGGAAAAGAAAAACGTGACACATTGAGCAATACTGATGCAAAATAATGATGAAGTATTGGGCAAGCATTTACAATCCATCTCCCTGAGAGTGGAGGAAGTTTTGATGAGACCCCGATTCTAGTCTTCAAGAGGAAATCCCTTGTCCATTATTCTGTATAGCTCCTGGTACCAGCCTCTGAAATGTTCTTCTTTGTCCATGTTCTCCATGGCCACATCCTATGAGAGTATTGGGGAACTGTTAAACTTTTATCCTCTATTTCTTATTTAGACAAGTTTGGGCTTGAACAGTTACCCTACTGTTTTAACAGTTGAACAATGATATTTGAACCAGGTTCGCAGTTTGATTAGTAATAAAATTCCTTCAAAAACTTAAGTCTTCTGATCTATTTGCTTCTAGTGACTACAACCAAAGTTCTATCTGACATAATTCTCAAGCCTGATTTACTTCTTTGCCTCCTTGCCCCCATGCCAGTTTCTCTAGAACTTTATCACAGCTACCTTGAGGCCATCTGAAACAATGACTTAGGATGGAAAGACCAAACCCTTGATCTGATCTTTGTTGCAGGACTGAATCTTAAGGGAACTATATACTCAAGGCTTCTTCTTGTTTCATTTTTTACTGTTAGAGGCCTAGTAAGCCAGCTTTTCTAACCCTTCCAGACAAATATTTGTACATACTTTCACTTCTGCCAATTATTTCCTAAGCTTATCTTTAAAAGTAAAACCTCAGTAAAAGTAGAATGTAAAATTCAACACACACTATTACTGTTACTCTTTTCAACCACTTCATCTGGAGCTAGACTCAATAGGTGATCTGCTTTTCTATTCCAGGACAACAAAGCTAGACTCTGTCTTAAAAAACAAACAAACAAACAAAAAAACGAAAAACAGTGAGTTTTTCATTCCTCTGGTACTGGAGAAAAGGAAAGATCAGGAAATTTCTAGCACTTGGAAAATTGAAAGAATTTGTCCCTAGTATCCCCAAACTTTTTGTGAAGTTTGAAGTAAAGTCATGTAATGAAATGTGGCTGGGATTTAAAGACCCCAAAAGTTATTCAAGTGGAAAGGGAGAAAAGGTGCTGAAGGACATATAAAGTAGGAAGGAGTGATGCAGCTGAAATTATAGAACATAAATCTGTAGTGGTAAGATATACAGTGTATGTAGTGTTCTGTTCTACACTGGAACTCAGCAACCACTGTAAGAGAGGAAACAGGCAGATGGCTAGCACTTTGTATGTATACTTACTATGGCATTTATTACACTGGAAAGCCCCTGGAAACAGACATTGATTTCACAAATTACGCACACAGTAGGCACATGATGAATTTTTGCTTGAATGAATTGATTTAGTCATTGCCAATTCTGCCATGGTACTACAGTACTGGCAACTGCCCACATTTCATATGGTATGCCAATGCTAAAAAGAAAAATAAAAAAATCCAGGCATATTCAGCTAAACTTAGCAGTCTTAAAATGGCAACTATGTCAGCTGAGACATACTTTTAATCTTGTGCCAGTACATCTGTCTTTGATGTTTGCTTCGTTTTCCTTATGCCACTATACTCATACTAGACCAGAAAGGGATAATTCTGAGTTCAATGAGCTACACTATCATTTCAAAAGTCCTGCAAGTTCTTCAGACACCTAAAAATGAACTCACAACCCCCATCACAATATTCCTTCCAAGAAATGTATAGAGGCAAAGATGGCTATTTATGATGCTCACTTCCCAGCTAAAAGTTGAGACGCTGAAGGCTGGAAGAGCTAAGTCAGGGTCATTCAGTGAATAGTCTGGAAAGTCTAGCACAGACCCTGCATCCTTCTCCTGTTTTCCTCTCTTTGGAAACTTCAGAGCTGTAATGATCTCAGGCATCGCCTAATGGACTTGCTTCATAATGCACACTTGTAAACTCAGACACAAGAAGTGTGTGATTCAAGACTTAAAACTTACGCAAAGAAGGCTCTTTCCCCTACACAACGCCCTCTCTCAAGAGCCAAAGCCCTATCCCTCGATTTGGCGGTGGAAAAAATGGCCAGGAATAAAACTACGTACAGTAGTTCAGAATGAGGCCCCACCTCCCGGATCTGGCTGAGCGGGCCTCCCCACTCACAAAGTGCCCGGACCGCGCTTCCGCACCCGCTTCCCACACTGCCCGGGGCCGGCTCCTCTCCAGCCTCCCCGCCCGCCCCATCACCCGCAGCACCGGGCGCCCGCAGAGGCTCCAGACCCGGCCCTTGAAATTTCACTTTCGCCTTTCGGCCACCTGCGCACCGCCGTTCAGGCGACGGCTGATGGCGTCACCTGCACTTCCGCCTGCGGCTGCGTTCTACTCAAAAGCCAGGAAGGAAGAAGGGAGGGCTGCACGGCTGTGTGTGGGGGAAGTTGCGAGGAAAGAGAAGAAATCCGGGCGCTCGCGAGCGCTCCAGCAGTAACTGCGACCCCTCAGCTGTCCCCGCCGCCCCCCCATCGGAAGCCATCCTAGGCACACTGCCCGGGGTCCTCTCGGTGTCCTGTTCTCCGGGTCTCCTCACACCCGGTCTCCCTCTACGCCTCACCCCGCCTTCCTTTTGCTCCCTCACGCTCCCTCCCTCTCCCTCCCATCGTCAGGCTCCCCGCCCTTAGTATCGCGAGACGAGGTGAGAGCTGGCGGAGCGGCGGCGGCGGCGGCAGTAGAGGTGACCGAGGCGGTGGCGGCGGAGGCGGCACCGATCGCTGTGTCGGCCCCGGTGCAGCCGAAGTCGCGGTAGAGCGTACCCCCACGCCCCTCCCCCGTCCGCGCCCTCCCTCTTTCCCTGGGGATGGAGAAGGCGACGGTTCCGGTGGCGGCGGCGGCGGCGGCGGCGGCTGCTGCTGAGGGAGAAGGGAGCCCCCCGGCGGCGGCGGCTGTGGCGGGCCCCCCCGCGGCGGCGGCGGCGGCGGCGGCGGCGGAGGTCGGCAGCGGCGTTGGCGGCAGCAGCGGGGCTCGCTCGGCCTCGTCTCCTCGTGGGATGGTGCGAGTCTGCGACCTGCTCCTGAAGAAAAAGCCGCCGCAGCAGCAGCAGCAGCACCACAAGGCCAAGCGTAACCGGACTTGCCGACCCCCCAGCAGCAGCGAAAGCAGCAGCGACAGCGACAACAGCGGCGGCGGTGGAGGCGGCGGTGGAGGCGGCGGTGGCGGCGGCTGCACCAGCAGCAACAACAGTGAGGAAGAAGAAGACGACGACGACGAGGAAGAGGAGGTTTCTGAGGCAAGGCCCTGGTTTCAAAGGAAGGAGGGAGGAAGGGACTATAAAGGATAGGGGCCGAAGGTGGGAGGGGACTTGCGGTGGGACAGATTCCTGTGGGTTGATCTATCTCACGGGCCAGGCTTTCGCCTGCCCCCTTTCTTTGCTCGCCCTAAATTGTGAGGTGTGGGAACGTGGGGGAGGGTGGCTGACACGTGGGGGCGGGAGGACCACAAAGTCCACAGAGTTGGTGAACAGCTTGTTACCCTGAAGTGGTTCACATGGTTAAGGATGGAGGGAATTGGTTAGATCCCCGGTTTGCACACCCGGGGGTGATTTGCCGCCCCGGGCCAGTCGAGCCACCGTATTCCTGGGGCGGGGGCGGGACCAAAGCGGGAGGGGTCAGATAATAGGTAGATGAGTCTCTTGGGGACCGACCAGGAGGTTGATGAATTTCTCCCAGTTGTGAAGTGGAGGGGAGCAGTTTTGAGGGGAGGGGGGCATAAGATTGTAATGGACTCAGAGCTAAGTATTCGTGTATGTGAGAGACACGTGAGAAGCTGTACTTTTCCATACTGTTCTGCACCAGGTTTTTTTTTTTTTTCATAACTATTGTGGTTGCTGAAGTAACCTTCACTTCCTTGATCTCTCAAGGATTTTAGATGAACAGATCTTATATCCATATACATTTATCAATAACTTTAATTATAAATGACTATATACGTTCATAAGTGGATGAAAAATATATTTGATCCTTACATGTTCATACATATACATCCTCAAATGCTTCCTTAGTGAGAAAGAATTAAGCTAGGACCTGTTGTTTTCTAGATGATATGGGGCAATCACAGAGTCTGCTTTGGAGCCAGGCCTGGTTGTGGTGAGTTGGAATAGGAAGGCCTCTTGGTTTGTCCTAGTGATCTGGTTTCATAATAACTTTATAATTTTTCCTGGGTCCACAGACAGGCGGCGTTGCAGGACCTTATTCCTCAAAGAAGGCCTTATAACCCAAAGGCCCGGTAAAACATACCATACTGACAACCAAGAGTTAGTCTTACTAGTTATCAGCTGTCTTATTACTCTCATCTCCTTCCTGAAATAGAAAAATCTTGATCTGCACAAAGCAGCAGAGGGAAAACAGCTTTAAAGCCTGATTTTAAACTGAGTTCTAAGAGAGGAGAACTGAATTATCTAGAAGTACCACTTGCCATTTATTCTCTTCTGCAAATATAGAACCCAATAACTTGGTGCAAGGCTGGTTTTCTGCAAATTGCATTTATAACATCCTGAGTTCCGTTCGAATGGAGAGGTATTTTTTAAAGGGTTTGAGACTTGTCTATTTGTGGAAGACCAGATTCTCTTTTACCTCAGACTGGATAAAGTTACATAGATAGAGATGTAAGGGTTGAAGTATGTATACCAAAAAGATGGACTCTCCTTGCGATTGTTTCCATTTAGCCTATTGGATTCTGAGGATAGATTTGTATTGATGGATATTTTTTATCGGCCTAACTGATAGTTAGGCCACACTTCAGGATAGTGTGTGGCTCAGGCTGCATTTGAAATAATAAAGAGAAAGATGTGATGGGATCCTTATCTCCAGTAGAATCTATTATGATACTTAGAATCACTGAATTCCATCATTCTTCATCTTCACCAAAATTTATTATGGCACTTAGAGTCATTCAACTGTATGATTCTTCTCAAAGGCGAGAAATATTTTATGGATAATCCAGCCCAACCTCTTTATTTTAAAAATGAGGAAAACAAGGCTTAGCGGGAACTGGTTGTGGAGGGTAGTATCAAAAAGTAGAAATCAAAGTTTTTTAATGGCTCAGACCAGTATACTTTTTAGTGATAATTTTTTTCTTTGTATCTTCCTCCTGACCCTGTTCAGAATAATAGGCACCGAATTGCCACACAATCATGCAGCTATGGGCAAAATACCAAAATGTCATTAAGATTTTAAATTCTCCAAAAAAAAAAAAAAAATCAAGCTCTGGTTTGGAACAAGGTCATAATGGTTGAATGCAGTACTTATTGGAATATTCTGCTGGTAACTTTACATACCTAGGTAGTTTTGTCCGTTGTAGTATGGCCTGTTATTAGCCATATAAGCTAATAAGTAAAACTTTTAGTAATTCCTTAAATCATGAAGGATGGCTATAAGTTTGTAGGTATGTTAATTTTGTGGGTCATATTTGTTTTCTTGGAAAATAGGAATGGTATATGTTAACTTTGACCAATTAGGGTAGTGTTTGTTTTTAATGTGCTTTATATTGTCTTCTACTTAGTGGTGTAAACACTGGGTTTTGTTATTTGTTATGAAGATGAGTCAGGAGAAATAAGTGTAAGAAAGTGCAACCATTAAAAAAAATCTATACAGGAACATGATGAGGGATCAACAGTCAGAAAGGAGTACGGTTTGTCTCTGCACTTGCCTCCATCTTTTGACCAAAGTACAGAAATAAATAAAACTGTAAGCTAAATGGGTGAGTTGTGTAATGGTTTTCTTTTAATTGCCAGTTTACTTCTCTGCAGAAGTTTAACTTTCTGGAGCTAGGAAATCTTATGGCTAAAATCACTATATTTAAGTCCTTTTTCTTATTCATTCTCTTATAGGCTACACAATAAAAAAATGTGAATAGCATCCTTGAGATTATCCTTCCAGTAAAAATCATTAAAAGGTTAAAAAGGAATACGAAAAGTTATAGTTTTGCAGTATTTAACCTGAAAAAGTAAAGGATAAAACAAAAATACATAGGTTTGCTATGAAGAATGATAGCTGGATAGTCTCTATATATGCTGAAAGAGGAAAAATGGAAAGGAGACTCAATTTAAATAAGGAATTTATTTAAAGGTGAATAAGAATATAATTCTTATTAGACATTAGAGCAGGTTATTGAAAATTGGATTTTTTCCTAAAGTATTTCAGAATAGGATAATGATGTTTTAGATAATTTGCATAACTTCACATATACCTGGAAACCAAAGACCAAGAATTCTCCCTCTTCCCCCTCTATTTGATACAGAACCTTAGATCTAAAATTGAAAATGCATAATCTTCTTGGCTTTCAGTGGATGACTGATCAATATGGAAAATAGAAATGTATTTCCTAACAAAAAAGCCATGATGGTCTTCTTTTCAAATTTGTGGACTAAATTAGTTAAATTGTGTATTTGACTTGTAAGAAAAAAATGTTGAAATTGCAAAAGTTGATACTGCATTTCAGAAATCACATTGCATTCTATTGAATGCATTTTTTGATATAATTGAATGACAGTGTTTTCTAAAGCAAATGCGAAGGGGAAGAACATTTTTGTTGAAGATGCGTAAAGCATAAAGTTGATCTGAATTCTGTCTATTTTTGTAGGTAACCTGTGACTTTAAATTTAGAGACAAACCTAGTGAAGAAATTTTAGACAAAGGGAGCCAGTAAATAAATTAGTAGTGACTTACCTGGTATTGAAAAGATCTGCAAGGCCAGGGAGAATCTTTTTATAGACATAAAAGAAATCAAGTTGAAAATGAAGGAGAAAGAAAAACTGTTTCAGAATTAGGCTGTGTTTCTGCAAGTTTATTTATTTATTTATTTATTTTTTTTAGTGGAAAAATGCTAGATTCGTGTACTGTAATGTTTAGACTCCCAGATTAGCCCAGAAAAGCTTGTTTGTTCCCCGGTTTCGTGTCTTAATTGATGTAGCAGTATTCATAAACTAGATGTTAATATCTTTGAAGCAATATTTCTGTCTTGTTTGTAATTATCTTGCCTCCTCTCCTGCTTAAGCACAGTACTTGATAAAAAAAATTTTTTCAGCTAATAACTAGGGATGATGCAGAATTCATTTAGAAAACCAAGAGAAGATCCTACCTTCATTTTTGGATCCAGGGCCCCTGAATAGCTGAAATTTGGATTTTAATATCTATCAATTTCTTAATTACTTTTGTTAGTGATGGTGATCTTTTGTAGGTATTAGGGGAAACGCCAGATAAACTAATGGGAATTAATTATTGAATACCTGGTAAGTGCCTGAAGCCTCTTAGATAATGTCAATTTTTTTAAAACAACATAAAAACTAACACTTATTCAGTGCCTACTGTGTATGAAGTCTAGGTAATGGTAAGAGCACACACTCTGGAGGTGGATTCAAATCTTTGATTCATCATTTCCTAGCTTTGTGACGTTGGGCAATTTTACTTAACCTCTCTCTCAGTTTCCTCTTGTAAATGATGTAGATGGTAATAATAGATCCTACTTTATAGTATTGTTATGAGAATTAAATGAGTTAATGCAGTTTTCATGTATTCTCATTTTATTCTCACCCTAACCCTATGAAGTAGGCACTTCTAGATTTGTTTCGTTATTCAATAAATGTTTGGCGTTCCCACTGTATACTAGGTATTGTGCTGTACTGGGTAAGCAATGGTGAACAAAATTGTTTTAAGACACATTGATTTTAAAATGCACCAATGAACAGAGATTTAGAGAAGTGTGAGAATGAGGTTAAATGGTTAAGTGTACATCTGAATAAGGTGTGTGAGTTTCAGTAGTATACAAATGTTGGGTGTATTTATTAATATTTTATAGGCAAAGATACTGGCTTAGAAGAGTTTTAGGTACACATAGCTAATGAAGTGTCAGGGTGATACTTAACCTTGGTATGTTTGATGCAAAGCCTGCGGATTTATTCACTTACCCGTTCACTTGCTCTGTTATGCCGTATGTTGTTGAATGCAACATCTCTGATATTGGCATTTCAGATAATGTTAAAACAAATTCAGCTAGTACAAAGGAAAGTACTTTTTGGTAGTAGGGCAACCATTAAAGACAAGTTGGCCACTGAGCTTTTATTTTATTTTCTTGTTCTGAAAAACTCATTTTAAAAAAAGAAAGCAAGAAATACAGAAAAGAGCAGATGAATATATCTATATTCCCATACTCTGGAATTAAAAATTGTCAACAAAATGAAAACTTCATAGTGAAAATTACCCTCTCAATAGAGGCAATCTATTGCTTCTCCCCTGCCTTTTAAGATTTTTACTTTTCAATGTAATTTTTCTTTATTAAACTAAAAAAATTTTTTCTCTTGAATAGGGATTGTTAGGCTGTGAATAACCTGATATTAAACACAAGATACTGTTGAAGGGGCTTATGAGGTTTTTCTTCACTTTCTGTTCCAGCTCCATACTATATGTGCAAACTTTTCCTTAAGCAGTCAGAGAGGTCTATGACCCCTTCTTCTCTCCCTCCCACCTTGTTATTTTGAAACATTCTCAGGCAGAGGTAATAGGGAATCTAGCAGCCATTTATTTGGCTTGTTTAGAGTTTGGAAACTGCTTCTAAATAAGAAGGTAATGTGGTAACAAAGAAGTTGTGAAGTAGTGAGTCCAAGATTGAGCTGTTCTTTCTGGTTACTGAGCCCTAATCTTCATATCTTGCCCTTGAAGCGATGAAGTAGTTTATATCTAGTGTGTTATGGACTGTTCAGATCTAAAGGCTGAAACCTTGTCTTACTTATCTTTATGTCTGCTACTGTAGAGTATCGTGTGCTATGCAAGTCTTTGCGTCTTACCTCTGCTAGGTTTTTATGAAGTCTGGTCTCTGAAGTAAGAATATTTCACAAGTATTTCTTTATTAGCCACTTACTCTGGGAAATATTTGAGACCTGAAGTCTTAAAGTAACAGAACTTGGTTGCAGCTATTTACAGTGGACACCTATGAGATGTTTTAATTGGACCCTAATTCTGAGTTTAGTCATTATTAACCTCACCAACTTAATTGGAGTTAGTATTGTGAAAGTTTTCAGTGCTTAATAATCATCAAAGCAGCACATTTTGACTCCCAGAAATTCACTAGACTTTTTGTTAGACTGTTTTTACTGGTGTCTGATTATGTCATCCATTTGATTAGGAAACAATTTTTAGGTCCTTTCGGCAGTGTAGTTGCATTTATGACTGTAGTGTATCTGAATTTTTATAAGAATAGTTTAGTGGGTTGGAAAATGTGGATGTAATTAGGATTTTTATAATTTTTGCATACTTGACCACAGATGAAAAGGAATTCTCACTTCACACTGATAAGTGAAGTCAGCCTGCAGATACCACTTATGTTTTTGTCAGGACCAATAGGAGGCACCAACATCCATGGTGTAACCTATGCCAAACCTTACTTTTTCAGTTTTCATCTTTTCAAAAGAGCAAGGCATTAGGGAATTGAAGGTGGTGGGTACCTATGAATGCTCTCCTAGTCCCTGGAACTTTACCTGTCAGAGTTATGCCCATACATTTGCTACCCTGGAGCAAAATACCCTTCTTGACTTAGGATGCTTCACTTTTTAACATTTTTTTTTTTGTCTTTAGAGTTTATTGAGTCATGAAAGGAAGTATAATTGTGGAGCAGTATAAGTGTCATTTTTAACATGATTTATAATTTGGGGTTTTAATTTTTGAAAAGGGAAATACTGGATTTTATTTTCCCTAAGAATGCTGTGAATTTTCAAATTAATACAGATCTAATTGAAAGCATAATTTAGATTGCCTTCTGTCATCCTACAAATTTCATAAACATTACATGATCTTTTAAAAGAGTTGATTTTCTAAGCTTCCTTCTGAATGAGAGTAGAGGTAAAAGGGTTGGAGAAAGAAATGTGAAGATTTTACATTTAAAAGATCAGAGTACTTTAGGAATTCCTATTGGAGCCAATATTATTAAATAGTTAGTGTCTTTATAAACAGTTTTGGTATATGGTGAAATCTTTCAAAGCCTGCAGACAGATCATAGTAAATTGTGCTGACAAGAGTGGACAAGATTATTGAGAATAAATTGAAAAATGTTAAATAGGTTTTTATGAGTCAGTGGTAAAAAATGTGCTATTTTGGGTAAATCGTCTGAAACATAGCATACTTTTTTGGCATAAGCTTACCATAATGTTGGGTGAGGTTAAATAAGATATTGGAGATAACCAAAATCATAATTCTTATTTTAAATAATGCTACGATACATCTGCACATAACAGATTATATATATTTCTGGCTGCTCTGCCATGAAAATGATGACTAAAACAAGGAAAGGTCTAGAGAGGGATAGTGTAAAAATGATTGGAGGGATAGGGATGGAATCCATGATTAAGGAGGATTGTAGATTTTACTTAATTATATTCTTACTGCTTATTACTTAATGTTCAAATTAACCAGTTACTCAAACTGAATTATAACATGGAGAAAATTGTGAGGTGTACCAGATAGTGTTATTTCAATTTTGAAAATAAGTAAACTCCTTCTTCATTTATTGAGATTATTTGAAAGTACAGACTAGATGGCATATTTATGGAACTAGCCTATGACTGCATCTTTAGCAGTGAATTTTGCCTCCCCCTCTTTCCTCTTCCCCAAAAGACTATTAGCTAGTCTAATTTAACCTTTCATTTTTTTATTCTCCCATTTCCCCCCAAAGAGAAAAACAGGAAAAAACAGAGTGAAGAAATAAAAACCTATTCTAATGTTATTTCTTGGTATGGTTTTTTATTCACGCATTGTCTCTTAATTGGTTAAAAAATGTTTGATTGAAAATTGTTTCAAAGGGATCTTTGGAAAGATTGGTTCTGTTTTGAATTTGGAATAAATATACATTAACATGGGCATCTCTTTTCCTTTCTCTCTTTTCCCTGTCACCCTAAATCTGAAACCTGAGAAGAAAAGGAAGTCCTCCTGTTTTGTGTTTTACCAGGTCCATTTCCAGTTCAGTCTTTGACCCCATTATAGTCTCTTTCTTTCTATGCCCTGTTTCCATCTAATTTTTTGTATGGAACCAATAATGAAAATAGTGTTTCAAAGCCTCTCATGTAGCTCTGAATAGTGGGAGATGAAGTGTAGGAGTGAATTATTTTATTTGACAAACATTTATTATCTGCTATGTGTGTGGTTGTTTTCATTGCCTAATAATCTCAACCATTTCCTTCCCAGTGAATATGAAAAAATTAGCTATATTTAAAATCACAGGTGTATGTGTTAAACATGTGTGAGTTAAATGAATTTATACATGCCGTAGTTAGTAAAACTTAACATACATGGAAACTTAGCACTGTGATAGAATTCAGTTTTCTGTATGAGTTTTAGCTGATAGCTATCACTATTAGTGATACTCTTTGAACTAAATTTAAGGAGCATTATTGAGACAGTAAAATCACCTAGGGATTATGAGTGATTTGAAGAAACTGAGACATTATTCCTAAATTAATAAAAAATTTAAATCTTGTTGAGATAAAGCTAATAATAATTTAAAACTGTGAAGATGATTTTAATCCTAAGTCCTGTACTTTATTTGGGAGTCTGTGTAGTTTTTGGTGTAACTGTGTGCCTTATGATTGTAGGGATCATTTTGTTTCTGCTTTGAATATTAGGAGGGTAGAGTTCACATCGTTTATGTGTATCTCTTGGAATACTCAGTGATATTTTGTTTCTGGTTTTTTTTTTAGATGAGGTTTGTATGTGTCATTTTTCCAGAGTATCCTTGACAACCAAATTACACTAAAGAGTCATCCATTCTAATTTTACCCTGAAGATTTTGTAGTAAGAAAGAAGATATCTATATTAGTATACTTGTGATTACTGCAGGTAGAGATCTGTTAAAATACAAGAAATTGAATTACAGGACAATGTAGGGTGAAAAATACCTTTTAAATTAGATTTTAAATATAGTGTTTCATATAATTAAATGTTATTCATTAATTAAACATTATACCTATTCAAAAAGATCTTAAGAAGAATACAAAAATTATCTATGATCCTGTTCTCCAGAATTAATCATTACCTGAAATCTGTCTTTTCATTTTTTTCCTTGTATATTAATCAAATTATCTTTCATGAAGAATAGAGCTGTCACTTAAAAATTTTGCTTACTGAAAGTTTTATTGATATATCAATTGAAGAGATGAATCTTCAGATAACGATTATATATTTAGCTATAAAAACTAATGAATGTATTCATACTTATTTTAAAAAGTTTTCTAATACATAGGGGGTTTTATCCCATTTTTCAGAGTAAATGCCACTAACAGCTTGGTATATATCAAATATTTCAGTTTCTTTATGAGACAGAGTGTGTGTGTGTGTGTGTGTGTGTGTGTGTGTGGTATGTGTGTCTGATAGAGTACATTAGAATTTGGCACATTGTTCTCATTTACTTATGAATGTTCCACATATGAATGTTCATGATTTGTATGCTCTTTTATGTGGTAGACATTTAGATTATTTTCACTACATTGCTATTACAGATATAAACTGAAGTGAACATCCTTTTACAGTTATTTTTGAGTACAAAAATATTTCTTTGAGATGATTCCTGGAAATGGAATTGCTGGGCCAGAGGGTATGCACATGTTAAATTTGATAAATACGCCCAAGTTTTACTTCCATCACAGTGTTTCAGAATGCTCCTGGATATGGTCAATTTTCTTATTATAAAAATCTGTTAAATAAAAAGTGGTGTTTTGTTTTCATTTTCCTGATTACTATCAACATTGAATAATATCTTTATTTGGATTTCTTTTGAAAATTTTTTTTTTATCCCTTTACCTATTATTCTGTTAGGATTGTCTTGTCTTTTTCTTAGTGATTTGTTGGTGCTATTTATTTTTATGGGTATTAATCCTTCATGGTGTTATTTGTTACACATATTCTCTGTTTACATTGTTTTCACAATGTAGAAAGCATTTTATTTTTGTTTAGTAAAACGTGTTGTTCTTTTATGACTTCTGGAGATCTTCCTCACCTCAGTATTTTAAAATTCTTAGAAATCTTCTTTTGACACATTTGTCCTTTGTTTTCCAAAGATACATGAGTCTCTTTTTGGATATAGTATTTAATTGTTGCATCCATTTCTTATTTACTCTTTTCAGTAACAATTGACCAATTCTTGCTGCTTGAAAAGTACTCCTTTCTTTGTTTATGTAATACCGTCTTCTCCTGTTTCTACCTTACTGACTTCTTTTTGGTTGTCTTCCTTCTTCCTACCCCCTTCTGTGTATATCCTTTGATTATTTACCTCATTGCTCAGTCCTGAGCCCTTTTCTGTCTTGTATCTGGTCTCACTTCTTAGGTAATTTTATTTATTGGCTTGTTGTGTATCTGTATGCCCGTGACTCTAAAGTTTACATCTCCAATCTAAACTTTTCTTTTTGAGCATTAGACCTACCCTTCTGGCCACCCAACATTTGTGCAAACCTTCCTTCCAACACCTAATCCTCTTTCCTCAAGAGAATCAAGGTCCCACTCAATTACTACATATAGCTAAGAGTGAAAGATATCTACATAATGCCTTTCCTCATCAGTCCAGTAATCTATAAAATAATAATTTATCTCTCTCGCTTTCTTCCCTAACTCATTGTATATCAGTGAGTAGGAATAAGATAATTATAATAAAAGCTCTTTTAGAGAAAGGAAGAATAGGAAGTACACAGTGGTCATTGGTCCATATTGATAATGAAGTCCTTCTGGGAAGGAGTTGGGAAGGAGGTGCCATGGCCACTGTGTAAGTTTCTCAGTTCAACTGATTTTGCTGTATGGGAGGAATGATCTTTTCATTGTTTGTGTCCTGGGCTTTGTTCTTTAGATGATTTTTCCTTGTTTTCTTTCTTGGCTGTATCTGAAGTAGTAGGCATTGGGGAGTATGATATGCCTAGTACAACCTCTATGGCCCCGTAACAGTTGGTATAGATTCGAGGCCTGCAGGGTTAAAGTTCAATCTTAAGATTTTTTTAGGCCACTGCTGTAGTTTGGTGATAAAACTCTTCCAAAAATTTAATAGATTTTGATTTTATTTTCTTTAAATTAGAAACAGGTGACATTAACTGTAGCAAAAGCTCTCTTCTAGTCCTAAGTTTTTGAAACCTGTTGATTCTCTTTCTTACTGGTCTCTGTGCTAGGCCTGTTTCTTTCTTCCTTGTTTCCTGGCTACCTTGAGGGCATCTGAAATAGTATATAGTCTTGGATGATGTGTCTGTCAGGGTTTAACCAAAGAAGCAGAACAAATAGGGATTTATATATGATTGATTGATAGATATGTTTTAAGAGATTTATTACAAGAAATTGACTTCTGTGATCTTGAGGGCTGGCTAAGCAAGTCTGAAATCTGTACGACAGGCAGTTAGGGAGGAAAGATTGTGGGCAAGCTGAACCTCTGGACTTAAGCTGAAGCTATTCTCTCTCCACAGGCAGTCAGGAAAGGAAGATCTAGTGAAGAGAGAACAATTGTAGACTCAGCTGCTGTTTGGAGTTTCATTTGCTAGGAAGAGCCTGATCTCTTTTTAAGAGCTAACTTGACTAGTTCAGACTCACTAATGATCACTGTAGTTTGAAGTAAGCTGACTAGGGACTGTAATTATATCCACAAAATCCATTCATAACAGTACCTAGATTGGTATTTGATTAAATAACTGAGAAAAGGTATTTGTGCACTACAAAATGGCTGCTGTCCTCCCTTCTTTTTTCATTTAGCCTAACCAAGTTGACATATCAGAAACCATCACAGGTGAGAAAGCGACTTTTTTTTTTTTTTTTTTAATTAACTCCACGGTCCCCTGAAAAGCAACTCTTAACCTGATCTTTGCTACTACCTGACAAAGAATCTTTGAGATTACAAAGTTCTCTCGTATTTAGAGCACAGAAGCAGCTGCTTTCTAGCCTGAGAGGCCCCAAATTACTAAACTCTCATAGGTTGGGGTTTGCAGGTGAGAGAGCTTCTCTTAGTAGTTTTCATGTCTGTCTCTGCTTGCACATTGCCTTATTTGTAGCTGAACTGATCTTTCTGATCCTTAAATAGCCAACACACACCAATATTCTGAGTTTTCCTAGCTTCTTTTCTCGGAGGTACTGACTTGGTAAGGCATGTGGTATGCCCTCCCTATTATTGTAGGCGAGAGTTTTACTAAATGTTTATAACTACATAACAGGAATCAATAGCTCTCTAGCCTGAGATATGTTTCCTTACTTCCTGTCCTCTAAGAAGCTTTATCAGAGTTTTTAGGAGTTTGTTATTGGCAGCATGTCACTTCTATTTAACTGTATTAATTAAGGTGTAGGATAAGTGGTTTGAGCAAAGAGATTCCAAAACACATGTAGTTTAGGCAAGATAGAAGTTTGTTTCTCTTTTATGTGCTACTTCAGGGGTAGGCTTTCAGGTTCTTCATAGTTCTTGCAGCCTTATTGCTACACCATTTCTTTAAGTGTGTTGTCCTATACTGTAGCCACTAGATACTGAGCCCTTGAAATATGGCAAGTGCATCTGAGGTTCTGAATTCTTAATTTCATTTACTCTTAATTTAATTTAAATAAGCACATCTAGCTAGTAGTTATATTGGAGAATAGAGATATAGAACATTTGCATCATCACAGAAAGTTTTATTAGACAGCTCTGCCTTGTAGTGTTGACTTCATCTATAAGGTCTCATGTAGCTCATCAGTATCATGTCCATGTTTCAGCCTATTCTGGCTGAATTTTGTACTCCCAACATATACATATTGAAGCCCTACCCCAAGTACCTCAGAATGTTATTGCATTTGGAGATAAGGCCTTTAAATCATATGGATAGGCTTTAATCCAAGCTGACTGGTGTCCTTACAAGAAGAGGAAATTTGAACACAGAAAGAACACCAGGGATGCATGTACACAGAGAAAAGACCATGTAAGGATATAGCAAGAAAGTGGCTGTCTGCAACCCAAGGAGAGAAGCCGCTGGGGAAACTAAATCTGCCAACACCCTGATCTGGGACTTTAAGCCTCTGGAACTGTGAGGAAATAAATGTTTGTTGTTTAAATCACCCAGTCTGTGGTATTTTGTCATGGCAACCCTAGTAAACTAATGTATAGCCCATGAGAAATAGGAAACATAAAGGTGAGCATAGATAGCTTCCTTTTAAGGAATTTTTTTTTTTTTTTTTTTTTTTTTTTTTTGAGACAGAGTCTCGCTCTGTTACCCATGCTAGAGTGAGTGCCATGGCGTCAGCCTAGCTCACAGCAACCTCACACTCCTGGGCTCAAGCGATCCTACTGCCTCAGCCTCCTGAGTAGCTGGGACTACAGGCATATGCCACCATGCCCGGCTAATTTTTTCTATATATATTTTTAGTTGGCCAGATAATTTCTTTCTATTTTTTTAGTAGAGACGGGGTCTCGCTCTTGCTGAGGCTGGTCTTGAACTCCTGACCTTGAGCGATCCACCCGCCTCGGCCTCCCCTTTTAAGGAATTGACCAGGGAGTTGCAATTGTGATTTTCTGTTATATACCATTGTTCACAACTTGGTTATGCAGTCGCAGCTAGGACTTAGCTCTTCCTAGGTGGCCATATACTCAGAGAAAACTTGAGGAGAAGTGGTTTTTTACTAAAAGAAGGGGAGTGTGGATATTGGGGGATAATTATTGTCTTATACTAACATAATTCTAGGATTACATTGTCCTCATGGCTAGCAATACTAGCGAAAAAGCCATTCCTGGTTCCTGAAATGATCTTTTGGCCTAGCTTTTATCATGTGTGTCTATTCTTGAACCAGCCACTGTCTGTCACTAAGGAAAAAGATGCTTTGTTTGGGAGTAGTTGTTTTTCCACCCTGTGCAGGAGGTGGACTAGGAGAGGCCCATTCCTACCTGAGCCTCACAGAATGGTTTCCCAAAGAGAGAGGGTTTCTGTTGCCAAAAGGGTGTGGTGGGAGAATGGGAAGGGAATGAATATTGGATGTAATACCTACAAAGTGTGCCTTCAATCTTTCCATCTCTACTACCATCACTCTAGCCCTGGCTTTTTCTTGGACTTCATAGTTGCCTCCTAATTTGCTCTCCTAGCTTTTGTCTCCCCATACTTCATGCATTCTTCATGTAGCAGCTAGACTAATCTTTCTAAAATGTAAATCATTATATGCTCTTTGAACACAATCCAAACTCCTAACTTGGCCTGCAAGACTTTGTATGGCTGCTCCTTATTGTTCTAGCCCTTCCAGTTCATTCACAATCCTCTAGTCATACTGATTTTTCTGTTCTCAGAACATGCAGACTTCCTGGCTTGGGGTCTTTTTACTTTCCTCCTAGTGTGTCTGCCTCTGGTTCTTTGTTCTTTCTCATCCTTTAGGTTTGAGCTTAGATATTTTGCCCTGTCTAGGATTGTTGGAGGAAACTTTCTCCCACTATATCTCCTCTTCTTTCTCCCACTATATCTCCTCTCCTCTATACCTCCCTTTCAGTTTTCTGCCTGTAACTGGGTAAGTTGCACTGAGATGAGAAATAGGAGCCCTGTTGGTCTTTCACCAAGCTTTATTAGTATTAAATACTTCAGTGTACTCTTGTGGCTCTTTCTTACCTCTTAGGAGGGAGTTTGGGGGAAGGGGTGAGGGAATTGGAGTGTTTAACACTCCCAAATTCCTAATAGTCATTTGTTTATTTCTTTTTCCTTTTTTAAAAAAAAATTTTTATTGAGGTAAAATGTACATATAAATTACAATTTTTATCATTCATTTGTTTATTTCTGTACCTACATCAATTTTAGTTATTATTAGTTGAACCTTATAAAATTGCTGTTATAAGTCAGAAGTCGTCAAATGTCTTTGATTTCATACGATTCGACCTATTATATTAGCATGCTTTGATATCTTCAAAGGCAACTCTACCTCATTGAGCTTCTTTGTCAAGAGTTCTGTATATTGTATATTGAACTTGTCAGCTGTGCTTTAGAATCATTTTTTGTAAACTATCATAAAATGTTCTCATTGATATTTTGGTAGGCTATACATGGAAATTTAGATTAATTTGGGGAGAAATAGACATATAATATTCAATATTACCATTCAGAAACTTGGCGTGCCTTTATGTTTTCAGGCCTTTCATCTGTCTTTAATAAAATTTTATATTTTCATATAGGTTTTGCACATTTCTTATGGTGTTTATTCAGATTATTTTATAGTCCTTATTGCTATCATGAATGGTATCCTTTATTCTATTATACTTTCTAATTAGTTATTGTTGGAGTATAGGAACCTATTGATTTTGGTATTTTGAACTTGTATATGGCCACTGAACCTGAATTCTCTTATTAAGTCAGTTTATTCTGTTGAGTTTTCTGAATCTATTCATATTGTGAATTGTAATCATAGGTTTCCTAATACTAAACTGTGTTTGGAATACTTGGTATGATGAAGTATTATTTGAACACACTGTTGGATTTGCTTTCGTTAACAATTTATATTTTCTGTGAAAATTATCTATTTCATGTTAGATTTTCAAATTTGTTTGAAGAAACTGAAAATATTTCTTTCCTTACATTAGTCTTTTAAAGATTTCTCTTGTACAGTTTCAATTTGTATGTGTCCTCTTAGCTTTCAATCCTGTATGTTGTGGTTTTAACCATATTTGCCACTGAGATGTTAGAAAGGAGTTTGATCAAGTGCTTTTTTGACCTCTGTATAGTTTAGTACTTTTTTAAAGTGGCTTAAGTAATTTAGTGCCTACTTCTTTTTTTTTTTTAATAATAACTGTAAACATTTTTTAAATTGTGGTAAACAACATATCATAAAATTTACTCTCTTAACCATTTGTGAGTGTACAGTTCAGTAGTGTTAAGTATATTCACAGTATTGTACACCAAATTTCTAGAACTTTTTCAACTTGGAAAACTGAAATTCTACACCTGTTGAACAACCTCACATTTCCCCTTCCTCCTCAGCTCCTGGCAACCACCATTCTACTTTCTGTTTCTATTAATTTGTCTACCTCATATAAGTGGAACCATACCGTATTTGTCTTTTTGTGACTGCCTTGTTTCAGTTAACATAATGTTCTCAAGGTTCATCCATGTTGTAGCATGTGACAGGACTTCCTTTTTAAGGCTAAATAATGTTCTATTATATGTATGTATCACATTTTGTTCATTAGCTGATGAACATTTGGGTTGCTTCCATCTCTTGGTTGTTGTGCCTCTTAGTTTTTACATTTAATTCATTTATTTCCAATGTAAATGGGTTCATGAAGGAAAATAGGAACTTAAATCTTTTTTTTTTTTTCTTTTTAAAAATTTCCAACCAGGCACGGTGGCTCACACCTGTAATTTCAGCACTTTGGGAGGCTGAGGCAGAAGGATACCTTGAGCCCAGGAGTTTGAGGCTTCAGTGAGCTTGATTGTGACATTGCACTGCAGCGTAGGTGACAGAGTGAGACTGTCTCTCAAACAATAAAAAATAAAAAAAATTTACAAGTTTCCGTACACCATGTTGAGAAACTTATTTCCAAGTAGTTAATCAGTTGATGTAGTTGTTTCATAGTCTATCCTTTCCCACTCTTTGAAGTTCTATCTTTATTTCATATATGTATACAACAGAACAATAAATTGCTCAAAAATACATCTGCTCAGTATATAAATCTTTATATGTACTGAATTTGTATAAGCTGAAGGTCGACATAATAAATTGGTTTTATTAAGCCGTTTTCTGTATTACTTGATAAGTAGCTAACATCTGTGTAGGGTTTTATGGCTAACAAAGTAATTTTACATATTTTTTCATTTAATCCAGTCTGTGATCTTTTGAAGCAGTGTTTTTTTCTGCTGTCTCTTAAGCCTGTAAATAGGCTTTGCTGCTTTCTTTCCTTCCTCCCTCCCTTACACATTTCTAGTAAAGAAGTAAAAGTGCTTTTCTGAAGAAGATAAGAGCAGCACTGGCATCTATATAGTGTTGTTACTGATTTGTGTGATGTCGTTAGTTTTATTTAGACTGTCTTTGGACTTGAAAATCTCCATACATTATTAGTGCAGGACCTGTAAACTGAAGGTCTCATAGTTATCTTGCACTATCCTTCCAGTGTTTTTGAAACTAAAGAACTAACAAATTTCACTGTTTATATATTTCACATGAACTAGGAATGATTTAAAACTTACATAGTTGCTGTTCAGGAAATGCCAAAATAGAAGAGCCTCTGTAAGATACACTGTAGATAAATTTAATACTATTGAGGGGATAATATCCTTTAAATCAAACTTGTCCTAAAGTTTGTACCAATGATATTAAAAACTGTGAGTAGCATTTTATTTTTATTTGTTTAATTTTTTATGTGGGAGGAATCTTTTTCCTTTTATATTTTTAAATTTTTTTTGTTTAATTATGGATACCTAATAGTTGTGAATATTTATAGGGTACATGTGATTTTTTGATACAGGAATACAATGTGTATTAAATCAGGGTAATTGGGGCATCCATCACCTCAGGCATTTATCATTTCTTTGTGTTATGAACACTCCAGTTCCACTCTTTCAGCTATTTTAAAGTATACTCTAACTTATTGTTGATTATAGTCACTTTGTTGTGCTATCATGTATTGTTCATTCTTATCTAACTGTATTTTTGCACCCATTAACCATCTCCACTTTATCCCCTCCTTCCTGCTAGCCTTCCCAACCTCTGGTAACCACCATTCTACTCTGTCTTCATGAGATCAATTGTTTCAATATTTAGCTCCTACATAAGACTGAGAACATGCAAGATTTGTCTTTCTGTGTTTGGCTTATTTCACTTAACATAATATTCTCCAGTTCCATTCATGTTGTTGCAAATGGCAGGATTTCCTTCTTTTTTACAGCTATAATCAGTTGTGTATGACAGTTTCTTTATCCATTCATCTGTTGATGGACACTTAGGTT
The DNA here is from genome assembly GCA_028533085.1 of Varecia variegata. Lineage (NCBI taxonomy): Eukaryota > Metazoa > Chordata > Mammalia > Primates > Lemuridae > Varecia > Varecia variegata. The sequence goes on along the minus strand of CM052449.1, from coordinate 14,208,151 downwards.
GATTCCAAATCTTGGCTATTGTGAGTAGTGCTGCAGTAAACATGAGAGTGCAGATATCTTTTTGATATACTGATTGTCCTTCTTTTGGATATGTACCTAGCAGTGGGATTGCTGGGTGATATGGTAGTTCGATTTTTAGTTTTTTGAGGAACCTCGGTATTGTTCTCCATAGTGGTTGTACTAATTTACATTCCAGCAACAGTGTACAAGGGTTCCCCTTTCTCCACCTCCTTGCCAGCATTCGTTATTGCCTGTCTTTTTGATAAAAGTCATTTTAACTGGGATGAGATGATATCTCATTGTAGTTTTGATTTGCATTTCTCTGGTGACTAATGATGTTTTGTCCAATTTTGCTTTGGTTGTCTGTGCTTTAGAGATACTACTCAAGAAGTCCTTGCCCAGACCAATGTCCTGAAGCATTTCTCCAATGTTTTCTTTTAGCAGTTTCTTAGTTTGAAGTCCTAGATTTATGTACTTAATCCATTTTGATTTGATTTTTGTATACAGTGAGAGGTAAGGATCTAGCTTTATTCTTCTACATATGGATATTCGGTTTTCCCAGCACCATTTATAGAAGAGACTGTCCTTTCCCCAATGTATGTTTTTGGCAACTTTGTCAAAGATAAATTCACTGTAGATGTGATTTGCTTCTGGGTTCTCTATTGTGTTCCATTGGTCTGTATGTCTGTTTTTATGCTAGTACCATCCTATTTTGGTTACTACAGTGCTGTAGTACAATTTGAAGTCAGGCAATATGATTCCATATGATGGAGGAATCTGAAAGGGAGATTGCCTTTATTTCTGTTTTATTAAAATTTATTTTAATTTTTCCTGTTTTATTAAATCATATAGTAAATGTAATCTGTAAAAATTTAAACAATAGAGGAAGATAACAGAATAAGAGTTGAAAATCTTGCTGTTATATCCCAAGGTGTGAATTTTTTTTGCCTTTTTCTGTGCATTTTCACACACATATACATGTACATATTTATGTAAACAAATTTTTGTTTTGCACAAATGAGATCATTGTAAAAATATTGTCTGAAACTTTCTTTTTAAATTATTAGTCCATCATAGACTCTTTCTGTGTGAATACACATATAGTCATCTTATTCCTTTTAATGACCATATTTCCTTGTCAGGTATCAAGAGTTAATTGTTCTCCAATTTATGGAAATTTTGGTTGTATCTGATGTTCTGCCATTGCAAACAATGCTGTAGTGGACTCTTTTTGATAGATATGTGTGTATATATGTTTCTGTATTATTGCAGGGTGTATTCCAGTAGTGAAAGTGCTAGACTAAGGTACATGGATCTGTTTCTGTAACTGCTATTTTATTGTGTCAACATCATATTTTTTAAAACTACAGTGCTTTTGTAATGGTATAGGATCTGCTAGGTCAGATGTCAGCTTTCAAGCTCTATTCATTCTGTTCTCTCTGGATTTCCCTATCTATTGACTGCTAAGCGACCATATCAAATATCACTTTTTCTTTAAAGATTGTCATAATACCTACCATGTTGAATAATTATAACTCCAGTAATATTTTAGTGAATGTTTACTATGCCGTAGTTCTAATTGCTTTATGTATATTACACTGTACAGTGTATATCATTTAATCTTCACAACTCTAAGAGGTAGATAATATTATCCACATTTTGTAGTTGAAAACAAATCAAGGCAAAGAATAAGTAACTTGATCAAGGTCACAATAAATGATGGAGATGGAATATAAATATGGGCAGTCTCACTTCAAAGTCTGTTTTTTTAACCCCCATGCTCCACTGCCTCCTTACTACTCTTTTATGGCCTCCCTAGTTAATTGCTCAATAAATGTGTTTTATAAATTGTAGACTTCACTAGGCATTCCATCTTGCTTCTAAGTCCTCTATACAGATCTATGTTATTGACATCTTACTCTAATTTATGTGTAGTGATACATAACTAGTAGTAGTCCTGGAATATTTAGGAATTGGTTAAAACATTTGGTTAATCCGAGGAGAGTTATGGAACAGCCTCTTCCCCCCAAAATACTTTATCTGAGTGTAGCTAGTTAATATTGCTCTGTTTATTTCATCTTGTTTCCATAAGCCCCGTCTTGGGGAAACTCATGTGATTGATCTTGAGGTAGATTTCATAGATTGTGAGTAAATCAGTATGCTATTATTCACCATTTCTGAAACATCAAATCAAAATACATATTTTGTAGATGACTTCTTTTATAGTAAGTGCTCAAAATGTGAAGGGGAAAAAGCTGTTCTAGACCCTGCTATACCTCTTGATTCATGCTATCAGGTGAGTGTGACATATGAACTGAATTTCTCAGAATCTCGTAAAAGGAGTATGGTTGTACCTTCTTTTGGTGGAGGTTAGGTGAGATAATGTTTTTGAAAACATTTTTGAAATACGAGGATTTTAATAGATATTGGTTGTTAAAACTGAAGTATGAGTAAGAATAGAGCCTTGTGAAATGTGATTATTGACTACTAAGATGGTTAGCTATTTTTTTACTCTAATCCTGTGACAGATTATAGCTATTGTGTTAATTTAGAAAAATCTCTTTTATTTTCCTTCCTGATTCCATTTAATTTGATTACTTTGTTTATAAATTTCTAATAAAACTTTTCAGTTGTTACTGTGCATGTCGCTTAATTATTTTAGGTGGAGCCAATACTAGCATAAGCTAAGAGGGTGGGATTCTGTCATAAAGAGTTCACACATAACAGTTGTTTGGGTTAGATGCCCTTTTAAGATTATATTCTGGATTTATTAGATCTTTAGACTTTAAATAGAATATGTTCTTAAATTCCCCCAGCACTTAAAATTTATAGTACTTTATCATATTGTTAATAAAGAGGGAGGGATAAGAGTACTGGGAAATGCATATCCCTTTCTGATTCTTATCTCTTTTTCTGGGAATGATAAAGCAAACCATATTCCCATGACTTCTCTGTTGTAGGCTTACAAGATAATACTTGAGTTCTAGATAAAATGGCAAAGTATCAAAGCAAAGATTAGATCATGGTATTTGCTAAATCTTGGGATCTTTAAAACAGACCCCTAACCTGGTTTGTATACTATTGTTTTACTTATACTTTTTCTTCTTTTCTTTTCTTACTGTGCCTCAACATAACCACCAAGTCCAAGATCTCTCCACCACTCTGCCCAGCTTTCTGGCTGCAACCTAAACTTCAGTACCTGAGTTCTCTTGGCCATATCCAAGTACTATAGTATGATTTAAACTGTGAATGTGCCTTGGTATGTGGGAGGTCATTTCATATGAGGAAGTTCTTATCTATTTTAGCCTTATCACCAGATCCTCTTGTCTTTTATGCCAAGACATAAAAAAATACGTGCCTGTAATCCCAGCAGTTTGGGAGGCAAGAGAATCACAGAGACCAGGAGTTTGAGACCAGCCTGGGCAACACAGTGAGACCCTGCCTCTATCAAAAATTAAAAAAGTTAGCTGGGCTTGTAGTCCCAGCTATTCAGGAGGCTGAGGTGGGAGGCTGCTTGAGCCCAGGAGTTTGAGGTTACAGTGAGCTATGATCAGACCACTGCTCTCTAGTATGTGCGACAGAGCAAGACCCCATCTCTAAAAATTCAAAACAAAACAAAAACACAGGCTTGGTATTGTAGCTTTTTATCTTGTAAGCATGAGCAACTTTGTTTTGTATCCCATAGATCTCAGAAGAAAGCTTTGCTTGAGAAGAGGACCCATTCATTGGCTTAGGCAACCTAGAATGTTAAGCTTCCATACATCTTAATCAAATACTAAGGTCCTCCTGACCTCATTATCATAAGCAGAAGTTTTTCTGACAATCTTAATCAAAGGGCAATTAGGAAGAAGGGTCAGATTCCGATTTCGTTAAACCCCGTGCATGTGAGTACCTCACAATTATTAGGCTTTACAAAACGTTACGTTTAATTCTGAAATTACCCATAGCCCTTGTATTTCTTTTATTACCAATATTTCTCCTGGAAAAAGCATGATATGGAAAGAATTTGAAATTGAGTTGGGCAACGTGCTTTGAGTGATTTGGGGAAAGTTACTACTTCATTTTCTTCATGTTGGGGCTAATGATTTCTTTTTAACGGTGTTTAAAGAATGGAAATAATCTACATAATCAGCAAATTACACTGCCTTATATGTTGGAAGTACTCATTACTTATTTTGATATTTCTCTATATTTAAGAATTCTTATATTCTGGAATAAATTTTTTTTTCTCAGTCAGGAACAGTTTTCTTTACCTTTTTTAGGTCATGGACTTCCGTTAGATTCTGATGAAAATTGTAGACCTCTTCTACCCTCAAATTTACTTAAATATATCATACAGCATTTTGTAAATTATTTCAGAAGGTTATAGAGTTCTTGAGGCATAGGTTCTTGAGGAATAAACCATGTGATATGAACCCAGGTCAGGAGGACTGGATTTCATCTTTTATCCATGGAAGAGATCGGTGACCAATCTTTTCCCTGCTTCTGTCCTCAATAATCATAACAGTAGCTAGAGACTTTTCCTTCTACAAGTTGCTGCCATATAACAGTAGCTGCCATATAACCATTCAGAGAGGTTATTTTGAATAATAATTGATTAGAAAACTTTAAATCACTACCAACCTTCTTTTCTTCCTTTTTTTTTTTTTGCTTTCTGAAACTATTGGAATCTTGACTCAGGAAAAAAATCAGTTAAGAGATAATTGGTTTTTATGTTTGCTTTTTTTTTCTTCCTAGGGGGGTGAAAAGTATCATATGGATAGATAAGGTGTACTTAATAAAGTTTGCAGGTATTTCCTCATTGTATGTTTAACAAACTTTAAAGCTATAACTTGATTTCTTCAGACTTACTTTACAGTTATTGACCAAACTTCAAAAAAAAAAATAATATAGCAGACTCAGCACATTCCTTTAGCTTCTTTTCTTTCCAGTGTCTCACTGATATTGTTTAAAGATTGAATTATGCCATAGTTCTGAAAAACAGGAACAGATGTTAAACTACCCTTAAGGGTAGCAAAAAGGCCCTCAGTATCTCTACAACTTTAGAGAGAGAGTGTGTGTGTTTGTGTGTGGTGGAAGGCTTCAACTTAGGCGAATAGGTGGATCTGGGCTTGAATAATGTCATCAGTACTGTTTCTCTCTCAATGTATTTGGTCTCTTTTCTTCTGTATTAGCTTTATTTTCAGCCAGGCAGAGATGGCTGTCAGTCAAAGGAGAGGGGGGTGGGATATTCTAGCTAGGCCTGGGTCATGTGGCCACCCCTGTGGTGGCTGGGAAGAATCACCTCTACCCAAACCACATGGAATGTGTTCCCCACAAAAAGAGGGATGATGATATTAGCAAAATGGGGCAGGGAAGGAAGCATGTTGAACAGTAAAATTACAGTTCACAGTCCACTACAGGTACCTTCAGAAGACCAGAAATTTTGAAGAAGATAGAAAGTTCATGGAATCGGATTGACAGCAAAATCCCAGAAGAAACTGGAACCCAAGATACCAGAGGTAAGCTCAGGTTTTCCTAGGGGAACCTCGGAATGGCTCCAGATTTGGAGTCAACAAATACGAAGAACGATGATAGTGGGTAGTTGGGTAATAATCAAGAATTTTTTAAAGAATTATTTTTCAAAATAGTTAGTTGGGCCTCCTTTCTCCAGCTTAAACAGCTCTGATGCCTGACCTTAGGCCTAAAGTTTCAGGACTGTTCTTCCAAGAAAGTAGGCCAGTAGTTCAGTGTGATACCCACTGAGGCGTTGGAACCTGAGAGAGAAGTAGAGACACTAAAGCATGCTACTCCAGGGAAAAGCAAATTTGTCTCTTCCCAGTCAGCTTGGAGTCCTATCCAGATACCTTTGTGGAGTGCCTGCCCTACCTGCTTAAATAGTACTGCTCTTCCATTTAAGGGAGAAGCTACTTGAGAAAACAAACTCACAATCTCAGGGAAAGTCCACACTCTCTATATTCTTTAAAGTAATCTTCCATTTGCTAATATAAACAGAGATAAATCAGACAATTAAGGAGAATCAAGAGGATGGAAGAGAATTAAGATGAATAAAAGAACAACCGACCTCAGGTATAACTCAGAAGAATAAACTTCAAAGAAAAAAATGCAATTAGTTATTTCATTTTAAGATATAAGAACACATTTCAGTGACTAATCATAGCTGCATTGAAAAAAAGGCAGAGAAATAGAAATGGTTTTGAAAATTATAAAGAAAAATTTTAATGGAGGGGCTAAATAAAAATTTAACAGGAATCAAGACTGAGTTGTTGATTTTGGAATTAAGAGGAGGAACTATATGCGTATATGAAGCAAAAAAAAAAAAATCTGGAATAAATTGAAACAAAATTTAAGAGGCATGGAAAACATATCACAAAGTTTCCGCATCCATAAATATGAGTTCTAAAAGCAGAGATCAGGAACCCTGGAAGGAGAGAATAATGAAAAAAAAAATTGAAGAAAATTCCTGAGCTGGAGAAAGATAATGAATTTTCAGAGTGAAAGAGCCCATCTAGTACCAAGCAAGATGAATGGAGAAAGATCTACATCTAGACACATCTGGTAAAATTGCAGAACTCTAAGGATAAAAAGAAAATCCCAAAATTACTGCCAGAGAGAGGGAATAAAATATGGAAAATCAAATAACTGAATTCTTACCAGCCATGTTGAATCCTTGGGGATAGTGTAACAGTGACTTCACCATTGGAGGGAAAATAGATTTGGACCTACATTTTCTATACCCAGCCACACTGTCTATCTTTTGAGGACAAGAACACTTTTTACACTTGGAAAAACTATGCACCCTATATGGAAATATTTGAGGTAGTATAACACAATGAAAAAGATAATCCAAGATAGAGGATATGGTGTTAGTGGGGGTCCGGGGAGGAGGTGGGAGGAAACTGATAGCTACAGTGGCCATCTTGGGCCTACAAAAGGAACTGAAGAACACTAGAAGGAAATTAAAGTTTTATTAGTCTAGAATACTTGAACATGTCCCCTTCAATCAGAAATGACTACATGACATAAAATTACATTTTCTTCAGTGACTAGTATTTACATAATCACATTGTAAGTGCACTGAATTGATTTTTGGTTTTTAGAATCAACCTAGAAAATACATAAAATGGGCTTAATGATAATTATGGAATAGAATGCATTATAAACCTTTATAATATAAAAGTAATAAAATCTATGAAATTAGGAGATGGAGGGTAACAAAGAAATGGTCAATGCTTATTTCTTCAGTGGACAGTTAATTGATAACAAGCATATAAAATTGGTAAATCAGGAAGCTGCCAGCCTGAGCACGAGTGAGATCCTGTCTCTACGAACAATAGAAAAATTAGCTGGATATGGTGATGCCAGCCTGTGGTCCCAGCTACTTGGGAGACTGAGGCAGGAGAATCACTTGAGCCCAGGAGTTTGAGGTTGCAGTGAGTTGTGATGATGTCACTGCATTCTAGCCTCTGGTGACAGAGCCAGAGCTAGACTCTATCTCAAAAAAACAAACAAAATAAATAAATAAAAAAAAAAACAATAAAAAAACCTAGAAGGGAAGTGGCATTAAAGTTAAACTGCTAACTGCACTAGAAGTCTATTAACAATTTAACAGTGTATTGCCATTTTGATGCAGAAGGGTAACAAAAAAAAGACTTATTCATCTTGTGCCTTTGTAGCCTTTGAATTTCTTAAAAACCCTAAAGGCATGCATCACATTTATAATATTAAAAAGATCGCTTATGTGTTGTATCTACTTAGTTACAATAATACTGCTATTTATGAAGTGAATACATTCCAAGGCGACATGCTTTTCAGAAACTATCTGAGGTAGAAATAGAGGACACATAGGGATTAATTCCAGGAAATTAGAAAGTTGCATAGAATACAAATGTGACTATTTTTATGTAGGGTGCATAATTATTTCTTGATTGGCTCACACTATTGATTTTGAGTGTTAATTCCTGAATCCTTTCCATGAAATCCGACAAGAAACTCTTTTTAAAAAAATGTTTATTCTGAGTAATTTGAAAATACAGGAAAATTCTTAGTCCTTCTTCCCTCCAATGCCTCTAAATAAGATGACATTTTCTCTGATGTACTAATGGCCAGGATTAGAAAGCCGATTTATCCTTAAGGTGGAAGTCATGTGATCAAGGAGAGCCTACCGCTACTGGAGGCAGAGTGTATCTTCCAGAAGAGCTGGAAGAAGGAAGATGGAAATAGAAGTTGCCTTTCCCCCCCTTCCTTCTAAAGATGAGGCTGATCTTCACTGAGGACCCATTGTGTGTCTCCCTCAGATGGTATTTGTTGAGTGAAAGAATTAATCTTATTTTGATGCCACTTCAATTTAAAGTCAGGTTGGCATCCAGTTTATGCTTTACATAGGTCATATGTTTTTTGAAAGCTTGGTTTTAGATCAGAAACATGATCTCTGGGGAAGTGGATTTCTAATTGTATATTTTTCAGATTTGATTATTTAAAAAATACAAAATCTTAAGGTATTATAAGCCTTTAAGGATTGAAAGTATAAACTGCAAAAGACTCTAAGACCTAGGTATACTATCTATAATGATTCTACTTGATTGTGCATAGTTTTCTCAGCAAGTTGGAGTGCTGAAATATCAAGATATGCAAACGTATAAACTAAAAATAACTTAATTATGAGAAATACTTTAAAATTAAGCATTTTACTGAAAATTATGAGATTTGTATGTGTAAGAAGGAGACAGATTTCTCAAGCATATGAAAACAGGATATTAAGTATAAAATTATATTTGGTAGTTCAATTATACCTTTAAACATTTTGTAAGGTATTATTCAGTGCCTAGCCTTTAAACAGTATGACCTACCTTCACTGAGGGAAAAGAGGATGGGAGTTGATAGGCTTTATAAAAATATGTGACTCTAATAAGAAACTGGTAATGGAGGAGTTAAAAGATATAAATGTGGGTTAAATTTTATTCTGTAATGCATACTAGTGAGATAATGTATTTCACACATAAAAGTTGATAAATACTATCTTCTGTTTTCTTATATTGCATTAGTTTTTGTTGGAGATTTATTTGATAGTAACTGAGTATCTGAAATTTGGGGGAGAAGTTGAATGTAATTGTACCATTACTTCTTACATAGCTGAAATATTTTTATGATGACCAAAGAGGCAGTTCACAGTTATGTTGAATGAGTTCAGTATTTCTTTATGTATATGTGTTCAAGGGTAGTGATGTAGTCTTGTCTATATATGCACCTTGAGAACTTTGGAATATCATAGTCTGTGCTCTGAGATTTTCTTCATGTGAAGGCCCCTAAAAGTCCTCTATCTATGGTCAGCATCAGGTTAGTGGAAAAGGAAATGGTGCCCGTTTTGCAATTTCTGGCCTAGTCATTGGTGGATGGAGACAATTTGATTTAATACATTTCTTAATATATTAAATTATGAGTTTAAAACGGGTAGTCTGATGATATAGAGGAAAAAAAACCTCAATTTCTTTCATACTCTGGTAACATAAAATACTTCTTTGACTTTGGGTAAGGTTTTTCCCCCATACACCAAGCAAGTAGTTCTTCTGTAGCAGACACCAGCTGGTTGTTGTCTCATTCAATTCTATTCAGACAGTATACCTGGAGATAACATCAGATTCCACAAGTTGAGGGCTTAGTCCCACAAGACTGCCACCCACTTCAGATGCCAGTTGCAAGCCCCAGGTGGTTGTACTGATGGACTGTAAATCAAGGTTCCCACTCTTTGGGTTTGATTAATTTGCTAGAGTGGCTCACAGACTAAGGGAAACACTTATATTTACCAGTTTATTGTAAAGAATATTACAAAAGACCCAGATGAAGAGTAGCATAGGGTGTGAGGTAAGGAAAAGGTGTGAGGTATGGAAAAGGGGTGAGGAGCCTCTATGCTCTCTCCAAGCATACCACCCTCCAGTAACCTCCACTGTGTTTTGCTACCTGGAGGCTCTGTGAACCTTTCCTTTTGGGTTTTTATGGAGGCCTCATTACGTAGGCATGATTGATTAAACCATTAGCCATATGTGATGAATTTAACCTTCAGTCCTTCTCCCTACCTTGGGGGTTGGGGGCTGGGGCTAAAAATCCCAACCCTCTAATCTTGGCTTGGTCCTTCTGGTGACCAGCCCCATCCTGAAGCTACCTAGGGGCTGCCAGCTTTCAGTTAACTCATTAGCATACAAAACGACACGCTTATCACTGTGAACATAACAAGGATTTTAGGAGTTGTATGCCAAGAAATTGGACTAAGACAAGAGACTGAATGTATATTTCACAATGTCACAGGTAGTCTTTTGGTACTTGCAATAATTGCTTGCAGGCAAACCATTGAAGGTTTGTTATGACTAGATTAGGCTAGAAATAAAGTGGTAATAGATGTCTTGAGACCAGACTGAAGGGAGCTGCTTGTCAGGGACCCCAGACCATCAAGGTACCAGAGGAGGAGAGCCAGTTACAATGGGATTCCATGTTTACTTGGGTAGTTTTTACATCTGGATTATTCTCCATGGCTTTGATACTATCATCTTCAGTTACCAGGAGCTGTTTTCTTCGGTCCCCCAGAATGGTAGAAATTGGTGACTCTAAAATGTTGACTTTAAATTTAAGCTCTTTACCTTGTAATTTTAATTTTTATCCCCAGATCCCCTTCTACCCCCATCCTTGTGTGTGTGAATGTGTATGTGGTGTGTGGGCATGTGTTTGTGTGGTGTGTATGTCTTTTGGTTGGTAGGTAGCTATTGCTTTGGATCAGAGGACAATTCATGTTTTGCTGACCAGATTGAAAGTGCTTGTACCATCAGCATATTAAACCTATTTAAAAACAAAAACATTGAAATATGTAATTTCTATTATGTATGTACTTGTTTTTATTTTTATTTTAAAAATATTGTACAATAGACAAATTTGAGGGGTTTGAATGTGACCTAAAAACAATAAATATTTTATCAGTTTTGTATATATAGAACCTATTGTGAAATACCAGAAAAAGAATGAATTCATGGTGTGACCTATCATGGGTAGAGACAACTAATGCAAGTATCCAACAGACACAACTACTACTGGAGATGTGAAAAGAGGATCACTGCTTTGTTTTATTACTTGGCTTAGTATGTTACTTACATTCGGACAAGACTGCTTATATTCCATTCTGTACATAGGACACATGTGGATGAAATATTTTGTATTTAAACATAACAGTTCTCTTCTGCACTAAGTTGAATTTCAGGTTTTATTATTTGGATTAGAGAAGAATGGAAAGGGACTAATCAGAGAAGAAAAAGAATTATTGAGGGTTTTAATATTTAAACTTTGTCAGGAATCAGGATTGAATTCTTCTCGATTGTAGACTTTTAGAGGTGAACTAATTCTATTTGCCATTGTATATCCAGTATGTAGTATAAACCCTGCCATCTAATAAGCACTCAGTAAATACTTGTATAAATGAATGATCAAAATGCTAATGATGATCTTTCAAAAGTAAGTTTACTAGGGCTTTTTATAGTATTAGCCTTGAGAAAAATTTTATTTAGGCAATTAAATATTTTTAAATATTTAAAATATTATAAAATAATACATGTTCTCTTCATATTTAGAATATACTACTGGATGGCTTTTGCATTATTTTATTTACAAGGTTACAAATTTATATATCCTTAACTTGGGTTTGAGATTCCTTGAAAAGTGGAAATGATGAGGAACTAAGGATAAATCTGGATACATGTTTTAAAACTGATGCTGATTTCAGATCTGTATTTTTAATAGACTTGTATCAATATATACATTTTGAGAGGTGAAATTGTTTCAGATTTTTTTCCAGTAGTTCTTATGTGGGTGGGTAAGACCATGACATTTGTTCTACCACCAATTATCTGTCCTTGTTTTGTTTGAAAATGTGAATTTTGAAGTGTTGCCATTTCTTAAATAGAAGAAAATATTTGGTGAGAACTGTTAGGTCTGGAGCCGAGAGAGAGACACAGAAAGCCTCATGTGTAGCAAAATGCTGTTTATTTTGAGCATCTGGGTGCAGACGGGTGGAGGCGAAAAAGCATCCACGAGAGAAAAGGGGAGAGTCTTGGGTTTTATAGAGGGTTTCTCGGATGGAGTAAGTGCGCTAGAACAGCCACTTGTAATTCATTCAGAACAGAACTCCTTTACAAAGAAATGTTGATTAGAAAAAAGTTTTATGTGAGGGGAATAGACATCAGCAAAGTGTTAAGTCATGCAAAATGGTGTTGCTTGCTTATCAGCACATTACTACTGTTTTTTTTTGTTTGTTTGTTTTGTTTTTAAGAGACAGGGTCTCACTCTCATCCAGGCTGGAGTACATTGGTGTGATCATAGCTCACTGTAACCTTAAACTACTGGCTTCGGGTGATCTTCCTGTCTCAGCCTCCTGAGTAACTGGGACTCTACAGGTGCATGTCACCACACCTGGCTAATTTTTAGAGTTTTTGTAGAGACATGATCTCCCTGTGTTGCTCAGGCTGGTCAAACTCCTGGCCTCAAGTGATCCTTCTGCCTTAGCCTCCCAAAGGGCTGGGATTACAGTTGTGAGCCACCACGCTGGGCCTTGACATTTCTACACATTTTTTATTTTGGCTTTCTTTTTTCTTGTTCAAGGAAATCATGCTGGTCCTAAATAAAATTGTAAATTTTAGATTATTCCATCATCTAATCTAGGTATTTATTGAGCTTTTTCGTCCTTTGCCTCCTTTTTAATGAGGTGATCTTCTCTTCCCTTTGGACATTTGAATCTCATTTCGGTCAATATTTTCTTTTATAATTTTAAGTTATTTTATAAGTTGGTTTAATTCATTTGCAAAGCTTGGTGTGTTAACTACTATTTATACCTTTTTTTGGGGAGGGGCGATTGGCAAAAAATGAAAGGTCTTGTGCCACTGAAATCCTCTTTTTTTGTAGAGACACTGTGTTGCCCAGGCTAGGTGAACTCCTGGGCTCAAGCAGTCCTTCTACCTCGGCTTTCCAAAGCGATTATAGGCATGAGCCACAGTACCCAGCATGAAATCCATTTTAGATAAATGTAAAGACATTTTTTTTGCCTGTAAAATGAGGTTGAACTGGAAGGTGGCTCACTCTTATCTTAGGATGATGGGTCTTAAGACAACTGTGTTATGAATCTCTTTTCACATCCTTTTGCCCAGGGTATCCTGCTGTGGCATAGGTAATCATATTAACAAAAAGGACTAGAAAACAAAGTTAAGGAGAAAATAATTATTTTGCTACATAACAACAAATTACAGAAATTCTGAAATTTAGATTCTGTTTATATCGAATACTTCCAATATCTTATTTCCGTGACCTAAAGATATAGTCAAGGAAAAAATGTTTTTGTCATCAGAAATTATTACAGGTAGTAGCAATAATTTAAAAGGGATCAGGATGCCTTACGGGTATCAGATGATTCTATTATTCATGCATTTGCTTATTTAGTAAAAAAATACTTAAATGCCTGCTCTATGACAGAGACTGCTGGCCCTGGGTGTGTATGGGCAAGCATCAAGTGTTGCCTGCTTTCTTCTGGTATGTAAGAGAGACAGATGATAAATGGTTTATAAACATCCATAATTCTGTAAGCAAGTTATAGTCACATATTTATTATTAAAAACTTAACAGGAAGTGTCAGAAAATATAAGAGAAGCACCCTGTAATCCTACAACAGAAAAGGGGAGAATGAATGGTTTGATTGATTTGAGTCTTAAGGGGCCCCATTTCTTATCACATAAAGGATTTGGAAAGCCTATTCTTGGTGTATGGAAAAAGGAAGAACACAGGAATTCCTTGAACTCAAGCCTATTCTTGCTTGCATTGGAGGAATATTTGTGAAAGGGAAACCTTGCTGATTACTTCTCTTAAGTCTAATGATGGAGCAGTTTATTTGAAGCATAGAAAGAATTGACCTGGAAGGCAGGACATGGTTAAAGCCAGTTTAATAGTTTTTCTTTAGACCAGATCACCACAGTGGAAATTATTTTGAGAAGCCTCCAGATGCCAGGCATATCCATACATAAATGTAAACACTAGATAAGGTCTAAGGGAAAACATTATAGAATCATTTTTTTGCCATTAATTCCACATAACCTTTGGAATCAGACAATTCTAGATTTGAATCTGTATTTAACCCTGCTATATAACTGTGTGCCTTGCCTGACAATTGGTTTCCTCATCTGTAAAATAAGAATAATATCACCTGGAGGGAATATAGTAGACGGTTCCAGGGATGAATTCTGGAGCCAGCTTCTTGGGTTCTAATCTTAGCCCCTCAACTTAAATATTAATTAATATAGCATAACTGATAATATTGGGCAAGTTGCTTAACCTCCTGTGCCCCAGTTTCCACATATGTAAAATGGGAATAATAACACCTTTTGGGATTATTGTGAGAATTAAATGAGTTAATATATACAAAGCATTTAAAATGGCATATAGTAAGCAAAATGTACTTACTATTTTTAAGTTATTGTTACACAGCTGGATTGTTTTGAGGGTTAAATAACTATCAAAAAAAAAAACAAACCCTCATATATTGCCTGGCACAGTAAATGTGCCTCCTATCAGAAACTCTGTAGTAGGTACTTTAGCTCATCTAATCATCATATAAACCTGTTAAGAAGAAACCTTAACCTTAATCTGTCTAGTTAACTTTACTTTGAGCAGTTTCTTAATATTCCAAGTTGAACAAGTATCATTCCATTTTACAGATTAATAAACTGAGGCACAAGAGAACTCCAAAATATCTTTCCACTGAAACAGGGCATCACTTTGAGGAGTATTACCTGCAATGTCATTCACATCATCACTTTTCTAGTTTAGATTTGGCCATATGAGTTAATATGTCTATTAGCTCCATCAATTTTTTTCCTGTTTTTTTTCCCCCTTTTAAAAATTTTCTTCAGTTAGGTTAAGAAAATTGAGACTAGAAGAACTGTTCACTTTAGAATTATTAGATTGATTAATGTGCACATTTGAGGGATCACTTCAAGTTCAGTTTGTATGGCACTCCTACAGGTGCAGGGTAATTTTATTAATGGCATGGAGCATTAAACATTGTTCCTTTTCCAGTGCATTTTTCATATTCAAGATTGCATGAAGAAGAAATTTGACAATCTAATATATTTTCCTAAGAGGATCAATTACAGCAACGAATATAGTATAAACTGGCTCTTCTGTTACTCACTTTATTTGCTGTTTGATGATCCAGATAGAGTTTCTCTAAATTTCATTTATCTGGAATACTTTAGTCTCTTGCACTATTTATGATAAGGGAAAAAACAGGCCATTTCTTTGGCTAGCAAATGAAGTTAAAAGCACTACTAGAAAATGAATAGATGTAAAATGGTGTGTTATGTCTTGCTTCAGTAATTGTAAATCATTTGAATGTTAAATCTTGTTCTGATAC
This sequence comes from Varecia variegata, assembly GCA_028533085.1. Taxonomy (NCBI): domain Eukaryota; kingdom Metazoa; phylum Chordata; class Mammalia; order Primates; family Lemuridae; genus Varecia; species Varecia variegata. The sequence goes on along the minus strand of CM052449.1, from coordinate 14,192,718 downwards.
ATATTTACAAACAGATTAGTTTATAGAAAACCAGTTTACCATTACAAAAATCTACATCTACATAAGGGTAATTATTTTTGATACCCTCGAGTCTTAACTATAATATGTATATTATATAATCCGCTTGCCTGATGTAGCAAATTTCTAATTTGGCATTATGATGCTCCTTCTTTGCGTCTTTAATGCAGCCATTAATCTCACTAAGGATAAATTGCTGCGTAACCCACTTCAACCTCTTTTGTTCAACCAGGAAGCCAGACATGTTAAATAGCTTTTTAAAAAATATGTAATTATTTCTTTTTTGAAATTTTAGGATTTTAAATTTTGAAATGGTAAAATAAGAGACTTTATTTTGTCTGTTGAAATTACTTGACAGAAGTTTGCTTTGGAATAGAGCTTCTGTATCTTTAAAAAATACACTGTGAGTCACCCCCTGCTCTTTTGGTAGATGCCTGGCTAGTGAACAGCTAAGCTGCTTTAGGCATGTAATAGAACATTCCATTTCCTGTTCCCTTGCTGACACAGAGGAGTGTTCCTGCTGGCAATGATCTAATCATAGTGCAGTAAGAAACATGGCAGTTTGATAAAACATGGTGGAGACAGCGGCTGAAATGGAAGCATATGTTCTAGAAGACATTCTTGAGGTAGGGCTAGGTTTGTAAATGAAATGAAAGTTGAAATCTGAACAAAGAAATCTTATCTGCCGGAATTATTTTACAGATGAATAGATTAGAGGAGAGAGCAAAGAGAAGCAGAGCATAAAAGCAAGACAGGGTCAGACCTTATTCCGTGTGAGAATGTGTCAGTGTGGTTCACATGATTACTAAAGGAGTCTAGAATTATTTTGTTTAAACCTCATGTTTCATAAATTGTAGATGTATGTTTGGTAGGGAAAAAGGGGGCTCAGACTTGATAAAAAGCCTTGTGCTGGTGCTGACCTTTAGATTAACTCATTAGAAGGTGGGGTCTGCAAAGCAGCTTTGAGTAGGTTTAGTATCATATATCTTAGAATTCATTTACATATCTAAGCCTAAAGCTTTGCTTGCAGTTAACTATTAAGAACAGCTGGTTATTTTAACTTAAAAGTAAGCATATATATCAATCTGATCGATTCATTTAACTGGTACACTCTGGTCCTAGATTTTTCATGTGACTTTGATTATTATAAAATAAATTATTAAATTAAAAATTTAAAACCCCTGAAATTTAGGACACTAATGCTAGAGAACTATCAATAAAAATTTTCTGTAATTTGAGTTATGAGAATTTTAAATTATATTTCCTTTTTTTTTCTGGTTGTATCAATTTTATAAGAACCTATTTGAGTATAAATCAGTCCAAGGAAATACATGTCAAAGTCAAACTATAATTGATTTTGGCCTTGGGTGTAGTATACTATCAAAAATTTGTATTTATGGGTATAGATATTTAAATCCCATATTCTTATGTGTGAGGTTGTAGGGTATTTATTTTCTTAATTAAGAAAAAACTGTCTAATTCAGATAAAGAGGCTTCAAAGTAGAGAGTGGTATTCCTAATACTTAGACTGTTGAAAATTTATTAACTATTTCACTGTCTACAGGAAGATATTTTATTGTGGGGAGAAGGTTTGGGAGAAGAAGCTGCAAAGGGAAGCTAGGCGGGGTTAGCAGGAGAAAAAAGCCTATGCGCATTATAAAGTGCTGCATGATCAATGAGTATTTTCTGGAGTCCCTCAGTGTGTGCTTGGAGCTGACATTGCAGCAAGTCTCATGGTTGTTCTGCAGAATGAAAACTGATTCCATTGTATTATCTTCCTCCTTGCAGACACCTGCCAACAACATGCTTTTTCCCCCTTTTCTAAGAGCTACTGTCAGAATTGAATTGTGGTTAATTTTTATTCTTTTCCTTTTTAAAAAAAAAATTTTACTTTGATACTATTAGTGAGTTTTTTAAAAAATGGTGTGGTAAAATTATTAGAAATAGTGGTATACACATTCATCAAGGGACTCTAGTAATTATGGGTAGTCACATGACTTTTTAGTGGCTCAGTTTGAACACGTCTAATTAGATTATAAAGTTCTGGTGGTGGCTTTTGATTCGCTTTTTAAAAATTTGTTGCTTCAGATTTTAAAGAAGTGTACTTTATAGTTCTTGATAAATCTATTTGACAATTTTTTTTGACATTTAAAATTTCAATATGTAACAGATTTTACAAGTCCTATTTATTTTCTAGAGAAAAACCCACTTGAGCATAGTTTTGTGGTTTTAGTCTAGATTTTTTAAATGCTGTCTCAACAATTTGCTTTTCATTATTTCCATTAAAATTGTTTAGTGTCATGTTAGGATTTTGCATTACTTAATTTACTAATTGTTACTAGTCATTAAAATAATCTGTGCAGTTTTAATTGTCCTAATTTTCAATCTGTCTTAATTTGGTTTCTGTTTACCTGTTGCATTCAACTATACTAAATGAGTAGTTTTCTCTCTTTATTTAAAATATTATTTGATTTAATTATTTGTCAATAATTGGCAGACTAGATATGAAAATTTTCCAAGTAGTAATAAAAGAGGCTTCTTTTCCAAAATTATAAAGTATTCATGACCTAATGCTAAAAATAAAAGTGCAAAGAATAAATTTGCTAACTCTGAAGCTAAATTTACCATTTTCTAAAGCACCTCGTATTGCAAGTAAATAGATATGTATTACATAATGAGATTTCCAGAAGAATATTTTGTTTTTTCAAAGGAATAACTCCTTGAATAAATGTCCAATAATGGATAATGAAGTTCATTTGCACAACACACTGACAGTTTTATTATTGTACTTAACACACTGCCACACTAGAAAAAATTTTTTTTTCCTTTGGGGCCACGGTGTTTTATTACAAAAATGGAATAAAAACTTCAAAAACAAAATGATCCTTTCTAATTTAATGAAAAATTTGTTATTTTTTGTTGTTTTCTGTGCATGAGTTATGCAACTTGAAAAATAGTTCAAGTGGCTCCCAAGGTAAAGAGATGTGTGAGTTACTTATGCTTCACAAGGCCCCAGGCTCAAAACTAGTGTGAGTTAAATACAACTCACATGGCAGTTAATGTGTTAATATTGAGCTATTTCAAGTTCATTAATGTAATTTCACCTTTGTGATTCTATTTATTGAGCATATGAAATTTTATGTAGATTCTGTTTATTTACATTGAATTAACTTTGGACTGTTATTTTTCTCTGTGTTTATAATTTCATCTTTTGAAGCATAATTTTTTTAAAGGTGCTCTTGTTAAATCTTAGTAAAAAGAAACTTGAGATCAGTACCATTAGTGTATACAGTGCAAATTCTCATAATGCTATGGTTTACCTTTTAAACTGTGATTGCTTGTTTTATGTATATATATATATATATATACACACACACACACACACACACACACACACCCCATGTTTTTAAGTTATATTTTAGATCTTTAAAATCTTAAGTAAAATGTTGTGTCTAAAATTTATAATAAAACAAGAAAAGGTTGATTTCAGCTTGCATCATTGCTTTTCAGCAGTCCAAGGTAATGGATTAAATAGAATAACTTGGTTATTTAAGTTATCCAAATAATATAGTCAGTAATTTTCTTCTTCACAGCAAAGTGTTTCTGTTCTTTCTGCTCACCTTCTGTAAAAGGAACTAAAGCTCAGGAAAGTAGCCAAATACAGATGGTAGAAAAAGGGCTGAGAGCCCATATAAATATCTCTTCTCTTGTTCTGTTTATGTTGTTTTTCCTGAGACTTGATTATAAATTTAGAATTTTGATGATTTCCCTGTATGTTATATGTAATAATGGATCTTAATACTTAAAAAAAAAAATCAATAGGAAGCAGAAATCTTCCAAATTTTTCTTTCTTTGTACAACCACATTTGCATGATCAAGAGCTGTGTATGTAAACCTGAGGTTTATATTACATGTATAGGCTTTAAAAATTTTTTTTTAATCCTTTTTTTTTTTTTTTAAGAGACAGAGTCTCACTCTGTCACCCAGGCCGGAGTGCAGTGGCGTAATCATAGATAGGTCACTGCAGCCTTGAATTTCTGGGCTGAAGCAATCCTCCCTCCCACCTCACCCTCCTGAGTAGCTAGTAGCTAGAACTATAGGTCATGTGCCACCATGCCCAGCTAGTAGGCTTTTTTATGTGAAAACATCAAACAAGTTCAGCATGATGTCACGTGCCTATAATCCCAGCCACTTGGGAGGCTGAGGTGGTAATATTGCTTTGAGTCCAGGAGTTTGAGATGAGCCTGGACAACATGGCGAGACCTGGCCTCTAAAAGTAAATAAAATCATGAAATAAAAGATTACTACATATTCTGTTTTATCACTTATAATTGGACCACATTTAGTTGTCTTAGAAATGTGAAATTTTTACAAATACTTCTATCTTTTAACTTTAATTAAATTCAGAATACTTTGTTCAGGGTACAGTATTTAATATATTTTTTGTTTTAAATATGTAGCAATTTTTATGAAAATAGAAATATTTATAGTATTAAGTAGAATAACAACTCTCATGCCCAATCTTTTTCCTTTGTCAACTAAAGCCAGGATCTGTAGCTTCATCTGTACTCGACATTACAGGTTATAGTAATTTAAGGTAAAAACCCCAACTCTCTATGGTTTCTCCTTAGAGAGACAGTGGATTGAGGATTTGACTAAATCCTTTAGGTTAGAACTGAATTAAGAGTCAGATTTAAGCAAAATAAGTAGATTTATGATGGAACCATTTTTTGGCTGTTTTTGTTTTTAAAATAACATTGAAAAAGTCTCAGAGAAGTTATTATTTGCCTTTGATTTGTCAAGATTATGGACTAATGGTAAATAGTGCATTCCAGTTAAAAAAGGAAATCCACTTGCCGTTTACCATAAAAATTATTTTTGGTAATGATATCAAATCTCCATGTAGTAGACTCTTTTGATGGGTACTTGCTATATTCCTTTATATTTTGTGAAATATGTTGGCTTATGTAATATACATCATTTATATACTATACTAGTAAGTGTTTTGTGGATTTCTAAAGTGCTATATTTAGTGTAACCATGGTGATATATTTCATTAGGAAAAGCTGGACTGACTTAGGACCTAAGTATAAGTTGGTTTAGAGACTAAAAAGTTTAGCTATAATAAATAGGTAAATTTTATGAGTTGTTGTAAGTAATACTTTCCATTCATTAAGAAATTTTGTCCACGTGGAGGTGGTGGTAAAAAGAAAAAAAAAAGAAATTTTGGAATCAAGATGAGAAATGCTGGACCAATTGAATCTTACAGTTTCACTCAAATATTTATTGAGTACCTTTATTGTGCCTAGGTACTTGAAATTCAATGAGGTTAGTCCAGCTAGTTTTTCTTCACAAAGGTAAAAGTACAAAAGAAGAAGAAATGTCTGCCATTGCAGATGCGTATTTGAATACTAGAATTTTCCTTCATTGATTCCATCTGAATAGTTTGGAACCCATGTTTTCCGCAGTGTCCGTACAAAGCTTAGATCCATTATGCATTCTGAATTTTTCAGTAAGCAGATATTTTTCTTTATCTGGGCACCTTTATGTTGTCTTTTTTGTGTATATCTCTTAGTTATATATATATTTATGAATGTGGGGCTGTCAAGAACATCCCCTGGATCCCATTTTCATCTTTAAAACTGTGTGTGTGTATATATGTACATACAACACACACTCTCACATATGTGCTTAGTATATGTGCTTAGATATACTCTACATACATACATTCCCCCCCACGCACACGCACATACTTTTGTGTTCCTACTATAGGTTGAGGATCCCTTATTCAAAATGCTTGGGACCAGAAGTGTTTTAGATTTTGGATTTTTTCAGATTTTTGAAATATTTGCATATATATATAAAGAGGTATCTTGGGGACGGGACCCAGGTCTAAACATGAAATATATGTTTCATATACATTTTATATACATAGCCTGAAGGTATACAATATTTTTAATAATTTTGTACATGTAACAGATTGGACTGCATTTGTGACCCATTACATGAGGTCAGGTGTAGAATTTTTCACTTGTAGTGTCATGTTGGTGCTCAAAAAGTTTTGGATTTTGGAGCACTTCAGATTTCAGATTTTCAAATTAGGGATGATCTGCCTGTGTATTTTGCTGTATGAATACTCTTATTTGAAAGTCCAGTTTCTTTTAAGGATGTGACAGAAGTTGCAGCATTGCTTTCATGCACTAACTTTGGGGGAATGATTGGGGGAATAGTATAAGACATGCTTATGTTAGTTAATAGTCCTTACAAAGAAGACTGATGTTTTAATGAAACAGCTTACAGAAAGGTAGTATAACTGGAATTATGTTAATTGGTCTATTACTCTTACATGAAAGTAAAGGCAGCCTTGTTCAATGTGCTGCCTGTCCCACAATGATCCGTCTTAGTCTTGTAATTAGTGTATGCTATGGAGGATAAATTAGAAGAGTTCTCCACTTATTATCTGCAATATACGTGCAACAACACTGGCAGTTTACTGGTTCTGAATTATGAGAGTCCTTTGTTTTGACACTTGACAAAAGCTATTCTTATATGAAGTATAGATTACTTCATTGTTGGTGAACATCAAAGTCCTGTTAAGCATTGGTTTTGTTTAGTTTGTAGTTTCCACATTTACCAAAACACAGGCTTTTCACAAGTTGTTCATAAATGTTAAATGTCTGTGAGGTGGTAAATTTTGGTTTCATGAGTGGTTGGATCAATATTGGCCATTAATAATTTGGTCATGGAATCAGACTTCTAACTTGCTGGATGTGAGTTATAAGGAGGATGCCATGCTCACATAGTTATATGGTGTCAATAGTAAAGCACATTAGCTGCTATTTATTGAATGTTTACATTACTATATGTAGAGGAACTGTGCCAAGTGCTTTATAAGCAGTTTTATTTAATCCTCTCTGGGTGAGGTAGGTGGAGAGGTAGGTACTGAAGGCTTGTAAGGAATAAATGAGGGTAATCTGTGTAAATATTTAGCACAGCACTTAGCATATAGATAACATTTAACTGTTAGCTATTTTTTAAATTGATGATAACCCTCATCTATCCTTATGCCATCATCTCTCATTGACAGATGAAAATTTAAGCCTCAGAGATGATTAGAGCAAATTTTCAAATTTTTTTGGTCTTAGGATTCTTTTTCACTCTTGAAAATTAAGGGCTCAAAAGAGAGTGATATGAGAGTTATATCTATCAATATTTACTATATTTGAAATTAAAAATCAGAAAATTTTATAACATTTACATATTTATTCATTTAAAATAATAATAAACCCATTACATCATAACATACTTGTATAAAAACAATGATTTCCAAGAGAAAAAACTAGTGACATTGTTTTACATTTTTACAGATTTCTTTAAGTATGGCTTAACAGAAGATAACTAGACTCTCTCTCTCTCTCTCTCTCTCTCTCTCTTTTTTTTTAAAGAGACAGGGTCTCCCTGTGTTGCCCAGTCTGGAATGCAGTGGCTATTCACAGGCGTGATCATACCACACCGGAGCCTCCAGTGGGCTCAAGTGATCCTCCTGCCTCAGCCTCCTAATTATAACAGCTGGGACTATAGGCACATGCCACTGCATCTGTTATATCTGTTTTATATTCAGTCTGTTGCAATACATTATTTTTGGTTGAAGTTTCTGAGGAAAATCTAATGTCATGCTGATAATGAGGATAAAAAGGGGAAGAGTATTTTAATAGCCCTTTCAGATAATTATGGATATTCTTCTTTTATACCACTCCTAAACTAAAAGTGTTAGTTTCTTACATGTTAGTTTTAGTATGGAGTCTGAAACAGTGAAGTTTCTGTATTTTGTTGGATTAAAATTCACTGGTTTATTGTGTACTTTGAATGTATCAAAATGATGCATGATTTGTAACATCATACATGGACCATTTGGAAAATACTGGTTCCTTTTATTCTATGATAAGAAAAAAATTCACATTTCCTAATATCACCACTGATCCCAGAAAGTCAAAAACTGGGAAGCTGTCACATTCATGATGTCAGATATGTTTTCCAAAATTCTAATTTTTTCTTTTTTTTTTTTTTTTGAGACAGAGTCTCAATCTGTTGCCCGGGCTAGAGTGAGTGCCGTGGCGTCAGCCTAGCTCACAGCAACCTCAAACTCCTGGGCTCAAGCGATCCTACTGCCTCAGCCTCCCGAGTAGCTGGGACTACAGGCATGCGCCACCATGCCCAGCTAATTTTTTCTATATATATTTTAGCAGTCCATATATAATTTCTTTCTATTTTTAGTAGAGACGGGGTCTCGCTCTTGCTCAGGCTGGTCTCGAACTCCTGACCTCGAGTGATCCACCCGCCTCGGCCTCCCAGAGTGCTAGGATTACAGGCGTGAGCCACCGCGCCCAGCCTCTAATTTTTTCTTGAAAGCTTGAATTTTATCATTGATGGCAAAGAATGTGAATTGTTTTTCTTGAAATGAAAGGCTCACTTCATTAATTTTTGAGAAAATGTCTGCCAACCGTAGTATGTCTTAAGGAAAAAAAATTGTATCCCGTGAAAAAAAGTAACTGGTTCAGCTCACAATTGCTTAAGTGTTTTCCTTACGACAGCTACCATTCTTAGGTATGCAGTAGAAGTCCTTTCTATTTTGTCACACAGAATATTAAAAAGTTATATACTCAAGGTTGAAAATTTTAAAAATTGATATTTTTAACTGTTTCATAAAGGAAACTGGCTTTGTTTTCTTCTTTCTTTTTTAAGATTGTGAGTACACAGTAAAGAAGAACATGACAACTACTAACTAACACAGATTGGTGTCATGGCCTTGATTCATGTTAAGAAGCCAGCAGTTTTATACACCATTGCTTTTGCATCATCAGTGTGAGTGAGTGTCAACACAGTGAAACAGGCAAATAATCATCTTAGTATTATAAAAATAATTTTGACCTCACAGACTCTCTGAAAGACTCTTGGGGATCCTCATAAATCCTGTGGATCATACTTGAAAGCCTGCTAGTTTCTACTATATTGCCCAAGTTTACAGTCAATAAGGGGGCAAAACTAAGAGTTAAGTCTGCTTGATCCAAATGTATTCTCTTACCATTTTATCAGATTTATTAATTCACGCACTTCTCTAATCTCTTTGACGTACTCCTGTAAGTCACTATTCTTAAACTACAGTCTAGCAAGTTTAAGAAGTAGGAAAAAACTTTGTGTGATAATTTGCATGGTAATTTAAATATTGCTTTAAAATTATTACTGTAAGTCTTAGATTAATCATTGGGAATTTCTGAAAGTAAGGAGTTTGAAGATCCCTGAGTGACATAGGTAGTGAGTGAGAAGCTAGAAGTAAGTAGAAAAATTTTTTGCTTGTAGAAAAACAGTAAATAGTAAGAATGTTTTGATATTGATAAAGAGAATAATTAGAAACTGAAATGGATTTGTAAATTCTGTCAGATCTTACATTGCAGTTTAATTTTTTTGTTTTGTTTTTTTTTTGAGACAGAGTCTCACTCTGTTGCCCAGGGCTAGAGTCCTGTGGCTTCAGCCTAGCTCACTCACAGCAACCTCAAACTCTTGGGCTCAAGCAGTCGACTGCCTCAGCCTCCCGAGTAGCTGGGACTACAAACACCACAACTCCCTAGTAATCTTTTTTTTTTTTTTTTTTTTTTTTTTAATTTTTGTAGAGACAGGGATCTTGCTATGTTGATCAGGCTGGTCTGGAATTCCTGGCCTCAAGTGATCCTTTCACCTCGGTCTTCCAAAGTGGGATTATAGGAGTGAGCCAGCATGCCCAGCTTCAAAATTTACTTTGTATCTTTCTGTTTTGTTCATATAAATGTGTATATTTATATGTACTATATTTTTGCCACAATTTACTTTTGACATTGGTATTGGAATAAATATTTTCATTGGAAAAGAGAAGTGTCAATAATATCTGCACATTTTTCTACTTCTCAAATTCCGACTCTTCACCACCCCTGAATTCCCAGGAACTGTTGAATTGAGAAATAGTGTTAGGGGAGTGTTAAACTGTATGTGGTGGTCTGTGTTGTATGAATTCCGCGTTTATTTTCTGACCTTTTGTCATTCAGCTGCTTTCTCTCAGTTTTGGTATCTGCTGCTTACCTTATCCTGATTTCTTTTTCTGTCTACAGATTGTCCAAGTGTTGATCCTCTACCGGTTTTTGGATATTGCTGCCAGCCTAACTCCTTAATTTCACACAGACCTTCTCATTTATTGACCTTATTCTTCTAACTAATGTTTACCCATAGCTGGTTCTAACCTTGAATCTGTCCTATTGCCACGTCCTTAGACCTTGTCACATGTTCTATATTTTAATTTATGTCCCGTCATCCATCATGATATAAGACCAGCGTGTGTTTGTGTAAAGTGTTTAAACAAGTTTGGGAAATAGTTTCTAAATTCTTATATTTTGTAAGGAAATACCAGTTAAGATTTTCTGAAAACCTGTGCTATGTTTAAATGTTCACACATATTGGAAAATTTTCCTTTTTAAGATTTTGTGTCACATGTGTGCAATATTTTATTTTTTCAAAATATCTATCAATTTCTCTCTCCTGTTGTTTTTAGTTTTCTCCATGTAATAAAGGGAAATAGCATTGTATAGAAAGGTACTCTCTTCTGTAAAACTTTATCCAATTAGATGATGAAAATATTAAGACTAAACCCAACATGTATCATTTTTTAAAATCTTAAGAGGAGGATCATCACTTCATAAGCATTTTATGAATTATAAGAAGTATATATCTTTTAGATAAACAGGAATGCTGAATTATGTCGATAATTGATTTTAAATATTTGTAGACTTATGTTTAATGGGCTTCCTTTTTCATTGTTCTGAGTCTTTAGTGCTGTGAATAGCTTTATTCCTCTTGGTGTCCTCAATGACTTAACAGTGTATTTTGAACATAGTGAATGCTTGTTTTTCATTTTAATTTGAATTATTCTTGTACTGTAAAGGAAACACCATCCTCCCCCCCCCCTTGGGAATGTCTTTCAAGTCTTGGCTTTAAGTGTATATGTAGAGTGAGGAAGAACTAAAGTCATTCATATTAACTGTGATCAGTAGGTTGGGGTTTTAAGGATTATCACCTTTGTATAGCATTTGAAATACTGTAAGTTTTATTTTACTGTGTTTTATAATCTCTAAAATTAGGTTGTTTCGTATAGTTTCTCCAAGATCCCCTCTAGATATAAAAGTCTATAATGAGATTTTTTAAGGCAGTGGCTTCAATAACTTCTAAACAAAATGTTTGAGATGATGGTGTTTATCTCCTGTATATTTCAGAGAAACTTCATAACTCATTCTACTATGTTATTTCACATTTAGGAATCAAATTCAAGCTCAGTTTGACACTTGAACTATATATTATTTGACTTCATTCTGTCCATTCAACTTTACAATACTTAAACTGTTTGCCTTTACATTGTATCCTAATATCTAATTATTGCTCATGTTGTCTACCTTCTACGCTCTTCACCATCTTCATTATTCAAAGTCCTAATTAGATCCCCCTTCTGTAGGGTTTTCTCCCTCTAGTCTTCCTTTCCCATTCATTTTATCCTACTCTTTTGTGCTTTGAAAAAGTAATGTGAGACCACATATATTTAAAATATTTTATGGTCTCTTATGTCCTTATTGAAATGGTAAATTCTTTAATATAGGGATCTGGACTCTCTTTAAATTAAAAAAAATTTATGTAAAAGATACTTCATCCCCCAAAAAGATTTGAAGTAGTTTATAACAGACTATACTCTAAAAAAAAAAAAAAAAAATACAAAAGCAAAATTAGTAAATTAAGACCAGAGGAGAAAGTAGTATACAGAAAAGCATATATAGTATATAGTTATTAAACTTAGATCAAATTAACTAGCAACCAGTGCTAAATTTGAAAACTTGATGAGTTTTGAGATTTGTGTAGTCCGTACGTAACTCCATAGGCATACCAGATGATTTGGAGAACTCATATTGTCTGAAACTTATGTCTGAGAAAAAATTATTTCTTGGGCCCTTATAATGGAGGTACTGCATGTTGTAATAGTTAACTTTTTCAGCATTCCTAAAATAAATTATAAGCTTCAAGGATTTACTGATAAAATGCAATTCAGTTAAAAAAATAATGTAGTGTAAGTATAATACATGGTTTTCTGATGGTCTTGTTTGTTCCAAGGGTAAAATTTTTATTTTTTTTTAAATTTTTTATTGATAATAATTGTACATATTCGTGGAGTACATGTTATATTTTGATACAAGCATATAACATATAATGATCAAATCAGGGTACTTGGGACATGATTCACCTGAAACATTTATCATTGCTTTATCTTGAGATCATTTGAAAACTTCTAGCTATTCTGAAATATAATAAATTATTGTTAACTATAGTTGCCCTATTGCACTATTGAACACTAGAACTTTTTCCTTCTATTTAACAGAATTACCCCTTCACCAACACCTCTTCATTACCCCTTCCCACCACCCTTACCACTCTCTAGTAACCACCATTCTATTCACTACCTCCTTGAGATCAATTTTTTTTTAGGTCCCATATATGAGTGTGAAAATGCAATGTTTGTCTTTCTGTGCCTGGTTTATTTCACTTAAAATAATGTCCTCCAGATCCATCCATGTTTGTTCCAAGGATAAAATTTAGAACATCCAGAGTCAGGCTTAGAAATGTTTTTTGTATAATCCATATAATATTGGCCCACACAGTGAACATGACAGACACACACACATACATTTATTTACATTTTTGTTAATTTATTTAAGCACTATTGTGTAGTTTTCACTCTGTTTTATGTTTTTGATATTATTGTATAATAAATGCTAGTTCTTTTTGTTTTACAATTGTTGCTTGTATATAGGAATACAATGGATATTTTTATATTGATCTTGTATCCTGTAGGCTTACTAAATTCACTGGAGTTTTATTTATTTGCTGGCCCTTAGGATTTTCTATGTACTTGATCATATATGCAAACAAAGTCAGTTTCTACCTCCCAGCCCATTGTTGTGCCCTGTAATTCTTTGGGTAGGACCTTCAATAAAATGTTGAATAGAATTGGTGACTGTGAACATCCATGCCTTGTTTCTGATCTTAGGAGGAAAAGGATTGTCTTTCAGAATTAAGTGCAATGTTATCTGAAGTTTTTTCTTGATTCCTTTATCTAGTTGAAGATGTTCCCTTTATTCCTAGTTTACTAAGAGGTTTATCATCAAGGGGTATTGAATTTTATCAGGTTCTTTTATCTGCATCTTTTGAGATGATTGTGCCTATCATTCTGTTATTGTGTGAATTATATTATTTGGCTTTTTAAAAATATTAATATTTACCAGGGGTGAGTAAGAGTATTAGTTGACTTTGTATTTTAAACTAACTTTGTAATCACAAGGTAAACTCCACTTGGTCATGATGTATGATCCTTTCTATATATGGCTAGCTTGGATTTGTAATATCCTGTTAAGGATTATTGCTCTTCACAAGGCTTGTTGGTCTTTAGTTTTCTTGTAGTATCGACCATTTTTTTGCATCAGGGAAATACTAGGCTCATAAAGTGATTGGGAATATATCTTTCTCCTTTTTCTGAAAGTTTATATATAATTGATTGATCGAACTGACCAGTGAAGCCACCTGCACCTAGAGTTTTGTTTGTGGGAGGCTTAGATTATTATTTGTAACCTTTATTCTTTTATGCTATTACAATTAAAAGTTTTATATTTCCCTCTATATAATGCTTTAGCTGTATACCACAAATTTTGATGTATTGTATTTTCATTAGTATTTAGTTCTGAATGTTTTCTAATTTCCTTTGTGATTTCCCCTTTGACTCACTCTGCCTTTCTTAACTGGGGTTTCATGGGAGAATTGATCTCTAATGCCTGAGGCTATTAGGCATTCTGTTCTCTCCTGTGCCTGTATGTTGGTATTACTTATATACCATTTTTGGAAGAATTGGGAAAGTAGTCACTCATAGACTTCTAATTTAATTATGTGTGGTCGGAGAATATACTATAATCTCATCTTTTAAAAATTGTTTTATGTCCTTGAATATGGTCTGTTTTGGTGAATGAATGTTCCATGAGCACTTTAAAAGAATATGTTCTCTGTAGTTGTTGTATTGAATGTTCCATAAATGTCAGTTAAATTATGTTAGTTAATGATGTCAGAGTCTTTTATATCTTTCCTGATTTTCTGTCTGTTTGTTCTGTTAGTACTGAGAGGTGAATATTGAAATCTCCAACTGTGATTGTGGAGAGCCCCATTCTTCCTTTCTGATTTGTCAGTTGTTGCTTCATGTGTTTTGGAGCTTTGTTATGAGGTACATATACATTTAGAATTATTGTGTCTTCTTACTGAATTGTTCCTTTTATTGTTATGATATGTCCCTCTTTAGCTTTATTAATATTTGTTGTTTTTTGCCTGAATGTAGATTATCTGATACTAATAATAGCTGTGCCAGCATTCCTACCATTAATGTTTGCTGCATGGTTTATCTTTTTCTATTCTTTTAACCTATCTCTGTCTTTATATTTAAAGTGTAGTTCTTTTAGAATGCATGTAGGTAGCTTTTGCTTTTTTATCCATGCTGTCAATCTTTGCCTTTCAATGAGCATATTTAGTTCATTTTCATTTAATATAATTATCAGTATTTTATGTTTTAAGTCTGCCATCTTGCTGAGTGTTTATTTGTCCCATTTGTTATTTTCTTTTTTCCTTTGTTCATGCCTTTTATTAGATTGAGTACTTTAAATTGTTTGTTTTTTGTACATCTTTAATTTGACATTTGTAATTTAATTTTTAATTGACATATATATACTTATAGTGTACAACATGATGTTTTGAAGTATGTATATATTGTACAATGGCTAAATTGAGCTAATTGACATGTATATTACCTCACATCCTTATTATTTATTTGTGGTGAGATCACTTAAAATCTTACTTTCTTAGCAATTTTCAAGCGTAGAATACATTGTTATACACCATAGTCACTATGTTGTAAATAGGTCTCTTGAAGTTCTTCCTGTTTAATTGAAATTTCATATCCTTTGACCAGCATCTTCCCAATTCATCCCTTACCCGTTCTCCCATTCCCTGGTAACTACTTTCTTTACTGTTTGCTTCTATGAGTTCAACTTTCTCAGACTCTACATATGAGATCACGCAACATTTGTCTTTCTGTGACTGGTTTGTTTTTTCTGAGCATAATATTCTTGGAATTCCTCCATGTTGTTGCAAATGGAGAAATGTCTATTCAGGTCCTTTGCCCATTTTTTAAAATCAGATCATTTGTTTTCTTGCTATTGAGTTAACATTCTTGTATATTTTAGATACTAATCTCTTATCAGATGTATGGTTTGTAAATATTTTCTCCAGTTCCATAGGTTGTGTCTTCACTCTGCTGACTGATTCATTGGGTATGCAGAAGTGTCTTAGTTTGGTGCAATCCCATTCATCTATTAGGTTATTAAGTATGAAATGTCTGATGTCCTTAAGTAATAAGACAGTTGGTATCTCTGACATTTCACTTTGGCACTTCTTGTTTTATTTTTATTGTGATGGCTCATCCATTCTTTCAAACGCATGGTTTGGCTTATGATTATCTGTCAAAATTTTTTTTAGAGCAATTTTTGTAAAACCCTGGATAAGTCAAAAATTCAAGTTAGTTTCGAATATGAATTCTGTCATGGAACCAATGCAGCACAGATAGCTCGAACTGTCAATGATGTGTTTGGGAAGGATGTGGCTAATGAATGCACAGTACGTTGATCGTTTGAGAAGTTCTGTTCTAGTGATTTTAATCTTAAAAAGGTGCCACATGGGCGACCTGAGACCAAGGTGGATAATGATGAGCTGAAAGCTGTAGTGGAAGTGAATCCATCTCAACCTCATGTGAATTAGCAGCAGTGTTTGACGTTGCTATTCCAACAATATTTAACCACTTGAAACAAATTGGCAAGGTGAAGAAGCTGGATTGATGGGTTCCGCATGAATTAAATGAACATCAGAAGAGAAATTGTCTCGAAGCTTCACTTTCTTTTCTGTCACGACATAAAGGTGAACCATATTACGTGTCATGAAAAATGGATTCTTTTTGACGATCACAAGTGTTCGGCACTTCCAGGCTGTGGACCACTTCTTGCAAGGAAAAATATTCAATTCTCAACAAGCTGTGGAAAACGCCTTTTGTGATTTCATTGCCACTTGCTCTCCAGGCTTCTTCGCTGCTGGCATAAACAAGCCTATCTTAAGATGGCAAAACCGTTTCAATAGTTTAGGCGCATACTTTGATTAATTGTACTGCTTCTTGTTTGAGATATAATAAACTTAACTTTTGATTTGAAATCAGACATTTCTTATTTAATGACATAATATTTTTGCTTTTGTTGCCTGTGCTTTTGGGGTCATATTCAAAAAATCATTGTCCAACTAGTGTTATAGGACTTTTCCCCCATATTTTCTTTAGTAGTTTTATACTTTTAGGTGTTATATTTAAGTCTTTATTTTGAGTTGATTTTTATATTTGGTATGAGATAAGGATCTAATTTCTTTCTTTTGCATGTGAATATCTATCTAGTTCTTGCATCACCACTTACTGAAGTGACTGTCCTTTTCCCATTATGTGTTCTTGGCATCTTTGTCGATGACAGTCAATTGTATGTATAATGGGTGCGTTTATTTCTGGGCTTTTTATTCTGTTTCATTGGTCCAAGCTTTTATGTTAGTACTATGCTGTTTTTATGCTAATGCTGTGCTGTTTTGATTTCTATAGCTTTGGTAATATATTTTGCAATCAGTGTGATGCCTCTAGCTTTGCTCTTTTTGCTCAACATTAATTTGACTACTCAGGATCTTTTGCGAGTACTTTGAAGTATTCCATTTTATCACTTTTATTGGCTTATTACATCTTTTTAATGTTTTATTTGTGATCGTTCTGGGGCTTGCAGTATCTTTGTGTTAGCTTATAGTTGCTGTCACATGATACTGTATCACTTCACATATAATGTTAAGAACATTATACCAGTGTATTTAATATCCTTTCTTATGTCTTTGGTCTGATTTTATTTTATTTTATTTTTATTATATAAAAATTTTATTTTTTTATATTTTATTTCTACATATGTTCTGAGTCTCCAGAATAGATTGCTGTTATTTAAAGATATTTTCTTAAATGGGGAAAAAGAAGATGCCCTTTCTTTTGTACCATTTCTGGTACTTTGGGTGGATCCAGTTTCATCAGATATCATTTCCTATCCACTGAAGAATTTACATTTTTTGTAGTACATGTCTGGCAACAAATTCAGATTTCGTCTGAAAATATCTATTTCCCCTTATTTTTGAAATGTATTTTTACTGCATATTGAATTCTTGGTTGATAGGTTTTTTTTCTTTTAGCATTTTAAAAGTTTTTTCCCTTTGTCTTCTGACTTCCATTCTTAGAAGTCAGCAGTTACCTTTCTTCCTCTGTACATGATTCTTCTTTTCCCTGGCTGTTGGGAAGATTTTGTGATTTATTGATTTTCAGTAGTTGCATTGTGATGTGCCTTGGTGCACTTTACTTCGTGTTTATCTTTGTTGGAGTTTGTTGAACTTTTTAGATTTGTAAGTTTGTATTTCTCTGTCAAATTTAGAGAATTTTTAGGCATTATTTCTTTAAATATTTTTTCTACTTTTCCCCACCTCTCTTCCTGGAATTCCATTTACACACTGTTGCTTTACTTGATATTGTCTCAAAGTAATGTTATCCCTGTTTTTTTTAGCCTTTTTCCTCTTTGTGTTTTAGTTTTGGTAATTTCTATTGCTGTCTTCATGTTCACTGGTCTTTTTTTCTTCAATATCTAGTCAGATGTTACAGGTCATCCAGTGAATTTTTTATTTCAAATATTTTTCAACTCTGGAAATTCTATTCAGTCCTTTAGTTCTTTATTTCACATTTTGTTTTAAAGTCCTTGTTTGCTAATTTTTATATCTATCATTTCAAGGTCTATTTTTTCTTCCTAGTTATGGGACATATGTTTTTCTTTGCAAGTCTAGTAATTTTTATTAGATGCTGGACATTGTAGTAATACATTGTCAGATGCCTGAATTTGATTGTCCTCTTTTAAAGAGTATTGAATTTACGTTTAGTTAGCTGCTAGGTTACTTGAGAATTAGCTTTGCCCTTTTGAGGCTTGTTTTGAAGTGTTGTTACAGCATCTTCCTAGTAGTCTGTACTCTAAAGTTAGAATAGCTCTACTCTTTTGTGTGGCCTTTTTGGATTCGTTACCAAATACCTCACATAGTCAGTGAAACCTTTCTCCTCTGGCTAGTTGGATCTTGACATCTCCCAGCTAACACTGTGGGAGCTCCTGTAGTTGTTTATAGCTCCCCAGTTGTTCTTTCCCCAGTTCTACCTCTCTAGTTTTCTGTCCTCAAATTTTAGCTATGTCAGTGTTTCCAAATTCTTCTCTTGCACTAAGTAAGACTTCAGTTCTCTGCTTTGTTTTCTTCTCCCTGCCCTGTGTTTGGTAGATACTGCTGGATTTGGCAGAAAGATGAGGAAGGAGTAGGACTCACTTCTTTGTTTCTTTTCAGTGATCTTACCTGTTTTGCCTGTTGTTCATTGTCTGAAAAGGGGTGGGAGATACTCAGGTACCAGTTGCTCTGACATGGTTGTAAACCATATCACGTTCTTTAAACTGATTTGTGGAGAGGATTGTGCTAAAATAGACCTGTTGTTCAGTGGCAAATTTGCAGTGAAATATCTTATGGCTAATAGAGTGCCACATCTTAATCTTTGTAGCCCTTTTCTGTTTCATTGTGAAGTCATTTCATTTTGTGTACACAATGTTATTACAGTGCCTTGGAGATACTTCTGCCACAGATAACTGCCTTTGTTAACCACTAATAGTGTGCCATGTCTATAGCATCACCTAATATGTTTATGTTTCATAATACATTTTTTTTTTTTTAATGAGACAGAGTCTCGTTCTTTTGCCCAGCCTAGAGTGCGGTAGCATCATCATACCTCACTGCATTTTCCAACTCCTGGGCTTAAGCAATCCTCCTGCTCAGCCTCCTGAGTAGGTGGGACTACTGGCCTGCACCACAATCCTGGCTAATTTTTTTTCATTTTTTGTAGAGAACAGGGTCTTGATAAGTTGCCTGGGCTGGTCTTGAACTCCTGGCTTCAAGCAGTCCTCCCACCTTGGCCTCCCAAAGTGCTAAGATTACAGGTGTAAGCCACCATGTCTGGCCTTCATAGTACATCTTAAGAATGCCTAAACATATTTAGTGAAAAATTCTAAATATTGCTTTAAGTTGCTTATGTTTACAAAAGTGAATACTTTTTAAGGCAATTTAAAATGAACCATTTTAGGTTATTCCTAATGGCAAATACTACTATATTGTTAGGTCTTTAGGAATGGGATGGAAAACTTTATAAAATCTCATAGAAAACTTGGGAAACATAAAAAGGCTCAATAGAAGTTAAACTCTCAAATTTAAAAAATGAACAGTGTTATATTTTGGTATATTTCCTTTTAGTCCATTCTCTGTGATATAGATATGTGTACATTTTAATATGTCTTCCTCTCAATTTCGTAAAATTTTTAGAAGATATATTACTGAATAAGGAATATGGATTTTGAAATTGCTTTTCTGTTCATTATGTTAATACATATTTACAGTAAAGAAGCAAAAGCCAAAACTTGAATATTTTAATATTTCTTCCAGTTTATATTCTAGTTTTTCTTTATGCTTATGTCTGAATTACTTTTACTAGACTTGAGAATTTTGTGTCCTGACTTTTAATATGTCTTGAGCTTTTTCCTATTTTACTAATTTTTTTCTTGAAATAACTATTAGTATTTTGGTGATTGCATAATATTCTAGCTTGGGAATATAACTCACTATGCATTTGTATTGTTGGATATCTGGGTTATTTACAAATTTTCTATGGTAAAAAAGTTTATAAATACCAGTGCTGTCTGGAAAGTATCCAGCCATAGATACAATGGATACATGGATACAGTGGCTGGATACTTTCCAGATAGCCCTTACTATGCTGTGGCCATTTTTCTAATGGAGATGTGACTTCATTTTTTTGAGAGAATCTTTATGTATTGATGTGAATCTTTGTAAGTGTGATAAAATGTATTTTTCTTGAATGTTATTTACATTTTTTTAAGGGTATTTTATGCATAAATTTTATATGTGTGTCTTGTCTTTTTTTTTTTTTGTGGGTTTTTTTTTTTGTTTTGTTTTCCTTTGCTTTTATACTTTCCCCTTCTGGAGTTCAGGTAATATTCCTCTATCTATTTTTTTTATTCAGTCTTGCTAGAATTTAATTTATACTTTAATACATGTAATATTGTAATGAGATAAGAATCTCATAACTTCCCCCCTCAACACCATTTAATTGATTAATTTGTGAGGTTGTACCTTTTGTATTTTGGGATATCTTGCGTTCAACCTGTAATGGAAAGGAGAGAGTGATCATAGTGGTAGCTGAAGTGGAGACATCTGAAAGGTAGAGGGGAATGCTTGTGATTACAAGAGTACAGGAATTCAGTTTTATTCTTCAATGCTTAGCACAGTTCTGAGCACATTTTAGGTAGTTAGATGTTTGTTTAATAACTGAGAGAAAGCATAGGAAAGAAGTTTTCAGATATCTTTTATGTAACTTATACAATGGCAATTTTTGGATATAACCAAAAACTAATGGCAGTTAGAATGACTAAATGCCTGTCAGTTAAGGTAAGTTATTTATATCTGTATGTAGTAAATTACTTTCATAGTGGAGCTATAATTTTTATCTTTGAAGTAGTGGTTTAACCTTGACCTTGCATTAGTATCACCTGAGGAGCTTTTAAAAATCCCTATTCCCATGCCATACCTCTGAATGATTAAATCCGAATCTCTGAGGGTATGGCCCAGGTATTAGTATTTTTTTTTTTTTTTTCGTGATTCTCAGGTATAGCTAAAATTGAGAATTACTGCTCTGAGACATTATGAATAAAAGGATTTTAAAGCAACGTGCTTCAAAAATCTCCAAGAGAGTAAAGTTGCTTCCTTATTAAGTGCTGAATGGCAGCAGATCTTTGAATTGGCTGGTGCTTTCTAAGAAATTTCTGATGGGGAGATTTTATGGCCTGTCATGTTTATGTAATTTTTCAGTATTTATGTAATTTTTCAATGTTTATATAATTTGGATAGAACTTTTCCTCCTGTATCATTTTATTTTGTAATTCAAATCCATTTTGTTCCATAATCAATGCAGATAGAAACAATAAGCTCTTCTGTGGTGGTGGTGGTGGTGTTATTGTTGTATCTCTGTAAAACAATTCACATGACATTTGAGCTGGGTTAAAAATATAAGAAAATCTCTGTCAGAACAAGAACACTTTTAGTATTTAATGTTTTTCTAATTTCAGAAAGGATATTTACTAAACTGATAATAAATTTTGATTGCAGTGGTACCTCTCTGGGTGAAAAAGCTGTACTTTATAGATACCCTCTGCTGTCAGAAAATCTTTAAGGGGTTGAAAAAATATGGGAGGCATTGGGAAGTCTTTTAGCATCTTTAGATAGAGGACTTGTCAAAGTTAAGTATGTTTGGTGATGTAGTATTCATTCAACAAGTATTTGTTGACTACCTCCTAAGTGTCCTGCACTGCTCTTGGCTTGAAGTACAGCATAAAGTTAGATGAAGTTCCTATTGTCATAGAGTTTGCACTTTAGTTGAAAAGACTGACAATATACAGTTAGACAAGAAAATAATGCCATTTCATATAGTCATTAGTGCTACAAAATAATAAAACCAGGGTGATGGGGCAGATTATGACTGAGAGGAGAAACTATTGTTCACAGGGACATAGAAGTAACGAATTTAAGCAGACTTGAATGATGAGAAGAAGCTTGCCATTAGATGATCTTAGTGAATTCCAGGCAGTGGGAACTGTAGTTGTAAAGCTACTTGTGTATGCCTCTATAGTTTATGTTTTGAAGGGAATTGAGAGAAGGTAGAGTTAATGGGAGTACTTAAAATAATGGGAAATTGAGACAATGTTTTTCTCAGTTAAGTAGAATACTACTTCTGGGAGATTGATGAAGGATCAAGGTGCTTGAGAGCATGACTTTCACTTTGTCTTTCTAGCTGGCTTTTTTGTTGTTTTTCTTCCTATTTTTTTTCTTTTACTTTCCTTGTCTGCTCTTTCCCTCTCCCCAACACACACATACACAAACACATACACACCCCACCCCCCCTCCCCCCTGGTTTCGAAGCGTGCCCATCACCCAGATAGTGTTCATTGTACCCATTAGGTAGGTTTTGCCCATCCCCTCCTTCTCCCTGCTTGATTTCACAATATGATTTTAATAGGATTTTATTCTAGTATAATTGGGGGTGGCGGGGAGAAAGGAGGGGAAAAGAAAACAGAAAATACTGAATGTTAGTGAGAATCTAGAGCAACTGTGACTTTCATACATTGCAGGTAGGAATGTAAAGTGGTATTGTAACTTGGGACAGTCTGGCAGTTTCTTACAAATTTTCATATACACTTGTCATATGACCTGTCTTATGTATTTACCTAAGAGAAATGAAAACATGGCCACATAAAATATTGTACTCAAATGTTCATTAGCTGAATACCTAAACAAATTATAGTACATCCATATACGAAAGAATACTATTCACCAATGAAAAGGAAAGCTGATGTGTACTATAGCATGTGTGAATCTCAAAAGCATTTTGTTTGAGGAAGAAGCTAGACCTAAAAGTCTCTGTGAGTCCATTTAATTCTGGAAAAGAGAAAAAGGAAAGTAACAGAAAATAGTACATGGAGCAGAGGTGGTAGATGATTGCCTACGGAGGGGCAAGACAAATTTCTGAGTATTAGAAATTATGTTTATCTTAGTTTTAGTGGTGATTCTATAATTTTATACATTTTTTCAAAAATCACAGACTTATACAGCTAAGAAAGGCTGAATTTTACTCTGAATTAGACTTCAATAACCCTCATTTCCAAAAAGAGTTTATTGGATGCAGAAGGAAAGGAATGAAGAAAGAATGTAATGTTTTCCCAATTTTACTTCT
The DNA here is from genome assembly GCA_028533085.1 of Varecia variegata. Lineage (NCBI taxonomy): Eukaryota > Metazoa > Chordata > Mammalia > Primates > Lemuridae > Varecia > Varecia variegata. The sequence goes on along the minus strand of CM052449.1, from coordinate 14,169,614 downwards.
TGAGAAAACAAGCAGTTGCTTTAACTGAGTCTTATAATACTTGATTTTGAGGCCAAGACTTTTTTCTTTCATTTAGAAATAATTAGGTTGCATATGCATATTTTCAACTGAATTACATACACCAGCAAGTTAATTCTGTATATCTCAAAACACTACAAATTGCTATAACTCTCTTGGAATTTTTGGTAGAAATATGGAAATGGTTAGGTAATTCTTAATTTTCTTTGAAAGTCTAAAGAAGATTCCCCCCTACTTAATTATTTGTTAAAATCATGTAATAAAAAATTATAGTCAAAGGAATAAAATAGGGTCCCTGCCTAAGTGAACTTACAGTCAAGTGAGAGGAAGCTAATAAACAAATTGGGGAGAAAATGTTACTATTAATAGGTTCATGAAGATAATGCAGGCAAAAGAGATGAAGTGTGATGGGACAGAATGAGTAGGATAGGTACATTAGATAGCTGTGGTATAGTCCTTTATATGTAGATTCACTTTATTCTTAAGATAGCTATCTGTTAGTCTGCATATGATTTATTTAATCATTCCATTGATGAGCATATGGATTATTTATAGCTTTTTATATTATAATCAATATTGTAATGAACAAAGTGTTTTGCTTACATGTATGACTGTTTTTTATACTAAATTCCTAGAAGGAAAATATTGTTGATTTTAGATTCTGCCAAATATCCCTTCAAAACATTAGATATTATCTATCAGTAGATTAAAAATACCTCATTTTAATTTGTGTTAACCTGATTCCCAGTGAAGTTGAGCATATTTATTAGGCATTTGTATTTCTCCTATAAATTGCATACCACTCACGACATTTTGCCCATTTTGGTATTTGTCTTTTTCTTAGCAAAATTAAAAAAATTCTTTACAGTTCTTTTTATCTTGTATACATTATATTTTGTAACATTTTTTCTTAGCTTGTCAATTTTATTATTTTATGGCATCTTTGGATTTTTATTTTAATACTGTCAAAATCTATCAGTCTTTTCTTTCCTAGCCTCTAGGTTTTGTATATTTCCAGAATAGCCTTCTTGTGTACAGTATTATAACAAGTTAGTCTATTATATTTTCTTCTACTACTACTTATTTAATTTTATTTATGTTTCTAGTAGATTTTACTTCATCTGGAATTTTCTTTTGGGGGGTGTATTCTGTGGTAGAGGCCTAACTATTTTTTCAGCTTTGTAGCCATTCTCCCAAAATTAAACTATGTCTTTTTTCCCACTGATTTGAAATACTACCTTTATCACATTTTACAAGTCCCACATATATATGTTCTGGATTCAGTATTCCACTGTTTTGATTATTGTCATTTTATGTTATATTTGACATATGGTAGGGCATCCCTTTCCATTGTCTTTTTCAAAAAAATTTTTGGCAATTTTTGTGTATTTTCTCTTCCAGATGAACTTTAGAATCAACATATCAAGTTCCATTAAAAATCCCTTTAGGATTTTGATTGGAAGTGCATTGAATTTACAGATTATTTTGGGGAGAATTGACATCTTTACCCTATTGAATCTTCCCATCCAGAAACATGGTATGCCTCTCCATTTCTTCAGGTGTTTTTTTATGTCCTTTAGTAGAGTTTTATAGTCTCTTTTTCCATTTAGGTCTTAACACTTTTTCTGTTAGGTATGTTCCTGAATATCTTTTAGTTTTTGTTATTATTGTGAATTACATATTTTCTTCCATTGTTCAGTTTATTTTCTAATGGGTATTGCCGGTATATAGTAAGTCTATTGATTTTTATAGTTTGATCTTACTGTATACTTTTCAGTTGATTCTCTCGAAATTTCTGGAAGGATGATTATGTTTCTTGCACATGATGGCATTTTTGTTGTTTCCTTTTTCAGTATGTATTTATACTTACAGGATTTTTGGTTTTGGTTTTGGTTTTGGTTTTTTTGTTTGTTTAGTTCTTCTGGTCTTACTGCATTGGTTAGGTTTCTAGAACTGTTCACTATTAGTTCTGATTTGGGCATCTTTCTGATTTGAATGCTATCTTAGATTTCTGGTAGAATACTTTATAATGAACAAAAGTTTCCTTGGCTTCACACATTTTCATGGTAATCGATATTATGTTTAATCAGATACTTTTGTTGGGATGATACATTTTTTTTTCACCTTTAATATTTTAATGTGGTGAATTGCATTAATGGTTTACTAATGTTGGTCATGATTTATTTTATTTTTAATATTGATTTAGTAAATATTTATTTGGATATTGCTGTGGGCCAGGGACTGTGCCACACATTAGTGATAGTGCTGAGTAAGTCTGAAAGGTTCCTCTCTGTCTTTTTTTTTTTTTTTTTTGAGACAAAGTCTCGCTCTGTTGCCCAGGCTAGAGTGAGTGCCGGCGTCAGCCTAGCTCACAGCAACCTCAAACTCCTGGGCTTAAGCGATCCTACTGCCTCAGCCTCCCGAGTAGCTGGGACTACAGGCATGCACCACCATGCCCGGCTAATTTTTTTTTTTTGTATATATATATTTTAGTTGGCCAGATCATTTCTTTCTATTTTTAGTAGAGACGGGGTCTCGCTCTTGCTCAGGCTGGTCTCAAACTCCTGACCTTGAGCAATCCACCCGCCTCGGCCTCCTAGAGTGCTAGGGATTACAGGCGTGAGCTACCGCTCCCGGCCCCTCTCTGTCTTTATATGGAGAAGAGAGATGATAACCAAGTATCCAGGAACAAAATAATTTCAGGCTGTGATGGTACTTATGGACTAAATAAAGAGGGTGGTTTAGTAGAAAGATGAGGAGAGAACTTTCTTTCATAGTATCATCTGAGAAGGTAAAATATAAACTAAGACCTGAAGAATGAGAGCTTTGGGAAAAGCATTCTAAGCAGGAAAATCACTGCTTCTGTATGTAAAGGTAATTCTGTTAATTAGTGTTTAGTGTTTTCCTTAATCCCTTTTTTTTTGCAGTTGTCATGTGATACTTTTTTAGACTGCTGCTGAATTTAATTTACTAATGGTGTGTTTTACTTAGACTTTTTGGTTTGTTGTTGTTGTTATTCCTGTTCAGGTTTGTTAATAGGGTTATTTATGATGAGCTTGGGAGTTTTCCCATATCTGCTTTCTGGGCCTTGTAAACAAAATGATAATATTCTATTTCTTAAACATTATAATAATGCTGTTTACATTTGGTAGAAATTACCTCTAAATGCATTTGGCGTTCAGTGCTGTTTTAAAGAGTTAGATCTATGACTACCGTTAACATTTCTTCGATGGACATAGTCTACTTAGGTTTCCTACCTTTTCTTGAATTACTTTTTTCTAGAAAACCATTCATTTTGTTTAGACTTTATTGCTTATATTTTCTCTTTCTCTCATTTTCCATACACATACTTAACCAAGAAACATTTGTTGGTTTTACTAATTAAATGCATATCGCTTCTCGATTTTTTCATTTCTGTTTTTATGATTATTAATTATATTGATGCATTTTGATTTGTATTTTATTTTTGAAGCCTTTGATTTATTTTAAATTTTTCCTGGGTTCTAATGAATAAGGGTCTAAATTTTTCTTAAAGACAGCTATGGCTAAATCTCATAGGAAATTATATGCTCATAATTTTAATTTTCATTTCCTATGTATTCTGAGAGTTAATTAGTAATCTTTTTCTTTTAAAATGTTCAAGTAGAGTACCATCCTTTTATTGTTAATTTTTAGTTTCTTTTAGCTTTGTGGGCCAAGAATATAACCTTATACAATTTTTTCTTTCTGAAATCTGTTGAGATTTTTTTTTTCCTTAAGGTATGGTCAGGTTTTTCTTTGTTTTTAAAAGACTATATTCTCTGTTCATGATATACTAAGTACTAATTCACTGTGACATATCAGTATTACAGTTAAGCAATCCTATTTCTAAGTCCTCTACAGTTTTGCATAATTACTTGCTCCTCATTTTTTGAGCTAGGTATATGGAGTTTTACTATGTTGTGTAGATTTTCCAACTGTTTATATTTAGCATTTTTGGTATTTAGCAGTTTTATATTAGCATTTTAGATGTCTCTCTTATAATAACATCAATAGCATACATACAGGTTTTTCCTTTTTTTTTTTTTCAATTAACCCAGTCTGTGTTTCGTTCTTTTTTTAAATTAGACAATTTTTTTTTTTATTTTTCTTTTATATTAACTTGGTCTTTTGGTTTTGTGTTTTTCCTGACATTGAAGGTTATGGTGAAAATGAAATTGCTTCAGCCCCCCCTCCCTTTTTTGTCTTTGACTGAGTTTATTGAGTTTTCTTTCCTTTTCTTTTTTTTCTTTCCCAGTTTGGAAACTATCTATGTGTTTTATTCCTGTTTTGCCAGCATTGAATTAAATTAAATTGTAACTAGTTGCTCCCTTGCTCTGAAACATAGGCCTTTGGCATTATTTCATTTCCATCCTGGCTTTTTAAGTAATCTGAAACTTTAGTAATGTGTCTGTGTTATAGTATATGTCTACTTTTTTAACTTTAAGGGATCATTTATTAATAATTACCTGAGATGTTAAACATATATTATACTGGTTTCTTTTCAAGCTAATTAATCTTGTGATTCTAACACTAGTTCTTTCTTGGATTCATTTTTCTTCTTGAAGGAATACTTTCCCTAAATTCAGAAAATGTTGGTGGTTTTTGAATTTGAAAGCTCTTACGTACCTAAAATATTATTCTATAGTTTGGAATTTTACTTTTCAAAATAACTGCTTCAGAACTTTTAATCACATAGTTGTCTTCTAGTATCTAGTTTTGTATTTAGGAAGTCTTATACCAATATGATTTTTAAATTCTCTTAACAGGCCCCCCACCAATACCACCCTGGAATTTTTCTATATTTTATATCCTTAGAATTTTGAAATTTCACCAGGTTTATGACTTATAGGTTTTGTATTGTGTGTATTGATTGTGTATTTTAAAGCCATCTCATAAGAATATTTGTATTCTGAGGCTGCTTTTATGATAACTGATAAATAATGGTAATATCAGAAACAAGTTAAATTCATAATTAAATTGCATCCTACTACTGAATCCTATTATTGATACAGAGTTTGGGGGGAATTTTTGAAATACTCTATGACTTTAATTCTGTGACAGAAAAATCCACTTATAAATTCTAGATTTGAGAATTCCATAGAATTTTATCTTATTTCAAACATTCAAATTAATGTTAAAAATTTCATATTGAAGTGTTATGTTAGTAATTTCATACTGAGTTGTTACAGGTCAATAAGTACTTTGAAGCATAAGAAAAGAAGTCATGTTCTGTGTAAGCTCTATGGAACAAGGCTATGTTAACCATTATATCACTGATTTTCAGCACATTCCTAGGTCATAGTAGCTGTTTCATTAACATTTATTAGATAGATAGATGATTATGAAGGAAGAAATATAGGAATAAATCAGTAGTTTTTTATATACTTTTTTTTTTTTTTTTTGAGACTCAGTCTTGCTCTGTCATCCTAGAGTGCTCTGGCATCAGCCTAGCTCACAGCAACCTCAGAGTCCTGGGCTCAAGCAGTCCTTCTGCCTCATCCTCCTGAGTAGCTGGGACTACAGGCACACACCACCAGGCTGGCTGATATTTTCTATTTTTAGTAGAGACCTGGTCTTGGTCTTGCTCTTGCTCAGGCTACTCAAACTCTTGCTCAAACTCCTGAGCTCAAGCAATCCTCCTGCCTCGGCCTCCCAGAGAGCTAGGATTATAGGTGTGAGCCACCGTACCCTGCCTTTTATAGACTTTTTGAAAGCTTAAATTATCTTTAGTCAGAGTCACTTTAGTTTTATTTACTTTCACCTAAGCATACCATAATGAATCGTACTGTTCATTGACATTTTTTTTTAAGGAAGAAAGACTTTATTTCTTTAAATGGGTTTTTATTTTACTTCATTTTGTAAGATTTCAACCTTAAACATAATCAGTGCTCTGTGACTTTACTGGAGATCCTGTAATAAATTTACTCTTTATTAAGGAGTGTAAGATTTTACCCTTATTTAAGTTTTCCCTTATTTAAGACTATAAAAAATATAGACCAAAAGAATTTTTGTTAGGTTTCAGGGCCATGTGCAAAAGAGAATAAATTATGATAACTCAGTAATTATGAATGTGTTTTTTTTTATGTATAGTAAGTCTGTGCTTATCAGTATTTGAGCAGGTAACCATATTTTTCTGGGCTTGTTTGGAAGACATAATATAAACTATTAAGAATTCATTCAGTCACTGTTGTAAAGGTAAATCTCAAATAGATTTAAGTTAGTTTCTTAACATTTGTATGTACCTTTTTATATGCAGCTTTTTAATAGCTTCTCCTATGCAAAAGATATTTTCATAATGATAATACCAAGATTCAGAAACTGTTGTTGCCTTGAATTATGTTTACATAGCCTGTGTTTTGAATATCACTGGATAAGTTATCTGAGTTATGTAATTCAGTCCACAATGATGGCATCAGGTCATATTGTTTCTAATTTTATTTTTTATAAGTAAAGTGGTATTAATTATGGATCTATGTCTGTAAACCCATTTTATGTCATTGAAATCCCAAAATTGGCCATAAAAATCAAACACTGATGTTTACTAAAAGTAAAATTTAGAAAAAATATAAAAACATTATCATAAACATCCTTTTGGGGGGATTTTTCTACATTGACTGGATTTATTAAGAAATCTTAACATTTTAAGTATGGCAAACTTTGGATTGAAGATACCTTAGTTTCTTGGAGCAAGTGTGGAAATTCTTTGTTGTTCTAAAAAACGTTTATGATATAGTCAAGATTTTGATAACCTTTCTTGATATGTAGATTATCGGTTTAAGATTATCACCAGCTTGGAATTCAGTGATAGATGGACAGGGTAGTTTCCAGAACAACAAAAACAGTAGTAAATTGGTGAGATGGTGGGGATGGAGAGTGTTGAATGTTAGGAAGTCCAAATTTTGAGCTTGCCAGCATTATAATTTTTTAAAGTATGTTTATCTTCAGAAACTGACCCTTTTTTTTAACCATTCTCACCCAATGTAACCTTGCATTTGACATACCAAAGTATATTCTTAATTGGTTTCTTTGTCTACGTTGTCACATCTATCCAAAACCATCTTTTAAATGGTTTCTAATTATCTTCCTACTACACTGATTATTTGCCTGAATGCTTAAATCCTTCAATAACGTACAGCATAAATTCTGAACTTCTCAGCACGATATTGAAAGGCCTCGTGTTTCTTAAGCCTTGTTCCTTTTACCACTCTCAATCAGAATTTTACCTTCCTCTGTATAACCACTGCATTAGTATCAATTTAAGTGCTATTTTTCAAACTTTTTGATAGTTGCTGCACATAGAGTTGCCTTTCTATATTTTGTATTTATGGAAGACATTGATTATAATAAAATCACTTTGTATTTATATTCTCCAGTGGCTAGCCTGCTGTTTTGAATATAGCGTGTAAGTGATGCTGGATGTTTGTGGAGTTTGTATGCATGATGTCCAGTTAATCAAAATATACTATTTCTTTATCCTTTGGAATAAATACTAGTTTATTAGACTACAGAAGGAACTATTCTTCTCTAAAATGGCAGTGATTATGTATCTATTTTGAGGAGTAGTTTGAAATGTAATGCTAATCAGTTGGTCCTGATGGCCCCGCATTTCCAAATTTCCATGTGACTTTGTATTTTGAGTATGGAAGGATTTAGAGTACCACTAATGGTATAAACAAATCCATTCAGTTCTGACCATTGTTAAAAGACATTGGTTTTTATTATTAAGTGTTTGTATTAAGTCAGGCTTACTTTGGGGGGGAAAGTGAAAAATATTTTTAATTACTTTAGAAATCTAAGTATTACTGTTAAAAAAATTTTTTTTTCGAAAGCAACCTCTGCAGTAAATATCACCTTTAGTCTTTCAAAACTAAAAGGATTTAACATGCACAGAAGTATAGAGACTAGCATAACCTCTATATATCTATACCTCAGATTTAACATTATCAAGAATTTGCCACACAGCTTTGTTTCCTCAAGTGATTTATGGCAAGTTTCCGACACTGTTCCTACATCCTGCAGTATGCATATCTAAAAAATAAGGACATTTTCTTACATAACCAGAGTAATTCCTTTATATTATTACCTAATACCTAGCTCACATTCAGATTTCTTTACTTATCTCAAAATGATGTTTTTATAGTTGGTTTGTTTGAATTAGGATTTAAGTGAGTTCTGTATTATTTTGCTGGTTATGTCTTTAGAGAATTTAGAACAATTCTAAACTTAAAAAAAAAATTTTTTTTGCTACCATTCTACTTATTTGAAGAAAGCTGTTAGTTGTACTGTAAAATGTTCCACGTTTTAGAGTTCTATGTTTAGCTTCAGTTTAACTCAGTGTTTCTCAACCTCCTCACTCCCCCCAGGGTTTGTTGTTGTTGTTATAGTTGTTGTTTTTTCTTTTCTCTTCCAAGGGGACATTTGGCAGTGTCTGGAGATACTTTTCGTTGTCACAACCTGAAGGAGGGTTGCTACTGGTATATAGTGAGTAAAGGCCAGGGATTCTGCTAAATATCCTAAAGTACACAGGACAGCTCCCCAAAACAAAGAATTATCTGGCCTAAAATGTCAGTAGTACCTACAATGAGAAATACTGATTTATCTTGTCCCTATATTGCCTTATTATTTTTTGTATGCTGGAAGTTATTTCTAAAGGTTTAAAGTCTCTACTAGTTTATTCTTTATTTGGGGGGCGTCAAGAATACTTCATAGGAGGTGCTGTGTATTTTATGTTGCATAAATCAGGGGCATATAATGTTTGATTGTCCGACTTTTAGTAATTAAACAATCAGTTCAGGTAATAATAGTCTGATCCCTAAATGTAGAATTTAAAGTCAGCTTTTCTAGAGCAGTGTGAAAGTTCAATCCCTTATTACACCATTTAATTTTCTGGTGGAAAGAATATCGAACTAGTTAATTGGATAACTGGTCTCTTAGTGCTAGATATTAGAAACCTGCTATTTAAATAAGGGTCCTTGTACTTCTGTTTTCTTATCTGTAACAAAGAAATGAACCTGTTGATTTCTAAGGCTTTTGCTTTTTGACGGTTTCTTTATATTAGATAAAAATTTGATGCGTATAAGTATCATTTTGTAAAATACCCAGCTGGTCAAAACAACACATCTAATACTTTAAATATAACTTAAATTGTCAAGCTTTCAATATTTATAACTTTGATAGACTTTTTTCCCTTGGAGTAAATTTAATAAGGACATCCTTTTCTTCTGTTTCTTCTCTCTTCATGGAAGTTATTTATATATTTCATTTAAAAGAAAATATTTTAAAATATTTATTTGAATTTCTTATTTGGACCATTTTTAATGTGTTTTATGTTCCATAGCTTGGTTGTGATATTCAAAATGATTTTTAAATAATATAATAAACATGAGTTAGTTTTCAAAAGGAAAATGCATTTCAATTTTTAATCTGTAACTACTTCAACTAGGGATATGGTAGAGACATCTTGGCCCATAATTTGGTTTAGATTTTAATAAGGAATTACTTATTTTTGTGTGTTTATAAGATTGCATCTGCTGATGTCAGTCTTTCTCCACTTGTTCTATAATGTAGCACAAGACCTTTCCAGTTGGAAAGAGAGGAATTGATATTAGAGGAAGTGCTCTTCTTCTTCTCTGAACTCTTATAACTCTTTTTTTCTCTCATTACCTTACACACTTTCTACCTTGTATTATTTTTCATTTGTACAAATTCTAGACAGTAGGGTTGGTTTTACACATCTCTCTATCTCTCATAGTAATAAACAGTATCTCTTGCATATAGAATGTTTGCAATGAATGTATGTTTAATAAATAAGTGAAGATAGCATTTTGCCCTACCTGCTATCTATCTAATGTAAGATTTTTTTGTATCTCCTATAAGATCTGTAAAATATACCTTTAAATTTATTTATTGTGATTACTCCTTCTCCAAATACACTAGAGCCTTTTAGAATCTGAAAAGGAAAGATCTCAAAATCCTCTGGTAAATTTCACCTTCTTTACAGATTCTTTAGTTTATTCAGTAGTTGCTTGAGTCCTGATGTGTGTTGGGCATACTTTTAGTGTTTGGGTGTTCTTCAAGCCAAATAAAACTTTGTTTTCCTGGAGCTTAGAAAGACAATAAATATATTTATATACACATACATATGTATAACATTCATGTATGACAAATCTATGAAAAAATTAGGCAGAATAAGCATCTAGAAATAGAGAAGACTGAGAGACTTGCTTAGGTAACACAGGTAGCAGCTAAAGCAATTCTAGTACCTAGGCCTTCAAATCCTAGTAGTATCATTGAAATTAGTTCCTTCTTCATTAATCTTAAACTGGGGAGGAAATAATAGATAGTCGTTCCTATTCTTTTCTTTCATTCTGATAACCTGCCCCCTCCCTTTTTAAAGGTCTCTATAAGAATTTCATAGTCATTTGACTACTGTTTTTTAAGTTATCAAATTTGCATATAATAAGAATAGTGGGCTTAAAAATCAACAGAAGAGGCCAGGCATGGTGGCTCACGCCTGTAATCCTAGCACTCTGGGAGGCCTAAGCAGTAGGATTGCTTGCGGTCAGGAGTTTGAGACCAGCCTGAGTAAGAGCAAGACCCCATCTCTACAAAAAAGTAGAGAAAAAAATTACCTAGGTGTAATGGTGCATTCCTGTAGCCCTAGCTCCTCAGGAGGCTGAGGCAGGAGGATCCCTTGAGCCCAGAAGTTTGAGGTTGCAGTGATCTGTGATGACACCACTGCACTCTAGCAGGGGTGATAGAACAAGACTTTGCCTCAGAAAACAAAAAATCGACATGAGAATTTCTTAGTAAATTTTCACTAGGCTTAGTTATGATAAAGTATGGCACAGGGGACTTTATGTGAGAAAATCACTTTTGATTGAAATTTAATACCTTCTATGATCTAACTTCTAACCTTCTAACTTTTCCTACAGTAAACCATCTGATCTATCACATAGAAATTTTATACTTGTCTGCCATATTCCTTTTTTCTCTCCTCTTACACAAATTAGGTAATTTGATCAAAATCCTTTCATACTATTTTTTCTGCATGTATTGGCTTCTTTGAACAGCGTTAGCATCTCTGATCTTTACTTTGGCAGTTAACTAAATACTGTTCTTTGAGGTCTTTTGCTTTCTAAAACTTTAAAATATTATATTATTTAATTTTTCATCTGCTTATTTTACCCATGTTTATTTTCTTACATTTATTTTGTTTACTTAGTCTTCTCTTATTGAACTGAAATGATGTAGATATTTTAACAAAGAAAATATTATTGAGAAACAACTTTAGAAAGATTAATTTCTGGACCATGTTTGACAATAGGAAGACTTTTTTTACTGCTATAATTTTGAATCACACCTTGCTAAGACCAAACTATGCCCAGAAGTCTACTTCTCCTATACTTTAATCTTCCTAAAGTGATTAGCTTATAAGATTTATGTTTTATCATATTTGCTACTACCTTTAAAAATAACTAAAAGTTTTTAAAAATTGTTCTTATCTCCATCTTCCTGTCATCTTAACAGTTGTTATTGATTGATTAAAGTACTGTAAAGATTTATGACATTTAAAAATATTTATGGAGACTATTTTCAGAGTATTCTGTGCCTATTTGTATTTGAAATATTAGAAATCTCAAATGTTAGTTCGTACTAAACTGTTTTAGTTTAATGGAACTTTGGACAGAAACATATTATTTCTTCCCAAATTTAACATTTAATATTAAATGTATTGATTAAATATAGTAGTATGCCTGGTTACTTGATTGGTGACTTTCAAAGGTGGAATAATACAGAGTTTCTGGTATTAAGATGCTTAGGAATTTATTCCTTAACGTGTTTTTCTTATTCCTGACCTTCTGGATACTAGGCATGAACATGATTGTATTCTAGATTATTAATTACTTTTATATCTATTTTAGTTATTAGAATGTTAGAAGTACCTTAGGTTTGGGAGATAAATTTCCTCTGATCATATTAAAAAATGATACATAATAATTATCAATTTTTATCAGCAAACAGAAAAGAATGTATTTTAGTACCTATTTGTAAGTGGCACTGTGTTAAGGGATGTCAAAACAAAACTTTTCCTTATGTCTTAGAAGTTTGTTATTTTTTAACTCTTTAAATTTTTAAAAATTGTACCTGGTATATTTATTGTGGTGGTTCTCAACATATGATATGTAGACCCTTCAGGGTACCAGAGACCATTTCAAGGTGTCCAAGAGGTCAAAACTATTGTTATCATAATAGTAAGATGTTATTTGTGTTTTTTACTGTGTTGACATTTTCATCTGATGATGCAAAAGCAGTGGTAGGTAAAACTTTCTGGCCTCTTAATCCAGGCCGTGGCACCAAACTATACTAGTTTTATCGTATTCCTTGTTGCCGTGCATTTGAAGTTCAAAAAAATGAAAAGCCAGTTTCACTTTAAGAATGTTCTTGATGTAGCAATAAAATTATTAATTTTATGAAATCTCCACTTTTAAATGTATGTGCTTTTAATATTGCTCTGTGTAACAAAATGGAAAGTACAGGTAAAGCACTTCTGCATATACAAAAGCATGGTGTTTGGAGGAAAAGCACTTGTGCTATATTTTGAGACATGAAGTTAACCACTTTGTTTTGATGAAATGTCACTTTTACTGTAAAGTATAACTGAAAACTACAGTTATTCAACTTGGGTATTTGGCAAACATTCTTAAAAATGATTGAAGTGAGCCTATCACTTTAAGGAAAATGATCAACAATATTTGTTGCCAATGATTAAGTTTTCCAGCACCAGTTAGAATTCTGGAACTCATTTTTGCCTAAGCTTAATAGCTTTCCAGTAAAGACTTTTCTGATAAAATGAGTGGTGATATTAATGAATGTGAATTTTTGATGTAGTATAATTTCTAAAATGGTAAATATCAATAAATATATCCCTTATATGAAGTCCTTGGGAGGTCAGTACTTCATAAGTGTATAATGGAGTCCTGAAAGCAAAATATTCTAAAACTGCTGATTTAGGTCTTCTGTCAAAGTCAAAGGTTTTTCACACCCTAAGCATTAACCTCATAACCTCATATATATCTCATAACCAAATCAAAATGAAAAAGAATACATAGATTTTAGTAAGCAAATTTAGATTGCTTATGAGTAATAAATTCTTAAATTCTTCTACAAATGTAATTCTCTTCTTTAGTTAAGCAACGGGCTTAGATAGCTCATTGACTTCATTTAAGGCTGCATTGTATTTATCATTGATAATTATGTTAAAATATTTTTTCTCTCCCCTTTTTCTTCTGTTTACTTCTCTTCCCTCTTTCCCTTTCTTCTTTGTTTCTCCCTTTCCTTCCTTTTTTTGTATTTGTTTTGTAGGTGGAGTCTTTCATTTTGGATCAGGATGATTTGGAAAATCCAATGCTGGAAACGGCTTCCAAGTTGTTGTTATCAGGTACTGCTGATGGTGCAGACCTCAGGACAGTAGATCCAGAAACACAGGCTAGACTGGAAGCTTTACTAGAAGCTGCAGGTATGTCTACAAACTGTGCATAGTACTAAGTCTACCTTATTGTCCAAAGTTATACACAAATCTAACTAAAACTATTATAAATGAATCATCTTGGATATTTAGTATATGGTACTATTCATAAAGGTTAATTGACTGCTTTTCTAGAGAATTACATGGAGCATTTTATTAAAGCATATTTTAATTTTCATTACCAGAGTAAAGTCCACCTGCTACAATTGACCTTGTAAAGAGAGACTTCTTACACAGTTATTTTCATTATTCATGAATTTTGTATTTGTAAGTTTGCCTACCTGCCCCAAAATCAGCACTTTTGGTCTTTCGTGGACATGCTCAGAGCAGCAAGACATTTGAGTTCCTAGCTGAGGTTGAAAAAGGTTGAACCTTCTTGTTTTAGTTCTCATATTGTAAACAAGAGTCCTTTTGTAGTCTATTTAGTGCCACGTTTTTCACATTTTTGTTCATTTCACTGTTGAACACATTGACTGCCACACTAGAAAAAGAAATTTTTCCTTGCGACCATGGTGTTCTATTATAAAAATAGAATAAAAACTTTGAAAACAAACGATTCTTTCTAATTTAATGAAAAATTTCTTATTTTTTATTGTTTTCTGTGTTTTTTCAATAAAAAGTAATATAAAAACTTGAAAATTAGTAATTTAAAAAGTAATGTGAAAACTTGAAAAATAGTTCATCAGGGTCAGGCTTAAGTGTAATTTAAAGGTAAACATAAATAGAAATATGAAATTTTTTGACTTCTATTCATTTAATCCACATTTTTAGAATTGTCAATATTAATTGTAACAAGAACATTGACAAGTAAGTGTTTCACAAACCAACTGTGGGGTTTAGCTCAGGTTTTGCTTTACAAGTCCCCAGGCTCAAAACTAGCCTGAGTTAAATACGACTCACATGTTAGTTAAGGTGTTATAATGGCCCCCAAGCATAATGCTGAAGTACTGTCTAGTGTTCTTAAGCATGAGACGGCTGTGATGTGCCTTACGGGGAAAGGGATGTTCCTTACGGGAAAAATGCCTGTGTTAGGTAAGCTTTGTTCAGGCATGAGATACAGAGTGCTGCTGGCTGTGAGTTCAGTGTTACTGAATCAACAATATATGTTAAATAAGGTGTATTTAAACAGAAACACACATAAACCAGGCTATTTATTAATGACTATAATATGACCAGAGATTTACAATAACTTAACCCTGTATTTCTCCCAGGAGTAATGGTTCAGTACAGTACTCACTAATTCAGTGTGTCTGGCAACTTCACAGAGCGTAATTGCAATGAATTATGAGAATTGACTGTATATAATACCCTCCCCAGTTTTTTGTTATAGATTGTCTTTTGAAAACTTGTAAAGTGAGTCATTATATTTTTGTATAGTGTATCATCATTACATTGTCCCCGTGGGAACAATGTTTTAATTAGGGATTATATACATAACCAAAGATTTAGCACGGTATATATGTATATATACACACACACACACACACACACACACCTTATATACCTTAAATAAAAGGGGATAATAACTCTGACTCTATGATCATTTAAAAACCCATATTAAGAATAATTTTTCATAGTTGAAGAACCCAGATGCACTATCTATTGCACGTGCAATGCATGTAAACTACTTTATTATAGCATAAAACTCACCTGTTACTGTTTAGTAATCCTTTCAGTAAACATCTTGTAACACAGCATTTAAATATTTGAAGGATTCATGGTGAAACTTGGTTTCTATCCTGTGTAAAATTCTAGAATGAGATCTTGACCTGAAACATCATAGTAAGGGCATGTGCAAGGTCCTGTTCTTGAGTATAGAGAACTATTTGTACAGAATAGTAGAGACATAATTTACTATTTGCCAGACATTTGATGTTGCTATAGAAGTTTATGAGAGAGAAATGAGGATTATGAAATTATTTGAAAATATTAATACATCATAAGAGGAACAGGGAATATTTCCCCTGAAGACAGGAAGACTACGATTGCATGTAGTGTTATTCAGATGCCTAGAAAACTATCATATAGAAGAGGGATATTTGTTTTCTGTGGCCCCAAGAGACCAGGTTCAAAGATGCTACCTGGAAATATTGGTAGATTTTAGCTGAAAGGATGCTAATAGTTACACATTTTTCTCACCTCTGTATTTATTACCATTTTTTGCTTACTTTACAGTAACAAGCTAGCCTCCCCTTTTCTCTCTCTTCCTCCCTCCTTCTCTTTCACTTCTCCTCTCCTTTCCTTTTTTTTTTTATTTTCTTCCTTTTTTAATGAAAAATTTCACACACAAACCTAGTGAGAGAATTGTACTCTCTGTGTGTCCATCATCCAGCTTCAATAGCCATTACTGTATAGGCAATCTCGTTTCATCTTACTCATTACCTCCTTGCTGACACCCTTACCCACATTAATTTAAAGCAGATCTAAGCATCATCATTTTATATATAAATACTCCAGTATATATCTCTAAATTAAGAATGTTTGAAGAGAAATATAGCCATAATACCATTGCACATCTAAAGAAAGAATAATAATTTTTATCATGAAATATTCTGTCACTGTTCAGATTTAGATTTCCCCAATTATTTCATAGTATCTTTTTACAGTTGATTGATTTGACATAGGATCCAAACAAGGTTCATGTATTTTTAAATGGTAATTATTTCTCCCAAGTATCTTAAATTATAATAGTTCCTTTTTTTCCCTATTTATTTGTTAAAGAAACTGAGTTATTCGTCCCACTTTATGGATTTTGCCAGTTACAACCCTGTGTATTGTATTTCCTATAAATTCATATGCAGACACTTGACCAGATTCAGATTTATTCTATTTTTGGCAAGTCATTCATGGTGGTATATGTTTCTTTATGTATCACATAGGTATTATCGTCTGGTTGCTTCTCTTTTTGTGATGTTGAGATTGAACAGAGTTTAGATATCCAATACCTTTCTAGAGAAAGAATGCCTGAGAGATGAAATTTTTGGGGAGCTTGTCTGAAAATGCCTTCTTAGTATTCTCTTACTCGATAGTTTAGGTATAGAATTCTAGTTTAGAAATCACTTTCAGAGTTACTACTCCATTGTCTAATTTCTGGTGTTGCGGTTGAGAAGTTTGGTGCCGTGCTTATTTATGACTTTTCTACTGTCTCTGTGCCACATGTTTCCACTCCTCCTTCCCCAAAGCTTTAGAATTCTTGGCATTTTAAAATTTTGGTCTCATTTTAAATACTTTGGTTGTGTTATACATTTAAGATTTCCTTTAAATGTTTGGTGATGCCTGCATTCTGTTTGTAGTCAATAGCAATGCCATAAAAAGCTGCATTGGAAAGCCTTCATACATGTTTTGTCAACTGGTGCATTTCACTGTACAGTATGTGTTAGTTTCCTAGTGTAGCATAACAGCTTACTGTAAACATAGCAGCGTGAAACAACATCCGTTTTCTATCTATTAGTTTCTGTGAGTCAGACATCTGGGGACATTCTGGCCAGATTCTCTTGCGTAGGGTCTCACTGGGCTGAAATTAACTGTGTTTAGTTCTCTTTTGTAGACTGTGGATGAAAATTCACTTCGAAGTTCATCGTTATTGGTAGTAGAATTGAATTCCTTGCAGTTGTAGGACTGAGATACTGATTTTCTTATGGGTTATCAGCAGGGGTTCCTCTAACCTCCTTGAGGTTGCCCACATTCCTTGACAAGTGGCTCCTTCCATCTTTAAGCTAGAAGAGGCAAGTAAAATCCTTCTTGTGCTTTGAATCTCTGACTTTCTTATGTCCAACCAGCCAAAAAAATCTCTGCCTTTCATGAGTTCATGTGATTGGCTCAGGCCCCCCAGTATAATCTCCTTATCTTTAGGACTACTGTGCTCTATGACATAACTTAATCATAGGAGTAAAACCAGTTCACAGTCCTACATGTTATTTAGGGGTATGTACCTCAGGGGTGGATAATCTTGGGAATATTTTAGAATTCCTAGCGCATAGTGATTGGACAGAGACCCTTGCATTTTTTGGGGAACCCCCAAAATGTCAGTGTTGTTAGGTCTTTTTCTCTGTGGCTATTTAATTTCTTTGAGAAACACATCTGCCAGTTTTTGTCTTGGGAAATTAACCTGGCAGCCAGAATTCTGGGAGCTGAAAGGGAATGGGGCTGAGGATCTCACTGCTCATCATGTAGACCTTCACATAATCCTCATTTTTTATATAGTACCTTATCTCATCCTCTTCTGTACCTGGTATCTCCTAGTTCAGGGCCTTTTGGGGTTGGTTTCTTTAGATAATAACATCTGGCTTTGCAGTTTAGGACAAAGACTTGTGTCTGATAATTCCTCATAAGCAGTTAGTCTCCTTGTTTTCCAATCAAAGCCTCACCCATGTACCTCTAATTCCTGAGTCTTATTGGGCTAATAGAGATTATAGCCTGTTTCTCTTTGATAGCTGTGTTTCAGTTTATTCTGTTCTGTTAAGTCAGTTATATCCCCTATTTACTTTGTTTTCATAAATATTAACTTAGATTTACAAATTTTTCGTAGTTTTATTAAAGATGGAGTTTCCGTTGCATTTTAGACCTCCTTTGAGTAAGCTGTAAGAGGAAAAAAAGGAAGAAATAAGTATTTCTTTTTTAAAATGCAGGTTTGGGATCAGTATATCTTAGGGCCTGAGATTCTGTATTTCCAACAAGCTCCCAAGTGATAGCAGTGCTTCTATTTAGTGGACCACATGTTGAATATCAGGGTTATATAATATCCATTATAACATTAGAGGTAAAGGATTTTACTTCTGACTATGCATCAGAATCACCTTAGCACTTTTAAATGTGTAGGGCCCACACACTGAATTAGATCTCCAGATATGGAGAGCTCAGTATGTATATTTTTGAAAAGGACTACAGGTGATGCTGGTGGGCAGCTTGGATTAAGCACCACTGAGTTAGAGTAATAAAGGTTAGAGGCAAGCTTGCTTTATAGGGATATCTCAAAAGGCAAAAAGTTATGTTTCATGCAGATGGTTACTAACCATATCTGTTATAACATTTTTCTTTTGCTGTTCTGAATGATTTTTAGATGTGTTTAGACAGGATTTTGGGTATATGTAGTAAGTTATAGGCATAATTTGAAATGGGGTACTCATATATAGCTTATCTTTTATATATAGTGTATAATGCCTTTTTAGGGCATTTTTGGTCACAAGTGATAGCCCAACTAAACATTCTTAAGCAAAAGTGGGCATTTACCAAAGCATAGAGATGATGCTGGCTTCTGGCACTGTCGGCGTCAATGAGTCAAAAATAATTTTATCAGGACTCTGTCTCCTTCTTTCTATTTCTCTGCTCTCTGTATGTTGACTTTATTTTGGGCAGCCTTTTTCTGTATGTGGCAATAAAAGTGGCTAAATAGCTCATGACTCACATCTTACCAATTTAGCAACCTTTGAACATAGGTTCTTCTTTCAAAGATATGACAGAAGTTTAAGTGAGGACTCCTAATTGTGCCATCGTAGGCCAAAGACCCATTTCTGGCACTCGAGGGTCACAGGATCAAGTACTTATAAATCACATGGAAGAAATAAGATTATTAGAAAATTGGAGAAGAGTGATTTCTCAAAAGATGCCGGTTTGACAGCATATACGTCCATTATAGCATTTGGAGGTTATTTATTAACATATAATACATAGATTTAAGTAACTTGAATTTTGCTTTGTTTCTCCTTTTGGGTATGTCCATATTGCTGTGAAAATAATATAATAGGAATAGGCAAATTATCCACGGCTGATGGTAAAGCCTTTGCAGATCCTGAAGTGCTCCGGAGGTTGACATCGTCTGTTAGTTGTGCGTTGGATGAAGCTGCTGCTGCACTTACCCGTATGAGAGCTGAAAGCACAGCAAATGCAGGGCAGTCGGACAAGTAGGTACATTTTTCCTGTGATCAGTATGAAATCATTTTCTTAAAAATAATAAAAACAGCTAACATTTACTGAGCATTTATTTTGTACCTGGTACTGTGCTACTTACTTAACATGTGACATCTTATTTATATGCACAAAAATCTTTTAAGGCATAGGTTTTGTTTTTACTTCCATTTTATAGGTGGAAAGCTGAAGAAAGGTGAGTAATTTAATCAAGATCAAATAGATGACAGGTGGCAGAGCACCAGTGTCTGAATACAAGACTTAATTCTTAGTCAATATGTTATAACAGATCTTTTGCTTATTTAGATTTTGGGTTTTTTAATGTATTAGAGCAAAGAAGTAAATACTTTTCAATTAGTCATGTATTAGTGACAAAGAAGTAAATACTTTTCAATTAGTTTTGCCATTTTCCAGTTCATGTGTATAGTCTGGACCATTTTAAAGAGTGGAGCTTTTATTTATTTGTTTCATGAAGTTTAAAAAAAATCATAGATCTAGTTCCTATAGCTGAATGTAAGTGAGTCCAACGACTTAGTTTTTGTATCTCCTACAATTCCTTGTATATAGTACTTTATAATTAGTAAGGACTCAGTAAATATTTTGTGACTTGGTGTTTTCAGTTTTTCTGATGATACTAATACAGTAAAAATCATACCATCTCATATACAAATGCTGTTGTGGATGTATATTGTAAAATGGGTAGAAACTCCAGGGAAGCAACTAGAAAAGAATCATTATCTTTCGTCTAATAGTATTTTTATGCAACATCTTCCTTCTAAGAGCATAAAAGAGAGGTACAATATTAACAGATACATGAATTTGCTGTTTCCTTGGCTCTTTATTAGTCTTTCATTCATCTAGGTTTTTGTGTTTTCATTAATTTACTTCATCATTCTTATAGATTGACTCTCCTTCTTTAGTTAACCTTGAGTTCTATTTCTTAGTTAATGTTCAGTTTTACTAGCCTATAATATTATTGATATTTTCTGGATATTTTTTCATATGGTGCCTGCCGAGATTGGCAAGAGAGAAAATCGAAAACACTTTAGAGGAACTATTGAAGCTAGTTCAAACAGGAAATAGAATAGAAAAGTAAAAAGTCATAGATTTTTTGAAGAAAATATTAGAATTTATGAGCAAAACAATAGAACATGTTTGGCATAATCATATTTATTCAGGAAAGCGTGAGAAATATGGTAGAGTTAAATGCTATGAGTGCTATGTGCCAGATTTTCTACTATTTAAGTGCAGTGCCATGTGCCAGATTTCATACGCCCTTTCCTCACAAGTTCTGAAATTCAACTGTTGCTTAAGTAGATCCTGTAAGGTTGTTTTAAAGCTAGCAAACACTAGCTATGTGGAAATTGAATGAAAAATCCAAATGGTAACGTAGATGAGGGTGGTTATATGCATGATGAGAGAGAAAGAATGAGAGAGAGAGAGGGAGAGAGACACTACATTGAAAGAGACAAAAGGTATACTCTTAAACACAATAAATGTCTTATGGGAAGGATTTGTCCTAAACTTGCTTAAATAGAGAGTATTGAATCTAGGAACTGTCAGTGTCATACAAAATGAGAAATTTAAAGAAACTTTTGAGAGCCATGCTTATTAAATGCTGATTGAGACTTTCACTTTTGATAAGGGGACAATACAGTTAACAAATAAAATGTGTAGTATGGCACACAGTGATAAGAACTGTGAGGACAAAAGTAAGTGAGGAAGGGCAGTGTTTGGGTTGCAGGTTGTCTTAGTTCATTTTCTGTTGCTTGGAGTACCTGAAACTGGGTAATTTATAAAGAAAAAGCATTTATTTCTTACACTTAATGGAGGCTGGGAAGTCCAAGATAGAGGGGCTGCATCTGGTGAGAACCTTCTTGCTGGTAGGGACTCCCTGCAGAGAGACTTGAGGCAGCACAGGGCATCACATGGCGACGAGGCTGAGTGTGCCAGCTCAGATTTCTCTTCCCCTTCTTATAAAGCCACTAGTCCCACTCCCATGATCCCATTAATCCCATTAACCCATTAATCCATTCACGAGGACATAGCCCTCATGACCAATCGCCTCTTAAAGGCCCCGCCCCTCAATACTGCCACTTTGGAGATTAAATTTCAACATGAGTTTTGGAGGGGACACGTATTCAAACCACAGCAGAGATCATGTTGTATTTTTAATAGGGTAGTCTATAAAGTCTTTACTTAAAATATGACTTTTTAGCAAAGACCTGAAATAGGTAAAGGAGTAAGCTATGTCTAGGAGAGAAACTGTCTTGGCATAGGAACAGCAAATATTTTGTTGCAGATAACCTCAAGAATCTTGAGGTTAGAGTTTATTTAGCATATTTGATGAATAGCAAGAAGGCCAGTGTTGCCATAGTGGAAAGACTAAGGGTGAGAGAATAGGAGATGAAGCCAGAGATGTAAAAGGAAAGAGGGGTGTGGTACCCTGCCATTGAGTAGGTCTTGTAAGGATTTTGGCTCTTACTACAAGTGAGATTAGAGACCAGTGGAGGGTTCTGATCAGAAGAGTGACATGATCTACTTTTCTTTAAATAATTCTATCTGGCTGCCTTGTTGAAAAGAGCCTGAAGGGGAGAGCAAGGGTGATGAAAGCAGGGAGACTGGTTAGGAGACTTTGCCATATCTAGGCTAAAAATCGTGGTCTTAAATCTAGGTGGTGGTAAAAACAGAGGTACAGAAAAGTGGTTATCCATGGGTGCCATTAATAACTGAAGTGACAGGGCCATGTTTCAAGAGGATAATATAAGAATTGACTTATATTTGAAATAAAGAAAATATTAATAGCCCTGGATTTAGTTTTAGAATTAATTTTATCCAAAAACAAGAGACTCTTTAGAAATCTCTGTAGCTAGAATTGTTATGGGAGGTTTACAG
Source organism: Varecia variegata (assembly GCA_028533085.1). Taxonomy (NCBI): domain Eukaryota; kingdom Metazoa; phylum Chordata; class Mammalia; order Primates; family Lemuridae; genus Varecia; species Varecia variegata. Next base: position 14,147,248 of record CM052449.1, on the reverse strand, counting down.
GGCAAAAACTTTAGTCTCAGTCTTATAGTCTGTTATTCCACTTTTTCTACTCTCTTTTTTTCTTGAATTCAGCTTTTTCCTTGCCTAGATTTTTTGAGACTTACCCTAAAATATAAATAAATACTTCTTTTAAAAACTCTATCAGTTATTTATTTATTAATACTACATTCCTCCATCTTTTCTGTTTGATTTCCCTTTACTTGATGGAAGGACTCATATAGGTTTTTGTATTTAGTACGAGTTTTGTCCATTTTATACTTCTTAATTAAATTTTGTAAAAATATTCTAGTGACCAAAAAAAAAGAAATATAATTATAACCTGTATTTTGTGTGTGATTTCTATAAAATTTTACATTTTATAATTTTATGTTATTTTTCCACTCACAGTAAAATTAGGCTTTCAGCTGCATAACTGAAAACAGTTAGGAATATTGATAATTTTAATTTAGTGTCATTTCTTTGTAGATTAAAACTCAATAAACTCAATCATTTTTAGTGTTTTCTTATGAATCATATTGAATTAATCATTCTTGTTTAGCACTGCTGTCAAGGTTGACATCAAAAACCATTACTTACGCTGTGCATTTTTTTAATATTCTAATATCCTGATATTAACAATATTCTTCCCATCATAGCCGCAGTTTGGCAGAAGCCTGTTCAGAAGGTGATGTAAATGCTGTGCGAAAGCTCCTCATTGAAGGGCGAAGTGTAAATGAACATACCGAGGAAGGGGAGAGCCTCCTTTGTTTAGCTTGTTCTGCTGGATACTATGAGCTTGCACAGGTTCGTTTATGAAAATAAAGCTTTTTTTTAAAATTTGCCCTCCTTAGTAAGGAAATAATAAAATAAACCCTTCTAGTCATTAGGTTCATTTCAACAAATAGTTTTTGTTAAATAGGTTTTGTGTGCTTATTGGCTTTTTTACTATAATATGACTAGGTGGGTATTATGTAAATATATCTCTTTAAAATTTTTTGATGAAATTATCATTTTCTAATATCCTTTAAAATTCATTTTCTTTCATAAGGTTTTGTTGGCAATGCATGCAAATGTGGAAGATAGGGGAATCAAAGGTGACATTACACCTTTAATGGCTGCTGCTAATGGAGGACATGTCAAAATTGTGAAGTTGCTGCTAGCTCATAAAGCTGATGTCAATGCACAGTCTTCAACAGGTCATGCACATTTCTTTTTCAGTTTCGTGAAATAGTAACATCCTTTAGTAATAGTTGTTTCACATGAATGTGATCAGTTCTCTTATTTCTTAGAAGTGCCACACATCTGCATATATCTGTATATGAGATTTGAAGTATATATAATATATTTTAATGTAATTTCTCATATTTTGTTTATGAGGGCAACTTGGCCTTTTAAGATTCTTTTAGATTAGTTTAAAACACTGACCCAGTTAGTGGGACCACCCTCTTGGAAATGGAGAGGTGTGGGCTACAGCTCTCAAACCCAGGTTTTTCAGGGGAGGAGGAGAGAGAAGATAGGGAGAATAAAAGAATATGGAACAGGGCTGGGCGCGGTGGCTCACGCCTGTAATCCTGGCACTCCTGGAGGCCGAGGCGGGTGGATTGTTTGAGCTTAGGAGTTTGAGACCAGCCTGAGCAAGAGCGAGACCCCGTCTCTACTAAAATTAGAAAGAAATTAGCTGGACAACTAAAAATAAATAGAAATATTAATCAGACATGGCGGCACATGCCTATAGTCCCAGCTACTTGGGAGACTGAGGCAGAAGGATCTCTTGAGCCCAGGAGTTTGAGGTTGCTGTGAGCTAGGCTGACGCTATGACACTCTAGCCAGGGTGACAGAGTGAGATTCTGTCTCAAAAAAAAAAGAATATGGAACAGAGGGACAGTCCACTATTCCCTTTCTTGCTAAATTTTAGCCTGTAGAAAAAGAAAGTATTAATATTATGAAAACATGGTGCCACATGAGTATTACTTTAGTCAAAATAATTTTTTTTTCCCACACTTGGGCCTAGATGGATTTGTATAAAAGTTCTAAAATTATATGAAAACATATTTTGTGTATTTTTATTTAAATTTTTCAAGTTTATTAGATGTTTTTAATCATTTTTAAGGTCTGCATGTTCTCGTTTGAAGGAGTTTTAGAAATCCTCATCTTATCCAGAAAGTTGGTTTTGCTTGTAACATGGGAAATTTTTATCATCAAGAAAGAATGTTTTTGCAAGTACTTCAACTTTGATCAGTTAACTGATATTTGAAATTGTAGTGAAAATAAATATATATGATTAAAAAGAATGGTATAAGGGATCTACATGATGAATAATTTTAGGTTAAAATCATAAGAATAACAGAATAAAGCTTGTGAAACATTTCTCTGATTAAAGTTAAAATAAGCAACTTTTTTCTCATCAGAAAGGGAAAAGTTAGTTTCAGGGAAGAATTACTCAGTTCTTTTACAACTCTTCAGTCTTGATTAAGTGTATCTGATTTTCCATATGTATTTGACTGTGTTTTTAAATGGAAAAGAAGGATAGGGAGTTGATTTCAGAAAGATAAAATGCAATAGGAAAGGATTATAAAAATGTATTATTTGATATAAAAATATAGGAAATGTATTATTTGCTATATATTTGATTATAGTCTTTCAGTTTTCTTAATGCAAATTAGATGCTTTATTTTATTTTGATATTTTATATTGATGTCTTTTTCTTTTTCCTCATTAAAATAGGCAATACAGCACTTACATATGCTTGTGCTGGAGGCTATGTAGATGTTGTAAAGGTGCTCTTGGAATCCGGTGCTAGTATTGAGGACCATAATGAAAATGGTCACACTCCTCTTATGGAAGCTGGAAGTGCTGGACATGTGGAAGTAGCCAGATTGCTGCTAGAAAATGGGGCTGGCATTAATACGCATTCCAATGAATTTAAAGAGAGTGCCCTTACATTAGCTTGTTACAAAGGTACAGTATAAACCTTTTCTGAAACAAAGTTTTGAATTCATGAAATTATAATTATTTTATATGATCTGGTTTTTAAATTAAAATAAAAGCTAAAACATAATAGTATAGTATGTAATTAAATATTAAGTGTTTTTAAGTGTTCCACGGTTCATGTTTAATACATAAACTTTTAAAATATAGACTAAACATTATAAATATTACCAATGAAAAATTACAATTTGTTCAGTTGTTTTATCAGAAACAGTTATTTTAATATGAACCATACTTTATACTGCTTTCGCATGTTGGGAATATTTTGCCTGGTATAGAGTGTGTACATGATATTTTAAATGATGTCAACCAACCTGAAAATATTGATAATACAGAAAATGCCCTCCTTTCGACAGACCAGAAAATTGCCTAGAAAGATATTTGGTCTGCAGGTAATTGATGCTCTAGATTCCAAACATTTTTCAGACTCTACATGTATTACAGAAAAATGACTATAAAGTAAGATGTTTTACTTTAAAGTAAGGAACTGTTTTGTTTAACAACAACAACAACAAAAAGCAAATGTCATGAGATTTTGTGTCTTCATAGCCATTCATTTCAATATTTCATGTCATCTGCATCTGTGCCATATTTATATCATAAAATAACTGATAAATTCTTGACCCTGAGGCATCAAGAAAAATTTTAAGGCCTGGTACACAATTTTAGGAGGCACTCATTCTCAAGGGTTGTCCCTTCACTTGCATAAGCTTGTAAGTGACTGCCTCCTTAAGTTTTGCACCCTGGGTTTTGATTTTCTCACTCTAGTCCTAGCACTGATGTTGTTTTGTTTTCTTCTATTTAAGAGTGGCCAAGGTTGTGTGAGGTCTTTTGGAATAATTTCCTTTAAAAACGTGAAAATAATGCTTGGATGGAAAAATGATTAAAATTTAAATTAAATTTGAAAAATATGTATTATTTAAAGTGCTTTTGATTATCTGATGTTAACATAGTTTCATATAGGGAGCACAGCTGAGGTCTCTTACTTCCCCATCCCTCTTTTGTAATGAGGCAGAGGCTGATCTTCATTGGGAGGAGAGGAATTAAACCTTGGGGTGAGCTGATTGGGTTACGCTCTCCTCTTTTCACAAATACTTGTCGATCCTGAACTGGCTGCATTTCACTACTAATTCCCAGCTGGCCATAAAGCTTTGAGATGGGGCTACTTATTTTCCCTTTTGCTTGTAGCCCTACCCTGCTTTCCAAAAGGGACATCTGAGGTTGGGCCTTGGAGGCTTTAATTAGAAGCTGGAGAGAGAACAGAGCTGGTGGAGAACATCCTTGTTATTCCCAGGGATTCAAGGACCCTCTTCCTTTCCTCTATTTCTGGTGAGGTTTCCTAGGATGTAGATTAATAAGGAGGCGATGGAGAAGGTACAGAACTCAGTGTGACACTGAGAATTAATATGGATCGTTGGAGGGAGAGAATGATCAGAGTGGAAAAGGGAGGTAGGCAGTTAGCAAATATAAGATGTGGCAGATACTGTACTTACTCATTAAAGTAAATTTTAACTATTTACCTATGACTTCACTATCCTCTCCCTCCCCCCGCCCCCCCAGTTGACTAAGAATTGACTGGAATTCACTGCAAATAAGGCTGGAAAAAAAAGAAGTCATATTTCTATTGTTTCTTGCATAAAATCTGAAGTCCTTCTTAAATTATATTAATAGTTTGTCTTCTGCATTTTAACTGCTCGTAAGGTATCTTTATCTGAACCGATGCATGTGGTTTATTTGAAACTGCAGAAGTATATGTGTATCTGTATATATGTATGTTTTTATCCAAATAAATATAAATTAAATGGTGTGGTTTCAAGAAGCTTTTATACGTGGAATTGTCAATTTACAAGGAGGTTGTTTTTAAAAGGGTTTTTTATTGGCACTTAAAACACAGTTCCTCATAGAAGTAATAACTTGAATGATTATCATTCTAAGCTACTTATTTATAAAAGCTAGTTTATTTCATATCATGGATAAAATAACTATAGCATGCCTGGGCTCTTAAAGATTTGTAGAGGGGATATTATATGTGTTGGATTTTAATGGCATCTTTGTTCACCTGTAGCAGGGATTCTAGTAGCAGCAGTTTTTAGGGCAATAGGATAAGGAGTAGAAGAACATCAAGATCATTTGTATAATTTGTGTTTGAAGGTTGAGGGTAGCTTGCAGTTGACTTTAATTATGCTTATAAATTTAATGCTATGAGTTAAATATAACTTCTAAGAATATTGTAATTTTAAAAATGTTTTTATGAATAATAAAATATTTTTAAGTAATCTTGTACACTTTTGGTTTAGGACACTTAGAGATGGTCCGGTTTCTTTTGGAAGCAGGCGCGGACCAAGAGCATAAAACAGATGAAATGCACACTGCTTTAATGGAGGCTTGCATGGTAAGATTGGTGAAAAACGTATTTATATATTAGGTACACAGAGACATAGAAAGTGTACAATGAGTGCCTTTTCCTTGGGTGCTAAGATTCTTTTTATCATAACCTTATTGTGGAGCAGGACTTTATCTGAATTATTGGTAGTTTTCAGAGTTAGTTGTATATTAACTTCTATTAGAGTTACTTTCTGAAACTTTACAGTGGTACCTGCTTTTTTTTTCCTTAGTCTCATATAACTCTATATTGGTTTTATCTAATTGGCACAAAAGTGACATTTTTGAAGGTAGATTGATACTATTAAGGAGGAAAATATAATCCAGAGTAGAGTTCGTACTTAGGAATGAGTCATAATAGTACTCTTACACCTTTGTATCTGGGTTTATGATTTATGACACAGAGATGGATCAGAGTAAGATTACAGATGGTTTTACAAGGAAAACATGCCAAAGCAGGAAAAGGCCCCAAAGGAATTTGAAGTTTCTTGTGTCAACTTCCCTTCAGAGAATGATTATTGAAAGGATGTTAAATTTTATTTACTAATTTTTAAACAATTAGGTAGTCATTTAAAACTTATCTATTATTTTCCTTATTGCCATTTTAGCGTTTGCTTTAGTAAATTGTTTTTGAACAAATACAAGTTTCCTTCACTGCTTTTGAGTTCCTCACCTGCAAAATGCATATAATATTTCTGGGGTTGTTGTGAGGATTAACTGAGGTAATATGTGTAAATCACATCAATAATACTATTAGCATAATAGTTTTAACATTTCCCCATGATAAGGGTATTTAATCATCCTTGCACCCCCACTAGGGAAATAGCCTGTGTCTATATTAAGAAATTAAAATGGAATATTCTGTACAACTAACCAACATGCACCAGAAGTACATGTTTTAAGTAAATGAAAGATATTAGTAGGGGCCAGACATTTGGAAGGCTTGCTAAAATATTCAGATTTTCAACTGGACTTAATGGAATTGTAGGAGTTGATTATGTAGGCAGGAGATTGAAGAAATAGCAAAGTAACCATAGCAATAAGACAATAGAGTTGTGTAATCTGACAGGCATGGAGGCAAAAATGGGCATGACATGTTCAAAGGAAGATGAAATGGCTGTGAGGTAATATATAGAAGGGGAAAAAATTATCAAAGTTAAAAAAGAAGGAAAAAGAGAGCCATGAAATTGCCAGTAATTAGAAAAACTGTGGGAAAGAGTGACCAGTAACAGAGAAAGAAGATAATAAGAAAACTTGCTTTTCTTTTTCTTAATTTCACTGGCATTTAAATGATGAACAGCAAAATACCATGTATATATTGTGTTCCCCTAACACATCATGAATCCCCCAATAATCTCCAAAAATTGTTGTATTTTTATTTTTCTACATAATCAAAAGTTTGCATAGTTTTACAGATTTTTATGAAAATCCTACTTTCCCTCCCTGAACTTTTTTATTCTTTAGCATTTAAGTTTATACCATGCAGTGTTGATTATCTACAGTCTCACAGTAGTTTCTTATTTTATATACTGTTTTCTTTCCTGATTAATAAATTTCTTGATTGAAGGTATTATTTTTCTACTTGTTTTATATTATTAGCCTCTATTTCCTCCTTTTATACTAAAAGTGTAGGCAGAATATGATAAATGTTGATTTACTCAACTGTTAAATGTAGATTAGTTCTTATTTCAATGGAGATCAATGAACTTTATTGAATAGTAATTGAGAAGTCTTTAAATTATTCAAGTTTTTTTTAATGGTGCTGATTTAATTTTTTAATTGCATTATGATTAGGATGGCCATGTTGAAGTAGCTAGGTTACTTCTTGACAGTGGTGCCCAAGTGAACATGCCTGCTGATTCATTTGAGTCACCGTTGACTTTGGCTGCATGTGGTGGGCATGTGGAACTTGCGGCTTTACTTATTGAAAGAGGAGCTAGCCTGGAAGAGGTCAATGATGAAGGTTATACACCATTGATGGAAGCAGCTCGTGAAGGACATGAAGAAATGGTGGCATTACTTCTAGGCCAAGGTAACCATATCAATCAAGATGATGAAGTATTAGTGCATAAAACCTAATAGTATAATTTTACAAAATTGAATTTCACTGTTTTATCTTTCTAGGAGATTTGCAATGAGATTTTGTTACTTAAACTAATAATAAAGTATTTGCTGTGAAAATAGCTTCCATACTGTGCTAAACAAAATCAGGTGAATTTTTTTAAATATAGAGCTTTCAGTCATCATGTGCTATGTGAATAAAAAACAGAAATGGAGTTGGCATAGACTTGTTGGTTAAGGGGGGGGGGAGTATGAGAGAGTCAACATTTCTAAAGGTAATACATCAAGGGAATTAATTCCTTTGGGGGCAGAATACCTATTAATAAATATTTGGTAGATCTCATGTTTCATAAAACAGTGTGGGAAGCCCTGCCATAAGGACTAACTTGATGAGAGTGTAAGAATGCACATCAGAAGCTGTCAAGGAGCTTTAGTATGTAGTAAACTTTTCTTTTGGGAAAAGTGGAACAATTACTTTACTGTCTTAAGATATCTTAAGTTTAGGAGTAATCTCCCATCTTTGTATTTGTAGCCTGATTTTATTTTTCTTTTAGTAGTAATAAAGTTTTTGTTGGGACAAATTTAAGAGGAACGACACTTTTTTAAAAAACTTTTATTTAGAGGTAATATTGACTAGAATTTTAAAAGCATATATTTTAGAGAGGACTTACTAAATTTGAATCACAGCTCCACTGCTTGCCAATTTTGTAGCTTTAGGGAAGTTTCTAACCTTTTGTGCCTCCGTTTTTCTCATCTGTAGGTTAGTTGTGACAGTTAATACGTATGTATAAAGCTTGTAGAACAGTGCTTGTCATGTAGTGCCTTTTAAGCATTAGCTATGGTGGTGATAGTAGTAATGATGATGATAATGTTGTGATCTGCAGTAAGTTAATTAACCTCAATTTCCTTAGCTGTAAAATGGAGCCGATAGTAATACCTAAACAATTTGGAAACTGCTTTGTATATTGCCTAGCAAATAGTAAGTGCTTATTAAATGTTAGCTATTACTGTCATCATCACTGTCAATGTCTATCATCATTTTGAATCATTATAACGGGATGTAGCTTATTTTTCTGAGTCCTTTTTATTGCTTTTAACTTTTGGCTACATAAATAATATTCCAGCTGTGCACATCAAATGTGGACTGGTAGATGTGGTTTTATTTACTGCCTCAGGAGTAAGGGAGAGGCTTTTTCTTATTTAGTATAGTGATACCAAACATTCATTTTTGAGATATAGTTTATTATGAAACAATCATATTTTGCTTATCTCTAGAATAAGTTAATGACTTTCTTTAAATAATCAGAATCTTTATTTTAGGAGCAAATATCAACGCACAGACAGAAGAAACTCAAGAAACTGCCTTGACTCTGGCTTGCTGTGGAGGCTTCCTGGAAGTGGCAGACTTTCTAATTAAGGCAGGAGCTGATATAGAACTAGGGTGTTCTACCCCTTTAATGGAGGCTGCTCAAGAGGGTCATTTGGAATTAGTTAAATACTTATTAGCTGCAGGTAGGCATTTTTGCATTTGGAAGAAGTTTTTTACATGATTAAGTAAAAATGTTGTAATGCAAATATTTTTATGTTATGATATAATGAATATGTGTCAAAAGTGTAATATGTATGTATTCTGAATAATTTACTGATGTTTGTTGTATTCACAGCTTTAATTTCAAGCAGTTTTGTTTGTAATTGTTTTTTCTTTTTCTTTTTTGCTTTTAAAGATGCTGACAATATTCTCTGTTTCTAGAAATGAATAAGGTTATTTGTATGATTTGAGGAGATACAGCTTATCTAGAGAAATTTCTGTATCCATAATTTATGTCATTTGGTTGTTTAAGTCTGTATTTTTTGTTAACACTACTGCAGGAGCTAATGTTCATGCAACGACGGCAACAGGGGATACAGCACTAACATATGCTTGTGAAAATGGTCATACTGATGTAGCAGATGTTTTACTTCAGGCAGGAGCAGATCTGGTAAGCTGTGTCACTTATTAAATCGTAATATTTAAAAATAAGATAATTTTAAACTATGGGGATTCTAGACAAAAGGCATTTCTTTACTGCCAATTTTATGTTGGCCTTTTTGCTATTCTTTATCTCATTTAGTCATCTTTTTTTCTATGCTGTTTAGTGTTCGTTCTTGTTCTCCTTTTTTAATAGGACTGTCCAATCCACTACCCCTCATTGCCTACGGAAAAGAAAATTATGTGTTAGAGATATTAATACAAATTAATTTTCCCTTGGGTATTAGCTGTTTTTAGAAACTTTTTAAATTTTGTATAAATAAGGCAAACATGGCTTAGAGGCATTTCAGTATATCTTAGGAAGTAAATTGTGTCTACATGTTAAGAGCATTATTTAAGTAATAAGAGTTAAAAACATAAATATTTAATAAATCTTTCCTTCAGGTAGTTTATAGTTTAATAAACATGGGTGAAATAAATACTGATGTTAGTATGAGAGATGTCATAGGGAAAATGCAGAGAGTAAAGAAGCTTAGAAGAGGGAAAGTGGTCTTCTGAGATATTATATTTGGGGCTGGGTAAGGTTTGGAAAGGTAGATACGGCACTGTTGTGGTAAATGAGTTGGAGAAAGTGGTATGAGTGCAGCCTGGGAGGTAGGGAAGCATAATGCAAACATGTATGGGTAGGATAGCTAGTCTTCCTGTTTAGTCTATGGGGAGTAGGAGGAAGACATCCCAAAGGTAGATTTTAGTTAAAATGTAAGCACCCGTATTTTCATGGGGCTGAGATTCTGAGATTAATAAGCAAAGGTGCTTTCCTTCATAGTTTATGACAGAAATTCACATACAGGCAGAAACAAGCTCCTGTAAGTAGTTTCATGAACTTAATAATTCATTTAACTTCTCTTATTTATGGAAAGTGAGGGTTGAATTAGATCATTGTTGTGGCCTCTTTTAGTTCTGCATGTGTTAGTACAACTCTTGAAGCACTTATTACACAGTGCTATTTAGTTGTGTGCATATGTCTCTCTTGTTAGACTTTGAGCTTCTTCAGCTTAGTAACTATATATCCAGTGTTTATCACAGTGACTATAAAATGTACAGCAATGTAATCATTAGTACTTGCTTAGTTAATGGCAGCTAAAACAACCTAGAGTGTGGTTTAAGAGAAAAATCAAAAGTTGTTCATTAGATGTGAATGTTAATTTTTTAAAAAAAGGAAATATAAAATTCTTTACAAAAGATATTTTTTCTCAAATCTTTTAATTTTTAAGATCTGAAAATTTATCCAACAGTGTTCTCATTTACTCAGCAATCATAGGTATGCAGTAGAATCGCCATCCTTTTGAAACCCAAAAAGCTCTAGTAACATAATTGATGGTTTGAGAAATATTTGAATTATCCTTAGTTTTATCATTTTTATACAAGATAAAATAGAGATAATAGGAAGTCTGTAAAGAGAGGGCAGTGATGTACTTACTGAAATTCGTAGAGATAGGACACAAAGTAACGAAAGGAAAATCATTTGGAATGGATGAGGATAATGCTAACCATATTGATTGTGTGGAGAGGGCTGTGCTAAGAGTTCTATATGCTATTCAAGTTCCACAATCCTTTGTGTAGAAAAAGAGAGGGAAAAATTACTTAGGTGGATTTAGATGAGGGTGTCATGATCACATGACTGTAATTCTTAAATTTTTTTCCGTAGAACATATTTCTAATTTCAGACTTTTTAAAATTTAAAAATGTATTTCTTAATTTGCTTCAAAGCTTGGTATTTAGTATATTTAGATTCAGAAATTAGTCCAACTCTTTTGATTTATTTTCAGGAAAAAAATTGTTCACTAGTGATTAAATATCAATTAAGTCTGTATTTTTTAAACAGGAACATGAATCTGAAGGTGGAAGAACTCCTTTAATGAAAGCTGCAAGAGCTGGTCATGTTTGTACTGTTCAGTTCTTAATTAGTAAAGGTAGGTTTGTATAAAGCAGTAGTTTTTTCCCCAAAATGTCCACTTCTGCTCTCAGGTGGTTTGAGATTGAGGGGTAAAGGGCATTTTTGAGGGTATTACATGGGAAAGGATGCTGCTGACACATCATGAGTGGATAGTTGATAAACATCCTGCAATGCACATAACAGCTCCGAACTACAAACAGCTGTCATAACACATAGCACCCTTGTTGAGAAACACTTCTATAAAAAAAATTTCCCTATATAAAACTTAGAGGGTTTAGATAACTTAAAGTCTGTTATGTTCATGTAATATAGTACTATCTTGAAACCTGGATTTTTATGATGTTTTTGCTACTGAGAAATTTGTGACAAATCACTTTCCTACAGTATACTTCCTTGGGCCTAAGTTTCCTTCTTTATAAAATATAGAGAGATGGTTATAAATATAATACAGAAAATGTTCACTATTGAAATATGACAAATATGGCAAAATGGATGAGGGTTTTCTATCATGGTCAGTAATTCTAGTTTGATACTAAAGACTTTAATGACCATATAAAATAAAAAGGCACATAATGCTTCCTTTAAATTGTTAGGTGTTTACTACAGAAGTTCTAGTTGAAACAGTTTTCGTGTGGAGTTCATCATATTATTAAGTATAGGAGATTATAGATTATACGTTTGATTCCACATTGATAAAAGAAAGACTATATATAGGCCATATACAATTTTAAGAGACAATATATCATTTTCTTCTTAAAAATACTGAAGAAATCTCAAGTTTGCAATTGTTTATAGGTAAAATAAATCAGAAATGACTTGCCGGTCAAATTATTTTAGGCATTTTGAACATTCACTTGTAATATATATTTATAACACAGTATTATCAAGAAAGGAATTATGTACATAATCACCATCCCTTCTCTTTGGTTAATTTTAGTGAATTGGATTCCAGTTTCTTCTCTTATTTCCATTTCCTGTATTACCTAGCACAGTAATCCAAATCATGGATAGATTTATGGAGTGTGGATGGCAGGGTGTTGTACCTGTTTTCATTCTCAGATATTTCCTAATGAAAAAAGATAGTACTACTCTTATTTTCTATTCCATGTTAGTTCTTTGTGTATTTAACCTGTAAAGGGCAGGGTGTTTTATTTTTATTGGGTTTTAGTCATCTTTTCTACTGAAGAACTTAAAATGTAAATAAAATTTTGCATTTTACTTTTTCATACAGTGATTATATTAGGAGTAATAGATACTTTTGATATCTTTTACTGGTACATACTGAAATATTTATGGATGAAATTATATCATGTTTGTCTGGGATTTGCTTTAGAATAATTCAAGATGGGAGAGGAGAATTGATGTGGGTATATGTGAAACGAGATTGGCCGTGTGTTTATAATTGTTGAAGCTGGGTAATGGGTATGTGGGGCTTCCTTATCCTATTCTCTCTACTCTATGATTTTTAAATTTACCATAATTTTAAGAAAAGCCATTTTACTAACATGATTTTCTATGCTTGTCTGTTTTAGGAGCAAATGTGAATAGAACCACAGCTAATAATGACCATACTGTACTGTCCCTGGCTTGTGCAGGGGGTCATCTGGCAGTGGTAGAACTACTTTTGGCTCATGGGGCAGATCCTACTCACCGTTTAAAAGTATGTAACTCAAATGTTGCAGGCAACATTGTAAATAAATTCTTCACTATTGAACATTACAGAATATCATCTATAAGTTTCATTTTTAATGGCATTCTGAGTATTAATTTTCTCCTTATTGGAGGAAAGTATTCTTTACTAAATCCATGATTTTAATGTGTCTGGGACCTGTTTGCTTTATCTTCCTCATTGATTCTGTAAATTAACTTATAATTTTCACTTTTTTTGCCTTCCACATTTACTCTTTCAGGATGGCTCAACTATGTTGATAGAAGCAGCAAAAGGTGGCCATACAAGTGTTGTTTGCTATCTTTTGGACTATCCTAATAACTTGCTTTCAACTCCTTCACCAGATGTCACTCAGTTAACCCCCCCATCCCACGATTTAAATAGGGTAAGATTCAAAACTAAAGCATTTTATATTATGTCTTCTTTATCCTCCTTTCACTCATAGTTTCAGTTTAAACTAGATTGATTATTTTTGTTACAATAATATAGTTCTCTTTATAAATATGCACTTCATATGGTTAATGAATATCTGATATAATATTAAGACTCCAGATTGATATGATTTTATTTTGCTTTCTTCAGGTCGAATAACAACTTGAATTCAAAGCGCATTAAAAAATGTTATGGAAAATAATTGGGTACCAACATATTTTCAGTAAATATGTCATTGTCTGAGTTGGTGATATATTAAAAATACTTTGGTGATCCTAGCACTCTGGGAGGCCGAGGCGGGAGGATCGCTCGAGATCAGGAGTTCAAGACCAGCCTGAGCAAGAGCGAGACCCCATCTCTACTAAAAATAGAAAGAAATGATCTGGACAGCTAAAAATATATATAGAAAAAAATTAGCCGGGCATGGTGGCACATGCCTGTAGTCCCAGCTACTCGAGAGGCTGAGGCAGAAGGATTGCTTAAGCCCAGGAGTTTGAGGTTACTGTGAGCTTGACGCCACAGCACTCTAGCCTGGGCAACAGAGTGAGACTCTGTCTCAAAAAAAAAAAAAAAAATACTTTGAATAAGTCTGTAACTTATTCTTTCTTTAAAGCATATTATTTATTGGATTGTGTAGGACACTAATAATCAGAATCCATTGTCCTAGGCTCCTCGCGTACCGGTTCAAGCACTGCCCATGGTTGTCCCACCTCAGGAGCCTGACAAACCACCTGCCAATGTTGCCACTACTCTTCCCATCAGGAATAAAGGTCAGTTATAATACTAAAGACTGTTTCTTACTTGTTGTCCAGGTAAAAATAAGATTACAATAAAAACCAGCCATTTCTCCAAAAAATGAATTTTACTAAGTTGGTATAATTAAAGATTTTTCTTTTACCAATGACAAAAGCATGTTAGTGAGAGAGAAGGTAGTTAATAGCATTAATTTGCTAAAATTAGAAGTATTAGCAGGAGAAATTCAGATGCTTATCATTGATGCAATTCTGATTATCCATGATTTCCTCTAATAAATAGTAATTTTTGTTTATGTAAAATGTTAAGCTGGGTATAGTTGGGTGATATTTTTGTAAATTATTTACTCAAATCTCTTTAGTGATATAAGGCAGAAGATTAACGAGATGGATCAAGTATTAAAACTTATTTTAGAATAACTGGTTTAATACAGATTTTATATCTGGGATACCTTTTCTCAACCAATAATTCAAAGTTACTTCAGATATGCTTGTTTATTCCTCTAGAATTCTGAGGTCCATATTTGACTTGTGGATGTTACACCATGCATGTTCTTAAGTTATGTACCCAAACATTACACCTACCAGTTTGAATCAGTTTTTCTTTTTAAAAGTTTTACCTGAAGAACCAATGCAGTTTTTTTTTTTTTGTTTTTTGGCTACCTATATTCTTTTACCAACAAGAATGCTAAGTATTTCCACCAGCTCTTTTCAATCACTACTACCAATTTAGAGCCTTGGCACCTTTTTCAATTGGTATAGCAAACAATTGATTGCTATACCTGTAGCCAGATCTGTCTATTCACCTGGCTGTCAGAAGATACAGTGGATGGCATAGTCTAGCATCTTTTCTTCCAGGGAAACTGAATCCCAGTTCTCTATTGGCCAGGTAGCTGTGTGAATATGTGAATTTATATCTTGCCTTTATCATTCTTGAAGATGATAGACCCCAACAAAGACATATATCTTAGTTGGATTTTAATTGTTACTTCTCAGTGGTTTGGGTACTCTTTGTGTGTATGTGTGAGTGTTTAAAAGTCACAGACTATTAAATGTGAAAAAACCTTGACTTAGAGGTCTAAGTTTTCCCTACATCCTAATAATTTAGCATTATTGTTCTGTTCCTATGATGAGTTTTTCATCTTTATGACCATATGAAATATATACACATAGCCTTAGATTGTACTTTAATTGCACCACTTAGGTATCACAAACCTGCATCCCTCTGTTGTCTAATTTTAGCCATGTGATATTTTTAAAATTCTGAAATTAATTTCCAAAGATAATGCACATAAAATACATACATTTTATATTTATGAAAAAGAAGGTGGATTTGTTTTTAACTTTTTAGCAGTGCATTTTCACCTTCTATGGATATGATAACTTGGTGCATAACTGTTGGCACTAAACCTCCCAACAGTAACTCTGTAATGAGGATGCCATTCATGTGCACTTCTGAGGGGGTTTCTTTTTCACACAGCTGCTTCTAAACAAAAGTCCAGCAGCCATTTGCCAGCAAACAGCCAGGATGTACAGGGTTACATCACCAATCAGTCTCCAGAGAGCATTGTAGAAGAGGCTCAGGGAAAGTTAACAGAACTGGAACAGAGGATAAAAGAAGCCATAGAAAAGAATGCACAGCTGCAGTCCTTGGAACTGGCTCATGCTGACCAACTTACCAAGGAGAAGATCGAGGAGCTGAACAAAACGAGGGAGGAACAAATTCAGAAGAAACAAAAGATTTTGGAGGAACTACAGAAAGTAGAACGAGAGTTACAACTGAAAACTCAGCAGCAGCTAAAAAAGCAGTATCTAGAGGTTAAAGCTCAAAGAATTCAACTTCAACAGCAGCAGCAACAATCTTGCCAACACCTGGGATTACTAACTCCTGTTGGGGTTGGAGAACAGCTTTCCGAGGGAGACTATGCACGGTTACAGCCAGTGGATCCCGTTTTGCTTAAAGATGAACCCCAGCAGACTGCTGCTCAGATGGGTTTTGCACCAATCCAGCCTCTGGCGATGCCTCAAGCTTTGCCCCTGGCGGCAGGTCCCTTGCCTCCAGGGTCCATCGCAAATCTTACAGAACTGCAAGGAGTGATAGTTGGACAGCCAGTACTGGGCCAAGCACAGTTGGCAGGGCTGGGGCAAGGAATTCTGACAGAAACACAACAAGGGTTAATGGTAGCCAGCCCTGCTCAGACCCTCAATGACACGCTGGATGACATCATGGCAGGTGGGTTTATATTGTTATGAGCAGGTATCAAATATGATTTGCTTTAAGGCGAGTAAGAGTGTGCCAGAATTTTGCCATTACCCAACTTGAGAACTATTTTTGGACTCTTGACCCATGTCTATCTTTAGAAATATTAGTTCAATCTCAGAAGTTCTCAGAGGGATCCAGGTCGAATTAAAGATTAGCTCATTGAATACAAATGCCCGAAGCTTTCTGGCTTAGCTGGGTAGGCTGGGAATCTAAGTTTTTCAGTAGTGGGGTTAATGTTTGATTTTTGTTTTTGTTTTTTCCCTTTAAGTTCAGAATACTAAGATTGAATTTTGGCATTTTGCTTCTGTATTCACACCACTAAACTTGGAAATTGTTAGAAGTTGAAGTGCAAAACTAGTAGGACACATCAGGAAGCTTATTTGTAAACAGAAATATTTTATATCCTAATGGATCAGACTTCAAACTTGGTGGATTTAAAAAAGAAAACAAAAAACTTAAACACCTTTACAAAATTAATAAAGTACCAAATCAAATAGGGTTTGATTATACTGTATGTCAGTGATTTTTATCCCCTGTGAATGTTAATGTGTAGTCTCTTTCTAACTGTATCATAGGAAGATGTGGTCCCCTGACAGTATTATAAATGATATATTTTTAAATGTGTAGCCAGAGAAATTCCACTCTAATTATTTTCATTGGCAAGCAGAAATATTTTAAAAGGTTGTTTTAATACTTCTAGATTTTGGTACTTTGGTAGAATGAGATTTTATAGAGTTATAAGCAATAAGAATGCTATCTGAGAAGGATAATTTGTTTCTTAAAAGAAAAAGACAAAAAGGAAATTTGAAAAGGAAGGGAAAAGGGACGCAAAAAGGGAATAAACAGTTGAATTTTGATAATTTTCATCTAATCTCTCCCCCATTTTTATTCATTGGTCTGTACTTAAAGGATGATTGACTTTTCCTAATTTTAAAACTATGTCTTAGTAGCATTACATAGTATGATGAGATTACACATACTTTCAGTTTCATCTTTTAAAAGGATAAAAGTAAACAAAGTTGTATGGTGTTTAGATATTTAGCTAACATTCAGAAACAAAGAAACCAGCTAATGAGACAGATTTTATGCTTAAAAATTTCTCTAAAGCCTTCTAGTCCTCCTTTTATATCACCTCAGCAGTAATATGTGGACTGAAAATCTCTACTAAACTTAAGGGTGAAGTAACTACATTGGAAAAACTGCTAATAATAATTAGTAAGAACTATAAAGACTCATTGATGAGTATAAAATTTTTCTATAGATTTAAAAATCACTACTAATCACCACTAGCTGGTTATAATAATTAGTAATACAATTTTAAAATTCTTAAATATCCTGTGAAAACTGGAGCATAGTACTATAAATCCCAAATTTGATACTATGTCCATGGCCATTAATTTAGATCATAATAGTATTCTGTTATGTCAATAAAACTATCAAAGTATATATAGTGTCAAATGTTACTTATGCACTTAAATGAACAATAGACATTCCATACTAATGGATGTTTAAAATTTTTTTATATGCTATCAGAGTTTATGTGATGTGCTTGGGCACAGTTGTCAACAATGATTTACCAGTTGTACAATTTTTTATACTGATCAGAATTATCAGCAGTTTGTAAAGTAGCTTTTCTGTTAATTTGTATACCAAACAAAAATAGTTCTGTGTATTCCCATGTAAAAATTTTTTAAATACACATAACTTTTTAGTATGACAAATACTTGTCATACTATACAAATATTTTACTTCTTTATTCTCATTTATGTGGGGAGAGGAGAGAGAGCCAAAAGGAGGAAGAGCAGGATTAAAAACATTCAGCTACCTACCTACAACTCATCCTGGTAACATGCATGTGCACATGCATCCATCTGCATGTATACTCATGTGTTCACTTCCACAGCCTCATTCTTTAAACTTCTGTGGTAGGATTTGTTCCTTTAGTTGACTAATGATCCTTTCCACTTCTTTGGGTTTTTTAAAATATATTACAAATCTCATTAGACTCATAGTCTTCTTTCCTTCCCTCTAGCATAGCCTCTGCTGTTTACTTCTTAGTCCCCATTTATTAGACTTCTCTCATAAGATTTGGTCTCTTTTTCTCTAGTATTTGGCTGACCAAAATCTTCTGTCTTCCCTGTTCTTCACACTAGCCAAAGCAAAATCAGTTCCCTGTTTAACCTTTCTTAACACTTTGCTTTTTCTATGGTCTCTAGTTCCCTTTTTCCTACCCTGACATTAAAACTTTCCGAGCATGTGATTCTCCCTCTCTAAATCAAACCCTAAAATGAAACCCCACATGCAAAGATCTGTACCAGAGTTCCTTCAGTACCTACATATTTCCTTTTGTTACTTTTAACTATAGAAAATGGGTGAGTGATGGACAATTACTTAATTTTAGTAAACCAGTTTCATAGGTATGCCAAAGGAAATTAAATGAGGGAATTGATTTTTGCTGTCTCCTTGTAGATGAGGTGATAAGAACAACCAATTTGACCAAACAAATAAGAAAATTCTTCAATTTTAGTAGGTTCTTTAAAAGAAATTAGTCCAGTTGAAATGTGAATTATAATTAGTCATTTAACAATAAAGCTTAGGTTTTTTTTTTACCTATTTAGTAGCATGAAATAAAAATCAATGATTTAGACTGGTGTTCATCTTATTTAAGCTACTTTTGGTGTTTAGTATTTCCATTTGTGAAAATCCAATCAAAGCACATAAGGAATCTATTTTAAGAATCTATAGATTTTATGATTTTGAGATTTATATCTAGAATATGTACACTTAAGTTATCTTGATCTTTTTCTTAACATACAAAACTGTCAATATGGAGTAACAATATCAAGGTCACTAGCTGATCATTTTAATATATTAGTATGTGTCCTTTTCTATTGGTCTGGATCCCTAGGGATTCAAACAGTGTTTTGTTCTGTTTTGTTTTGTTTTGTTTCCTCCTTCATTTTTCCTTTGGCTTTTAAGTGGACCTAAAAATGTATAATTATAGAATGTGTGTTGCTATAATGTATAGTGTTTGTTTGTGCCTGAACTAAGGATTTCATGTAAAATAGATTTCTTAATTGACAATTATGTTTTTAATAGTTATAATAAGGTCAATTTCAGTTTTTATTCTGGCAGGATTATAACCTCTTTTGCCGGGTTTCAGATCCAGTTGTGAATCCTGATTGTTTTCTGTCTGATGTAGTTGATAACTACTTTGGTAACACACATCTGCACTACTGTTCACCATTCAAAGATTAATGCCCATACTTTAATACCATAGCATTTTTAATGGAGGGCAGAGGTGAAGTTCACATATCAACTCCTGAAGTGAGTCAATCAGAGAATAAATTGCCCTCAGCTGAATCTACAGTATATCGTATGCCAGCATCTTTGGCGTTCTCCCATCTCAAGTACTGACCAAAAGTTGAATATTTTGGTGAAAATACTATCACAGCAAAATCCTACTTAGAGAAACTAACAATCCATATTTGAAAGATGATTGTACATATAATTTCTACCCTAATCTTTCAGTTTTGTTGTCATAAGTCAGTATGATTGCTGGATTGGTGAGCATTTTACCCCCATTTGATCCTCACATAGAAATGTAGTTTCTTACATGAAGAACTATTCAAATTTTTATATTTGAATATACTGCCCTACAGAGGGCTGCAATGCAGAATATTATTTCCTTGTTTACAGTTAGTAAAATAATAGGAGAAGGTGTTTTAAACGATTGGATAGCGAGGTTCTCCACTCCCAAACAGTGATGCTACTTTCATTAGTTCTAGAATATGAGGTGTGAAATTGGCAAGTAAAAACCATATTTTTCCTCTTCTGATCTTGACTGTGTTACCTTTTATTCATTTTTTAATTAAGAAAATATAATGGACAACTTTCCATTTTCATTTATATTTTTAATACATACAAAATATTTTTATTTTCAGGGTTATTTTGAGATAAGGTTTTATGACTACTTTATGAGAGGGAAATTTTTTTTTCCAATGGATTATTATTTAGAAAATGGGCTACTCTCAACATACATTTTAATTTTAGACTGTCATCCAGTCAGAAATAACCAGGAAAATGAAATATTAGTACTCTGGTAGTCTCCCTGTAGATATTTTGTTTTTAAAAGTCTTTAAATATTTTCTGATAAATATTTCTTACTATTACCTAACAATGTTTCATCCTTATTAAGTGCAGTTATTTTGTTCAACAGCAGTCAGTGGAAGATCATCTGCAATGTCAAACACTCCTACCCACAGTATCGCTGCTTCCATTTCCCAACCTCAGACTCCAACTCCAACTCCAAGTCCTATCATCTCTCCTTCAGGCATGCTACCTATCTACCCTGCCATTGATATTGATGCACAGGTAAGCCCCAAATTTAAGAGAGATGGTTTTTCACTGGAATTATGCTATCATTAAAAACATTAACATTCCGTCATTTAAACCATGTTAGACTGCTTTGTCTCCCGGGGAAAACTTGAGCCACAGTTATAACTTAATTAAGATTCACATTTTGAAAAATAAAATACCAAATATAGATTATTACTGATAATTATGTGATGGTCTGGTTTCCAAGGTCATCAAATAATTTTTTAAAAAATTTTATTCTAGTTTAGAAGAGAATGTAAGAAGAACCTTAAGATTAGTCCGTATTTTCTTCTAATAATGGGTTCCATGTAAAAGAAAGAATATTCTAACATTTTTATATCTTTGAAATTTTGATCTTGCCAGTTGAAGTATACAGTGAGTTTGTGTGCCTGTGTCTGTAAAATTTAACTGTTTTGGGATTCCAAGCACTTTTTTTCTCTTCAGTTTATCTGAAGAAATAATATGGGGGGGGATGTGGAGATACTGTTTGAGTTAAGCTTTAGAAAGCTTGAGAGCTATTAAGTAATATTGTTTTAAAAAAATGGTTTATAGTGAAATCTCAGGGCAAGGTGAGGTTGGGGAGAATAGCATGTGTTTTGCCTTGGAGAAAGGCTAAGAGGTCTAGCTTAGAAGACTGCTGAATAGTAAGGGTGTATGGCCTTCAGGACTGAGAAATGTTTGTATTATATTTAGTTTTTGTATTTTGATTAATACCTGGGTGAGGAAGTGTCCATTATAAAACTTTTGTATTTGATTAGTTGTTTATAATAAAGCCTCAATTTTAGGAAGTGTGTTTGCGTATGTGTATTGTGTGGACCATTAAGGGTATGTGCTCTTAATCTATTAACAATAAAGTTTCTGTTTTATTAAAATGTTTCTCAGTAACACTGTGAAAAAGGAATTTTATTTCTGTTCTTGTTTTGTTTCCCAAATGTCTGTGGTTTTATATGTGCTAACTTTGGGGGGTTTTTTTGTTTGTTTTGGTTTTGTTTTGTTTTTTTGAGCATCTAAAATTGTCAGGGACTATTTTTAAGAAATTCTTATATGAGGTAGCTACTCTTGATACCCATCTCCCTGATGAGGACACCCAGGCTAAGAGAGAGATTAAGCATTTTTGCTTACAGTCACTTCATTTAGCTAAGAAGTAATGGAGCTGGGAATCAAACTCAGTCTGTTTGACTTGAAAGACAACACTCTTAACTACATCTTTTTTTTCCAAAAAAAAAAAAAAAAAGAGATGTTCATGTAATGAACCACAGTTATTTACTTTTAATGTTAATAGCATTGTAGAATTGGTTTGAACTTGGTATTGAATTTGCATTATTTTCCTCCAGTCTTTTTTGCTTATGAGACCAAGAACGTGATCCAGAAGCAAAAGTAAATACTTTACCAAAATATAAAAGGACTTCTTTGTAAAATGTTTTCCAATAAAACATGCATAGAAAAAATTTATCCAGGTATTAGGATTTTACTGAATTTGGAATTATTGTAGTGATAGTGAAATGATTTTACCTGACTATACCACTCAACCTATCATCACTATATTATAAATCAATTTCTGAGAAGTTACATATATTTTTTTAAAAATTAAAAAATTTAAAAACTTACATTTTAAACATAATAGGCAAGCTTGTATAGAAAGATTTAACCGTGGCTCCTTAAAAATCTACTCTATTTGGTCTCTACATTGAGGTTTTTCATTTGTTGGGTTAGCCCAACCGGAAACTACTTTCTGTGGAGTTTATCGTAAGTACTTACTTAGACATTGGAAAGTTGCTGTTTTAGAAAAAATATACAAAATAATGTTCAGAAATAATTGTTCACAATTTTTCTCTTAATTTTTGATACTAGTTTTTTAAATTTACTAGGTACTTTAAGTGATACAAATAAAGCAAGTGATAAAAATAAAGATTCTTTTGTACTCGGTCCATCTGAAGTTTTTGTTTTGATAATACAAAATTCCTTGAGCTCCTAAATAATGGATAATTTGATTTATGTGTGACAATACTGTGCCGTAACAGATAAGTAATATCATGAAAAAATTAATACCAAGATTCATCTTCTGTTTTGAAAGTAATACTTGGATCTTTCATTTGTTTGTTTAATAAACCTTAAATTTTTTTTTAATAAACCATAAATGTATACATGCTTAACACTTTACAGACATTAGCATCTTTAACTTCATCTTTATAACAACCTTATGAAGGTAGAGGTACTATTCTTATTCTCATTTTACAGATGAGGAAAGTAAGACAGATATTAACTACCTTGCCCAACAGCTAATTAATGGTAGAGGCAGCTTTTGAACTCAGGCACTGTGGCTGTAGAATTTATGCTCTTAACTACTGCCCCATGCTACATGTTTTTTGATTTTTAACTTAGATATGAACATTGAATTTGAATTAGAGTAACATGGTAAATTAGATTACAGAAAAATGTCCACTACCTAGATGGTAAGGGATCATGTGTCTTTCATCTTTGCATATTTACATCAAATCTTAATTTAAGGAAGAACAAAGAGAAATGTTAATTATTTAAAGCCTCAAAGTATGACTGATTCTGGAAAACACTCATACCTTTAGCTCCTTTAATCGAACATTTTAGATAGGAACTAGTATTTTTGACAAGAATTAGGAGAAATCATGTTTAATTTTTGGACCTTGACAAATGCTGAAGAGTTTGCATTGTTTGTAAGGGTTCTCAAATCTGTGTTATACAACTGGAAATCACATTTTGTGGGTGAGGGTGTGCCACAGGCTCTCCAGCTCTCATACCAGTTTTATTGAATCATGTTTTGGTATTTTCAAAACTTTTAAGATTCATACCACATACTATGCTGTTATCAAAATCTGTTTTAGGAACATCAATAAAAAATAACTTGAAGGAATTATTTCAGACTATTTTATTATACCTTTTTATAGTGTATAGCTCTGCTCTTTACTTTTATTTTGAGTGGTATGTCCAAACTTATCTGGGTACTGTACATATAGAAATTAGAAATCATGTAGAGATTTTTAAGAACCACAAGTTTTATGTGAAATGGTAAATCTGCCTTGAAGGTTAAAATTGAATACCATTGAATTAATTAAATGTTTTTACATTTTACTATGCAAAATTTGATAGATTGTAGGGGCCACTAAAAGTGAAAAAGAACCAAATGTTTTGTTCATGGACTGTAAAAACTTGTTCCAGCCTCTTTCTTGTCACATATCCTTCATATATTTCTGAACTGTTTTGTTGTTTTTATTCTCAGACTTCTAAAGGCTTTTCTTGAACTTGGAGTAACTTATTCTATTACATCTCAAAAATGGAAAAAATAAATACTTCCTTACACAATTTTGCTTTTTTCCAATATTTCATAATTAACTCATCCATTATTATCTTTTAAAGTTGGTAGACATTAAATTTAACTTGCCACGTATATCAAAACTAAAATTGTAAAGTATGTGAAATTATGTTTTACCTTTAATGGTGTAAATATTATTTGAATATTTTTCCTCTATTGTTGGTTTTGCAGTATACAAAACAGTTTCATCATAATATAATTAAATGAGAAATTAAGGGCAGCAAAAATTAACAATGATGTATATAATATGCTACCATTATAGTACTCTACTTTAAAATACATGCATTCTACTTCTTAATATGAACTGATTTTTTAATAGGTTATTCATTTTACTGATTATTCTCATTTACCAAATACCCTAAAGTGGTATTCTACTTTTTAAGCTTACATGCAACTTTGACTGGCTTAGAGAATGAGATGTTTGGATTTGTGAAGTTTGAAAATTTAAAAAGTTCAGCTCCTTAAGTCCTAATAATTTTCAAAGTAATTTAAATACTTTAAGAGTAATTAATAGACATGCTTCCTTTTTTATAGACAGTTTAGGTATGTTTTTTCACTTGTGTTTCAACTCATTAAAAGTTGCCTTTTCCTTCACTATTTCTATGTAGTATTTTTTTTCTTAGTTTTCCATTCTGTATTACTATTACAGAATTGAGTAGTTATGTTGAGAACTTATAGAATATTTTTATATTACATACAGTTTTATCATTTTTATAAGCCAGAATTCTTCATAACAATATCTATTATGGTATGGAATGGTATCTTTTATGATACCATGGGTTAAATGGAAATTTTCTTTAGAATGTAAACCTGGACGAACTCTTAACAGAGCTCTGGGCATCTTTAGGTTTGGGACTTTCCTTAGATGTTATGACAAGGAATGTGACTTCTTGACCAATATAACATAACTTTGTGCAATATAGTTTGAGTCAAAGGATCCTTCCATTAAGTGGTATTTTGCCTTTCAGTAAATTACCTGTATTGTTATTAATTCCTTGATCAGCAGTATTCAAAACACCTGTTTTTTTCTGTACTTTGTCAGTCATTCTTAATATTAACCCAAATTTCTATTTCAGTTCATTTGTTTCTTGTGTATTACAAAGCGAGGTAATATTTCTTACCATTTTGGGATGGTATAGATGTGTGTTTGGAGGATGGAAGCCTTATTACAGACTCTTTAAATTCTTTCGTTATTGTCTTAAACATTGTCATAAAATAATAGTTGGTTTAATTTCTCCTTAATGCAGAAATACAGTGGAGAGGCCCACTCTTAACTTTAGTTCCCCAAGGGATTTAACCAGCTCTCCTTTCTCAGCTTTAACTGTTTTTTTCTTGATGTCTTAGGAATATATATCATTTATACTTCCCTCAGAACTTGAACCTAAATTTTGCCCTGTATAGTAGTCACATGGCCTGCATTATCTTTGTCAACCCTAGAGTACTTAGCAGAGTGTTTTGAATATAAAAGTTGTTTAATAAATGTCAGTTGAATTTATGTTTTATAATATGGGACATAAACATATTTTACTGATCCACTAAAATTTTCCATGCTTATCTTTTTCGGATTTTGTTTATGTCTCTTCATTCTCTATTTAGGATTGGCATAGATTTCCTAAATTACTCTTTAAGCCTTGGGAGAAGTTTAGAAACCTCATAAATTTCCTCATATAGTTAACTCTTCTGCTGAATGCATATGCACTAACGTACAGAGGACATAAGACAGATAAATTTAACATTATATTTATCTCAGTTGGCTGTGCTTGAGGACCACTCTATGATGTAGTGGGGAGATCAGGATTTTGTTAGCCCGTCTTGGTTTTTGTAAGCCCGTCTCTGCCAGTTATTAGTTTGTGTGGCCATCAGAAAGTTAGTTCCTTGAGCCTTTGTCTTCTTTTCTCTGAAATCAGATACAGTAATTCCTTCTTTATAAATCTGAAATGAAAATCAAATACTGTAACACAGTCAGAGCTGTCACTCATTTAAGTTTCATGTCCTTCTCCATTGTTATAGTTGGTGCATTTCTCCCTTGTGGCCAACCCTGATCGCTGCACTCAGTAGCTCTGCTCTCTGCCAGCCTCTTCTGCAGAGCTGCTTTTGCGGTCTCCCTCTTCATCACTGACTAGTAGGCTTTTTCTTATTTCTCAACTCTTTATCGATTTTGCCTTTTGTCTGTGGTTTTTATTTTTTATAATGGAGTTTGGTTTTTTAGAGTTATTTACATTCTGGGAGAATGTCTTTCCTTTTATATTTATTATATACCTTGTACAAATATATGTAAATGCAATAAACTCAATAAGTACATATTTTATATATATAATCCTTTGTTTATTAGTAGTACTCTTTGGATCTGTGGCCCTTTACAGCTATTATCATTCATTCTACTTAACTATTATTTATCTTTTCCTGGGAAAAGCATCATTTATAGGTGGAGAATGCAAACATGAATAAGACATGTTCATTACCTCCCAGGAATTTATAGTCTTCTGAGGGTAATAGACACATAAAGCAGATTGGTAATGAGTGCTGTAATAGGGGTGCATATGTGAAAATGAGGGGAAAATATTATACTTGGAGCAGTGCTGCCCAATAGAAAAATAATGTGAGACACATTTGTAATTTTAATTCTCCAGCCACATTTTAAAAAAGTGAAAAGCAACAGATGAAATAAATTGTAAGCGTATATTTTATTTAACTTAATATATCCATTATATTGTTTCAACATGTAATCTATATAAAAAAATTACTGAGCTATTTTACATTTTTATTTTATACTTAAAGTCTTCAAGTACTTTGGTGTGCATGTTATATTTGTAGCTAGAATGATGAAACCATTTTTGTTTTCCTGGGACTTCCCTGGTTTTTGTACCAAAAATCCCTCATCCCAGAAACCTTCTCAGTCCCAGGTTTGTCACCCTACTTAAAGTATATTTCAACATGGCCTTCATTGGAAATACTTGATTTGTATTTAGATTTGATTAAATGTACAATCGAGACAGTAGATTCATTTACTCAAGTTTTCAGACATCCTAAAAGTTTTCCAATAATTGGATATAATATCAGTTATTAAATTTAAATTAATTATAATCAAAGAAAATTTAAAATTCAGTTCCTTAGTCACTGTAGCTATATTTCAAGTGCTAATAGTCACATGTTGCTGCAGTTACATTTTTGGACAACACAAATTTAGAGTACTAAAAGTATGAGGAATTAATTAGATAATTCACTACATTAGCATTTAAGCTATCATAGAGTATGACCACTGGTAAATCTAGTATTGGTCACTCTCATTAGCAGAAGTCAGAAGACAGTCATGCCTCATTATAATAGTCTTTGTCTTTCAAAATACACAGTATATTTTGATTATTTTTTGTTCCTTTAAGTATTTTGGGGCTTTGTTCTCAAATGCAGCGAAGTTACTTGGAAACAAGTTTTTCATTTCAAAGCTTGCTCTTCAGTTTGTTAGTTGGGTCCAGAACAGCTAATTTGGTCCCACAATGAGGATTCTACTTGATATCCTGTATGTTCTGAGGTCTTTCCACTCTGACTGGTGGGAACCAAACTATTCCTGGCCCTGTGTGATCTCTGGGTGTTGTTTAACCTGTCTTTTCTGGTGGTCATTTTCCCTGGCATCCAATAGTTCTTTGATGCACATGTGCTGATCAAAACTCGGCTGAAAATTTGTGGGGAACTCTTGGCAGTTCTCTAGAGTACCTTGCTCCGCAGCGCTCTCCACTTCAGTAATCTGCTCCATGAATTCTAGCCACCTTGACCTCTCAACTCTTGTCTTCTCAAATTGGGAAGACAACCAGGCTGTTTGGGTAGCTGCTACTTTCACTGCAGTCTGGAAACTCTCCAGGTAATAAGTTGGGTTAATCATTTCTGTCCTCAGGGATCACTGTCCTGTACTGCCTGTTTATAAACATCATCATTTCAGAGTTTCGTTTCTTTTCTTTTCTTTTTTTTTTTTTAAAGTTATTTGAGATAGGAAAATAAATCTGATCTGTGTTACTCCATTAACAGCCAGAAGCAAAAGTGAGTCCACAGTATTTCTTTTAATCACGTATTTGAAAACAGCATATGGTTGAAAGTCATACTGTTTTCTTCTTGGTGCCTGCTTTAAAAATCACCCATAAAGTTCAAATATTATTTGTAGACTTTAAAAATAAAAAAATCACAGGTTGACCACTAATGGGGAAAAAAGTAAACTTTGCTATTCAAGTACTTGATATTGTAGAATGGTACATATGTATCTGTGTATTTGGTATATGAGCATATTTTGTATTTGATGTTAACATTTTAAAATTAATAATCTTATCAAAAAATTAATTTTTTATAGACTGAAAGTAACCATGACACGGCGCTAACGCTTGCCTGTGCTGGGGGCCATGAGGAACTGGTACAAACACTGCTAGAGAGAGGAGCTAGTATTGAGCACCGTGACAAGAAAGGTAGTGCCTACTTTTTATTTTACTTTTTGGAATATTGGTGAAAATTTAAGTATTTAGAAATATTACTTCTTAGCCCTATTTTAATGCTTAAATATATTGGAAAACAGTATCGTTCGTTTGCTTAGCATGTAGTAAGAAGACCGTTGTTTTTCTTCAGGTTTCACTCCACTCATCTTGGCTGCTACGGCTGGTCATGTTGGTGTTGTGGAAATATTGCTGGATAATGGTGCAGACATTGAAGCCCAGTCAGAAAGAACTAAGGACACACCACTGTCCTTGGCTTGTTCTGGGGGAAGACAGGAGGTAACGTTTCCTCTTAGTGTAATTTTTTTCCTCTCTTTGTATCAGAACAGTGGTTTGATATTGAGATTTATAGCAGTAACTAAAAGTATTATGTACTAGCAAAAAGACAAGTATCATTGTTAGCATAAGCTATCTTGCCAGAAAAATCACACATTGTTTAGGATTCTGCTCATCTAAAAGTCATATTGCCATAGGAATCCTCCTGTATTCTAAATCAAGTCTTTCTTTTAGTCTAAGTGTATTTAGGGTTAGAGAAAGACTAAGACATTCCAAATTTCTTATGTACAAGGCCTGTATTCACTCATCTTTTCCTGCCCTAGAGTACATGGGATAAAAAGTACTTATGCCCAGTCTGTGTTGTTCTATGTAAGATTGGTAGGGAATTAAGAATATTCCATTTTTATTTAGTGTGAAAACTCCTCTTACTTTTGATTTTCCCCACCATTTTTCAACTCTCTGGAGGAAAGGTTCTCAGATAAGATTATAAGATTATGTGACCTTTTGGTTTTTTAAGGAAGTTAGAACAACTGATATAGATGAGGTGGGCCCAAAAAAATACAGCTTTACACTCAACTTGTGTGTCTTCTGGCATTTAATAATTAGCTAGATAATCTAATTTTTTCAAATCCAATCCTGTGTGCAGGGGATATAAAGTTTAATGAGCCAGTTGTCTCCGTAGATTCACAACTGTCTCCATAGATTCACAACTTCTCAATCAGGGAGTTATTGAATCTTAGATTTAGAAAGCACTCTACATCATCCAGATCAGTTTCCTACTCAGCTGAAAGTCTTCTTTTTCTTTACAAAATCGTCCTATTCATCAAACCTAAAGTATGCCTTCCCCATGTTTCCCACTGTTCTAGTTGTATTCTTTGCACAAATGGAAGTTATATTGAACTCTAATCAGTTAAACCCACTATGATTTTTTAAATAAGATAGTAAATAAAAAATTTCAAGAGATTGAATCATTCTATACAAACAAATAGAAATTCTAATAATAAAATGGTACAAGTATAGGAAGACAGACGTTATCTTGTAGATGAAAAAAATTGGAGCCTAATAATAATATAGGCATGTATTTTTTTATAGTTTTCGCTTTGTTTATTTTTATAATTTTTGCCCCTTTATACTTGAAGTAGATACTAAATTAGATGCACTTGCCTCTAGAGATGTTCTGGACAAGAGACAACAAGGGACTTGTCCCTACTGTCTTGTTACTCCTGATTGTGTGATTTTTTTCTTCCATAATCCACAGTGGAGGTAATGGGTATGTTAAAAGCATTATAAACCAAATATTAAGTATTAAGTATGATAGTGAAAAACAAACTACTTAATTTGATAAATCATTTCTATTACCTCGGAAAAAATAAAGATCCCCATCAATCCCCAAAATTAAAATTTTCCCTTAATTGAAATTTTTATGTAGTTTGAAATAATACTTACTTTATATAATAAGAAATTTTTCAATGTTGAATCAAGAAGAAATCAGTTGCATTCATTTACTTAAACATAATATTAAAGCCCGTAGGACACCATAATTTTTATGTGCTTTTAATAAAATATAACAAATGAGATTATAACAATTATATTGTACAAGGAATGATTTTTGCCTAGAAACACTCTGTTGCTTTAATTTGGTGTCATAAGAGAAGGTAAGTATTTTGAAGTAATTAGTAAAACATTGGAAAGTCATTTTACTATAAAATCACAATTTTTTTATATTGAATGTTTATTACTTTTTGGAAACAGACCAGTCCTTTGAGAGATAACTGAGGTCGGTTATCTTTACATAATGGAATTGAGAAAACTTGAGAAATTTGATTAGAGTTTTCTGCTTTATTGTTTATAAGGTAAAATAGCCTAATGGCATTTTTTTTCTTGTTTTTATAAACTTGTCATGTGATCCATCTAGGCTTACTGGTTTTGAAAGTAAAAAAGTGATGGACACAAAGTCATATCTAAAATTGGACATAGCTTTATTCACACAAGTAAAGTTTTAGCTGATAAGTAAGATAAAGCACTGTTTTTTAACATTTAGTATTTCCCAGTTAGTATTTTAGGATATATTACTAATAGTAAGAGCAAGGGTAAGAGCTATCTATGATCTTGAGCCAGTCTTGACTTCCCTATATCTTATTTGTAAAATGAAGATGAAAATACTAGTACCTATGGGAAAGGGTTGTTTATGCATTAAATGGCACAGTGGGCAAAGATCTATGAATGGCTAATAAGCACTTAAATGGGTGCTAAATATTTTTAGCTATCAGGGAAATACAATTAGGACCCAGTGGTATATCACTACACACTAGAATAGCTAAAGTTAAAGACTGGAGATAATAAATGTTGCCAAGGATGTAGCACAACCAGTACTCATGTACTTTTGAGGGAGTGTAAATAATATAAGCACTGTAGGAATAGTTCTGGCTATTTCTTATAAATTTGTACACTCAGAAATTCTAATAGGTGGACCCTATACTTCACCTATAGTAAAGTATAATATTAACGATAGAATCTAGGTAGTGAATATATGTAATGTGTTTTCAACTTTTTCGTATATTTGAAAATCTCCATAATGTTGGGAAAACAAAGAATCTTTTATTCCAAGATTTAAAAAATGTTTAGTTACTAATTAAAAGTTTTAAGAATTTTTTTTTTTTTTTTTTGGAAAGGGAGTCTCCCTCTGTTGCCAGGGGTAGAGTGCCGTGGCATCAGCCTAGCTCACAGCAACTTCAAACTCCTGGGCTCAAGCAATCCTTCTGCCTCAGCCTCCTGAGTAGCTGAGACTACAGGCATGCGCCACCATGCCCGGCTGATTTTTTCTATATATTTTTAGTTGTCCAGATAATTTCTTTCTGTTTTTAGTAGAGATGGGGTCTCGCTCTTGCTCAGGCTGGTCTCAAACTCCTGACCTCGAGCTATCCTCCCGCCTCGGCCTCCCAAAGTGCTAGGATTACAGGCATGAGCCACTGTGCCTGGCCTAAAAATGTTTTAAATACATTCACATATATAAATGAAAAAATCTTGTCCCATATTCTATTTTACCACTGTGTGGTAAAATGACACAGAAATACTAATATCCAAAACAGTATGTCATAACATTCATAGTCCATATCTTTCATGAACATATTACACCATTTCAGTGGATTTCTAAATGGGTTTTATTTGAGAAACTCTCTCTTTGTTAGCTTCTAATACCTCCTGCTATCATTTGAGGCTGGTTTTGTGCAGAGGATGAAAGAACTTTGTTATTATAATATACCAGAATAAAAGAGAAATCAGAAATAAACACCTTGAAAATTTATCTCACCATAAGTAGAAAACATATGTTTTTCCTTTTTTCTTTCCAGGTGGTGGAGCTGTTGTTAGCTCGAGGGGCAAATAAAGAGCACAGGAATGTTTCTGATTACACGCCTTTAAGCCTGGCTGCTTCTGGTGGCTATGTGAACATCATCAAAATATTACTAAATGCAGGAGCCGAGATTAATTCTAGGCAAGTTTTTTTTTCTCTCTATGAGGCCTTTAAGAGTGTAAGTAAGAGTGTTATGTTATTATAGTTATTTGTAGAACACCTTTTGCGATACCATATTTAGTAAACTCTTTCATTATACATTTAGGATCCAACGTGTTAGAGATTTTTGAGATTACTGTATTCCTTACTATTAAATGTAAACACATCTTTCTTAGGCATTTTTATTAAGCAAGCAGATACATGCTTTAAGATGGAAAGTCTATCCTAATAGTAACTTCATAACTCAATCACCTTCTAGCTCAAATCATTATGTTGAATGAAATACAGAAAATATTCCAATAAAGTAAAAGATTTTTAATGAAGTTTTCATAGTATCTCAAAGACTTAACCAGGGCTGAGAAGAATGGTTATTTTAAATAACCCTGCAAAATAAAGAATCTTATATTAGGGTTCTATATCATTATCTAAGTTTTCTGGGTCATTTAAAATGTATGTTTTTCCTTTTGTTCTCCCCATATCTGCACCCCAGAACTGGTAGCAAATTGGGCATTTCTCCTCTGATGTTAGCAGCTATGAATGGGCATACAGCTGCCGTTAAGCTCCTGTTAGACATGGGCTCTGACATAAATGCTCAAATAGAAACCAATCGGAACACTGCCCTTACCTTAGCCTGCTTCCAAGGAAGAACCGAAGTGGTTAGTCTTCTGCTTGATAGAAAAGCAAATGTTGAACACAGAGCTAAGGTAAGAAAAAGTCTGAGATTCACACATGTATTTATTGCTTTGATATTTAAGGTGTATAGTAGCAACATGCTGATTATAATTTTGGTACTTTCTAGTAACATTTATCTCCTACCTACATATTCAGTCAGAAATCATTCTGTATAACTCACTAAAGCATTAACTCTTGAAAATACCTCAGCAATACATTTTTATAGGCAATAATGCCATTAGAGTTAGCCACTGAAAAAGATGTAGTATTTTGAAAGGGAAGGCAGGGGAACATTTATTGAGTGTCACTTATATGCCAAGTGCTTGCATCTTATGTAACTTTTTTTTTTTTTAGAATACCATTGAGATCAGGTAGAATTATTTTCTTTAATAGATCAGACTAATTCAAAGAAGCTAACAAGTGTCAGTGATGAATTCAGTTGTGCTTTTTAACAACTGTACCATATTGCTTCCTCAGATTGTTATTCTTTAACATTTTAGCTCTTTTCAATCTCTTACGCGCTGTTTTTTTTTTATTTTCCATTAAACCTAGACTGGCCTCACACCACTAATGGAAGCTGCCTCTGGTGGATATGCAGAGGTGGGCCGAGTTCTTTTGGACAAAGGTGCTGATGTTAATGCCCCTCCAGTTCCCTCCTCGAGAGATACAGCTTTAACCATAGCAGCAGATAAAGGGCATTATAAATTCTGTGAGCTTCTTATTGGCAGGTATGCTATTACTATACTGTTCATATATGAACACAAGTGTTACTAATGATTACCATTCTCTCTGGGCAATTGTACTATTAAAAAGTTAAATGTGGGCCAAGTACAGTGGCTCATGCCTGTAATAACAGCACTTTGGGAGGCCAAGGTGGAGGATTGTTTGAGACCAGCCTGGGAAACATAACGAAACCCCATCTCTGCAAAAAATTACAAAAAAAAAAAAAAAAAAAAAGAGCATGGTGGTATGTGCTTATAGTCCCAGCTACTTGGGAGACTGAGGCAGGAGGATCACCCAAGCCCCGGACTTTGAGATAACAGTGAACACTTATAGCGGGCTATGATTGGTCCGCTGCTGGGGTGACAGAGGGAGACTCTGTCTCTTTAAAAAACAAAAACAAACAAATCAAACATGGTTACTTCTCCTTGTAAAAGTCTTTTTCCCCCAAACCTGCTTGTTGTTTTCTAGCCATCCAGAGCTATGCTATATTGTCCAATTTGTTTCAGTGCATCCTAAAAATAGTTTTCTTCCTTTATTATATGCATACACTTTTAAAGTCCTACATTTAGCTATTTGAACATCCAGCTGTTGTCATCCGTACTCACATCTCTTATACAATGAGTTTTACAAAGAGTATTAATCCAAGTCCTAAAAGTCTGACAGCGATCTAAGACTTCATTGTTGATTTTCTTGTTCTTTGCAGTAATTAAGGCTTTTGGGTGATAGTTATGGAACTGTTCAAGGTATCAGACAGGATACAGGATAGTTTCTACTTTGTTACTTGGAAGTTATCTGCCAGTCTTCCAAAGATACTTGTCTGCTTAACTGGATTTCCTATAGTCTTAAAGACCCTTGTATAAGTATTTGGTAGTAACTGCAATTAACTGTTATTCACCCTGAATCTTCTCATCTACCATGATGCCCATTGAATGCTAAACCTGCATGTTATTCTTAGATTCATCTTTTTCTGAAGCTACGTACTTCAAATACAGATTGAGCATCTCTAATCCAAAAAGCTCCAAAATCCCAAACGTTTTGAGCACTGACATGATGCTGAAAGGAAAAGTTTACTGGAGCATTTCAGATTTTGGATTTCAGATTAGGGATGCTCAACCTGTACACCAATATAAATAATCTGAAACAAATACGATCGCC
The DNA here is from genome assembly GCA_028533085.1 of Varecia variegata. Classification (NCBI taxonomy): domain Eukaryota; kingdom Metazoa; phylum Chordata; class Mammalia; order Primates; family Lemuridae; genus Varecia; species Varecia variegata. The sequence goes on along the minus strand of CM052449.1, from coordinate 14,112,264 downwards.
TCATAGGATACTGTTTGTATAATTCTGAGAGAAAGACATTTTAGTCCTCAAATATTAAAAACAATTTTTATCTTTACAGAATATTTTCACATGATAATAGTTGATTTTTGTTACCTATATTGTTTCATTTTATTTAAGACACTGCTGACTATGTCATTTATTTTTAGGGGTGCTCATATTGATGTACGTAACAAGAAGGGGAACACTCCATTGTGGCTAGCAGCAAATGGTGGACACCTCGATGTGGTTCAATTACTGGTGCAAGCAGGTGCAGATGTTGATGCAGCAGATAACCGCAAGATAACTCCTCTTATGGCAGCATTTAGAAAGGTATAAGTCTTTCATCCTCATTTATGTGGATGTTTTTCACTTACATTAGAAAGTATGTGGTTTCATGATCACTGAAGACTCTCATTTTGTGATTTAGCAGCTATGATGAAAGCGGTAATATAACATGCAAGTAATTAGTCTGGCAACACTGAAAGGTAGATAGATACAGGTATTGCAGATAAGCCATTATTATTAACCATATTGGACATCAGAGTTAAGTGAACTTCAAAACCTGTTGTAGGCTGGGTGTGGTGACTCATGCCTATCTATAATCCTAGCATTCTGGGAGGCTGAGGTGGGAGGATTGCTCAAGGTCAGTAGTTCAAGACCAGCTTGAGCAAGCAAGAGCAAGACCCCGTTTCTACTAAAAATAGAAATTAGATGGACAACTAAAAATAGAAAAAATTAGCCAGGCGTGGTGGCACACGCCTGTAGTCCCAGCTGCTTGGGAGGCTGAGGCAGGAGGATCACTTGAGCCCAGGAGTTTGATGTTGCTGTGATCTAAGCTGACGCCATGGCACTCTAGCTCAGGCAACAGAGTGAGACTCTGTCTCAAAAAAAAAAAAAAAAAAAGAGCTGTTCTACGTAGTATTTTCAAAATCTAGTTACAGTCTTAATCTTTCACAAAGTATAAGTCCAATTAAGCATAACAAATTGGAAGTACTTATTAGTTATTATTCTCAACATTTGTTGGTAGATGAGTATTTTTTTTATGTTAGCACTACAGAGAAAAATATAACTTAAATTGCTTTATTTTAATAATTGATTTTAAATACTAGGAATGAAGGAAGTCAATAATGAAAACCTAGCTACCAGTATTTTAAACTACTGAAAATCAAGTATACTACATTGAGAAGTAGAAATATAAATTTTGTGAAAGCAAAAGAAACTTTCTTTCTGTACATAGCTCAGTGCTGTAAGTAATTTGATGGTTTGGTTGATAATACTTCATTGATTTCTTAAATGCAGTTTTAGTTTGTTACTGGTAAAATCAGGTTACTGTTTCAGGGATTGTAATTTTGAGTTCTGTCATTTGGAAATATGTAAGTAAAATCCACTATAAATTCTAAAATGTTGAAAAATTTTAATATATAAATTGCAATACATTATCTTTTCCTTTTTCTTTTATTAGTCCCTCTGACTTCTGTTCTGTATTGTACCTCTTCCCTAGACTGACTATATTTTTGTTTCTCAGCAGTCAAACTTATTCTTTCTCACTGGCTATCTACTTCTTCTCTAAGCAAGCTAGGCTGTCATTATCAAGTTGACCTTTCAAACCACTCCACTGTATTAGTATCCTCATTGAGAACCTTTTTGTTTCTCGCGAGTCTCTGAAATCATTTGAAATCTAATCTTAGTTTGGTATTCAAAGCCACCATAATTTAGTGCTTTTAGATCATCTCCCATTATAAATCAGTCCCCGATGTGAAGAGTTATTTTCTTCTTGCTTAGTCTTTCCCTTGTTCCTATCTCTCACATCACCTTTGTTCTCATCTCATAGAATGCCCTTGTCTTTCCTCATTTTTCCAAAGTTACTCAGTCTTCAGATACAATTTGACTCTCTCCATCTACACAAATTCTTTTCATCTTATATGAACACACATTGAGATCTCTTGTCTCCCAGAGGTTGTATAAGTTCTACATTCCTTTATTGTCTTTATCATTCATTTTGACAAATATGTATTTTTATGTATTATTACTCTAATTGTTAGTTATTACTCTATTATTAGTTATTACTCTAATATTTAACATGCATGTATCTTATCTTTCCAAATAGACTTTTATACTTATCTTTTATGCTTCTTTGTATTCATTGCACTATTTTTTTAGAACCTACCATGTATAGCTACGATTTACTGGATTATATAGGGTGCAGCAGCCATGTTTTTTAAGTAATGTACTTTAATCAGGGAAGAAAGATCCATACTCAAAGACAAGTAACTCTGTGACTTCTCCCGTGTAAATAGTTTAAAGACTGTAAAGTGTTGGAGAGATGATTAGAAAATGATGTGACTGGTTTTTGAACTGTTCGTTAAAGGATAAGCTATTCTTTTTAAGGAAAGTTTGAAAAGATGCAGTCAAAAAAGAAGAGATAGAGGACATAATACTAAAGTTTAACAGCTGTTTATCCAGACTGACTAACTTACAGGTGTTGTGTCATAGAGCAATAGTGTTATGGGAGAAAGTGGGAGCAACTCTTGAATGCTAGTCTAAAGATAAAGATTTTGAACTTAGATACTGAACTATGTTATGGTAAATAATATGATCAATCATAGCTCATTCTTCATGAACATATATTTTCTTTTTTCACTCTTCCTAGGACAGTGCTATGTGTTTGTTTTTTATCTGAATGAAAGAACAAAATTGCTATTTCTATGCTTTTAATACTTAGAATTGAAATGGACACTCATGTCTAGGGAGTTGGCAAGAAAAAAGATGAGGGTTTTTTTCCCCCTTCAGATTCTTTTTCTTTGTACTGATTTTTGAATTACTGTTTTTTTATTCAGAGCTGTTTAGAATTTTAGGTCACATTATTATGTACTTTTTTGTACAGAATGAACAAGACGATGAGGAGAATGAACAGTGTAGATTTAACTCATTAGAACCAAAGCCTGTCTCTTTTACTGCAAATACACAATTAATTTTTTACTTTGTGGCACTAATGGTAATTACTATTATAGTTCAGACAGACTGTATAGATAATATTGAATCCTGAAGGGCCTGTTTTCAATCTGACATTGATATCTATTTTTTAGGGTCATGTGAAGGTGGTGCGCTACTTAGTCAAAGAAGTCAATCAGTTTCCATCAGATTCTGAATGTATGAGATACATAGCAACCATCACTGATAAGGTAATATATTATTGAAATTCATCCCACTATATGAGCAAAGAATTCCATTTGGTTAATATATGTCCCATGACAAGAGAAATTCTTAGTTTAAGCAATAAAATGTGATATATAGCAAGTTTCATTTATCTGGTAGTTAGGAATGAAGTATGTATGCCATTTAAGAGACTCTTTTAGATTACCTAATGATTACCTTCATTACATACCTAATGAATCAATAAAACATTCTGTGATAGAATTACTTTATCTTTTAAAGTAATACATGAGTTAATTATGTGAACACTAAATATTTCAAAGCAAAATTATTTTTATTCATTAGTATTATCATCTGTATATGTATATTTATCCAGACTGGTATCTATTTTGAAAGAGAAATGAGTCCAGTAGATTTTTATTTCCCAGCAAAAATGAACACAGTACTTTTAATTATGAGCAAGAAGTCTTAGACATGATATCCAAGTTAGAAAACTAACTTTTCAGTTTTGACTAAGTTTAAGAATGAATTGGTTAGGAATTTTTCAGGAAAAGTAGGGAAGACAAAAATAAATCCTATTAGAAATCTAATTGAGATCTTCCCTTGGTGACATTTTGATTTAGAGTTTATACTAATACTTAAAGTCTTAACACGTCTCTGAAAATCCAAAGAGGTTAGCAAATCTAAAAATGTCTTCATATTATGTTTTCACAGTTATTATTACATGATAGTCAGCTGCTTTTCCAAACAGGATTTTTTTGTTTGTTTGTTTAGAGTCTTGCTCTGTCACCCAGGTTGGAGTGCAGTGGCCCAATCATAGCTCACTGTAACCTTGAATTCCTGGGCTCAAGCAATCTTCCTGCCTCAGCCTCTTGATCAGCTGGGACTATAGATGTGGACCACCATGCCCGTATACCCCACAGGTTTTATTTAAAATAGCTAGATCACCGTGCCTGGCTCTAGATTTCTCTATGACAATTAACATTCCCATAGTTTTTTAGGGGGGAAGGGAAGAGAGTAAAAATTTTAAAAAATTTTTAAATATTATTGTAATGTTTTTAATAATATTAAAAATAAGATTGGGCATGGTGGCGTGTGCCTCTAGTCCTAGCTACTCTGTAGTCCAAGATACTTGGAAGGATGAGGTGGGAGGATCACTCGAGCCCAGGAGTTCGATGTTAACAGTGTGCTGTGATCATACCTGTGAATAGCCACTGCACTCTAGCCTGGGCAACATAGCAAGAAGTTATCTGTAAAAGAAATTAAAATGAAAAAGCTAAAATAAGAAATAAGGAAATATTCCTTTGCTGTCCCGAAGTGTATTTTGAGAATGAAATCACTGTGAAAAAAAAAAACTGTGTCCTTTATTTAAGAATAGTTCTTGCCAAATAAGTACTTTAGAAGTTTTTAAATCTGTTTTCTTTGTTGACGTTTACCATAACCAGTTGACATAAATTATTATAGTTCTATTTGCTATGTGATTTCTTATACTGAAATTATAGGATAAATAACTATAGTTTCCCAAAATGCCAGTCTAATGAATGTTAGTTTGAAGAACAACAGAAACTGTTCTGTGCTTCTTTGCTTGTATATATTTTAAAATATACCATTTAAATTGTGCTTTTATTTGTATCTTTTTTTGGCCTCTTTTCCCCTGCCATTGATATTTATTGCTTATGTTTAAGTAACTTAAAGATCTTCATGTCTTTAGGAATCTCTCTAAATGTGAATTGTTCTTTGAGCCTGGAAACATCTTAATTTTTCATTATAGGAAATGCTGAAGAAGTGTCATCTTTGTATGGAGTCAATAGTACAAGCCAAAGATAGACAGGCTGCTGAAGCAAACAAAAATGCCAGCATTTTGTTAGAGGAGTTAGACTTGGAAAAGGTAATGATAATCTTTACATATAAAAACCACTCTTTTTTTTCCATCCTGGTTTTTTCTTCCCTTAATTTGTAATTCACTATTTTTTGGTTTTTGTTTTGTTTTTGCTCTAAATTATTTACATGGTTTTCTCTACACGTTTGGCTCAAAAAGTAGAGAGAATTTTTAAATATCATTAAAGGCATTCTCTTTGTAATTGTATTAACAAAATTTTATTATAGGAATTACATTGATGTGGAAGTCAGGAAATTTAGCTTCTAATTCTGGATTTTGGTCTAATCTCAACTAATGATCTCTTAATCCTCAACCGCAACTATGGTTCTTTGATCCCAGACCTTGTAATTTATTCCCAACAGATTTATCAGAAGTACCAAAGCATAACCAGCTATTGAAATACAACCACTTGCAATTTCTAATGAGTACATTTTTTCAAATGGGTGACTTCTCTTGTACTTTTCTCTTTCAGGCAGACTACAGCATCACTCCCATCTATTTCTATGGGGAGTAAAGTAATCCAAAACAGCATATAGTTTGGACAGTCCCATAGCTGCTTCTTCACTTCCTGTTTTTTGCCAACTTTTCCCCAATAACTCTGTACTGTAGAACTTAATACAAATAATTAAGGAAAATAACTGGTTTGACATTGAATATTATGGATCTGCCCTATTTCACCTTTTATAAAAAGGCCAAAAATGCTATAAAATTTAACATGATTTTAAATTTATAAAGAAAATACTATGATAATTATGCATACGCCTTTTTTTACTTGAGTCAGTTCCATTCTTTTTCAGTGTACATGCTGACTTTATTGTGCTCTGTATTTCATCTTACATGAAGAAAATATGAATTATCCTAAACATTTTATCCTAATTTAAATTTGAAAGTACTAATTTCTGAAAAAAATACATTGAAAATTAGAAGTTCTTCATTTTCAAAAATTTCTAGTTTAGAATCTGATCAAACTAAAATTAGGTTTTTTTGCCATTTAAAATTTTAAAGAATGTGAGTGCATTGAGAGATGTTATAATTATCACTATAATTATCACTTGACTTATGTTTATATTCACTTTCATCTAACACTTGCTTAATGCCTGCTGAATAACAGGCTGTATAGTAGGGCTATTTGTGTGATAGATTATGTATTATTCTTATCAGTAAAAATATTACTACCCTCATTTTACAGATGGGGAAACAGAATCTGAGAGGTTAAGTAACTTGCTTAAACTAGGCTGAGATTAGAATCTAATTTTTTAATTCAAAATCCCCTGCTTCCCTGCTCTTTCCTTAATAGAACATAGCCCACTCTTAGATTTTTCTTCCTAAAGTATTATAATATCCTATTTATGCATTATCATCTATTTTTAAATGTAAGAATCTTTAATAATTATTTTATATATCTAGAAAATGTCCTTTGTATACCTGACACATAGATAACTTATTAAATAAAATGTTTAATTTTTTCATACCTTTGATCTTTATACATTAAATTAAATATGTTTTGGGATTTACTGCATACCTGTAGATTACAAATTCAGAAAGCAGCTTTTAGGAGATCTTATCTAGGATGTTTCTTTTCAGTCAACTTCAATTAAAAAATTTTTTTTCTTTATTACAGTAATGCTCAGTTTAAACTGTGAAATATACAAAGATAAAAACATACACCATTATTGTAAAATAACTAAAGTTAAAAACCTGGTATGGTAACTACGGTCTTTACCTCTTCAATTGCCTATAAGGGCTTTTTTCCTTTTCTTTCTTTTCTTTTTTTTTCCTTTATTTTTTTTCACACATGGATCAGAAACACTACAAGGGCTTTTAAAACCCTGTATGAACTCCTTACCCGCAGCACTCCTTACCCTCTCTGACCTTGTTTTTTATTATTCTTTCTCTTGGTTACTTTGCTCCCTTTGTACTGACCGTCCTCTTTTTGCTCTTGCTGTTAGTATTTTCTACCGTAAATGTCTCTCATGTGTCCTCATGGTTTAGTCTCCTTCCACAAGCACTTTTTCTACTCTTCTTCCCTTATACATTTTTCACTTTGTAACATTCTAAATATTATATTTTACTTAGTTATCTTATTTGTCTCTCCCCACCACTAGAATGTATGTGCCACGAAATAGTGCCTGGCATATAGTAGGGACTCAATAAATATTTGTTACATGAATAAATATTCATGTATATTATGATGGTGTACTTTTTAAAAAACAGAACCATGCAACCTATTACTCTAAAACTTTCCCTCTCTCAGTAACTGATGGATATTGTCATTTGATAGTGATTTTTGATAATTACAGAATATTCCATAGTAAGTTTATTGTCACTAAAAATAATGTTGTAATAAACACCCTTATACATAGTTCCTTATATTTTGCTGCTTTTATTTTTATGCAATAAACAATTCGTAAGTTTTAAATTGTGCACCATTCTGAGTAGCATGATGAAATGTTGTACCATCCTGCTCTGTCATGCCCAGGACATGAATCTCCCTTTGTACAGCATATCCAGCCTGTTTACACTTTCCCCAGTTAATCACTTAGCGGCCCTCTGAGTTATCAGATTGACTGTCATGGTATCTCAGTGCTTGTGTTCAGATAACCCTTATTTTACTTAATAATGGCCCCAAAGCCATTAGAGTAGTGATGCTGGCATTGTTTTAATTGTTCTCTTTTATTATTATTGTCATTAATCTCTCATTGTACCTAATTTGTAAATTAAACTTTAACATAGGTATCTATGTGTAGGAAAAAATCATATATATATAGGGTTCCGTATTATCCAAGGTTTTAGGCATCCACTGGAAGTCTTGGAATGTATTCTTCATGAAGAAGGGGGCATTACCGTATCTTTAATTTAGTAGATCCTTCCAGAATATTTTCTTCCTACTATCAGCAGTGTCAGTTCCTTGCATTCTTGCCAGCATTTCTTAGCCTTATACTTTCAAGCATTTTAGATTTAAAAGAAGTCAAGAGAAGCTTCTTTCAAATGTCATGTATATTTTTTTCTATAATATTAAACTCAAAAGCGATAAAAAAATTCTTATTCATAAATTAGATGTAAATTGATTCTCCTGTATGTACTGTATATTTTTATAGACAGTTTTGATTGAGGGTGGTACCTATGTAAAATTCTATATTATTGAGGAGCCTCTTCTTTCCTGAACTCCAGCTCATATTTCTGTTTGAAAGATTATCAGATTGGGTTCTTAGAGTTTGGTGTTCTCTATTTTTTAATGATGATTTACATCTGGATAAATGTACTTTTTTTGGCCTTTTGAGATATATTACATTCTGGCTCCACAATTTTTGATTTAGGAGCATTGGAGTTGATCTTAAGAATTGGTCTTGCCTGGTCTGAGTTGAGGTTCTGCATGGGAACTTATTCCTTATATAAAAATGCTTTGATCAGCATTTCTCATTTGAAAAATTAGGTTTATAAAAACTGCTGCTGAAAGCTGAGTGTGATTGTGTATGCCTGTAGTCTCAGATACTTGGGAGGCTGAGCCCAGGAGTTCAAGTATAACCTGGGCAACATAGCAAGATCTCATCTCTAAAAAAGCAAAAAAATAAAAACTGTGGCCGAGGACACTGGCCATTGTGTTCGTCAGATTCTCTTATACTTATTCAGTAAACATTTATTTAGTGAGCATTTACTATGTGGAAGGGTCCCTGCTCTGGAGTAATTCCATCTAGTCAAACATGGAATCCTCTTACAGTTCATTGCTTGCTTTCTTACGACAATAACAACTAGAGTATGTTCTTGGCTGTTAGAATCCCTAGAGAATAATTTTGATTTGTTGCATCTTTGATATAGTAATTTTATGTCTTCCACTTCATTTCTTAGTTTTATCCTCTACTTTTTTCCTTATAAACTTCCATATAACCTTTTAGGGAGCTAGATAGAGTATATTTTTACAATACACCTATCCCATTCTCGGTTTCACACATTTCATTCTTTGATTATCACTTGCCATCTTTTCAGCTTTATTCCCTCTAGAATTCCATCTCTAAGAATCCTGCCAACACTCTGCCTACCAATAAATGGTTGGAGTCATTTGTGTTATACTATCCTTTCAATGTTTCTTACCCCTTTCTTTCTCCTTTTTCTTACTTGTACCTTAGTAACTAGATGTATCTAGAAAAAATACTCAACCTTGATGACTAATCTTACTTTCAATATGTGATAACAAACTCTTTCATGCTGACTAGTAGTTATACTATATTTCTCCAGCCCTTTTTTGATGACCAACAGTTAAAATAATGTATTTCCCTAGTTTAATTTAGTCTCCCACTCATCTAAACCACTATCTCTTACTTTCTCCTTTATCCTCAGACTTCTGACACCTCTTCTTCACCTTCAGTAGATAACCCTGCATCCTGAGAAAATTGAAGCATCAGAAGGAAACTTGCAAAGACTTTCCCTACCCCATCTATGTACCCACAAATACCCAGACCTCCTCTCCTTCACCCTCAATAGATGACCTTGCATCCTACATCAGTGAGAAAATTGAAGCACCAGATGAAAACTTCCAAAAACTTTCCCCATCCCATCTATCCTCCTACCAATACCTCCATCCGTATACTTCGTACCAGCGACTAGACAAGCTTCTGGTAAACATTCTCTCAATTGTTTACTAGATCCTATCTGGTTTTCCCTACTCAACAACATTGTTGTAGCAATTATCTTTTCTTTCTCCTGTATTATTTTTTCCCATCTCCTGGATCATTCCCATCAGCATATAAGCTTATTTCTCCAAAAAACCTTCTTTTGACTCCAGCCCCCTCACCTTAACTTTTTAGCTGTGGACCCATTTTTCTGAAATCTTGATGCCACTTTCAGCTTCTCACTTCTCTCTGTCTCCAATTTCTCACATCCATTAAATGGGTTAATGTAGTAAATTAACTTAGACCAGTGCCTGGCATATATTAAACCCTGTACGTATTAACTGTATCAACATCATCATCGTCATCACCTTTTCCTTAGCTTTTTGGCAGTCTCTGTATCTGAGCCTTCTGTTCCATTCTCTTCCTCTGAGTTTTCACTTCTCACCTGAAGTAATTGGCAATAGGATTCTTAACAGTCTTCCTGTATAAATATCTTTGTCATTCTGTCATCGTTTGTCTTCAGTCTATTCCTTGTCTGCTCCAATGTAACTTTCCCATCTTCCCATATTTTTGTAATACACAGGTGGCATTGCCTTACTTCCTCTTCAAAAACCTTGAGTGCCTCTTCATTGACTGCATGGGAAATTCCAAGCATTCAGATCCTCCTATGTTACTTCTTTAGGCTCATCTTTCGCTATGGTTCTCTATTGCTCACATGTCCCATTCACTTCCATATGTCCAAATTTACAGTATTTCTTTAATCTGGATTGTCTCCAGGTCCTTAAATTCTCATCTTCTAAAACTCAGCTCTCAAATGTCACTTTGTTTCCCGAGCCCTCAGTTAGAATGACCAGTTAGGTTAGTATCCTTCCCCATTCCACAATGAGGTTAGTGTACAACTTGACCCCATTTATCAAAGCCTCTACCCTCTCCCACATATACTCACCAGCATAACAGCATTTTCCTAGTAAGTGCAATGAGATCCAGGCATATATGCCTATGAGAAAATACAGGATATGAGACTGAATTTCTAACATTGTTTTATTGTATCTCTAGATTTACTTGAATCGTCATGGTTTAGTTATTCTGTTTCCATCTGGTGTTTTGGAGGAGCTTGTATCAGTTATTAGCACCTCTCCCTACTTTCACTAACTCCTATCCTCTATCTACAGTTCAATCAAGGTAACTCTATCCTAATGAAACCTTTTCTCACTTATATTTTGTTTCCTTCTTCAAATGTGCTAGAATAATGTTTTGCTAACTCTTCTTTTTTTATTTTTAATTAATCTTCACCTCAGAACCTTTTTACCGCTACTCCAGTGAACTAACTATGGTGGAGGGCACCAATGGCATCTTAACTGCCCAATGCTATTACCTCTTTATAGTTCTCATTGACTCTTACCTCTTTCTGATGTTTACCATTGCTGACCTAGCCTTCCTTCTCCCATTGGAGCTGCTTCCTCCTGTTTGTCTTCCCCTACCTCATTTGCTTTTCTTTTAAAATATTAGGTTATTAGGTATGGAATATTAGGTATGGAATGTCTGATTTCCTTAAGTATAAGTTTGACAGTTGATGTTTCTGACATTGCACTTTGACACTTTTTTTTTTTTTATTGTGAAGGTATATCCTCATTCTTTCAAACTCACATTTTGGCTTGTGATTATCTTTCAAAAAATTTTTTTAGAGTAATTTTTGTGAAAACATGGATAAGTCAAAAATTCATCTTACTTTCAAATATGAGTTCCATTGTGGAACCAGTGCAGTGCAGACAGCTTGAAATATCAACTAAGTATTTGGGAAGGATGTGGCTAATGAACGCACAGTACATCAGTGTTTTGAGAAGTTCCATTCTGGTGATTTTAATCTTGAAAATGAGCCATGTGGGTGATGTGAGACCAAGGTGGATAATGATGAGCTGAAAGCTGTAGTGGAATTAAATCCATCTCAACCTACGCATGAATTAGCAGCAAGGTTTCCTTTACTACTCCAACAATATTGGACCATTTGAAACAAATCAACAAGGTAAAGAACCTGGCTAGATAGGTTCCACGCGAATTAAATGAGCATCAGAAGAGAATCTGTCTCGAAGCTTGCCTTTCTTTGCTGTCACGACATAAAGGTGAACCATTTCTACATTGTATTGTTACATGTGATGAAAAATGGATTCTTAGACCAAAACCAAATATTCATCAAAAAAAGCTAATGGTGTCTGTGGTCCCGTGCTGGTATTATCCGTTACGGCTTCACGAAACCTAGTCAATTGATTACAGTGGATATCTACTACAACCAAGTGGATGAAATGATGAGGATGCTTGTGATTAAGCAGCTGAGATTGGTCAATAGAGACAGACCAGTCTTCTTGCAAGAAGACCATATGTCACAAAAAACAACACTGCTCAAACTATAGAAGCTGGACTTAGAAACTCTCTGTCATCCATCGTATTCACCAGAACTTACACCAACTGACTACCACTTCTTCCAGGCTTTGGACCACTTCTGACAAGGAAAAATACTCAATTCTCAACAAGCTGTGGAATATGCCTTTAGCAATTTCATTGTCACTCACTCTCCAGGCTTCTTTGCTGGTGGCATAAACAAACCACCATTAAGATGGCAAAACTGTGTCAGTAGTTTAGGTGCATCTTTGATTAATTGTACTGCTGCTTCTTTGAGATATAAAAAACTATTGATTTGAAATTGGATGTTTCATATTTAATGACCTAATATTAGGTATTTTCTCTCTCTGTCTTGTATTTTCTCCCTACCCCACCACGCACACCACACACATGCTCTTTCTCTACATATATTTACATAAACACACACATACCTAGTTATGACTTTTTCCCTTTAGTGAACTTATTTAATTCATTAGTTTCAACTACCACCAGCAAGCTTACGGTGCTTCTTAAATCTGTCTCTTTTGATCTGCATTTCTCTAATTCTGCTGAGTTTTAGAGCTTTGTGCCTTGGAAAATTGGAGTCCTTTGTAGCCATAGCCTAGATTCTTCCCCAAAAAAGGTTTGTTTTCCCTGGGACCTTTGAATTTTTGCCGTATTCTGTAGTGAGCCCAAAGGGTTATTAAAATCTACCGGATTATTGAAACACCAGCATAAAAATGTCAAAATTTAGGCCAGGTAGAGTGGCTCTCACCTGTAATCCCAGCACTTTGGGAACTGGAGGCAGGAGGATCACTTGAGGCCAGGAGTTTGAGACCAGCCTGGTCAACAGCGAGACCCCCACCTCAACAAAAATAAAAAAATAAGCTGGCCATGGTGACACACACGTGTAGTCCTAGCTACTTGGGAGGCTGAGGTGGGAGGATCATTTGAGCCTAAGAAGCTTGAGGCTGCAACTACTGCACTACAGCCTAGGCAAGAGAATGAGACTCTATCTCTGAAGAAGGGGGAAAAAAAAAAAAGATAGAAAGTAAAAAAATTTAGAAAAAATAGTAAATACTTAGCTCTCAGAGCTAAAGTCTAAAAGTTTGGCAGCCTAGGCTCAAGCTACTGTTGCCAAAGGGCCATCCCCCAGTGACAACTTATTAATAAACCTTAAGGAACTTGCATATCTAAGACCCAGCTATGCCCACTAAGATCTACCCAGAGCCCACTAACCCCATGCCATCTAGGCCATAAGAGCTTAGATGAAATCCTGCTTTTTGATTTAAACTCTTCTACTTTTAAAAAAGGTCTCACCCTGCCCTGTTAAATACCAGTCATAATTAGTTCCTGCCACTGGACAAGTTAAATAATCCAGCAAAATCAAAAACCTTTCCTGGACATGCCAGAAGTCTCAAACCTCACTTGCTATTTTGAGCCCCCAAAACCATTTTCTGTACCTTTCTCAAGATTTTTCTGTTCATACAAATATGAAGATAAATTATTAAATTATCAGTTTTATTCCTATTTCTGAATTGGAGAGGCTTAATATATACCCATAGCCACATTTGCTTTGATAATGTTTTTCAGACATATCCTTCACCCTCAGTTCCACTCCTTCTCTTCTCCTTACACAAACCCATTCCACAAAATCAGTGCTCAACAAGAGGGCCACAGGTCTCTCCTTTACTGGGACTCAAATGGAAGAAGAATGTTTCCTGAGAGCAGGCCTTCAACTCCATTAAAGCAAGACAGGAATGAGCTGAGTCACTCATGCTCAGTTCCTTCTTTCAAACTCTCTAATGGAATATTACTCCTCTTCCCTTGTTGTGATCCAGGGAGTGAAGGTCGTCACCAGTTACTGTTTTCTTCTCCATCCTTTAGAAGAGGCAAAACCTCCTCCTTTACTGATCTTCAAACTGGAAATTCTATACTTCTGGCAGAGCAGCAAAAATTTTCAGGGGCTACTATACAGGCAATTTCTGTATCTTTAACTTCTCAGTGTATTCTTTCCTAAAATCTTTCTGCCTGAGAAAGTATGGGTATACTATATACAGGTTCTTCACTATTTGACATTTCAGGAACAAGACATATCTCTTACCCAAAGGAAGGTAAGTAGGTTACATTGTTCCAGGGTGTAAAAACCTGGTGGTGGGCCAAACTTTTCAGAAACCGGAGAGAGAATTTGAAAAGGCAAGACAGTGTCTAGCATAAGTAAAAGACTTGAAAAATGAAGTCAGACTTTTTCTGATGAAAACGAAGTATGATTTGGCTTATGAGTTTGTGATGACTGGTTTCACTAGTTAGGATATGTGACATTTTTATAAACTGAATATCATTGTTTTGACATGTATATATATTTAAAACACTAGATTATGGGCAGAGAATACATAGTTGGTTTTTTTTTTTTAAAAAATATCTTTTAGAGGACATGTAAACAAAATATTTTGAAGATGATTTTCCTACCTTTATGAACCAAGGAAAAAAATGTAACAGTTAAAATAGTTTACTAAGAGATGTTATTGGACTTTCAAACTTATCCTTAATTTTTTGCCTATGAAAGTAATGCATATTCATATTATCAAATAGAAAAAATGTACAGTTATATAAAGTAAAATTGGCAGTCTCCATCTTTCTGCTACTCCTCCAGCTCTGCCTTCCAGAGGTAATCAGTCTGTGATTAACTTCCATAACTTTCATACCTTTTTTGTTCATTTCCTATACTTCTACAAATAGCATAGAAAGAGTTCCCTTCCCCTATAAATGTGATTATTAGTCTGCAGTGTGCCCTTTTTCCCCTAAATTATTTCTAAGTACATATTTGTAACACTTTTCAATGACTGCCTAGTATTCTGTGAATGTGTATACTGTTACTAACTAATTCTTTTTTATTGATGGATTTACTTTTTCATTTATTGCCATTATAATCAATTTTGCAGCAAAAATTGTTAAATCTTTATTTTTTGCTAAAGATAATTTTATAGAATAAATTCTTAGGATAAGCAGTTTGCAATTTTGATAGAAGGCTTTCAAATTACTTTTTCTAAAATGTAAATATTTATACCTATAGCAATATAGGATAGAACTCATTTTTCCATACTTATGCTGATGTGTGTGATGTGTTTTTAAATTTTACCAAATTAATGATTGAAAAATGGTTCTTTGTTCTTTCAGCTTACATTTCTTTAATGATTATAAAGCTATGTATCTGTTTATCATTTACCCATATTAAAATTAGATGTCTTTTATCCTTTATTTGGTCTTGATATTTTTTAAAAAATAATGACTGTTTAGAATGGTTTGAATATGATCTTGGTAAAACACTGAATTGAACTAGATGACTGAATTTTATGGTATCCTGATTGCCTTATAATAAACCTGATAATGTGACATCATCTTCTCCAGGATAAATTCAAGTGTTACATTTCTATTTTATTGATCCTTTAACAGTTAAGGGAAGAAAGTCGGAGGCTGGCGTTGGCTGCCAAAAGAGAAAAAAGAAAGGAGAAGAGAAGAAAGAAAAAGGAAGAACAAAGAAGAAAACTAGAAGAAATTGAAGCCAAAAATAAAGAGAACTTTGAACTCCAAGCTGCTCAAGAAAAAGAAAAGCTTAAAGTTGATGGTATGTTCTCTAAATAATCATCCAATTTTTTTCATAGAATACATTCTAGTCAAAGTTATATTTAATATCAATCACATGAGGTAAAAATAGAGTTTTAACTTACTAAGCCCTTAAAGTATTTATGTGCATTTTTTTATTGATTGACTTCCTCCCTAACTATTTATTATGAAGAACTTCAAACTTATTGACAAGTCGAAATAATGAGAAAACAAGTACTGAATACATTCCACCTAGATTTACAGAACTGTTAGCATTTTTCCATATTTATTTTATTTTTTTCTCTCTAAATAACTACACATTTTTTTCTGAGACGTCTGAAAGTAAATTGTAAACATCCTGACATTGCACCTATAAGTACTTCAGCACACATTCTAAGAATGACATTTGCTTATATCATAGTAATACCACTTATAATTACTAGTTATTTTTTTAGGTATTATAAAGGGAGTTCTATAATAATCATCTATAATGATATTACAGAGTAATTCTTAATGTCATCTATATAATCCAGACCATAGTCAGATTTCCTCAAATGAAGGAGTTATTTTTAACTAGGTTATAATTAGAAGATTATTTGAGATCGAAATACAATCATTCCTTGATTTCCACAGGGGATTGGGTTTCTAGGACCCCCGTGGATACTCAAGTCTGGAGATACTCAAGTCTCTTACATAAAATGGCACAATATTTGCATATAACCTATGCACATCCTCTCATGTACTTTAAATTATCTCTAGATTACTTGGTTTTTATTTTTCTTAATATTGATCTGGGGTTGGTTAAATCCATGGATGCTGAATCCATGGATATGGAGGGCTTACTGTATAGTGGGGAGGAACTGTTGCCACTAAACCACCAAATGTGTGTGTGTGTGTGTGTGTGTGTGTGTGTGTGTGTGTATGTGTATGCAGTGTGTGTGTTTTTCAAAACTTCCCTCTCCTCCAGCCTTTTATTTTGAAAATTTCCAAACTACAGAAAAGTTCAAGTATTAATATGGTGAACACCTCTGTATTACCTACATTCTTAAAACATTTGGGCACCTGAATTTTGTCTATCTTTCTTTTTCTCTTTTTTTGAGTAGTTTGGATATAAGTTGTACACATGATGTGAAATCATCCCTAAAAACTTGAGTATGTATGTTCCAGTAACAGAACATTATTTTATATAACCACAATAACATTACACCTAATAAATTTAATAATTATATAATAATATGTAATGTGTAGTACATATTCATGTTTTCCAAATTGTCCCCAAAATATTCTTATAACTACCTGCTCTGCTTTGAATAGGACTTAGGGATAGAGAAGAGAAGAGATCAGTTATATCTACTTCATTACCAACAAATGCTGGAATAACTGATGATTTTATGTCTAATAGTAGTGAAGTAATCATATTGCGTTTTTCTTTTCTTTGCTAAATATACTCTAGAAACACTTAGAACTTGCTAATTCACTATTGCAACTTTTACAGACGAGCCAGAAGTCTTGACAGAGCCTCCAAGTGCCACAACCACTACTACCATAGGTATATCTGCAACCTGGACAACTTTGGCAGGTTCCCATGGCAAAAGAAATAATACCATAACTACAACAAGTTCAAAGAGGAAAAATAGGAAAAATAAAATTACTCCAGAAAATGTTCAAATTATATTTGATGATCCACTACCAATTTCATACAGTCAGCCAGAGAAGGTGAATGGAGAGTCCAAGAGCAGCAGTACCAGCGAGAGTGGGGACAGTGATAACATGAGGATTTCAAGCTGCAGTGATGAAAGTAGTAACAGCAATGGCAGCAGGAAGAGCGACAATCATGCACCAGCTGTGGTCACTACCACTGTGAACAGCAAGAAGCAGCCATCAGTTCTTGTTACATTTCCAAAGGAGGAGAGAAAATCTGTTTCTGGCAAGGCTTCAATAAAGTTAGTTCCAATTTTTATTTTTACTATTTATAGTTTCATCATAAAACACCTTGTTGCTGAATTTTTTTGTAAAGCAAGTGAATTAGCAACTTGCAAGATAAGGATTTTTCTTTGTGCTGGAGGCACACTTTGAATTGAATGGAAAAATAAGCTATATTTTAGGTTTTTGTATTAATGAGAGATCACATTTTTTACTATGTAATTTCTTCCTTTTGGATGTTAAACTTAACTCATAAAAAGTATTGATTGTGGTTTCACAGGGATTTTTTATTGTGATTCAACTCTGCTAAATCTGTCCCCTAGGTAGTATCTTCTTAAAATTGGCTCTTCATATTATATGCTAAGTATTGAAGAGAAGTGAAAAATGAGATCCTCATTTGTTCACCATATTTAATCTAAAAATAAATAAAATAATAAATTATGTAATAGATTACTTTTATCATTTAAAATTTTTACATTTCTATATTTAATGTACTTTTCCTCCTTCTATTAAAGATTGTCAGAGACTACCAGTGAAGGGACCAGTAATTCTCTATCCACTTGCACAAAATCTGGTCCATCTCCTCTTTCCTCTCCAAATGGGAAGTTAACAGTAGCAAGTCCTAAGCGTGGGCAAAAGAGGGAAGAAGGATGGAAAGAAGTTGTAAGAAGGTGAGTAATTGTTTCTTTAATTTTTTTTTCTCATTCTTTTTATGTTCTATATATCATAGCGGTGAAGTGTTGTTTACTTTACAATTCCCTCTCCTATTCTAAAGGTTGCAAACAAACTGTTGGCTCAAGGCTAAATCTGGCCAACAGAGACAAGCTACGCCACATTTTAGATGAATAAAAATTATATATTAATACTTTAAAAATTGCAAGATTTTACCATGAGTATTAGAGTTTCTGAAGAACTAGTTTAGATTGTATCTTATTCAACTTCGTAATCTCAGAGCCCACGTTAGTGTATCACATAAGCCACTTGTAAACAAACATTTGAGTAAGTACTGGTTTTAAATTATTGATCTAATCCAGTTTTTAATCATGGCATACTTTTAGGGTTTCAGGATAAAAATATTTTATTTTGCTTAGGATTTTTAAAACATGTATCAAAGAGTAGGAGTGCAATATCCCCAAAACTTAAAAGGAAATAAGGTACCTCAACCCCAGAAAGGATGTAATCCATTGTACTCTTTTATTTTGTTTTGTTTGTTTGTTTGTGTTTTTTTAAGACAAGGTCTTCTCTGTTGCCCAGGCTCGAGTACAGTGGTTTGATCATAGCTCACTGTAACCTCGAACTCTGGGGCTTAAGCCATCCTCACCTCCTGAGTAGCTAGGACCATAGGCGCACACCACCACGCCCAGATAATGTTGTTTAAAGAAAAATTTTTTAAATTAGAGATGGGGTCTTGCTGTGTTGCCCAGGCTGGTTTCAAACTCCTGGCCTCAAGTGATCCTCCTTCCTCAGCCTCCCAAAGTGCTAGGGATTATTGGCATGAGCCACACTCCCAGCCTCATTATAACTCTTTGATAACTTATTTTAAAGAACTTCCCAATAAATCCATTAAAAAACTAAGCTTTTGATTATTTGAAACGAGCAATAATGAACCAAACTTATTACTGTTAATCCCCAAATACACTGTCCAATTTTACATATATATAAAAAAAGCATATATATAAATGACCAAACCCTGTTCTGCCATAGCTGTCTTTACCTCAGTCTCTCGTGTACACACACACACACACGCACACGCACACGCACACTCATTTATATACACACTCTATTTAACTAATTGAAATCATATCATCAGAGTATTCTCTGTACAAGAGTAAGATAATTTAGTTTTTCTATATGCATTTAATATGGTGATATATAAGAAATTCTTAACTAATTTGGAAATAATAAGGATCATTGGCTGATCGTGCCCTTTAGGGAAAAAAGAGTTGTCAAGAAACTTAGTTCTGTATATAAAATGGCTGAGATCATGCCTTACTTTTTTAAAAATATGATGTATTAATTTAATACTTCATCTGCCATTCTAAATAATTTACTTATTTGTTAAAGCATAAATGATTCTCTTTGAGAACTATGCTATATTTCTTTTAGAAGTATTCTTTTATTGGCTTATCAGAGATTTGTATCTACCTTTTCTGGACCTGAATGTTTAAAACTAAAATGTAATTTTTTAGTGTTTTGTTTTTTAAAAATTCTAGTAGGCTTTTCTGTTTCCTCACCTTACTAAATGTCCTTTAGTAAGTTTTCATATTTGTGGATAGTCATTTTAATGCCGCTAGAGGAAGGAAGGGAAATGATAAATTTTTAATGTCATTCTTTCAGTTATGTATTAGAGGATAAAAAGGAGAATGTGAGTAAAACACCAAAAATGTACCCACGAGAAGCTTTCTTTTGACTCTTTGGGGCTAGATTAAATGCTCTGACCAGTGTGTCTTTATGATACCCTCGTGACATGGTGGTGTAGTTTTTTTTTTGTTTTGTATCTACATAGTTAATGTATGTGAGCAGGAACTCATGCCTATCTTATTTGCCATTAGTTTTTGCATTAGCACAGTGCATGCCTACGTAGTATGTGCTTTACAGATATAAGTGAAGGATAATAATCAAGAAAGCAAACAATGTTTGATAATGAGAGGAGATGCTATGTAAAATTTGTCTCTACCTGTCTGTCTATTGCTCCCAGTTGCCTTTTGTCTCTTCATCTAGATTAAGAGTAGATAAAAGAGGCTTATTTAACAGTAATCTATTCTGTATTTATAGAAAAACATTTTGGTAATACTTTTTCCTCTTTTTAAAGTCACAACTACTAATATTAATGATTTACCTTAATTTATCTTTACTACTTTTAAATAGGTCAAAGAAAGTATCTGTTCCATCAACTGTGATATCCAGAGTGATTGGAAGAGGAGGCTGTAATATCAATGCTATTCGGGAGTTCACTGGTGCACACATTGATATCGATAAGCAGAAAGACAAGACAGGAGACCGGATAATAACTATAAGGCAAAACTTTGTCTCTTAATGTTTTCTTCCTTTCTGTTGTATTGCACTATAGCTTAATGAAATATATCCATTTGCATTTTCAATGGAACTTTGTGTTTAATACTATACTTTTTTTAAATGGGAGTTTTATTAGTGTTTGAGAAGATAACCTTTACAGTTTCTTTTTTTTTTTGTTAATATACTCTTGTGAAGTGTTTTAGAGGGTTTTATGGGACATTTGTATGTGTGCATGTGGCAAAAGTTTAGATCATCTTTTCTATATATAAACTGTTCATATAACATTCTTAAAAATTTGTTCTGAGACTTCTAAGGAGTTTCTAACACATTTTAAGTGTGAGTTTTTATCTTTCTCTCATATTAGCCTTTGAGATTTGTTATTCTTAGATTGTCTCTTTAGAATTGAGCTCAATAATAGATTTAACTCTGAATTGAAAATTTAACTTATCTTGAATAACTCACCTAATGTGTCTGTGCCTGATTATCCATAAAATAAAAATGATACTCTAAGAAATCACAAGGTTGTAAGAAGCTGTATTTAATTACCTTAAAGTTAATTTAAGTTCCTTTGAAAGAGTTTCATGCATTTTTAAGTGGCAGTTATAAGTCTGTTTGTGAGAGGCAGGTGCCCCTTTACAGTATATTTGAGGGCTTATAGTTACGTCCTCCCTCAAAAGTAAGGAGGCAGTTAACTATCATGTTTGTATTCCTACTCATTGTTGTCTTCTTTGTCTTGTTTTTCCCTGGGATAGTTGGGTAGTTACAACCTGCCTTATTTAGAAAAGAGGGAAGTAGATAGTCTTTATGGGTAATTTTTCCCTTGGGTTTCTGAAAGGCTTTCTTTGCAATCATATATTTTCCTAGCGATCCAACACTAGGGTTTGATGTTACAATGGCTATTGTTGGCATTATCAGGATTCCTCCCTCATTTTGAGACATCTTCCCAGAGGGGTTATAATAATTATCGTACAGTGGCTCACACCTGTAATCTCAGCGCTTTAGGAGACCGAGGCAGAAGGATTGCTTGAGGCCAGGAGTTTGAGACCAGCCTGGGCAACATAAATGAGACCTTGTCTGTACAAAAAATTAAAAAAATTAGCAGGGCATGGTGGTGCATTCCTGTAGTCTTAGCCACTCAGAAGGTTGAGGCATGAGGATTGCTTGGGCCCTGGAGTTCAAAGTTGCATTGAGTTGTGGTCATGCCAGTGCACTCCAAAAAATAAAAAAAATAAAATAATAATCACCCAACCAATAGAGAAACTGTTAATGAATATGTAGTAGATGGAGCCATCTCAGATGCCAGGATTTAAAATAAAATACTGTTTTCTTACTTGGTTGTATTATTTTCCTTGTTTCCTTATATTGTTTTTATTATTGATCAACTCTTTTTTGAGGGGGACAGAGTCTCACTCTGTCGTCCAGGGCTAGAGTGCAGTGGCGTCAGCCTAGCTCGCAGCAACCTCAAACTCTTGGGCTCAAGTGATCCTCCTGCCTCAGCCTCCCGAGTAGCTGGGACTACAGGCACGTGCCACCATGCCTGGCTAATTTTTTCTGTATGTTTTTAGTTGTCCGGTTAATTTCTTTCTATTTTTTAGTAGAGACGGTGTCTCACTCTTGCTCAGGCTGGTCTCGAACTCCTGACCTCAAGCTATCCTCCCGCCTCGGCCTCCCAGAGTGCTAGGATTACAGGCGTGAGCCACCGCACCCGGCCTTGATCAACTCTTTAACTTTCAGTAATGTTATAGATTACATAGACTTTTATGTGCAGTTTTTCTAACTGTAATGTATTTTATAGTAGGAAAATGGTTTCCTAGTCTAAGGAAACAATCATATAGTGAAGTTTTAGAAAATCATTGACTAGTCCTCTAAAAAATACAGTGTTAATGCAGGACAGCTTATAGCTTTGTTTCCAAAATACCTCAAGAATGGTAGGAAAATTGCAGATTTACTTTTGTTATGTGTTCTCTATATGTATATACACACATGCTTGAGCACATACACACAGGAGAATGTAGGCTTTACATATTTAAAAGTAGGGGAAATTCGACCTAATTTTTTTTTGTTTGCTCAACTTATAGGGGTGGCACTGAATCGACAAGACAAGCAACTCAGTTGATCAATGCTCTGATCAAGGATCCAGACAAAGAAATTGATGAACTTATTCCAAAGAATCGTTTGAAAAGCTCCTCAGCAAATTCCAAAATAGGGTCATCAGCACCTACCACCACTGCTGCTAACAGTTCCCTAATGGGGATTAAAATGACGACTGTAGCTCTGTCATCAACATCTCAAACTGCCACAGCACTCACTGTGCCTGCAATTTCTTCTGCATCCACTCACAAAACCATTAAGAACCCAGTGAATAATGTGAGGCCTGGTTTTCCAGTTTCTCTTCCATTAGCATATCCTCCACCACAGTTTGCACATGCTTTGCTTGCTGCTCAGACTTTCCAGCAGATCCGTCCACCAAGGTTGCCCATGACCCACTTTGGAGGTACTTTTCCACCAGCTCAATCCACTTGGGGTCCTTTTCCTGTCAGGCCTTTGAGCCCTGCCAGAGCTACTAACTCGCCTAAGCCTCACATGGTGCCTCGCCATAGCAATCAGAATAGCAGTGGTTCTCAGGTGAATTCAGCAGGTTCTTTAACTTCAAGTCCCACAACTACAACCAGTTCATCAGCTTCAACGGTGCCTGGTACATCTACAAATGGCGGTCCAAGTTCACCTTCTGTTAGAAGGCAGCTTTTTGTCACAGTTGTGAAGACATCCAATGCCACCACCACAACAGTCACAACCACAGCAAGCAACAATAGCACTGCACCCACAAATGCCACATATCCTATGCCTACTGCCAAAGAACACTATCCAGTATCATCCCCATCTTCCCCATCACCGCCAGCCCAGCCAGGAGGGGTTTCTAGAAATAGCCCTTTGGATTGTGGATCAGCATCTCCAAATAAAGGGGCAGCTTCTGAACAGGAAGCAGGTAGTCCACCAGTAGTAGAAACAGCAAACAATAGACCTCCACACAGCAGCAGTTCTTCTGGGAGTTCATCAGTTCATTCTACTCAGCAACAACCTCCGGGATCTGTTTCTCAGGAGCCAAGACCACCTCTTCAGCAGTCTCAGGTTCCTCCCTCGGAAGTTAGAATGACTGTTCCTCCTTTAGCAACAACAAGTTCTGCTCCAGTGGCGGTGCCTTCTACTGCCCCAGTGACTTACCCTATGCCTCAGACACAAATGGGATGCTCCCAGCCTGCTCCTAAAATGGAAACCCCTCCTATTAGACCACCCTCTCATGGCACAACTGCCCCTCACAAGAATCCAGCTCCAGTGCAAAATTCATCTGTTGCAGTCCTCAGTGTCAATCACATTAAAAGACCTCACAGCGTTCCCTCTTCTGTTCAGCTACCTTCAACCTTAAGTACACAAAGTGCTTGTCAGAATTCAGTA
This sequence comes from Varecia variegata, assembly GCA_028533085.1. Classification (NCBI taxonomy): domain Eukaryota; kingdom Metazoa; phylum Chordata; class Mammalia; order Primates; family Lemuridae; genus Varecia; species Varecia variegata. The sequence continues at coordinate 14,088,255 of CM052449.1, read as the reverse complement.
CATCCAGCAAATAAGCCTGTTGCTCCCAATTTCAGTGCCCCCTTACCATTTGGGCCCTTTAACACATTGTTTGAAAACAGCCCTACTTCTGCTCATGCCTTTTGGGGAGGATCTGTTGTTTCATCTCAGTCAACACCAGAATCTATGCTATCAGGAAAATCCTCGTATTTGCCAAATTCAGATCCTTTACATCAGTCTGATACTTCCAAAGCTCCAGGTTTTAGACCACCATTACAGAGACCCTCTCCAAGTCCCTCAGGTGAGTTTATATTTTCTTAATTCTGGAGTTGCTCATTTATAGAGATGATGTGAAAATTCTTGGTCATTTTCTAATATTTTTACTCTATGGGTGATATGGACAGAGATTGTTGTATTCAGTTAACTCAAGTGCTATTGTATTATGTGTGTTTAGTATGGTGGATTTTTTTAATCTTTCAAAAGCTACAGTAGATTTTTCTTGAATTACCTATAAATAAGATTTTTTAAAATCAGGTATATATTTCTCTCTTGAAATAAAAAAGTCTCTTATGTTTATTAATTTAATAAAGTAATGCCACCAAAAGTTTGCTTTTATTTCAAAATCAAAATAGCTAACAAAGATTTTTAAAATTCGATTTCATTTCTGATTGTCTTTTTTGTTTTTAAAATAATGAAAAAATATAGAGCTACATAGTCTCATGGTAGCCACTAGCCATCTGTGCTATTTAAATTTAAATTAATAAAAATTAAATGAAATAAAACATGTATCTTCTTAGTCAAACTAGTCATATTTCAAGTGTTTAATAAACACTTGTGACTAGTGGCTACCATATGGGACAGCAAAGATGTAGAACATTTCCAATATCATAGAAAGTTCTATTGGACAACACTGATTCATAGAGGATCTAAAGATATTCTGATTATAGGCTGTGCTTTTTGTTTGGCTTTTTACTTTGAAATATTTTTGGATTTGTAGGAGAGTTCTTCTATAATTTCACCAGGTTCCCCTAATGTAAATATCTTATATAACCATGATATATTTTAAAACTAAGGAATTGATATTGGTAGAGTACTACAAACTAGACTATAGATTTTATGCAGATTTCACCAGTTTTTCCAAAAATGTCCTTTTTCCGTTGCAGAGTCCAATCCAGGATGCCAGTTTGCATTTAGAACTATTATGTTTTAATATGAACATTTCAAGTAATTAAAGACAGTCCATGCAAGAGGCTGACACACTATGGTTATTATGCTGCCTGTTTTTATGCTTTTAAACTTTGAAACAAAAAATTTTTAATATGCGACAAAAATATGAAATTCAAAGACAAAATATGAATTTCAATGTTTATAAATAAAGTTTTAATGAAACACAGCTATGCCCATTTCTTTATATATTATATATGGCTGCATTCTTGCTATAATGACAGAATTGAATAGTTGGAACAGAGACCATGTGAGCTGCAAAACCTAAAACATTTAGTATTTGGCCCTTTTAGGGAAAGGTTGCCAACCCCTGAGTTGCGTTATTTGAGATATGACATTCTGGGACCAAAATTTCCAAGTTTAATGGCAACTAGATATTTTTACTTATTTCTATAGCATGTAAATAAAATTTAACAAACATAGTAAATATTTCTTTGCTAGAAGTTGATAGAAATATTTATGCATGCTTTCAAAAACAGTTTCTCTTGAGTACTGAAACAACAGAATCAATATAATTGGATTTTAAAAGATCATGCTTTCATTTTTATAATTGTTGGAATTTAGTGAAAATACTTTGCCTTTCCAAAAATGTGATAATCTAAGTATATTGAGAATGGCTAAAATCAAGATTTAAAGAATAATGAAATAAACTCTTATTTTGTGTAAATGTATAGAAAAAATGCCAGCTGTATTAAGAGAAGTGAGGTTTTTTGGGAGGTGTGTAGTTGATTAGAGCCAAAATTAGCATTGAAGTTTAAATTAAGAGTCAATTACTTGATTCAGGTCATTTAGAATTAGAAATATTCATCTTTACTTTTATTACATAGGAAGCATCTCTTATTTTCTCCTAAGATATACTAAGATATATATAAGATCTCTTATTTTCTCTTCAAGATATACTAATTTTCATTTCTCTCTACTTTTTCTAATTCATTTTGTGTTCCATGCATGTTTTTATTTAGACTCAGATTTCATTTTGAAAATTTTTAAGCCACATAAAAATTTGAGGAACAGAATAAACAGCATAGTAAATACCTGTATACTCCCTCACTTACGTTCTCCTCTTGTTAACATCTTTTCAAACTCTCCTTCTTTGTCCTTCACCTTCCCTTCCTTCCTCCCTCCTCTCTTCCTCTTTTGCTGCTGCTCGCTTTCCTTTCTGTCTCCTCTCTTCTTTCTTTTCTGCCTTTCCTCTCCTCTTTCCTTCTTTGTCTTTCCTCCTTCTCCCCCCACTTTCTATCCATATCTCTATTTTCTTTTCCTTCCTACCTTTCATCAAATAATGAAAAGGTAGGTTTTAAACATTATGATACTTTACCCCTACATACTTTGGTGTAGGCATTTTCCCAATGTTTCCCTTCATAGCTACACCGTCATTACTACACTCAAGAAAATCAGAATTAATTTGGTAGTAATACCCAACATAAAATACCATTATCCCAAATATATCCTTTATGCCTTTGTCTTTGCCTTTTTTCTTTGATCTAAGATTCAATCAAATTTTATGCATTCCTTTTGCGTGCCCCCCCAGCCTCTGGGGTCTAAAGTATCCCACTACCTTCTTCTACAGTTCTTGACATTATTAAGTCCTTTGAGAAGTCTAACTGTCCTTAACAGATGTTTTCAGATTCAGCTGTTTTCTCAATCCATGATTAGATCCAGGTCGAACATTTCTGGAAGGAGCATCATATAGGCAATGTTTTGAACCTCAAACTGCATTATATCAGAAGACACTCAGTGAAAGATTGTCCTACTATTGGCCATGGAAAGCATGACCACTTGGTTAAGATGCTAATCATCAGGTCTCTCCATTATAGAAGCATATCTACAGGTTTTTTTCCTCCTATAGTTTTTTAAAATTAAATTTTTATACAACTGTTTGGGCCTTGAACATTTAAGTTACAACATTGATATTAAATCTAAATGTATTCTATAATAGCTAATAAAAGAGCAAATGTAAAAATATTTTCCTTGATAATTATTGCTTTTATAGTAATATTTATGAAACGGAGAAAGGACAAATCAATGAACTGAAAGAAGTAACCAAGGAGAAATTTTTTTAACAATCTAAAATAGTTTTGGATATATTTTGGGCCTCTTAGAATTTTAGGTTTATATAATTATTTCTCCTAGGGGTAAGCATTTAAATGACAGTGATCTTCTACATTACAGGTATTGTCAATATGGACTCACCATATGGTTCTGTAACACCTTCTTCTACACATCTGGGAAACTTCGCCTCAAACCTTTCAGGAGGTCAGATGTATGGACCTGGGGCACCCCTTGGAGGAGCACCGACAGCTGCTAACTTTAACAGACAACATTTTTCCCCACTTAGTTTGTTGACTCCGTGTTCATCAGCATCAAATGGTGAGTATTATATGCCATAATTCCATAAGAAGAGCTTGCATATATATTTTCTTAAAAACAAAAGGTTTTATGTATTTTAATGTGTTTGGGACTTTTAATCCTCATTATAATTTTAATATTGGTAAAAATATAATTTGTACTCTTGGCAGTTGCTGGAATTTCAAAAGAATTTCAACGTTTTTAAATTATTGGAAACAACCTAGGTTATATCAAACCTAGAATATTATATTGAAGTTTTTTTTAATAGGGATCATTTTTTTTTTTGAGGGAAAAATATCCTCATACCTCTTCTTAAATTACATTTACTTTTTATTTGAGAATACAGCTACCAAGGATAAGGATTTCTAGCCTTTAGTTTAAATATGCTTTTTGTCCACCTTTAAATCTCATCTACATAAACATCACAACTGATTTCACATTATCAGATGTGTGTTTTTAACTAATCAGACTTTTGAAACAGTGATAGATTTTCAAACCAAGGAAGATCAGTCACCGATAGGGAATTCAACTTGAATTAAGAGAATTCTATAGTCAGGCTGGGTTGGTTTGTTTTTGACATAAAGACATAAAATTGCTTACTTCTTAAGGAAACTGTAATAAGAATCTATTTTTGTGTGTATGTGTGATGTGAGTCAGAGTCTCGTTTTGTTGCCCTGGGTAGAGTGCAGTGGCATCATGGCATCATCGTAGCTCACTGCAACCTCAAAGTCCTGGGCTCAAGCGATCCTCCTCCCTCAGCCTTCCAAGTAGCTGGGACTACAGGCGTGCACCACCACACCTGAATACTTTTTCCATTTTTTTGTAGAAATGGGGTCTTGCTCTTGCTCAGGCTGGTTTCAAATTCCTGAGCTCAAGCAATCCTCCTGCCTCGGCCTCCCAGAGTGCTAGGATTACAGGCACGAGCCACTGCGCCCAGCCCAAAGAATCCATTTTTATGGATGAAACTATCAAATTTCATCTAGCAGTGCTAGAACAGGTAATAGCGAACCTGATTAATGGAATGAAAGAGTAAATAAATTTAAATATTTTAGAGACATATCAAAATACATTGCCAGTTAAAGCATGAGGTAATTTGTAGCCTACAGTGAATTTATATATTGTATAGTTTTTCTTGTGTTTGTCAAATAATGACAGTCACATAGAATATTAATTATCTTTGCATGGGTGCCCCTAAATGAGAGGGAAGTGGTTTTAATAAAGATTCAAATTCAAAGTGAATGTTAAAGCTAGGCACCCTGGCACACACCTATAGTACCAGCTATTCAGGAGGCTGAGCTGGGAAGATTGTTTGAGGCTGTAGTGCACAATAGTCACTCTTGTGAATAGCCAATGCACTCTCGCCTGGACAACATAGTGAGACCCGGACTCTAAAAAAAATTTTTTTTAAGTGACTCATAAAAATATAGAAACATTTCAGAAATAGTATACCAGTAGGAGAAGAAAAAATAATCTATGGCAATTCTCATTGGAGATGTTTTATGTATCTTTGAAAAAGGTTAAAAATTTCTCAGGAGTCATAATTGAGATGAAGGGAATATAAATTAACAGTATTGTGTAGCCCAGCTTATTTAAACATGAACCATTAAATAGAATACTTAAACTGAATATAACTCTAAGGAATAAATAGCTGGTTATCACATTTTAGTCCTAAATATCTGGTAAAGTTTATAGCCTCAGTTATTTAAAGTTGTATTCAATACAAGTTTCTGTATGCTAGATGGATATGGATAATCATTTTATTTATTTAATAAATTAAGATTGACAGCTATACATTGAAGAATGGAAGGTAATTCAGTCTGTATTAAAGATTGGTATTGTATCCTATTCAGTGGTCTCTCTCTTTAGGGACATAAATTTGAAGAGATTTTAGGGTGAATGTGACAATAATTTTTAAAACCTAAGAGAAAAGTTAAATAGGATTACCAAAGCACTCTTTATAACTGCTAACTACATGTTAAACTAATAATAATTTGGTGAATGTTTAAGTACTATTCAAGTTAGTCCCGCACTCATGGCTTTGTCACTACAATCCTATAAACAGTTAAGTGAGCTTAGGTATATCACTTTGGTGAACATCAACTTTCTGATTTGTAATATCCTCCACACAGGATTAATAAATGAGATAATGTACATGTTATCTGCTGATGTTACTGGGTTTTTTTTTTTCCATTTTGACGATAAAGATGAAGGTGATGATAGTGACAGTAAAAAGTCCTGTTTTCTAATAGTTTTAGAAATTTGTCACTATGTATAATGATTGTTGTATTGAAACCAAGAAGAAAAAAAGAAAAGTAGAAATGTGCTACTATATAGTGACACCTGGCAAAGGAAAGAGTAAAAGATGATTTAAGAGCTATAGCTAAGTCTTGCATATAGTCAAGACTAATGGAATGGAAAGAGGAATAGACATTTTTATAAATAGCCACTGATTAAAAAGTCTGAAATGCATTATATTGTTAGGATGACTTTATTCTGCATAGTTTTTCTTACGTTCTTAAAATTTTTATCCCTAAGTATGTAACAGATTTGAGGCAGTGTCTTCTGTGTTGAACTGAAACTAAACCATCATAGGAATGAACATTTTCCTTCAAATGTCTACTTATGGGTGATTTATATTCACCTATTTATATATAAAAACAAATATGGTTTTTGATTTTCATGTTCATAAAAAATAGGAAAAAAGGAATTAAAATTGCAACATTATTGTTCATTGATAAGTGTTACCTGAAATTTTTTGATAGTTAATCTTAAAAAGAGAATGAATTTGCAGAGCAGAGAATGCTTTTAAGTACAGTTGACCCTTGAACAACATGGGTTTGAACTGTGCTTCACTTATACGCGGATTTTTAAAAATAAATATAGTAGGTCCTCTGAAGGGGCAGGTTCCACGACTGAAAATACAATATTCACAGAACGCTGTGTGTGTGGAGGACCAGCTTTCCTTATTCATGTGTTCTGCAGGTCTTACTTGAGGGACTTGCACATGCACAGATTTTGGTATCCATGGTAGCCCTGGAACCAGCCCCTTGCAGATTCTGAGCGGGGCTGGTTCCAAAAACATACTTATTGATATCATTGTTTATTACTCTAGTAACACGTTATTTCAGAAACTCTTGGATAAAATTCACAAGTATGACAGGTTGTTTTCCCAAGGTTTTGGTGTGTGCCTTTATTGCAAAAGTATTGTGCTTTTTGTAATAATGCAACCAAATTAGGTTAGGTTTTTGAATACCTGCTTTTTAATATGTTGCTACATTGTTGATACAGGATGTCATTGAGGCCATTAAAACTGCTTTCATTGTTGCTACCTTCTAACAACTTTTTTGTTACAGAAAATTTCAAACCTATAGAATAGTTCAAGGAATATCCATATTCCCTTCACTTAAATTTACCAATTATTTAAAATATTTTGCTGGCCGGGCACGGTGGCTCACACCTGTAATCCTAGCACTCTGGGAGGCCAAGGCGGGTGGATTGCTCGAGGTCAGGAGTTCGAGACCAGCCTGAGCAAGAGTGAGACCCCCGTCTCTACTAAAAAATAGAAAGAAATTATCTGGTCAACTAAAATAAATAAAAATATATATATATATATATATATATATATATATATATAGAAAAAATTAGCCAGGCATGGTGGCGCATGCCTGTAGTCCCAGCTACTCGGGAAGCTGAGGCAGTAGGATTGCTTAAGCCCAGGAGTTTGAGGTTGCTGTGAGCTAGGCTGACGCCACAGCACTCACTCTAGCCCGGGCAACAAAGCCAGACTCTGTCTCAAAAAAAAAAAAAAAAAAAAATATTTTGTTGCATTTATTTTCTCCTACTTTTTTGTTGTTGAACCATTTGAAAACAAGGTGCAGATATGATACTTAAGATCTAAAAACATTCATGACTTAAGAATATGGACATTTTCTTATATAACCATAACATCATTATCAAATACCTAATAGATTAATGTTAATTCTGTAATAATCATCTGATATACATACCATATTAAAATATCCCCAATTGTCCCAAGACATTTTTTATAGATTTTCCCTTCTTGAACCAGGAACCTTCAGACTTCACATATCGTATTTGATTGTTTCTCTCAGTTCTAACTTTTTTGTAGAAATTTTAAACTTGCAAGAGTAGCACAGAGAACCCTTGTATATTTTTCCCAGACTGACCAATTGATAATGTGTTACTACATTCTTCCCTTCTCCCACATGTATCCCTGTGTGTGTAAAATTATTTTTTTTTCTGAAAATTATATTTAATTCCCGTATTTCTTTAGTCTCAAACAATCTGGAGCTATTCTCTCAGGCTGCATCTTTCTAAAAAGACTTTTCTTTTGAAGACTTTAGGCCAGCTGTTTGCTAGAATGCCTCTTAATTTTTTTTTCCTACTATTTCTTCCTGATTAAATTTAGGGTGTGTTTAATGCACAGTGAAATAAACCATAAGGAAAGTACAATGTAATTTTACTGTAGGTGGAATATTTTTTTTAATTTGTAAGTCATATTGCTCTTTCAGTTTTAACTCTGGACCCTGTTACCATTTCTAAACTGAGGTGAATTTACCATAATGTCAATGGAGCTAAAGCTTTAGGGCACTTCATTTGTATGGGCCCCTTCCAAGGTGCTGTACATGATTTTTTATTTGTAATTTTGCATTCTTTTTCTAAAATGTTTCCCCAAATTGTATAAGGTTAAGGCCACACAAAATGTAGCTCTGCCCCATCCTCTAAAATCTGTTTCTTCTCTAACATATAGGCTGGATTATAATAAAATAACATGGCAGAATTAAATTTTGCCTTTTTTGTCTAATTAATTATAAAACAGATGAGGAAAGTATGTCAGTTAGGGTCTTTTCATGACAAAGAATATAGACCCACCCAAGGCATCTTAAGGTAAATGGTGTTTACTATAAGGCTATACAGGACCATCTTTAGAACCATCCAGGACTTAGGGATACCTGGTTTCTCCATCTGTCTCTTACAGCAGGGGTCCCCAATCTATAGTGAGTTGTATAACTACTTTATTATATATTACAATGTAATAATCATAAAAATAAAGTCCACAATAAATGTAATGTGCTTGAATCATCTGGACACCACCACCCTCTCAGTCCCATGGAAAAATTGTCTTCCATGAAAACAGTGCCTGGTGCCAAAAAGGTTGGGGGCCCGCTGTCTTTGAGAATTTCTGGTCTGTTTCTTGTGAATCTCTTTCAGTCTGCTCTCTTTACGCCTAGACTGCTTCATCTCATCTTACATATGGTGCTCAGTGGTTCAACTTCATAGTTACTTAAACCAGTTTTTCTCTGTTTATCAATTGCCCCTTCCTGAATGAAGAATGTAATTGGCTCAGTTCATATGTTCAGGTCAGGCCGTGTCAGTCATAGATTACTGGCTAGCCTAAAATGGATCATTCTTGGATCGGTACCTATTCTTAGGTCCAGTGGGCATGCAGGAAGGGAGCCGAAAACAGGGTCATCTGATAAAAACTATGGCTAGTGAAGTGGCAAAATCTATGAAAAGGGTAAATCTGAAGTGGGCCAAGTCAGCAGGCAAGGCCAGTTATTGTGTTCACTTAAATAGAATGTTAAGGGTTGTTATTTTGCTTTGCTTGTTTTTAGAAGGATATACAGGAAAGGAAAGGAAAGGAAAAGTGATCCAACACAGAGGTTAGGGCAGTCTCCTAGGGTAGAGTTCATTTGTTCTTCCTTCTTTCCTTCCTTCCTGCCAGTGGGTTGGTTTTTCTCAGGGATTTAAGTGTGCCTTTCAAAATGTTTTAAGAAAAATACCATAAACTTTTATTATTTATCACTTGTGTTTACATGTTCTTGTGTTCCTTGTAGTTTTATTTAGCCTTTTCTGAAATATTCTTTTACTTTTAATACCTCCCTAATTTTTGTCTTGTTTTCATTTTTACTAATTCTGAATTGTGCTGTTCTTTCATCTTTCTCTTTTAGTTCATTTTGGAATTTCAGGTTATTGCTTTCTTTCTGGAGTGATTTGATTGTCTATAGGGATGCTATAGGTCTATTTCTCTTTTATTTAATAGGTTTATATGGAATTTAACTGTAGTTCTATTCTGTGTTTTTAGGTGAAATGAATTTGCCTGAACTTTCAGAAGGGATAAATGGATCAGGATATCTTTTATAGTTTAAAGGCTCTAGAATTTCTGTTTTGTTGTTTTTGGAAGTATGCAAAAAATACGGCCTTGTACTTTATTAAATCTCCAGCTTTGTTGTCCATACTTACCCCCACTGCTTCCTTTCCTATTTTTGGCAGGATCTGCTTTTTGCCTTGCTTCTGTTATCCTTTTCCTGCTCAATTTGGATTCTGTTCCCAGAAGTTTCTGATTTATCATTATGGGGTTTTGTCCCAGGAAGGTGGCTTCAGAAGTTAGTTTTGAGGGTTCATAGGGCCCATGGTGTTTTGGCTTCTTCAGACCTTATTGTATACTCCTTGCATAGCCAGTACTTAGCACTCTGGGAGGCCAAGGCAGGAGGATTGCTTGAGGCCAGGAGTTCAAGACTAGCCTGAGCAAGAACAAGACCCTGTCTCTACAAGAAATAGAAAAATTATCCTGGACGGACAACTAAAAATAGAAAAACTTAGCCAGGCATGGTGGCACATGCCTGTAGTCCCAGGTACTCAGGAGGCTGAGGCAGGAGGATTGCTCAAGCCCACCAGAAGTTTGAAGTTGCAGTGAGCTATGATGACGCCACTGCACTGTAGCCCCTATGACAAAGCAAGACCCTGTCAAAAAAAAAAAAAAATTTAATTAGTTCAGTGGTTTATTACATGCGTAGTTGACTACTTTGCAGCATTGATATTACATTCTACCTCCTACCTCATGAACTTTAGCCAGATTTTAAATGTGCATAACTTATTACTTAACCATTACTTTTATATTTGTTTTTTCTGAGAGAATGCATATTTAAGATGTCTTCAGAATTTGGTCTTAAGATTTGGTATATTTCAGAATAGCTAGAAGAATTTGAATGGATTTAACATAAAGAAAAGACAAATATTTAAGGTGATAGATATCCCAAGTACACTGGTTTGATTTTTACAAATTAATATGATGTAGTTAAATTATCACATGTACCTGAAATTATGTACATCTATTATGCATCAATTGTTTTAAGTTTTTTAAAAAAGAATTTAAGATTTGGTTTGTAAAATTACATGTTCTATAAATGATCTATTTCTATTTCAAAATATCTTTTCTCCAGATTCTTCTGCACAGTCAGTACCCTCTGGAGTTCGTGCACCATCTCCTGCCCCTTCATCAGTACCTTTAGGGTCAGAAAAGCCCAGCAACGTCTCTCAGGACAGGAAAGTTCCAGTCCCTATTGGGACTGAACGTTCTGCACGTATCAGGCAAACTGGAACTTCAGCTCCATCTGTTATTGGGAGTAATTTGTCTACATCAGTAGGGCACAGTGGCATCTGGTCCTTTGAAGGGATTGGTGGCAATCAAGGTAGGATATGCACTTAACTATTAATGTAAACAGTATTTACCTTTTGTAGTCATTTTAAAAAGATCTATATTCCTATTTTTTTGTTTTGACTAATCACTTCTTTTTAAGAGTTCTGTTCCCATGTTATTTCTACCATTACATTTATTTATGATTGCTTTCTGAAAGTGCTCTAATACAAGCATATTCTTGTTTTCATTTCATCGTATTAAGAAGATGTTAACATTTTCTTTGAGGCACTTTAGGTTTTATCTTAGCTTTCTGTGTGTGTGTTGTAATACCAAGTGTTTAGATCGTTTTATCATTATGTTCAAACATGGAAATACAGCTGTAAATATATAAAAATAGGCCATTATTCTGAAATAATTCACAATTCAATGTGGAAAATAATAGAAAAATAGAAAATATTTTATTTTACTGTCCTTTAAGTATCACCAATTTTTGTTTCTACCTCTTTGTTTTCCCTCAGACAAAGTAGACTGGTGTAACCCTGGGATGGGAAATCCTATGATTCATAGACCAATGTCTGATCCAGGAGTATTTTCACAGCATCAAGCAATGGAGCGAGATAGTACAGGAATTGTAACTCCTTCTGGTACATTCCATCAACATGTTCCTGCAGGCTATATGGACTTTCCTAAAGTTGGGGTAATGCTCATTTAAATAATCACTGTCATTATTTATATGTCCCGATTTTGTCCCAGTTATTTAGGGGGAGGGATTTTTTTTTTTAACCAAAATATTTTGGAGGTAGTATGCTTATATATAATCTGTTGTTAAATCATATAATGGAAAATAATTTTGAGATTCTTTAGATAACTAACACATTCCCAAAATGAGGTGAAGTTTCAAACATTAATTTTCAGCCTGTTGATTATATTAGGAAAAGTGAACAGTGAATTGAATGTTAATCTTTGTTTTTTCCTTTTTTAAGGGTATGCCTTTTTCTGTATATGGGAATGCAATGATTCCTCCAGTAGCACCTATCCCTGATGGTGCTGGAGGACCCATATTTAATGGCCCTCATGCTGCGGACCCCTCTTGGAACTCACTGATAAAGATGGTTTCAAGTTCCACGGAAAATAATGGCCCTCAAACGGTAAGGAATTCAGTGAACAAACATTTAGTGTCTATGAAATGCACAGACAGGTAGGATATGGGTAAATCCTGATAGAAAGAAAGCGTGGTGAATATGGGCAGTTAAAGAAATTGAGGGAAATTTAATATAGCTGAAATATAGCAGAGGGATTTGGGAAATGGTACCAAAGGTAGTGGTTTGGTGCTAAAATTATGAAAGGCATTATATATTCTATTGGGTAGCAGATAGTACGTTAAAGATTTTAAGTTGCAAAGAGATTATCGCATAATTTTATACCTCAGAATTTATTAAAAGTACTATAAATGTCAAAACAGTATATAAAATTAACTCTGAAAATTCACAAAATCTCTATATGCTCGGGTAATGATTTTTTTAAATGGTGGTAAATCAGATTCTATTTGAGGGATAAGAAGAAAGGTAGGAAAGTAAAAGTTTAAAAGTGGTTTTATCATTGTTTTGTCCTATTATTTCCTAGTATGTTGCAAATTGAATGAGATTTAGCTGTTTTAGTCCATATAGATACTAGGAGCACTTTCTTAGTTTTTAAGAGTTTTATTTTAATCAAATATATGTTAAATTCATATTTAATAAAATGCATGCTGTACATCCATAGGTGTGGACTGGACCCTGGGCACCTCACATGAACAGTGTGCATATGAACCAGCTTGGCTGATGGGGATCAACTTGTTAGCCTGCAGATTCCTTTTCATTCAGAGGAAATCACAAGTGGCCGAAAAAAATTTATGCTCCCAAATCATTCTACTGATGTGCTTGACTGAAGTGTGTAGGCTTTTTGCAGAAGAACTTACTAACTGACCTATTTTCTGTGAACATTTGTGACTGCCCATTCCCCATCATCATCCGTTTTACCTTAGTTAGCATTTTTCTTATCATTTTTCTTTTTTTCTTTCCCTTTTTCCCTTTGGACATAACTTTCTGTTGAAGCTGTTCTTTGGCTGGTTGGTTTAGTACTGTAAACTGCTTCTGAGCAAACACGGAAATTTAGCAAAATTATGTAAACTTGATCCTGAAGTTTTAGAATGGCAAATAAATGTACAATTGTTTACATAACAGAAAAGGCTAAGCAGAAAGTAAATTTCAATATGTCAGTATAGAGGCTCTACTTTATGTAGACTTAAATTAATGTGAGATATGTACCTTCATATTCAGAAATCTGGATGTTTCCTTCATACATTAAACTATTAATAAGCATAACTTTTCTACTTGTGTAATTTAAGTATAAAGTAAAATAATGGGCATTATCACTGGATGTTTCCCTACAATGGCTTTTAAATTACCCATCTTGCTCTCTTTTGGGTTTGTTTGTAGCAAGGCACATATAGAAGAAGAAATTTCTGACTTTTTCATGTCTTTTTATTACCTTTTCACACTTGTAAAACTAATACACACTTATCTCTTCACTCTTTTTTTCCTCTCCTTACCTTTACCACTAATACCAGTAAAATTCTCTTGCTGATAGTGAAAAAATTTTGTAAAGATTTTCACTGTAATGGCTGCTATAGAGAGATGAAGCATCTTCATCATCACCAGGGGTTTCTTCTAATTATAAAATGTTTAGATTCTCTGAGAACTTAAAAAGCCACCACTGTTCCCAGTCAGCATATACAAGCTCTTAATATACTGTTTATTATTAAAAAACTCAATGTACTATTTTATATTGGATAATATTGATTCTTAACATTGGCTTTCCAGTCATGAAGAGTCGACATAAAATTTCAATTTTCAGTAATTTAGTGGAAAATATCTTATTTCTTTTTTCAATTTTAAGGCTTCTGGCTTTTTACACTTGTATATTATCAGTGAAAGGGATCAACAGCTAACTTGAGCCAAGTAATACAAGAAATTTTGCATTTGTCATTAAGACAATTTATAGTAGATACATGAATACACAAAATATAAAGTCTCCATTTAGCTTGTTTATATAAGATACAGGGCCACACTAAATTACTCAGTGGGATTTATATATTCCATCCACTTGAAACAATAAACAGTAATGTATCCAAGAAGAATATGTGTCCTACCCTGTCTCATATGGAAAAGTAAATTATGGTTGAAATGTAAAAGAAAGTAAGTATAAAAATGAAGTAATGTATATATCAATTTGTCTTTTTTTTAAATTAGATACAAAGTCCACACTGGTAAAACATAAACATTAGCTAAAAATTCAGATAAATTACCCAGAGTTGATATTAATATGGTTCCTTGGCTGTTCAAGTACATGAAGTGGTATCTTGACCCTGTTAGTCTGAGTAGAGAGTAAAAAGACGACTTCTCAAATGTATCCAGAAATTTATAAACAGTACACTCGTATCTTTTAGTTTAGGAGGTTGTCTTAAAATATATAAGTTTGTTTTTCCACTGATGTTTAATATGTCCAAATTTAAAGGAAGAGCTATAAATATCCTACAAATACAGCTATGAAATAAAATTATAGCACTTTACTAAGGAAGGGATATAACAATGTTATTTAACAGAGTATTTTATATATGACTTTTGCCACAATTCCCACAATTATATATATATATATATATATATATTTTTTTTTTTTGCTTAGTTCTCTCCTGTGTTAACTAGGGTTATTTTCTATTTAAGATGATCCTGCTAGAGAACAGATACCACCCAATATTTATTACAACACGTGAGTTGTGTTGTTTGACAACACTGAACTTCTTAAGATGGGAGTATCTTACTAGAAAAGAAGAGGGGGGAAAAAGAACCTTATATTTTCTTGACTTACAAAACTTTGGGGCAAAGGGGTCTAGATAGGAATGCTCCATATTTAGTTTTTGGAATCAGGCTTTTTGAGTACAATACCATGGTTTTAGAAGTCTGTACTAGGAACATTTTTCAAATACATTTTTTATATTTCAGATGTAATGCAGTGCATTTTTATTTGAACAATAAAAAACATAATTTTTTGAGACCATACAGGTCTTTTTTTTTTTTTTAAGTATGTGGTATGTGTATATACAGACTACATGACGTATTTATTTTCTCTCATTCTTTTAAGAAGTGATTTAACTCTTGGAAATAGTTCATACCTTAAATCCCAAAACAATTAATATCCCAATTATTGTGTAATCTGTTTATACCAACCTCTAATTCCATTTTAGAGATGATTCTGTTTACCATTCCCAACGAAATCCTCATTTCATGCCTTTTCAACACATATTTCAAAATAATCAATATATTACCAAAATCTGATTTTAGTATTTATGTAAAAGAAATTTCACCTTCTGTTTCCCATTACTATAAAATAAAATCATTTTTATTAGTAAATGAAATTAATTTTTTGGTAAATTGGTATACTTACATTTTTCTTCTGTCTTTTGACTCAAGTTACCAAAATATACATTTCATAAAAATTATTTTGCACACTATATTATTCACTTTATTTTTAGAACAGTACAAAGTGTTTGACTAAACAGGAAAATTCAAGATCACAAAACCTCTTCAGATACTCTGATTTAATCTATTTTGACTTTGATGTTTTTTCAGAAATACTCTCATTTCCACAAATCAGGTGTTAATAGAACATTTAAAGCATACCAAAACATTCTTTTAAATAACAAATTTTAAAATCACTATTATAATAGTTAAAGAAAAGCCAATTCACTTTCTAATCACTGTAAGAGAGAGATTCAGTATTCCATTTTCTCAATGTATTTTTACCTTACATAAGTGGATCTATCCAGATGTTTTACACTTTTGATACTGTTTGGTATCTTTACATTATACTTTGTAAATTCAGGATGCTCCTCAATCTCTTTGGAAATACACATCCCGTTGATAAATGCTTGTATAAAGAAGTCAGGGCAGTAGATTAATTCAGGTGACTGGAATTTAAGATCAAAGCATTAGTGCTTTAATAGGACTACTGTGCACACCTTGATTGTAAAAATACTCTTGAATTTTGGATAAGTGAATATAGAGAAAAATGTGCCACTGTGGTTTTGACAGAAAGCCTTTATAATGCAACCAAGTACAGGACTAATATCTGAGTGGTTTCATATTAGACTCTACTTTTAAACGAATGCACACTTTTGAGAAAAGCCAACTTTGCTTGTTTATTCCTTGAAAAACAATGGTAAGAAAGATAACACAAGAGGATGTTTTTCAATAAAGAGGAGAAAAGCTAATTGTACATTAGGTAGCTTTGGTTTTGAAATGCCTTAAATAAGAAAAAAAAGAAATAAACCTAAATCTGATTCCAAGGGATCACTTTAACAACTGCTCATGAAAATTTATTTTTTTAAAGGTTTTTTAAACAAAGATTTCAGAAGGCACATTTGGGAAATGAGAAATGTGAATGTACATGATAATGATAGCTTATATGCAAAATTTGAACACTGTCTTAATTCAGGCCGCTACTGAACAAAATCCTGACTAGGGGGCTTAAACGACAGAAATTTATTTCTCACAGTTCTGAAAGCTACAATGTTCAGTACCAAAGTGCTGGCCTATGAGTTCCTTTCCTTCACATGAGGCAGAAAGAGGTCATCTCTCTTTCATCCGTTCTTATATGGGATCCAATTCATTAAAGCTCTCTTTCCAAATTACCTCCCAAGGCCCCACCTCCAAATACCATCACATTGGGGATTAGGGTTTCAATGTATGAATTTTAGGAGGACACAAACATTCAGTCCGTGGCAAACTCCCTTTTTGTGTTTAGCACCATGATGGATACGAATTTCAGAGACGTAGAAAGAAAATGTAACATAGAGTTCTGTTTTTAAAGAATTTAAATAAAATTGAGAAAAAACTGTGACATAACTAGTATTAAAGACAGGAATAAGCTTGTTTTAAATGTTGAACTTTTAAAAATGTTTTAATGTGTTGCACAAGTTCATTTGCAAAGAGTTGACAAATATTTTCAGTTGATTTACTCATTATTTTTATGGTCATTTTTTACTGTACTCTGCAACTCAGAAGATACAAGATACCACAATGTTGGATGAACAGTGCATACACATTAGTGATAATACCTTACTTTTGTACAGGGTGCTATAATTGACAAATACTTCCCCAACATTCTCTCCTAAGCAGATAGCAAGTTCTAATCATCCCTATTAAATGGATTAAGAAATGTGTTTTTAGGGGACATGTGAAAAAATGTGTCAATACACATCTATATATGAAATTAGCATAAATTAATCATAAATTTTATTTAGATCACAATATTCAAACTTAAGGGACTACTTTTTAAAATAAGAATATGTGACTACATTATATAGCAGAAAAGGTGGACCTACATTAGTTGAGATCGCAGTCCTGACTGACCCCTGATGTAGCTCCACAGAATGAAGTCTGATCGAAGAACAGCTTTATAACTCTTGGTTTATCTGTTCAGGTTGCTGTAACAAAAAGAAAGAAAAGAAAAATAGCATAATAAAAATTACACAAAAAATAACGATGTAGATTATGAACAGTGAATGTATAAATATGGTTTGGTTTGTATTTTCAAACAACTTCCCTCTCTAATATGAAAAGTTCAGCTAAGTGCCACTGTGAAAGGGCTAATTCTCAATGTCATCAGTTCTTTGGAAGGTTAGGATGCAGCAGCATGGATGTCGTTTCCTTACTCCCACAATTTTTAGATGAACAAATTTCTACTTAAAACTGAATTTGTTCCACTTTAACACATTGACTGCCACACTAGAAATTTTTTTTTCCTTGGTGCCACAGTGTTTTATTTTTTATTATGAAAACGGAATAAAAACTTTGAAAAAAGGATCCTTTCTAATTTAGTAAAAAATTTGTTATTGTTTTCTGTGCGTTGTTATATGTAATTAAATTGTCAATATTAATTGTAACAAGAAGAACATCAACAAGATTTTTCAGGACCCAACTGCAGGAGCCAAAGGGCCACCCACCATGTAACATGTATGCACAGCATGACAGCATGAGTTGTGTGTGCACCACAGAGCTCCCAAGGTAAAAACACAGTGTGAGTTACATATGCGTCATGAGCCCCAGGGCTCAAAACTAGCATGAGTTAAGTACAACTCACGTGGCAGTTAATGTGTTAAGTCAGTAGCAGTTGGTTGCTTCTTTTTTAACTTAATGGATAGGGAAATTGATAGGCCTTTTCATTAAGAAAGTCTATATATAGCATATATAGACTGATATGTTTAGACACACACAAGAATTCATATATGGATTTATCAGCCAGTTTTGAAGGAAGATGACTTCCAGAATCCAGAGAAAAAAGTTCTCTGGTACCTCTGGTTAGATCCACAGTGAAACAGGGAGAACAGTAGCTGTAGTTTGACATTACCCAACTTTTCCTGGAGGCTTCCTTTTCAAAAATCACTGTTTTACTCCTCACAACACGTTTTGTCCTCTAGGGCTAGAGATGACCTTTCTGTGAGGAAACTCCTCCATGTCATTCCAGTTTATTTGTTGTAGCCATGAACACAAAACTTATTTATAAAACCCATATAGTCCGTGTAGATTGGATGTATTCCTTTTAACCAGAAGACATCCAATGCCGCTGTTTACCTATTCAAAACTTATATAGGATACAAGTAGGCTCTAGTAAAGAATTCACCGTGCTACCAGTGATAATTCCCTTTACATCAGGAGAGGGTAATCCTATATTACCTGTAAGATTTTTAAGGCTGGTACAGTGGCTCACGCCTATAGCCCCAGCACTTTGGGAAGCTGAGGCAGGAAGATCACAAGGCCAGGAACTCAAAATCAGCTCGGGCAACACAGCGAGACCCTGTCTCTACAAAAAATTTTTTTTAAAAAATTAGTTTGGGGGTGGTGGTGAGCACCTGTAGCCCCAGCTACTTAGGATGCTGATGCAGAAGGATAGCTTGAGCCCAGGAGTTGCAGATTGCAGTGAGCTATGATTGTGCCACTTTACTCCAGTCAGGTGATACAGCAAGCCTTTGTCTCAAAAAAAAAAAAAAAGAAAAAAAAATTTTAGCTATTTATAATGGAAGATAAAACATCAAGGAAACTCAGCTTGCAGGTGCGGTTGAAAAAAATAACTGCAACAGATGGACCTCGTGCCTTAAGAATGCTGATTAATACTCAGGATCAAAAACACGTGTCGCTCTCCAAGCCAGCATTTCAGCCACGTGTTGACTCTTGGGCAACATAAACGATCAATCTACTGCGGAAGCAATCAGGTGCACGTAAAACGGTGGGAGACCAGTTTCTGGTAACAAAAACCATCCACCAACCGTAATTCCTCTACAAATGACACGATTAGCTTCGGTGAAAAAGGACAGAAAGGTACACACCGAAGACTAACGTTACAAGGCGAGCGCTCTCTACAGAACACCCGACCTGGCCTGGGGCAGCCGGTCTGGGCCTCGGCTCCGCAGTTCCGGTCCGGTCTCGGAGTAGCTCCACCCCGGCAGCGGGAAAGTTCCGCGCGTGCGCAGTGGGCCTACCCCGTGCCGCGTGGTGAAGGCGGGACTTCCCTTTCTCTTGCGTAATTTCCAGCGCGACGCAGACGTCACGGGCTTGACTGGAAAGGTCAATTGCGGCTGCGGGCGGGCTAGTCCGCACTTTATGTCTGGTATCACTGGCGCATGCGCGCGGCGGCCTTGGCCGACTGGCGCTTGTCGCTGGTCTGCAAGGCCCTCGTCCTGAGGTTCGCCGTAGACATGCTGAACCGGCTTGGCGGCCGGTGGCTGCGGGCGACGCCTGCCCTGCAGCTTACGGCTCGGGGCCTGCCGCTGGTGCCGGCACCGGCGAGTGGCGCCAAGCCCTTTGCTGTCCCAGTGTGGGCGGTGGCATCAGTCTCTTCAGCTGGCGCGGGCGGCTGGTACGAGGCCCTGGCCGCTTCAGCGCCGGTGCGGGGTGCCGAGGAAGTGCTGCTTGGGGCGCACGCCGCCACGGGTCTGCCATGGTGGGGCAGCATTCTGGTCACCACCGTGGCCTTGCGTGGCGCCGTCACGCTGCCCTTGGCGGCCTACCAGCACTACATCCTGGCTAAGGTGAGAGGCCCCGAGCCAGGGGTGTACACTGCGCGTGCACCTCCGTGCTGGAGGATGGGTGACGTCCCCCCAGGGTTTATGATCCCCTGAAACTGCCTGCCGAGTGCTTCGTGTTAATTGTGGCCACTTTATTGCTAAAAAATGTAACTAGCATTTGATATGTTAACTAAGAGATGTTTGGTGACATGTGTACCTCATTTCGTTTGCGCTACGGGATTTGTGCTCGTAGCGCAAGTGGTTACTAAACCAGTGCTCTTGAGAGAATTGAGGCAAAGGAATCAATAGCAGGAGAAATTATTTGGAGACACCTATAGAATTACCGTTTTAAAAGTTTTAACAGTCAGTATGTCTGCAGCATCTTTCATCCCAGAGTATTGCAACTGATCTTTCTTACTAGGAAAAAACTACTAAGCTAGTAGTTTGTGACCTTGATTTCATATCTGGGCCCTCCCACTTACAAGCCTGTGTCTGGATAGTCGCAGTCACTTTTTAGTCCTTTATTCTCTTGTCTGTGGAATCAGGATAGCATTACCTTTCTTGCCTACTTCACAATGTTATGAGATAAAGTCAGATAATATGGGTTAAAGTGCTTTGAAAATAATAAGGGATTATTGAAATGTGAGATTTCAAAAATAGTGGCTTTCATATTTTCAGGTTATTGGGAAAAAAATCAGAAGAAAAACAGGAAGGGAATCAGCAGCATTAAGGCAGTGAGCTACTTTACAGAAAGATTTAACACAGGGCAAGAATAAATGCAGTTTTTATTTTTGGTTTTGTGGCTATCAGAGTCTAATAACGACTTTTAATAGACTGCTGTTTTCTCTGTTTATGTTACCAGGAAATGTAGGGATGGAGGAGTAAAACCCAGGATGCAGTTCTCATTTAATTCTTCCAACCTGTGAAGTAGGTGCTGTTAGGTATTTTATATGTGGGGCAACAGAATTTTAGAGGTTAACTTGCCCAGGATGACACAGCTAAGTGTACAATTTGAATTTGGTTGTGACTGAGAACATTTTAAGCAAATTAACATCTTATGCTTAGACTTTAGATTTCTTGACATAATCAGTGGACCACCTTTTTAAATGAGTTGAGGGAATAGAGAGTAAAATTTTGAGTATGAATAAGGATCCTTTATGTGCTTATAACAAATTCTACTTTTTCTTTAGCTAGGTGGAAAATTTGCAGCCAGAAATTAAAAACATTGCCAGGCATCTTAACCAAGAAGTTGCAGTTCGTGCAAATCAGTTGGGGTGGTCCAAAAGAGTTGCCAGGTAAGGTAATTTTTTGGCAGGTAAGACCATGAATATATATATATATAAAATGTGTAAATGGTGATGTTAATCATAGGTTTGGGTATTCTGGAGCTTTGACAGTAAAGTAGTTATTTAATCTTTCATATTTTAATACGTCACTATATGGCATGATAGTTTTATATACTGGACTGAAAGCAAAGAATTAGAGAGACAAAGATAAGAAGAGCATATTCCTGTTCTTGGGGGACTCCAGCCCACTGAAAAGACACACCTGTAATCAAATAATGATGGCATTGAATTAAGTACTGTATAAAGAACATCAGGGAAGTCTTCACGGGATGAAGATACTTTTGCCATTCTGTTGTGATATTGGTCAACAAATGACACGGGCTATTTTCAAACATGACCCTTTCGAAAAGATACAGCTGGTATCTGTAGTGCACAGGAAAGGGAAGGTAGAAAACATAAGTGCCACAGTAGAAGCTTGGGTAGCCAAGGTGCTGTCTATCGACTGTGGTTATCCTGTGCAGTTATCTGCCTGGGCTCTTGGAAAGCCCTTGTCTGAGGGTGCTTGACTATACCCAACGATGCCTGCAACCATTCACCGCTAACTTCTAAGTCCTGCTTCAGTCAACTAAGCTACTACTTAATCAGTTTCCAACTTCTGATTCTTATTAGACTGTAACAGAGTATTCAGTTCATAGCAATGAGAAAAATAAGGGCTTTGTAGTATGAATATGTGTTATATATATTATTATTTTTATCCATATATTTTTTAGCTATGTAGGTGTAAAGTTACCAACTATGTTTAACATGCGATTGTTTCCCATCTTTATTTAGTGTTAAAAAGACCTGACATTTAAAAAGAAATCATTACAATAGCTTAATGTCTTTATTTGATAAAAAATTGAAAGTTGACAATCCTGTAGTTTTAAAATTTTACTGTTCAGAGAAGTCTGAAAACTACAGCCATAGACCAAAAAAAAAAAAAAAAAAAAAAACAGATTAATAGCTGCTCACCTGGATTATAAATGCAGCCTAGATAAGACTTGTAGCTTCTTGCTTATATAGCACTGGCAGGATGATTGTCCAGATACATCTGTATGTGGATGAATGGCTTTGTAGGAAGACACATCTGAGGTCTTCTTACATTTTTCAATAGTATCAAGTCTTGAAGGGTGAAAGGGAGTTTGTCAGGTAGACACCCAGGAAAGTGGGCTGGCCACACAGATGATATAATGCAGTACTTTCAAAAGCATGCTGATGTGGAAGTCTGATTTGTTGAATGACCTAAAGTCATTTAGGGACCAGAATATGCAGGTGTCTGTGGAGGAGTAATAAGAGATAAAATTGGAAGAATAGGCAGATGCTAAATTATAAAGGGCCTAGAATGTTTTTGTTACTATCTTATTTTAGTACACTATAATTTGGTTAAATTCAGCAAAACTATTGAATGCCTGCCTTGTCCAAAATGTATGATATAGGAGATTTAAAGATGAGTAAGATCTAGCACTTTCTCTTCAAGGAGAGTATAGTCTAGAAAGTAAGACTTCTGGCAAAAGTAGGAGTAACTAACATAGTTAACAGAGAAACAGATTTAAAAAGTCTTTGTGAAAGAGTTGATTGAAAAATGGAGACCATTTTGACAGGCCAAAAGTATGAATAGTGCAAAACCACATTGCTACAAAAGGTATATTCAGGGATCAAGTGATCAAGTTTGGCTGGAGTGGGAAGATTTGAATAAATTGTGATTTCAGTTTTAGTATTTCTGATATTAATTGTGATGATACCGTGTCAGTAGTGAAATTTCCCCTGTTGAAGCATAATTGTCTAAAGACCACCAGCAACAAAACCTGTAGTCTGACAATGTCAGATTTGTCAGATTGTTATGTAATTTGTGTGTATTGCTATAGAAGTTTCAGTAAAAGGCTTTATTTGCCTTTTGTTTAGACAGCCCCTTAACACAGCTGTGACAACTAAAACCCCTACACAAATACTTTAGCTGATAACCACAGCATGGATATATTTGTGCCATGGGGATAAAGCACAATTAATAGTTACATGACATTTTCTCTTTTTTTTTTTTTTTTTTTTGAGACAGAGTCTTGTTCTGTCACCCAGGCTAGAGTGCTGTGGCAGTCACAGCATCCTCAAACTCCTGGGCTCAAGCAATCCTACTGCCTCAGCCTCCAGAGTAGCTGGGCCTACAGGCATGTGCCATCACGCCCAGCTAATTTTTTCTATTTTTAGTTGCCTGGCTAATTTTTTCTTTTTAGTCGAGACAGATCTTGCTTTTGCTCAGGCTGGTCTGGAACTCCTGACCTCAAGTGATCCTCCCACCTCGGCCTCCCAGAGTGCTAGGATTGCAAGTCTGAGCCACCATGCCTGGCCTCATGACATTTTCTCTTTTCCCTTTTTTCCCCTTCCCTCAATCTAGGCTCACTTATCTAAAGAATATGAGGAGGTTTGTTTCAGAGCTATATATTCGGGATAACTGCCACCCTTTCAAAGCCACCGTGTTGGTCTGGATTCAGCTTCCAATGTGGATCTTCATGTCTGTTGCTCTCCGGAATTTTAGCACAGGGGCAACAAATTCAGAAGGTAATTATTATAGAAGGCTGCTTCTCCCAAATAAGTTCTCTAACGTGTCTTTATATGCCCAAAAACTCCCCATATTTTCATAATTAGAATGTTTACTGTGTTCCTTACAAAGGAACAGAATTTAATATTTTTTTTAGTGTAAGATTTTAAAATCTGTAAGTATACACAGATCAGCTGTGTTGGGAAAAAACATTTTGTGTTGAGTGAAAAAAATGACGTGAAACTAACCTGAATAAAACCAGTGCAAATCTTTGGTGTAAAGGATACCTTTTAGAATTGTCAGACTACTTCTGTATTTTTCTCTGCTATTTTTAGGAATTCTGTTGCTTTATTTGTAAAACTATTTCAGCAGGTTTTTCTGTTCAGGAGCAGTTAGCTACTGGTGGGGTCCTGTGGTTTCCTGACCTTACTGCTCTCGATTCCACTTGGATTCTGCCTGTCTCTGTTGGTGTCGTCAACTTATTAATAGTGGAGGTCAGTGGTTTTAAATGAAGTTTATTTGCCATTTAAATCGTTGGGATTTAAATCATTGGGATTTTCTTCTGATATCAAATATACATTATGTTTGAGTTGGCGGAAGTAGCTCTGAACTAGTATTGACACCCTTGGTCTCTGGTCCCAGATCAGACAGTGACTGAGACCAGATCCTTAACTTCTCTGGGTCTCAGGATTCTCATAGTTAAAATAAGAGCACTGAATTAGAGTACTTCCAAAGTCTCTTTCAGCCTTAAAATTATTCTCAAAACATTCTAATTTATACAGTTTTGTGATTTGCTTTTGGTAAAGATAGTAATTAAAGATGCCCAATCAATCTAATTTTATTCCCACAGTGCAGTGGTGTTTTGTGCATATGTTTAAAGGTGAATTTGTAGGCAGGAAAAATAGTACCTTACTGCCATCTTCTTGCTATATAGCCTTAGAAGAGTCATTGAATTTCTTTATAAGATGAAGTGGGAAAAGCACATACATATAAAATATGACCTTGTCAGTCATTTTACACATTATCCCATGCTGCTTTACTCAACAGTTTAGGGAAAATATGCCTATAATTTCTTTCATGTATTTATTCATTCATTCATGCATGTACGCATGCATGTGCCTGAACAGGGACATACAGCCTATAATTTCATAAGGAGTTGTTTGAGACCCTAAGTAGAACATAGACTGAACTGGAAGAAACCTTAGAAATGATTTACCTGAGTTGAGATCTTACAGATTTCGAGTCTACTGATCTAATACTGGGAAATCTAATATGCCCTTTATTTTTTCGGGTGAGGAAAAAGAAGATGATAGAATCTGAGGTCCTGAGTGAAATTGTCTTGAGGAAAGACTGTACTTGTAGTCTAAATGTGTTTTCCTAAGAGCACCTAGCACACTTCTCTGTGGTTCGTATTCAGTGACTATTTGGTAGAGAAGGAAGTGATAAACACAGGGTCATGATGAGTTAATGTCAGTTCTCTAGTCATTTTCCTCTATACCATCTAATGACTAATAAAAGCTTATTCTTACTTAACATATACTATATGCCAGGCACTGTTTTAAGCAATTTATATGAATCAGCTAATTTAATTCTTAGAGTAACCCCGTGAGCTAGGTACTACTATCATTATTATTCCCTTTGAAGGTGGAGAAAATGAGGCACAGAAAATTTAAGTAACTTGTGCGAAGTTGCATAGCCACTAAAAATGGAAGGCTGCCATGTGAAACTAAGTAGTTTGACTCAAGAGTTATAATCATGATGATATTAATAATTATGCAGAATTCTTACATGGAACTTGAAGAATCCCTTGAAGATAGGTACTATATATGAATCATTGCCCTTGTGTTTTTTGGTTCCATATGTCAAAAAAGCTCCATCTAAGAATTTTGCATAATTATTAAGTTCATTAAGAGATGGTTGATCAAGCCAGGTGCATACCCATAATCCCAGCTATGCAGGAGGCTAAGTTAGGAGGATCGCTTGAGCCCAGAAGTTGGAGACCAGCTTGGCCAACATAACTCAAAAGGAATAAGAAAAGATGAATGATCAGTCATTTAAATTTTTTTGCTTTTGTGAAAGTATAGGTGGAGGAAGCCTTATAAAGATCAGTTTGTATTTGAAATCCTATCTGATTTAATATGCATTTTAATAATCATTGTGTGTGTATATGTTCTACCTCTTCAGATTTTTGCTCTACAAAAAATTGGAATGTCTCGTTTTCAGACGTATGTTACATACTTTGTCCGTGTGGTATCGGTGTTGATGATTCCAATTGCCGCAACAGTACCTTCAGTGAGTAAGCACCAACACTGTAGCGTGTGCTAGATCCTCTCTGTCCTTAGCTTAAATGGCCCTGCCTTTTCTATTGAGCTTCTTCTGACTACTTGATCTCTTACTGATTTCAGAGTTTCTGTAAAAACTAATTTACTGTCTCTGTCAACAAATGCACTTGAATATTTCTTGGGAGCTTGTTTGGAGGTTCTTGCAGGGGAGTGCAGCTACTTTAATACCCTTGACCGAAGACAGTCCTCCTCTATCAGGGAAAGTCATCCTCTTTGAGCACACAGCTTCAGGAGGGACCCACGTGGAGCGGTGAGGGAGGAAGGGGGCACCCACCTAACCGGGCAGATCAGCCGAATCAACCCTGGTGATCAATGGGGTGAGAGATGTTGCAGCCAGATCGCCCTCACATCCTTAAATATTTCTTGGGATTTGTTAATCTTCTTTTATGTGAATGTATCTTAGTTCTCCTACTAAATCAAACTCCTTTTTCCTACTTCTTTTTTTTTTTAATTTTGCAAACTGTTTTGCGCAATACTAGAAATATTACATTTGTTCTCTTTGATTAATATATTGCATTCTTTCTGCCTACATAGACTGGACCAAGGAATTTAGCACTTAGGAAAGCAACAGAACTTTGTGCCAAGCACTGTGGGTTCATATATTAATATATTAGTTAACCTCATAATGACCCTGTAAGATAGGTACACTTGTCTCTGTTTATACCTAATTAAGCTTATGCTAGAAATGGGAAAAGAAATGGTTATGTTTGCAGTTATTTCAGTCTTTTGTATATTTCCCGCTGATACTTTAGAAGTGGCTAAGCAAAAGCTGTGTCCAGTATATCTCAGAGCCAACAGATAGACCACAAAGTAGAATTCGGTTGTTGCTAGTAGTTAGGTTTCTGTCAGCATATATAAAAGTGACTTCATAGTACTTAGGCATGATGGGCCAACTCCATGAAGATATGAGACCCAGCCTGCTTCTCTCTCTCTGCTCCGTCATCCACAGGCTGTGGTCATGATGGCTGCTGGAACTTGTTATCTTGCAGGAGTGACAGGGCGTGCTTCAAGTACAGTTAGCGCCATTTAAGGAGTCTTGCCAGGTGTCCCACCAATCAGTTGTATTTACAGCTTAGTTATATGGCCTGCCTGGCTGCAGAAGAGGCAAGGAAATATAGTATTTTTGTTAGATGGGAGTGTACCCAGCTAAAAATTAAGATTTTATTACTAAGGAAGAAGAGGGATTGATATTTAGATGGCAGCATATAGTCTGCCATAGTTGGACACAGGTATTTTTTTGGTTGGGAGATAAGTCAGATAACGATGATATCTAATATTTATTCAACACTGACTTTGTGCCAACCACAGTTTTAAATGGTTGTGTATGTTACCTAATAAAATTCTCCCAGCAGTGCAGTGAGGAAGGTACTGGTACAGTCTCCACTGTGGTGATGAAGAAACTGAGGCACAGGAAGGTTAAGTAACTCATCCCTGGTCACTTAGCTGTTAAATGACAGAATCTTAACACAAATCCAGGCAGTTTGGCTCCTGCTTTTAACTACTGTGCTAATCTGCCTTCGAGGATATGTTACTTTCTGCCTCTGAAGACTGACTGTAGAACAGATGACAAATGCAGGTGCTTCATGAGAGCCAGATATTCATACTGTGTTTACCATTCTCCATGTAGTACCTCATTTATCACCACAGTCCTCTGAGGTAGATGCAGTACTGTCCCCATTTTATAGATGAGGAAACTGAAGCAAGAAAAATAACTTATTTAAAGTTAAATAAATGGGATTCAAACCAGTTTGACTCTAGGGCCTGGACTCAACAACTGCTGGTTTTGCTTCTGGGGCCTGATTGCCTTCTGAGGCCAGAGAAAAGTTTGGAGCAGATGTATGTATAGGAGTGTTTTGAGAGACTGTGGGACTTAGGCATTGACCTAGATAAACTGTCTGGATGGTAATACAAAAGAACATTGAAGATACAGCTGACAGTGTTTGCCTCAGAAGCCAAAGGAAAGGCATTCCTGACTAAGCGGAGAAACGTTACTGGGAAAAATTTGGAAGATAGACAACTATATGGGGAAAAATAAGGTCTAGGGAGGCTAAGTTTGCCATCATAAGTGGCCACGCCACAGTATCCCATTTTCAGTATAAACAGCTCGCCAAGACTCTTGGTGGGGAAAAAGTTTGCTTAATTGCCAAAGAGGGGAGGTGAAATCTCTCTTGGGCCTCTACCTGGGAGTTCCTGTCTATCACTCACTTTCTACTATAAATACCTCTCTTTTTGCTTTTTGATCTTTTCTTTTGACCTCCTTTCTTGCCTATCTATTAGATCCGTCACAGGAATCTAATAGCTGCTGCAGGTCTTGCTCAGGCCTGGTGTACTTGTATTTACAGAGATTGTCATTTTATTTTTTATTGCCTGCCTATCTCTGGACCATGGTGTCCTTGCAAAATGTACAGGTGCTAACATTCATGTCTTTTCTTTATAGTCAATTGCTCTCTACTGGTTATGCTCCAGCCTCATGGGCCTTTCACAGAACCTGCTGCTGCGTTCTCCTGGATTTCGCCAACTTTGCAGAATACCGTTGACCAACTCAGATTCAAAAACTCCTTATAAAGACCTATTTGCTGCTTTTTATACCAAGTTCATTTCAAGAAAATGAGACATTTTTTCAATAATTTTGAAGCAATTACAAGTGTCACTATCACCTTAATGTATTTAGATTTAGAGATTCAGGTATGATTTAATTTGTCTTTATTTAAAATCATGACCTTGATGAAATATTGTAGGTTGAGATGTAATCCAGATATATTTGAAAATAGTTAAAATCTATCAAGTGCTAGAAATGTAGTATGTTTAATTATAAAAGACTGTAAGAATGAAACCAAAGTGTCTATCCCTGTTTACAAAATTATACTTCTTTGGGGTGTCAGAACTTTGGAGAACAGAGTTAGACACTAAATGATGTCAAATTATACCAAACACTCCCACATATTAGGGCTTGGAAAATAAGAAAATCCAGTGAGGTGATTCTTAATATTTTGGAGGTAGGGAGGATTATAGACCTATCTGAGCACCCGATAAAAGGCTATGTATGGTTTTCTCTTCAGAACAATCCTAGGACTCATTAAATGGGAACCCCAAAGGTCTTCCGGCAACTCCTGCTTAAGAAATTTTATTCTGATGGAACACATTTTGATGTTGAGTTAATATGTAGCTGAAAAAAAAGGTACTTGAAATACATGCAATAGGATAGTCCAACTACCTAGGTATACAACTACCTGATATGGTAGATAGCGTTGCTTCCCAGCCCTGCTCTGAAACAGTATAAAAAGCGTACATTTCTTTTTCTATAATTTAAGAAATGTGGAATACAGGGTGTAGCACTATGTTACTGCTAGAGCCCAATGTGGAAAATTAAGATTAAGCATTAAGTTTGTTTAGTCAAAGGAAGAAAATTAGAAGAACAGCTACCTATTGTGGAAGTGCTTTTTAAACACTTTATTTGGAAGGGTTAAGTACTCTAATAGACTTAAACTATGATAGAGGTTTAACATAGGAAAAATCCAGCTATTTGCTTGTTTAATTTGGAAAAATGATGAAATTAACTCTGGTTGGGATATTTAGGAATAAGTTTGACAGGTATTTGAGAAGATTATAAATTTTCATTGAATGAGAATATCAACCTGATTCTGAGAAACCTTATCATTCCATCTTGATGTTTTATAATAAAATGAAAATTCAGGTGAAATTAGTCATTTCTTTGAGTGATGTCTGTTAAATCTCTTAGTTGGCCTACTTAAATGAAGTTACGAAGTTTTTTTATTTTTATTAAAAAAATTTTTTTTTAGAGATGGGGTCTTGCTATGTGACCCAGACTGCTCTCGAACTCCTGTCCTCAAGTGATCCTCCTACCTCAGCCTTCTGAATAGCTGGGATTACAAGCACAAGCCACCATGCCCAGCTGAAGTTTTTTAATATAAAAAATTTACTATAGAGAGGTAAGAATTTTGGTTGCCACGTTACTGCAGTTCCCTAAGAATTTAATGGTACATGGTGGCAATTAAGATTAGATTCTCTTTTCCTGAATTTTCAGTCCTGATTTATGACGACCTTATTGAGGCAACTGTGCTTTTCAATCACAGTGAAGAAATTGAAACTTATGTACAATTGACCTTTATTATTTGTGGATTTCATATTTATGAATTTGCCTACTTGCTAAAATTTATTTGTAACCCCAAAATTAGTATTTGTAGTAATTTTGAGATCATTCATGGACAAAAATTTGAGTCACCTTATATACATGTTCTTAACAGAGGTCAAACACAGTGGCACTCTGCCTTCTTGTTTCAGCTCTCATACTGTAAACAATTATCCTTTTTGCAATCTAGTGCCATGTTTTTCTCATTTCTGTGCTTTTTTTGGTGATTCTACTGCTTAAAATGACC
The DNA here is from genome assembly GCA_028533085.1 of Varecia variegata. Classification (NCBI taxonomy): domain Eukaryota; kingdom Metazoa; phylum Chordata; class Mammalia; order Primates; family Lemuridae; genus Varecia; species Varecia variegata. The sequence goes on along the minus strand of CM052449.1, from coordinate 14,057,586 downwards.
TCTAAGTATCCTTCTAAAGTGCTATATAATGTTCCTAAGCTCAAGAAGGCTGTGGTATACCTTAAGGAAAAAATAATGGTGTTAGATAATCTTCATTCATGCATGAGTTATAGTTCTGTTGGCAGAGATTTCAGTGCTATTGGATCAACAACATATTGTATTGATCTGTTGACAAAAAAATACCAAGGCTTGCAGGAACCTAACCCTGTATGTGCCCTAGGAGCACTGGTTCACTAATTCAGTGTTTGTGGACTTTGAGGACATAACTACCACGAATAATGAGAATTGACTATATTTGTAACATGTATAATCAAGGAAGCAGAGGTAGAAATGGTTGTGCTTGTTATATATAGTAGAAAGAAGAAAGGGAATTTGAGAAGAATTTTGGCAATTACAAATTATCTCTGGAACAGCTTGGCCCTTGCTATGTGTATTATTGTGTACTGGTTTGGATATTTTTCTCATACATAATGAAATGAGGGAAATTAGTCTCCTTTCCCCACCTTGTCACTTTTTCTGGAAAGTAAGAGACAAATGAGTCCTGTGACTCCCTGTGATACTGTGAAATATATTTGGGCATCATCCTTGGTTCCTGAAATTCAGCTCCTAACACCATTGAAATCTGCAATTATAAGAGTGTTTTGGGGGCCAGGCACGGTGGCTCACGCCTGTAATCCTAGCACTCTGGGAGGCTGAGGCACGTGGATCGCTCGAGGTCAGGAGTTCTAGACCAGCCTGAGCCAAGAGCGAGACCCCATTTCTACTAAAAATAGAAAGAAATTAGCTGGACAACTAAAGATATATATAGAAAAAATTAGCCGGGCATGGTGGCGCATGCCTGTAGTCCCAGCTACTCAGGAGGCTGAGGCAGTAGGATCGCTTGAGCCCAGGAGTTTGAAGTTGCTGTGAGCTAGGCTGACGCCACGGCACTCACTCTAGCCCAGGCAACAAAGCGAGACTCTGTCTCAAAAAAAAAAAAAAGAATGTTGTTTGTATACTAATGAGATGACTGGTAGTTAGGGGTCCTAGAAAGCTCCAGAATGCAGGCTTGTCACCTGACAGACCAAGTCATGATTAGAGTGTTGAAGCTTTCAGCATCACCCCCCCCAACCCCTGGGGAGGAAAAAGAGCTGAAGGTTGAGCCAATCACCAATGGCCATTGATTTAATCAATCATGCCTACTTAATAAAGCTTTCATAAAATCCAAAAAGAACTGGGTTTGGAGAGCTTCCCAATAGCTGAACATGTGGAGATTCCCGGAGGGTGGCATGTCCAGAGAGGGTATGGAATCTCCTCACCCCTTCCCACATAACCTTGTCCTATGCTTCTCTTCTCTCTGGCTGTTCATCCGTATTCTTTGTAATATCCTTTATCGTTAACTGGTAAATATAAGTAAAGTGTTTCCCTAAGTTCTATGAGCTGCTTTAGCAAATTAATTAAACTTGAAGATGGGGGGCTGGAGTCATGGGAACTTCAATTTATAGCCGCATCTGGGGCTTGTGATTGGCATCTGAAGTAGGAGACAGTTGTGGAAAGGAGCCTTCTACCTGTGGGATCTGACGCTATCTCCAGGTAGGTAGGTAGGGTCAGAATTAGCGGACACCTAGCTGATGTCTGTTTCAGAACTGGTTGCTTATGGGGAGAAATCACAAATTTTGATGACCAGAGGTGATCTTTATTAAATGCTAGAGTAGAAAAAAAAACTCGTTTGGTTTTTTTCTGTCACTCTTTTTTTTCAAATAAAGGAATCTCCTTTCATGTGTGTATTTTACCTTGTTTACTGTGATTCCACTTGATTTCAGAATGTATATTTGTATCCTTTTTTTCCTGTTTTTTGTTTAGAGACAGGGTCTCACTCAGTTGCTCAGGGTGGAGTGTAGTGGCTCAATCATAGCTCACTGTAACCTTGAACCCCTGGGCTCAAGTGATCCTCCTGCCTTAGCATCACAAGTACCTGGGACTACAGGCGCATGCCTCATGCCAGACTAATACTAATTTTGTTTTCTGTTTTGTCTGTGGGTGTGGGTGTGGGTGTGTGTGGGTGTGTGGAGATGGGGTCTCACCGTGTCACCCAGGCTGGTCTCAACCTCCTGGACTCAAGCAGTCCTCCTGCCTCAGCCTCACAAAGTGCTGAGATACTGGTGTGAGCCCACGGTGCCCGGCTTATCTTTTTTCTAGTGCGTATTTTACCTAGTTTCTCATTGCTCTTCCATTGTCAAACCTTCAAACTTGAAATTGCTTTTCAGATATATACAAGAAGTTTGAGAGTACTAGGCCCTTCCCCCAGTTCCCAAAATAATTTCTGATAAAGTGGAGGGTAGCTGGGATCTTAGCATATGCTCGTGTATACACAAAACTGGTATATTATAAACTGAGGCGAAGCAGTCGCCTGACTTCAGACTAGTAAATACTTTATTTCTTCAGGCAGATTTTTTAGTAAACAGCAAGTTGTATTTCATAAAACTGCAACTCTGTGTTCTTTGGTCCTATTTCCCCAACAATTTATCTGGAGCAGTTGCAGAGCCTGAAGTCAGGGGAGATGGGCTACTAAATTGCGGCAGGACACACATCCTGTTAAGACCCTTTGACATCTTGATGTCTAGTACTCTAGCCTGTCTCTCCTCAAATGTTGAGGGACTCCTGACAGAGTTCCGTCCTGGGCCATGCGGAGTTCAGGAAGATTTTTGTCTTCTCAGATGGGAACTAAAGTCGGTTTGTATTATCCTTCCTTATCCCATAAAGGGCATCTGCTTTAAGAGTAGGTCTTATATTTTTGTCTCTAGGTCAGATTCCCTCAATCTTGGACTTCTCAGCCTCCATAAGTATAAGAAATAAATTCCTTTTCTTTATAAATTACCCAATTTCAGATATTGCGTTGTAAGCAATAGAAAACAGTCTAAGACATCTGGTTAACAATACACAAGATTAAGTAGATCTGGGAATCTTATAAAATTAAAAGTTCATAGCTTGGAAAAAGGAACAAGATAAATTTAAAAAGCTTGTTTTTTAAAAAGCATTGATAAAGGATTTGGCATATTTAAAAACAATTAGTGAATATATGAAAGTATACTTTATTTTTAGAAATTAAATAATAGGTGGATCACATAATTGCAAAATGAAATTGTGCAGAAGTTTGAAGACTAAGCCATTTGAGTGTTTTTCATCTCAAAGTAGAGTATATCCTTCTGTCTACTAGCAGCCGAAAGCAGTAATACTGTAAGAGCTTAGAACTGTCTCTGCTGCTAGGATGTCAACAAACAAAACAAACTGTAACTGAACCAGACTGTTCATCAGTTAAGGGATAGCATGGCCACAGTGAGGGAACTATTGGGTGCCTTTTATTTTTATTATTATTTTTTTTTAAAGTCTGGGCATCAAGTGAAATTGGGTGACTCTTGAACAAATTACCTTGACTGCAAAACATTAGTGGAATATAGTCTAAAAGCAAAAGGACGTTATTGCTTTGCTCTTGTTAATATTGCATTGTTATTTTTGAACTCTTCATTGTCAGGTAAAATAAATAATTACATCTGTTAGGTGAATTAGTTTGTGTTGCCATAACAACACAGTCAGATTGAGAGCATCAGAAGACTAGTTTATTGAAAGGCTTTGAGTGGACGCTAATTTCTACAATCTTAAAAAAAAATATTGGAAAAGATGTATTTTATAATATCTCCAGTAAGTATCTTCAGTAATACCTTTCTCTTGGTGGTGTAAGCAACATAAAGGAATTTGTTATGGCAAAGTAAACTGAACACCTAGAAAGGATTCACCATTCTAGATGCCATTAAGAACATTTGTAATTCATGAGAAGAGGTCAAAATGTGAACGTTAGCAAAAGTTTGGAAGAAGTTGATTCCAATCTTGTATGACTTTGAGAGATTTAAGACTTCCTTGGAGGAAGTGACTGCAGATGTAAAAATAACAGCAGAACTACAATTAGAAGTGGAGCCTGAAAATGTGACTGAATTGCTATAATCTCATCATAAAACTTTAATAGAGAAGAGTTGCTTCTTATGGGTTAGCAAGGAAATTGGTTTCTATAGATAGACTGTACTCCTGGGTGAAGATACTGTGAACATTGTTGGAAATAAATGAATGCATGAATGAATGAATGAAAGTGGTTTATATGACTTATGGTTTTGCAGACTGTATAAGAAGCATGGTGCCAGCATCTGCTTCTGGTGAAGGCTTCAGGAAGTTTCCAATCAAGGTGGAAGGTAAAGGGGAGCAGGTGTGTCACATGGCAAGAGTGGGAGCAAGAGAGAAGAGGTGATGCCAGGCTCTAAACAACCAGCTTTCCCACGAACTAATAAAGGTAGAACTCATCGTTGAGAGGGCACAAAACCATTCATGAGGGATCCACTCCCATGACCCAAACACCTCCCACCAGGCACCACCTCCAACACTAGGAGATTAAATTTCAACATGAGATTTGAAGAGGCCAAACATCCAAGCCATACTACAGAGAAGTCTTTCTAGAAAGGAAGAGTCAATAGATGTGGCAAACTTCATTGTTGTCTTATTTGAAGAAATTGCCACAGCCACCCCATCATTCAGCAACCACCACCCTGATCAGTCAGCAACCACCAACTTCAAGGGAAGACCTTCCACCAGCAAAAAAGTCTGACTTGCTGAAGGCTCAAGTGATCATTAGCACTTTTTAGCAACAAAGTGGTTTTTAATTAAGGTATATACCTTTTTTATACATAATGCTTTTGCATACTTAGACTGCAGTATAGTATAAATGTACCTTTTACATGCACTGGGAAACCAAAAAAATTTATGTGACTTGCTTTATTAGGATATTTGCTTAAATGCAGTGATCTGGAACTGAACTTTAAATATCTTTGAGGTATGCCTGTATATGTTTTATATATATATGTACACTTATATGTGCAAATTTTATATGTTGATCTGTTGACGAAAATGTTGTGACCAGAGGCTTGTAGGAACCTAACCTTGTATTTTCCTTAGGAGCAATGGTTTTGTATTTGCTGATTTAGTGTTCCCAGTGACGGTAAAGCAAAACTACCATGAATGACAAGAATCAACTATTGTACTTCAGCCCATGACGTTGTATTGCAGTCATTCGCAGCATAACAACATTTCGATCAATGATAGACTGCATGTATTATGGTGGTCCCATGAGATTTTTTTTTTTTTTTTTTTTTGAGGCAGAGTCTCGCTCTGTTGCCCGGGCTAGAGCACCATGGCATCAGCCTAGCTCACAGCAACCTCAAACTCCTGAGCTCAAGCAATCTTCCTGCCTCAGCCTCCCGAATAGCTGGGACTACAGGCATGCGCCACCATGCCCGGCTAATTTTTTCTATATATATTTTTAGCTGTCCAAATCATTTCTTTCTATTTTTAGTAGAGACGGGGTCTTGTTCTTGCTCAGGCTGGTCTCGAACTCCTGAGCTCAAACAATCTGCTCGCCTCAGCCTCCCAGAGTGCTCCATAAGATTTTAGTGAAGCTGAAAAACTTTCTATCACCTAGTGACATCATAGCCATCATAAGGTCATAGAGCAAGGCATTATTCAAGTATTTGTGGGGATGCTGGTATAAACAAATCTACTACTCTGCCAGTCATGCAAAACTACAGTCATGCATTGCTTAACAACAGGGATATGTTGAGATATACATCATTACATAATCTCATCATTATGCAAACATCATAGAGCATACTTAACAAACCAAGATGGTATAGCCTACTACATATCTAGGCTATAGGTTACAGCCTTATTGCTCTTAGGCTACAAACCTGTACAGCATGTTACTATGCTGAATACTGTAGGCAATTGTAACACAATGGTAAGCATTTGTGTATCTAAGTATCTAAACATAGAAAAGGTACAGTAAAAATATGGTATAAAAAATTAAAAATGGTACACTTGTATAGGGTATTTAACCATCAATGGAACTTGTGGAACTGGAAATTGCTCTGGGTGAGTCAGTGAGTGGGTGGTGAGTGAATGTGAAGGCCTAGGACATTACTGTCCACTACTATATACTTTATAAACACTGTACACTTAGGCTACACTAAATTTATAAAAAAAATAAAAGTAACATTACAACGGGTACAAAGTTACTAGACAGTAGGACTTTTTCAGCTCCATAATTTTCAGTCCCGTAATAATTTTGGGGGCCACCATTGTATATGTGGTTTATTGTTGACCAAAATGTTATGTGGCATATGACTGACTGTATAGCACATACAATTATATACAATGCATAATACTTGATAATGGTGATAAAAGATTGTTATTGGCTTATATATTTACTATTTGTCATTATTTTAGAGTGCACTCCTTGTACTTAAAAAACAATGTTGACTGTAAAACAACTTCAGGCAGGTCCTTCAGGAGGTATTCCGGAAGAAAACATCGTTATCAAAGCAGATGACAGCTCCGTGCATGTTACTGCCCCCGAAGATCTTCCAGTAGAGCAAGATGTGGAGGTGGAAGATGGTGAAATTGATGATCCTGGCCTGTGTAGACTTAGACGAATATTTGTTTGTGCCTTAGTTTTTAACAAAAAAGTTTAAAAAATAAAAAATATTAAAAAATAGAACAAAGCTTATAAAGATATAAAGAAAATGTTTTTGTGTAGCTATATAATGTCTGTTTTAAGTGTCATTACAAAGGAGTTCAAAAGTTAAAAAAATTAAAAAGTTTATAAAGTAAACAAGTTACAGTAGGCTAAGGTTAATCTATTATTGAAGAAAGAAATTAAAAAAAAATAAATTTAATGTAGCCTACATGCACAGTGTTTCTAGTAGTGGACAAAAATGTCCTAGGCCTTTGTATTCACTCAGCACCCACTCACTGACTCATTCAGAGCAACGTCCAGTCCTGCAAACTCCATTTATAGGGCATGGTAACTTCCCTACACAGGTGTGCCATTTTTTTCTTTTATGCCATATTTTTACTGTACCTGCTCTGTGTTTAGATATACAAATAATTATTGTGATAAAATTGCCTCATACATTAACATGCTGTGCAGGTTTGAAGCCTAGGAGCGATAGACTACACCATATAGCCCAGGTGTGTAGTAGGCTATACCATGTAGGTATGTATAAGTATACTCTGTGATGTTCTCTCAACAACAAAATCACCTAATAACGCATTTCAAAGAAAGTATCAGCAATGTATGATTATATATGCGTATGATAGTTTAAATCAGTGGTTCTTAAATTACGACCCACAGGCCAAATCTGCCCGCAGTTTTTTTTTTTTTTTTTTTTGGTACAGCTTGCAAGCTAGTTTTTACATTTTGAAATGATTGAAGAAAGTCTAAAGAACAATTTTTTGTGACATAAAAGTTACATGAAATTCAAATTTCTGTGTCCATAATATTTTTTACTGGAACACAGCCATGTTTATTTGTTTACATATTGTCTTTGGCTGCGTTCACACTTCAACTGCAGAGATGAATGGTTGTGACAGAGTGCTTCACATTCTGCCTGGCACGCAGTGATGATCTCAGTGACGCAGTTACAGCTCCACAACATTTTGAGGGATATGGGTACTGCCCTACTTTGGCATTTTATTTGTTTTTATCACCAGTTCATATCTAGTCAAAACCAGAAAAGTGGACTTCAGATGTACCTTTAAGGCAGCGTGTGGATTATTTTGTTATTGAGTTAGATGCCAAAACATTTTGTTTATCATGCAACGCCATGATCGTTGAGCTTTTTTCACCATAGCATATGTCGGCACTGCCAGACATCAGAATATTTCCAACTCATAGGAAAGTGATGGTCCAAGAAATGAGAAAATTTAAAATGAAGTAGCTCATCATAGAATGGATTTGATTGATGAAATTAGTGGCTTTTAAATCAGAACAATAAATATTTGAAATGGGTTCTCATAGGTCAAGTTAGATAAATAAAGGCATTTGGATTGGTTGAAATGGTTTAGAAACATGCCTCACGTTTGAATGAATAGGGTATAAGAATCTAGTGAGGTCTATAGCCTGGTTCCTTAGGTGACAGTCCTGAGGCCTACTCTGAAAAGTTATAATTCCTTCCTAGAATAATAGAATCCTGCCTGTAGTGTTTCATGCAAGAAGTGAGGATAAGGGCAGGGATTTTATTGAACTTAGAGCAGTGGTCCCTGACCTTTTTGGCACCAGGGACCAGTTACATGGAAGACAATTTTTCCATGGAGTCCCCACCAGGAGTCCATGGAAAAATTGGGGTTTATCTACTGAAACCCCAAAGTAGAATTGTGGCCTTTGTGTTGTGCACCTTTCTTGCTGTATAGGCAGCAAGTAGAACCACATAGGTGTTAACAAATGAGATGGTAAGGCAGGTAAGTCTAACAATTTGACAGGGTATGTATATTTGCATGCCTCCTTTTCATTTGGTCACCCTGAAAGCATTTAAAGATTGGAGTAATTTACTTGATTAACTAATTTTCAAGTCTGTGTTTAGAGGGAGAACTCAACTTGATTTTGAACAGACTCATAACAGTTCACTGAAATGAGAGTCAGACACGATTAATGCCTCTAGGTGGTGCCTGTGACCTATATATGGATTCAGCAGCTTTCTACGTCAGAGGCAGAGGTAGGACACTGCAGAGGAAAATGGCCTTTTTTTGTGTTTTCAACTTAATCTTCACAACAGCTCCATTTTATATATGATGAAACAGGCTCAAGGAAAATTAGTTTTTTGCCTAAGTCTTACAGCAACAAGCGAGGTCCATATGAATAACATTAAATGCCCAAGTTTTCCACACCATTGATTTTCATGATGTTTGGTGTTTTTATTAGAAACATATAATAATATCTTTTTACCATCTGGAATTAGCCATATTATTGCCTACATATGTCTACAAATTCTCCTTAGTTCATTTTACCATAGCTGTGGTGAAAGGAGGGACTTTTTAGAAGCACCAAGCAGTATGGTTGGTGGAGGGAAATAAATAGAGATGAGCTGCATTTGTATGCAGATCAGTGTAGGGGGAGGGGTGGAAGAGTCAAGCCAAGGACACATTGCATCTTTTGGAGTCATTCCCCACATGGAAAAATAGATGAAAATCCCTGAGTAACCCATCTTTACTAATATGACCACCAGGGGGCATTCGATGCTGTCAGATTGTGGTGGTTCTTCTCCCAGTAAAATTACATACAGCACCATTGGTACAGAACTGTAATTATATCTTTTCTCTCTGTCCATTCATTCTTCCTGAGAATGGATTCACTAGGTAGATATTTTGTTTTCTAATGTGTCTTGACTGCCAATGCTTTAATAAGAGTCCATGGAAAGTAATCATTTCATGAGATTAGACTATGTTATATATGAAGTATCAAACTTGCTAGTTACCTTGATCATTGCTTTTTAGGATACATTTCTTAGAACTTTTCATTAAGATAATGCTGTAGGATGAACATACCACCTTGGTTCTCAGAGAACATTCTTCTAAACTTTTATTCATTCATTCATTCGAGACAGGGTCTCACTTTCGCCCAGGCTGCTGGAGTGTAGTGGCACTCTCATAGTTCACTGCAGCCTCAAACTCCTGGGCTCGGGCAATCCTCCTGCTTCAGCCTCCCGAGTATCTAGGACTACAGGCATGTATCACCACACCTCGCTAATTTTTTTTTTTTTTTAATTTGCAGACAGGGTCTCATTATGTTGTCCACGTCAGTGTCAAACTCCTGGCCTTAAGTGATCCTTCCACTTCTGCATCCCAAAGTGCTAGGATCACGGGCGTGAGCCATAGCACCCAGCCTCTTATATCATTGAGGTGTCAATTCCTAACTCTCTGCTTAGTCCTGTATTGCTTAACACCATAATGTTTTCAAGTGTTGGCTTTATTTCCTTCACAAGGTTAAGAGCTTGCAATTGTGAATTGTGCTGCTATAAATATTCAAGTGCAGATGTCTTTCAGTTTCTTGGTCTGGATAATCTCAATTGACCTATCTTTGAATTTTCTGATTCTATCTTGTGCCAGTTCTGCTCTGAAGAAATGACAAGAGAGGAATGTTGAGCACTACTTTAGGTAGGGAGCAAAAGGAAAGCCTTTTTGAGAAGATGGCATTGGGTTGAGACCTGAATGAGACAATTTGTGTACATCCATGGAAAAGAACAGCAAGTGTGAAGGTGATCGATTTTACTCAAGGAATAGAAGGAAGAATGTTGAAGGATTTGAGGACACAGAGTAGGCTAGATCATGTAGGACCCTGAGACGATGACAAATAGTTTGGGATTTTTTTTTCTGTTTGCAAAAGAAAGACAATGAAGAGTTTCAAGTGGGACATGTTGGGATCCGATTTAAACTTGAAAAAAATCACTTTGATGATTGGAGAACAGTGGATCACCAGGGAGTAAAATTTGAGGCAGGAAGACTACTAATGAGGAAATTATAAAATACTTCAGACCAGACATCATGGTGTTTGGGCTGGGGGATAGGGTGGAGACGGTGTGAAGGAGTCGCTTTGGAATATAGTTTGGAGGTAAAATTGATAGGTTTTACTGATAGATTGGATGTGGGCTGTAGGGTAAAGAAAGAAATCAAAGATGATTCCTAAGATTTAGGTCTAATCAACTGCCTGGATTTCAGTGCCATTTACTGACATGAGGCAGGCTATGGGTATAAGTAGTACAGAAAATTTGAGAGGGAGGTGAGAATAAATGATTAAATAAATCTGAAGAAATCTTGAATGTTTTATTTTTTTCTGTAGTATTTTTTGATGTTTAGTTCTTTTTTGCTGAATTGAATAGTCAGCAGCCCCTTTTGTCAGCTCATTGTGCTTTCTACAGAAATGCCTAAATATTTGGGCAATGGCAATGGTAAATGAACTTATTTTTATTTTGTACTTTTATATTATTCTTTTTTATTGTGATAAAAAAGTATAACAAAAAATTTAGACCTTAATTATTCCTAAGTGTACAGTTCTGTAATGTTAAGTGTAATCACATTATTGTATAACCAATCTCCAGAACTTTTTTATCTTGCTAAACTAAAACTCCATACCCATTAAAGTACATCCTTCCATTTCCCCCTTGTTCCTAGCTCTTGTCAACCACATTCTACTTTGTTTCTATAAATTTGACTACTATAAGTATCTCATATAAGTGGGATGATCTAGTAATTTTTTTGTGTGTCACTGGCTTATTTCCCATGGTGTAATATCCTCAGGGTTCATCAATTGTTTAGCATGTGCCAGAATTTACTTCCTTTTTATGGTTGAATAATATTCCATTTTATGTATATACTACATTTTGTTTATCTTTTCATCCATCAATGGACATTTGAAAATGAGCTTTTTTTAAAAATACATTTTTTCTAGGAGGTTGTATTTATTTATTTATTATTATTATGTGGTTCAAGAGTACAACCAAAGAATATTCTTAAGGCCCTATTGTTGAAAAACAATGGGGTTTTCTCTTTGGTTGAGAGTTAGATACTTAATACTTCTGTGATCATGGTAAAATATTAATATCTGTTTGCTAAAGATGGTGAGCTGTTCTCAGATTGAATTATAGACTTTGCTTCCATGGGTTGGAGAAAGGCATTGATCATTCCCTGGGGATCTCCATAGACCAGTGCATTTGACGGGAATTTCTGTGCTCCTACTTGAGCTCTCCAGATGTGCAACACAAATAAATGTTCTAGTTCTGAGAGATTTATTTTTTTTATTTTTAAACTCACTGCCCATTGTTCTAAATCACCCTGAATCTGCAAAGGAATCTTTATTATTTAGGCAGACTTGAATTTTTTCACAGAGAAGTGGGAGGACTTAATTACAGTTTCAACACACATTGGCATGCTTGGAGCAATTCAGAAGGAAGTCAGAGAATTTTGAGAATTTAAGCCAAGCTACTTATTCCATCTTAATAAGGTTGTGACTTGATGTTTATTTTACCAGCAAATATTCCCATAAGTACCAGGTAATTGGGCTTTATTCTATGGCCTGAAGGCCAATATCCTGCACTTGGTGAAACCAACTAAAAAAGTGAATTCCAAAGATGGAATTTCTCCATGGAAAATGTGTTGCTTACAGCCTTTGGTATTCACACCTAAGGCCTGTTGGCAGCTGTTCTTTGGACAGCTGAAACAGGCATGGTGGTACATAAAGGTAGTTTCTATGGAAACCTGAACCCAAATGATATTGGGGCTTTGAAGATCAAAGGCAACACCCTGAATTGTTTGGAGAGCCCAATGAAGGTTTCAGAACTTTATTGTTCTCCTCAGAAACCACTTCAGCCAAGGCTTTGGAATGCTTTCTTCTTCACGTGCATTAGAACTATGTGCACAAAATAGAAGTTTGTAGTTTGTTGTGAAATTATCTGTTCTAATTATTTTACCATCTCTTTTGTAACATCCATCTTTGCCATAAAGAAAATTGCCATCTTCCATTTTTTCCTTTCTCATCTTTATCTTAATAAATAGGTGAAGCAATAAGGCACACTGAATATGCCGAGCTTGTAAATTTGGTAGCAGATAATAGTTTCTTCTTTTCATAAATCATGAGTAATCTATTCAGTGTACCATTTTTTTCATACATTTTTCTTAATATATACAAATGATTGAGTTGCCAGGTGTCATGCAGCTGAACTGCAATTCTGCCTCTAAAGAAGGCTTTGACTCATAATAGTGTTCCCTCATATAAGTTAGCCATTAAACTGATTCCTTATTTGGTATTTATGATGCAAGCCCTATTATTACAAAGTTAGCAGAAATTAAAGTGGAAGAAAATATTTCCCATGAATATGTCTTCCCCAAAAGTACATTTTTATCTTGTGGATCTTGATTTAGACATGTTTCTTCTGACAAGATCCCTCTTTATAAAAGTCAAAATATTCTGACTAATGACACTAGGACATATTCTTCTTGGTTGATGGAGATTATCAAGATAAAAGATCTGAACATACTGCATTTGTCTGTGGGGATTTACATCCTTGGTTTCAAGGGACATTTTAGAGTCACCTGGATGTATTATGTTGAGTCACAGTGTTCAAAAAGCATCATATTCACTACCAAGTTAATGAAATGAAGACTATGTTACACCAAAATTTATGATTATATTAATCTGTGCATATGACACACATGGACAGAGAGAGCTGTATAATTTGGAGAAGATTTATATGAAGTACTTATTTAATTCTTCATAGTCTTCTTAGAGACTTCCAGAACCAAAGTAATGAAGCTACTTAGACTGTATCCACTGGAGTCTCTCTCTCTCTCTCTCTCTCTCTGTATATATACGTATATACACACACATGCATACACATATATATACATACATATACATGCATATACACATACACACACACACACACACACACACACATATATATGTATATATTTAACTTTCCTGTAGGGAGAAGGTGCTTCCTTTCACTTTTCTGCTCCTGCTCTCTGGGGCAGTTCCATTTTGTCCCAGCCACATTTCCACCCTAGCTCTACATATCACCTTTACTTCCCATTCCTGCTTTCATCTCTTACCTGTGAAGAATCAGATGCACACTTGCAAAAATCTTCTCTCATTATATCTCTATTTTCTCCTTCCTTCACTACCAAGAAAGGACATTTAACTTTGGATTGTGATGTATCTCTGGAATTTTAACTTCTCTCTATGCAAAGCATTATGTTGAAATAGTAACCTATAACTAGGGTTTAAATCAACCTAGCAAACTGGCTGTTTGTTATTTAATACATAAAATCATAGAATGAAAAGATAAAGAAGGGACCTTGGAGAGCATTTATCAGTATTTTCCCATCATTTTGACTAAAGGATTTCTAACAACAAATGAAAAAGAGCAAATTCACCAGATGTCTGGTGATATAAAGTTACACCCAGAATGAGCATAACATGTTTTTTGTTTTTTAAACTATATTTAAATTTTGTTATTACTTTTATTTCAAAGTACTATGGGGTTACAAATATTTTTGTTTACATTCATAGCTTTTGTAATGCTTGAGTCAGAGTTTAAAGTGTGTCCACACCCAGTTAGTGTTCATTGTACCTGTTAGGTAGGTTTTTTGCCTATCCCCTTCTCTCCCCCAACCCACCACTTGATTTCCATTGAGTTTTACTTCCCTCCATGCACATGTGTGCTCATCGGTTAGTTCCAATTTAATAGTGAGTACATGTGGCATTTGTTTTCCAATTCTTTAGATACTTCACTTAGGATAATGGAAAGTGGAATATTTGGGGTTTTCTAGATTTAAGATCTTATCATCTATAAAAAGTGATAGTTTGACCTCCTCTTTCCAGATTTAGATATCCTTAATTTCTTTCTCTTGCCTGATTGCTCTGGCTAGGACTTCCAGCACTATGTTGAATAGATGTGGTGACAATGGGCATCCTTGGCTTGTTCCAGTTCTTAGTGGGAATGCTTTCAACATTTCCACATTCAATATGATGCTGGCTGTGGGTTTGTCATCTATGGCTTTTATAATTTTTAGATGTATTCCTTCTATGCCTAGTTTGTTGAGGGTTTTTATCATGAAAATATGCTAAATTTTGTCAAATGCTTTTCTGCATCTATTGAGATGATCATATGATCTTTGTTTTGCTTCCATTTATGTGATGGATCACATTTATTGAATTATGTGTGTTGAACCATCCTTGCATCCCTGGGGTGAAGCCCACTTTGTCACGGTGGATTATTTTTTTGATGTGCTGCTGAATTTGGTTTGCAAGTATGTTATTCAGGATTTTTGCAGCTGTATTTCTAAGGGATATTAGTGTGTAGTTTTCTTTTTTTTTGTTGTTGTTGTGTCCTTTCCTGGTTGTGGTATCCAGATGATACTGGCTTCGTAGAATGAGTTGAGGAGACTTCTCTCCTTCTCAATATAATGGAATAATTTCTGTAGTATGGGTACCAACTCTTCTTTGTATGTCTGATAAAATTTGTCTATGAATCTATCTGGTCTGGAGATTTTTTTTTGTTGGAAGATTTTTATTGCTCCTTCAATTTTGTTGCTCACTATTCATCTGTCCAGAAGTTCTATTTCTTCCTGATTGAGTCTTGGGAGGTTGTGTGTTTCCAGGAGTTTGTCCATTTCATCTACATTTTCAAGTTTATGTGCAAAGAAATTTTCATAGTATTCACAGATGATATTTTGTATTTCTGTGGTATCAGTTGTAATAGCTCCTTTTTCATTTCTGAAGGAGCCTATTTGGGTCCTTTCTATTATATTCCTGGGTAATCTAGTGAACGGTGTATCAATTTTGTTTATCTTTTCTAAGAACCAACCTTTTGTTTTTTTAATCTTCTGTATTTTTTTCTTGTTTTCAATTTCATTTAGTTCTGCTCTGACCTTAGTTATTTATTTTCTTCTGCTGACTTTGGGTTTGGTTTGCCCTTCCTTTCTAGTTCCTTAAGATGTGTCATTAGCTTATTAATTTGTGAACTTTCTGTCTTTTTGAAATAGGCATTTAAAGCTATGAATTTTCACCTTAGGACTGCTTTTGCTGAACCCCATAGATTTTGATAGCTTGTGTACACTTTGTCATTCAGTTTGAAGAATCTTTTAATTTCCATCTTAATTTCATCATTGGTCCAATAATTGTTCAGCAGTAGGTTGTTTAATTCCCATGATTTTGTGTAGAACTGAGTGTTTCTCTTGAAGATGATTTCTAGTTTTATTCCACTGTGGTCCAAGAAGATACATGGTATGATTCCCATTTTTTTGAATCTTTTGAGCCATGCTTTGTGGCCCAAAATATTTTCAATCTTGGAGAATGTTCCATGTGCTAAAGAAAAATGTATTTTCAGTAGTTGTTGGGTAAAATTTTCTGTAAGTGTCTGTTAGGCCCATTTGTTCTAGAGTCTCGTTTAAGTCCAGTGTTTATTTATTTTATGTTTCTATGGTCTGTCTATCAAGTTTTGTCAGTGGGGTGTTCAAGTCCCCAGAACTTACAATGTTGCTATTTATCTCTTTGCTTAGCTCTAGTAGGGTTTGCTTTATGAATCTGGATGCCCCTGTGTTAGGTGCATAAATATTTAGGATTGTTATATCTTCTTGTTGAATTGCTTCTTTTTCCATTATATAATGAGCATCTTTGTCTTTCTTTACTATTATTGATTTAAAGTCAATTTTATCTGATATAGGAATGGCTACACCTGCTTTGTTTAGTTGCCACTTGCATGGAATATTTTTTTTCCATCCCTGCACCTTGAGTCTGTATGAGTCTTTGTGGTTTAGATGTGTTTCCTGAAGATGGTAAATACTTGGGTCATGTTCTTTTTTAATCCATTCAGCCAGCATATGTCTCTTGAGTAAGAAATTCAAATGATTCACTTTCATTGATAGAATTGATATGTGGAATGCTGTTCTGTTCATATTGTTGGGTAGTAGCTCATTTCTTAGTTTTACCTCTTGTACTATTGTTTTATATGAGCTCTGAGCTTTAACTTTTGGGTAGTTTTACTTTGGTGGGTGACTATTGTGCTGATTTAGTATAATGCAGTTCTGAGTATTTCTTGCAGTGCCGGTCTGGTCTTGACCTGACTGAGGGTAGGTCCCTCAGTGTTTTCTTGTCTGGAAAAGTCTTTATTTCTCCTTCACATAGGAAATTTAGTTTTGCAGGATACAAAATTGTACACTGGCAGTTGTTCTATTTAAGACGACTAAAGATGGGTCCCCAGTCCCTTCTGGCTCGTAAGGTCTCAGTTGAGAAATCTAAAGTTAGCCTGATCGGTTTTCCTTTGTAAGTTGTTTGATGTTTTCACCTTCCAGCTCACAGGAGTTCCTCCTTCATGATGACTTTGGCCAGTCTGATGACTATGTGTCTTGGTGATTGCCTCTTTGCAAGGAATCTCCCACATGTTCATTGAGTTTCTTGTACCTGAATGTCCAAATCTCTAATAAGACCAGGGAAGTTTTCCTCAGTTATTCCTTCAAATAGGTTTTCCAGCCTTGTGTAGTTTCTTCTTCACTCTCAGGGGTGCCTGTGATTCTTATACTTGGTTGTTTTACGTAATCCCATATTTCTTGTAGGCTTTGTTCATTCCTCTTAATTCTCTTCATTATTTTTGACTGACTGAGTTAATTCAATAGAGTTGTCTTCACGTTCTAAGATTCTTTCTTCTGCCTGGTCTAGTCTATTCTTAAAACTTTCCACTGTGTTTTGAATTTCCTTAAGTGGATTTTTTATTTCCAGAAGTTCTATTTGGATTTTTTAAAATATGTTGATCTCTTTAGTGAATTTTTCATTCATTTCCTGAATTATTTCTCTGGTTTCTTTGAGTTGGTTTTCCATTTTCTCTTGTATTTCATTCAACTTCCTTACAACCAATATTTGGAATTCTTTATCTATCATTTCAATGTTTTCAATTTGGTTGGTGTCCATTGCTAGAGAGCTGGTGTTCCCTTTTGGGGGTGTCCTTTTGCTCTAATTTTTCATACTTCCAGAGCACTTTCACTGATTCCTTCTCATTTGGAGCAGCTGTTGCTTTCTAGTTTTGGATTTTCTTTTGGTTAGGTGGGATTTTCCCCCCCGCCACCACTCATATGGTGTGTTTGTAGCATATATTGGGTAAGAATCTTTGGCTTTGCTTGTATGTGCTTTGATGGCAATCTAGGCTCTGGATGGATGCCCTGTTTATAGATACCCTTAGTGTGGTGGTTCTCTCAGTTGCTAGTTGTTTATAGGCTGTAGCAGCAGTGAGCTATGTGGGTGGGCAGATTCCCTGTCTCTCTTTGACTAGGGAGAATGGTGGTCTTTGAAATAATTTCTCTTTCCTCAGCCCTGTGGTCTTCTTAATAGTATGAATTATACTGGCACACCCAGTTTAATCTCTGAGACAGTAATTTGTTCTTCTGGGTGAGAATCAACCATACCCTATATAATTGAGCTACTAAATGCTGTAAACAGTGTGCAAATTGACCTCCCTGTCACTAGGTGGCACTTGCTGAAAGGAACATGCTGCAGTGTTGTTTTGGGGTCCTGTATCTAGCTCCAGTCCCTCAGGAGTAGCACTTGAATGCTCCAGATTGTTCTTGGGGCTCTGGAACTTCCAGGTGAGTCCTTATTCTTTGTCACAACAGAGGCAGGTGGGGGAGTGAGTCTGGGCAGGGCTTGGTTAGGTGAGCTTGCCCTCAGTCTCCACAATAGCTGGCAGGGGTTATAGGTCTTCTCCCACCTTCTGGGTAAAGCCACCAGGGAGGAGCTGAAGTGGCTCCATCCAACCGGAAAGTTTGCTTATGGAAGTGGGGCCATCTGAGATTCACAATCTGGCTGTCAGGAGTCGATTTTGCTCATCTCCCCCCCTCCCCTTCTCCACAGTTTTTCTCTGGCATCTGCTGGCAGGCAGGAGCTAAAACTAGCTGAACTCCTCCATGAGTATGCTGCAGACTGGAAGTTTCCCCAGGATCCTGGCCTGGGCTGAGAGTGCTGCCTTCCTGTTGAGGTAGGGACACCCCACAAGTACATTGGAGTTGGGACCCACACTGCATTCTCCTCTTAGTTCTGCCCACATGGGCTCCCTCGCCTCCTGATGTTAGTTTACAAATCTCCCTTCCATGCCCCCAGGCAACATGTTTGAGACCTGGGGGTATGGGATCTGACCTGCAGGCCTGTCCCCAGGTCCCCAAAGATCTATCCCTTACTGTGCCAGGGAGAAGCGTGCTGGTCTTGAGTTGCCTATGGGGTGCTCAAGCAGGTTTGATGTCCCTCTGCTTCGGGGTGTGCCCTGCTTTGATAGAGCCACTGGGCAAGCAGCACCAGGGAGGGCTCGTGCAGAGGGCGCTCACAATCTGAGCACCCCTCAGTCTGCTGCAGGAGCTTAAGAGGAAAGGTTTGAGCCCCACTCTCTGTGGAAGCCCCGGTGTGGTGGCTCAATTGTCTCTCTTGGCAGCTGCGGGTTGGGGAGGGGAAGGAGAGGAAAAGAGTCTGGATAGAGGAAAGCTAGCACTCTGGTCATCTCTGTCCCTGTCTACAGGAGGCAGCCCGCCTGGAATGTCCAGGCTCTGGAGTCATACAGATTCCCTGGGACCCACTGGATCCCTGTTGCTCCACAGTCTGGGCCCAGATGTTTGTGTGGGAATGAAGAAGACAAAACCCGAGGAGTTAAAGGCCCCTGGAGAAGACAAAGGTACACGGTAGGTAGAGAAACAATATGGTGTCTGCTCTCCTGGCTTGGGTCTGTGGTGACAGGAAGTGCCACTTACCCTTTTCACTGGACTCCAAGCCTCTTGGAGGTTGATATCTGCTGATAATTTGCTCCTTCTCCTTCTGCTCCGCGACTTCTTCCCATGGAGTCTCTTGTAGGATCTTTCACCCTTCCCTCAGAATTACACCTGATCTATGCTTGTTTGTTTGTTTTTTCTCTTTCATCTACAACTTTTCCTTCTTACTGAGACTCTCTGGCAGCTGGTGTCTCTGGTCCGCCATCTTGCCCTCTCGCTTCCATAATATGTTTTTGGAGTCTATTATATTATCTTAAAAAAATCCTGCAACTTTGAAAACCTCCAAATTATATCTTTACTTATTTATAATAAAAGTAATGTTTTGAAATTGCTTACCATTGAGGACAATGGCCCCTGTTTATAATGCACCTTTATGTGGCACCTAGCACATGTCCATGTGCCTTGAGAAGTTTGTATACCCCAATACCAAAAATACAGTCTGGGAAATTATGTTGTATGGTAGATGAGTAAACTGAGATCTAGACACATAAAGAGATTTTCTCAAGATAACTATGGCAAAATTAATGTGAGAATTCAGGTCAATGACTTCCAGCTCAATGGGTTTCCCATCAAACTCTGACATAAGTTTCAACCCGATGTCTTTTCCACATGGGTTCCTGGAAACTAACTAGGGTTTCTGTAAGTCAGGAAAATCTTTGGAACCTGACTGACCCCATTTAACCTTATTTTTGTGGTATATAAATGAAGCTGGAAAACTACTGTAAGAGTAATGTCTATATATGTCTCTGGCAGCACCTTGCTCAGAAGGGGAGTTGTGAGTGTGTGTGTGTGTTTGTCTGAGACAGTGGGTGAATGGAGGGTGAGTGGTGGTGGTGGCAGCAGTAGTGGGTAGCATTCAACAGTAGATCATCATATTTTCCCATTTTCTGAAACCACTACTCTTTCCTGAAAGCCATTAATCTGGTTTTGGCTTCAGGCTGCTGGAGGAAAGCATTATTTAGTGAGTGCTGCAGGGGCTGATTCTTGTGGAACTCATGAGAGTTAGATCTGGATAATGTCAAAATTTTAATAAAATTTTGGATTTTCAGAGACATTTTGTTCTCTACTTATGAGCTTGATCTAAATTGTTCTGTTCTCTATCTCCCATATAAAATCAATGGATAAAAAGAAGAACTTTATTTGTTCCATATGAAAGATAGAAAATATATTTGAGTGAGTGAATGGATGAATGAAGCTTTGTGAATAACCATTACTCAAATTTGCATTGCCATTTTCAGAGGAGGCCAACGTGTAACTCCAAAGCTATGTCCAAGTCTTCAGACCTTCATATATATGGGAAAAAGTTTTGCTATTCTAAACTAAATTGATGAGGAGAGAAAAGGTAATATTATGTCCCTTGAAAGACTGTTATATAAGTAAAATGTACATATTCTAACCAACCAGACAGAAATAAGGAGAGCTCTTTATTCCTTTCTTTTATGAGTGAGATTAGAAAATTCTGGCTCCTTTCTTTGGTCAGATGTATTATTCAGAGGTATTGATTATGTGAATACATTCATCAGATAACCCTGGCCTTCTACTCAGTGCTAGGCATTCCAGTAAAAGTTGAAAATACAAAAATGACTAAGGTCAGTTGTGCCCCCAGTTTTCTTACAGTGTAATGGAAAGATAGCTGCATGAATAACTAACCATAATATAATAAGTAAGTTTTATGCTAGTGATGTAAACCAGACGGATTGTGTTAATTGATATTACCTTGGAGGGGGTTAAGGAGGATTTCACTGAGAAGATAAGTTGAAATGTAAGGAGGTATAGACATTTTTTTTGCAAGCAAAAAGAGAGAAAAGGAGTGGAAGCAGGGCAAGGGCAAGGTGATGGAAATGGGAAAGTGCCATGATCTATTGGGGAAATGGCAAGGAGGAAAGGTGAGTGCAGGTCAGACTGAGAAGGGCATTCATGGCATGCCCATGTGGATGTGGGTGCCAGCCAGGAAACCACTTGGTTGAATATGGTCTCTTTAAAATGGTATCTCTGACAGAAGCTTGTAGAATTGACTGGGTGGTGGGTGGTGTGAGAAGACTGAGGAGAAAGGAACCAATTTTACCTAATTCTGTAATTCGTTTTTTTCACACAAACTCAAAAAGTTTTGCTAAGAATAAAGGCAGGCTTTAGAAAAGTTGATGTTATCTCTTATTGATAGGCAAAATGACAATAATAAAGAGAAAATGAAGTGGCATGCAATGAAGAGTGCTGCAGGTGCAGGAATTATGTGAGGAAAGAATACAAAGCTCTTAAAAATGAGACATTCAGAAATATCTGGCCCGGTGCGGTGGCTCACGCCTGTAGTCCTAGCACTCTGGGAGGCCGAGGCGGGTGGATCGTTTGAGCTCAGGAGTTCGAGACCAGCCTGAGCAAGAGCGAGACCCCGTCTCTACTAAAAATAGAAAGAAATTATATGGACAGCTAAAAATATATATAGAAAAATTAGCTGGGCATAGTGGCGCATGCCTGTAGTCCCAGCTACTCGGGAGGCTGAGGCAGGAGGATTGCTTGAGCCCAGGAGTTTGAGGTTGCTGTGAGCTAGGCTGACGCCACGGCACTCTAGCCCAGGCAGCACAGTGAGACTCTGTCTCAAAAAAAAAAAAAAATAGAAATATCTACTTGTCCAAGGTTGTAGGGATGTTGGAAGCAGTCACAATACGATCCCTTGGTCAACTAGAAAAGAATAAGAAAGCACAGAGAAGGCATATCCACATTGTGTATTTATTTATTCCACGTGATTTAATATTAAGTGAAAAAATATCCATATATCAAACTTTTTTTTAAATAGACATACCCCCTGTCTCCACATACCCATACCTCCCACCATTATCAACAACTGGCACAGAGTGGTACAATTGTTACAACGAACCTACATTGACACATTATTATCACCTTGTCTTCATTAGTCTCAGGCTGCTATAACAGAATACCATAGATTGAGTGGTTTATAAACAACAGAATTTTATTTCTCACTGTTTTGGAGGCTGGGAAGTCTAAGATAAAGGCAGTGGCAGATTCATTGTCTGGTGAGGGCCCACTTCCTGGTTCAGAGAAGGTTGCCTTCTTGCTGAATCTTCACTCAGCAGAAGGGGCGGGGCAAGGGAGCTCCCTGGGATCTCTTTTGTAAAGGCACTAATCCCAATCATGAGGGCTCCACCCTCGTGACCTAATCAACCATCAAAGGCCACACCTCTTAATACCATCATCTTGTGGGTGAGGATTTCAACACATGAATTTTAGGGGGACACAAACATTCAGTCTACAGCACATCTAAAGTCCATCCTTTACATTAGGGTTTATGCTTGGTGTTGTACATGCTATGGATTTTTGAGAAATATATAATGACATGTATTCACCACTATAGTGTCCTATAGAATAGTTTCATTGCCCTAAAAATCCTCTGTGCTCTGTAAAACCTAGAAATAGTCATAATTTTTAAAAAAATATGTATGTGTATTATGTGTAAAAGATTAGAATTATTATAAGTTCAGCAACATGTTTTAAGAGTGCTTATACCAGTAATAGATTCAAATTCATACACAGATACAATGAGATACGTGGGAAAAGAGGCTCCACTTACTTCCATCCAACAGCAATGAAATAAATATATTAGGGGTGTGTAAATAATTTCAAAATATCCATATTCATACTGAAGGAGGGCACTCACTTAGAGCTCCAGATGCTCACATCATCCATACTTTCAGACACTGCAGTAGCAGTGTGAGTATGTTAAGAAATCCCAGGAAACTGTACTCTGCAAAGCAACCATGGTAGTGGTGGTATTGTGGTGTGGTGGGGGTATACATGTGGAGAATCAGGCTCCATGATTTTTTTTTTAAAATGTACTTACTTACATGGGAGCAAACAAATTAATGATAGCATTTGAAGGGAAAAAATGACTCAGGGAAGGACATTCTAGGAAAACACACCGGCAATCTAAATAAAACCTGTTTCAGATTTTCCTGTCATCTTTTGTTCCTGTTAATTTTGGAAATATATTTGTTAGAGCAAGAGAAAAAAACTAAAAATGAAATATTGTTCCATTACAGATGGAATCAAAAGCAATTTCCTTATCATTCTTTAAATAGGAATTATAGCTTTGTCTGAAGATAGATACCCAGTTGTAAGATAACAGCTAGGACAGACCAAGTACATAGTTTTGGAAAATAAAAGGCTGATATTTTAATTAAATCCAAAATTAAAAGATTAAAAAACAGGAAGTGATTGTGTTTTGCAGGGTAAAATAATCATTCTAAGAATGCTTTTTCTTTTGCCCATCGTAACCCATTTTCCTGTGAATTAAAAGTGGGCACAATTGTCTTATAAAGAACATTAGAATGCCACCTTTTGGAATAATTTCCATTTTTTGGTGTTGTTTAAATAAGGACATGTTTTGGACATATTTGAGAAGGCAGAAAAAATTAGACTGTATGGAAATTTACATTCAGCTATAAATACAGTATCTTTCCCTCTTGATATTTGAAGGCAGTGGCGAGAGGGAAGACAGTATGTGGTGAATATATGGATAGAGACATGAAAGGATTTCTTGGTCTGATGTGTGGCCAGTTCCCTTCCACCCCTTTTCTGTAGTTGACTGAAGTTCATTATTATAAGTAAGATTCTAGTGAACCATGCAAATTTCTCTTCTTCAGAGTATTTTGCACAGTGCCAGTAAATATTCTATCTCTGACATGTTTTTATGTAAATAAGAAGTGTTACTTAATCAAAATGAATACGTGCAAGAGTACAAACTAAATCACATCAAATCTTCAAAGCTTATCATGACATAGATTACCAATGCTGACTCTAATTCATTATTGATATAGCAAAAGATTATGGGCGTATGCACAAGAGGGAGTAGAGGAGTGAGGAGAATCTGCTCACATCAAAGGTGTTGGTACCAGGGACTGTTACCAGGGCTTCCTTTTGAAAAGGGGTTTCCAAGACTTCTGGGGAAAGCAAACTAAATAGGTAACTAACTACTAGTCGGCAACTAACCACAGTGGAGAGATTCATTGAACTGGACAGTTGTGCTGTGTGAACCTTTCTGAATATTTGATATACTTAACAAAATTATTCTGAGTGAAAATTACACAAGTACAATAAAACATTATGCAGAATCATGATTATAGGCTGTAGCGCAGGCTGGTCTTGAACTCTTGGCCTCAAGTGATCCTCCTGCCTTGGTCTCCCAAATTGCTGGGAGCCACCATGTCCTGACAGTTTTGGCTTTTACTCTGAGAGAAATGAGGAACTACTGCAGGTTTTTGACCATCATAGGGACATGATGTTTTACTGCTTTCCTTTATTGTTATGCTCCTTTGCTGCTGGACATTTTTGTAATATTTGTAATTGTATTATTAGTCTGTAATCATGGGTAAGTTCACATTTTTAGCTGGTATCTGTTACCTGCAGAATGCAAAATCAGATACTCCTACAGCTTTGTTATGTAAGCAGACAATTCTTTATTTGTGGATTCCAAGTGGTCAAGGGATTTCTGAGTTCTGATCGAATGCCTTTGCTTGTGACCCAGTAGGTCCAAATATCAGCCTGGATCACATGTACAGAGTGCAAATCTTAGTAACGAATCTTACAGTGGTATGCTGTTTGCATATTTCCTATTTTGTAACTTATATGATTCTATCACATCTAGGTGAATCTCTGAACGTTTCTATTTTAGTAATTCCCAACCCCCAGGAATGTATTCTCCTTGTACATCATGATTCCCCTAAACATGTTTGAAAATATGAGCAAGTTTGCATTTTATAGTTTATCCCCACTGCTCCTCTGTGAATGAACTGTGTGACACTTCACATGCTATGACAGAGCATTTTGTGTTTTCCAGCTAGGTTAGAAGGATGGTTTTGGGGTCTCGCCCCAGGTCCATGACCTGGAGAGGTTGTTGCCCAGTTTGCCCAGTTCACCTTAGGGTAGAATGACCCAGGGTGTGAACTTTGTGAAGTGCGTGCTTCTGAATTGGAGAAATGGGCCCATTCAAGGAGAGCAGTATTTAATATACTTCAGCTTGCATGCAAAGAGTTGAGTGATTAGAGTATTAAAGTAGTGGTTAGTTACTTTTTTCTGGTAATGGAAGTTACTTTTTTCTAGTAATGGAAGTTACTTTTTTCTAGTAATGGAAGTTACTTTTTTCTAGTACTTTTTTCCACATGATTCAACTCTCTCACCAAGGGCTCCCTCGAGGCTCTGAGGTTGTGAGATGATTCTGATTCCTTAGCCTCGTCCTCTGTGCCCATATCACTTTTCAGGCACTCAGCAGGGCCTGTCATGACTTTCATGGGCCTTTGGCACTATTGACTTGATTGGCCCCTTCCTCCATAACAGGTATTAAAAATTATATTTCATGACTGTGTTGGCATAAAGACAAATACATTTATATTATATATTTTTGCGACTGAAGAGTTTATTTTTTTCTTTCGATTTTAAAAGAGAACATTTCATGGACTTCTGAATGTGTTATGGACCCTAGACACTGGGTTACTGCTGGGCCTAATGGGTAAGCTGGTCCTGAGTCTCTGGGAGTGGCTGTAATTATGGAAGGAGGTTGAGGATTCAGGAATCCTGGTCTTAGCCAAGTATGATCTGATAATTAGTAATAATTTGAGCTTAAGAAGAGTCTAAAGCAAGGACTGAGCCTACATTGCTTATTTAAAAAGTCTGAGTCATGTAACAACTGTGAAGGTAAGAAAGCGTTTTTGTTGGTGGTGTTCATCTTTTCTCCTCCTGTTTCTGTTCATGCAATGGCTGCAATGAATTCGTCTTTTGCTGAACTGTTACTACATACCAATGCTCGAGTTAAATAGAAACATTTTGGGAAGCCACACATAAGCCAAAACTTTTCTACCTCCACTATTGCAGCTTAGGAAATTTTAATTGGATGATTGATTGAATCAACAAATATTTACTGAGCACTTAAATGTGTGGGATACTGTGTGTGGTACTAGGGTCCTCATGAGCAAGATTGGCATGCTCCTCAATCTTGGAGTATGTAATCCTGGGGTAGGGTGGGGCAGGGAGAGTAGGAGAGAGATGAGAGACCAGGCAATTGTAATACAGAGGGTTACACCTGATTCAAGGGGAAACATAGGGGTTCTGAGAAAGCTCCTGGGAAGAGTGCCCAATGCAGATTTGCAAGGCCTGGGGGCAGTTAAGGCTTTCAAGGGTAAGTGTAATGAGAACTGAGGCCTGCAGGGTAAGGAGGAGTTAGCCAACTAACCATAAGAAGACAGAGAAGGAAGAGGAGAAGAGGAAGGAGGAGGAGGAAGAGGAGGAGATGATAATGATTATGATCTCATGCAACCTGGAGAGCGCTGAGAGTGAGGTGAGAGGCAAAGATGGGGACAGGGGACAAACAGGATGCATTAGAGGAATGACAAGGAGTTTGGTATGGATGGAGCATAGAGTGCATTTGGGAAGAAGAAACTGTAGAATTAGGCAAAAGCCATAGATGCAGGGTCTTCAAAGCCACAGAAAGAGTTTGAACTTCAATAGCAGCAGGAAGCCAATGCAGAGTTTTAAGCAGTGAAGTGATATATTTATGTTTGCTTCTAAGAAAATCCTTTCAGGAAGTGTGAAAAAGAATAGCCAAATCAGGTGGGCCTAACAGACGTTTGCAATCAAGACCCTTGTGCTGACCAGAAGGAGATGTTGTAAGCAGCGTTCCTCTTTGCAGATTAAGATTGAGCACAGCCTGTTCACATCTAGGTGCGATAGATAACTATATACAATTGCTGCCCAAATTTGGCCTTCCTTATGACCACATTCGTGGAAGTACCACATCTTAGTAGACACTTACCCTTTCTTATCTTCTTCCTCTGACTTTTACCCTATGACCTTTCAAATTTGTGCCACAACTTCCCTTTCTAGAAGAAACAGCCCAGGAATGCCAACCTCATGGTATGACTGCAATTCAGCAGGAGACTCAAGACCAGCAGCCTCGGGCAGCACC
Organism: Varecia variegata; assembly: GCA_028533085.1. Taxonomy (NCBI): domain Eukaryota; kingdom Metazoa; phylum Chordata; class Mammalia; order Primates; family Lemuridae; genus Varecia; species Varecia variegata. The sequence goes on along the minus strand of CM052449.1, from coordinate 14,030,465 downwards.
TTGCTTTGGCTCTTGGGTAAGAACCCTAGACAAGAATGTGCTGTAGTTTAAATGGGCATCACCTGATTTTCGATCTGGCCAAGGAATGCCATTGCCTTAGCAATTTGCAGAGAAAAGCAGATTGTTAGCAAGTTGTCACCATTTTCAACCCCTAAAGCTGCCAAACTTGCCTCAACCTGGAGCAGAGGTAATTCCATCTCTTAGGTTAATTTTGGAGAAAAGAGTCCTGGAGTGGTGAGGAAGAGAAAGGTGGGTGGAAGTTGGAGGTGCAAGTCCTATCAGATGTTTTACTTCTTCTTCTTCTTCTTCTTCTTCTTTTTTTTTTTTTTTAAAAAAAAAAACACATACCCTCCATCATCTCTAATTGTAGAGTCATGCAATCCACAGATGTTGGCTTGGCAAGTGTGAACTAGGCAGTCAGAAAAATGAAGCAGCAGAGTGTTAGTTCGCCAGACACTGGGACATGAGTTTTCAAGGAAGCAGCACCTTCCCAGTTCACTGGTGAACAATAAAACATTTTACTCTCTATCTTCCTTTTTTCTTGGGAGTATTAGAAAAAGATTGGGTGGGGAGGTTGGGTTGAGCTGGGGAAGAGGGAGAAAGAACTGCAAAGGTGTTTTTCTGTAGAACAGCTGGGCTCTCTGTACCATATCTTGTGTTGGGTTTGGGTTTTATAGTTCCACAGTTGAAATACCTAAAAGCTAGGTGCCAGAAGGATTGAAAAGTCATCTGGAATAAAGATAGGAGCTGAACATGACCTCATGGGAAGAATGCTGCTCAGTGGAGACATGTGGGAAACTTACATAGATGTGGGGGGCTGTGCACTTTCCAGGGGAGAGGTGGGGGTGAAGCTTGCCAAATGCTGGTAAAATGTTCTGAAGGGCAAACCTTACATAGCCTGAGCATTTGGAATCGGTCGTTAGCTTCTTTCTACTACCACATTTTCCAGCTCCTTCATGGGCACAGGAAAACTCTCTTCATTTCCTTGCAAGCTGCTAATTCCCTAATATGGAGGCCTTTGCCTTATTGACTAAATCCGAGCCAAAGATTAGCAAATTAGAAATTTATTGTCTCACAGTTCTATGAAGACTGAAATTATACTGCCACAAGCCAAAGAACTGCCAGAAGCTGGAAGAGAGGCCTGAAACAGATTCTTCCCTAGTGCCTTCGGAGGGAGTATGATCTTGCTGACACCTTGATCTCTAATTTCTAGCCTCCAGAATTATGAGACGATAAATTTTTGTTGTTTAAACCATTCAGCCTGTGCCATTTTGTTACGATAGCTGTAGGAAATAAATACACCACCTAAACTCCTTTAACAACGTGAGTGGCTGAATTTAAGTCTCAAATACCTTTTTTCTCTGTTTCTTTTGCAACTGTTTTTTTCTAGAGCAGGAAGATAGCTCGCTCAGATAGATACTATTTGCAGTATTATTACCATTGGTTATATTTCCATGCACACTCTGCATTTGTGATTGAGGTGAGCTTTGCTGAGTTATGTAAATATGAATATTTCTTTTTTAAAAATTTATTTATTTCTTTTCTTTTTTGTTAAATTTCAGAATATTATGGGGGTATAAACAGTTTGGTTACATGTAATGCCTTTGTATTGCCCAAGCCAAGGATTCAACCAAGTGACTCCTGGAATTGATAAATGAATTCAGTAAAGTGTCAGGCTACAAAAATCAATGCAGACCAATCAGTGGCATTCATATATGCCAATAACAGTCAAGCCAAAAATCAAATCAAAGATGCAACACCTTTCACAGTAGCATCAAAGACAATTAAATATTTAGGAATATATTTAACTAAGGAGGTGAGAGACCTATATAGGGAGAACTATGAAACACTGAGAAAAGAAATTGTAGAGGATGTAAACAAATGGAAAACCCTACCATGCTTATGGATTGGCAGAATCAATATTGTTAAAATGTCCATACTACCTAAAGTGATCTACAGAATCAATGCAATCCCTATCAAAATACCATCATCATTTTTTGCAGATCTAGAAAAAATAATTTTATGCTTCCTGTGGAACCAGAGAAGACCTCATATAGCCAAAGCAATCTTAAGCAAAAAGAAAAAACTGGGAGGCATCAGTCTACCAGACTTCAAGCATTACTACAAGGCTATAGTAACCAAAACAGCATGGTACTGGCACGAGAACAGAGATACATGCCTTTGGAACAGGACTGAATCAGAATATTTCGAAATGAACTGCAACATGAGCTCTGGATGAATATGTCCTTTATTTTTGAGACAGGAAAAAATCATTCTTAAAAATATTTGAAAAAATATTTTACATTTTTAGAGGGGTTTCAAAAGAAAATTAAATGTTCTTCATATTTAAATAACTATTAGAATGAGTGTAATTGGGCAACCTCAAGTAAGTCATTTACCTAAGTCACACCCATGTTTAAAAATTAGTGATAACAACAGTTTACTGTTCACATCAAAGGGTTGCTTTAAAAAAAAAATCTAAAGAGTGTGAAAGCCCTTTGTTAATTGTAAAATACTATACACCTTTGTTGACATTAAGCAAATTTATGATTGTTGCTTTTTTTATAAGTTGTACTCTACTTTCTTTTAAAATGAAAGATGATGTGAGGACACACAGGAGCCATGTGATGTCAGAGATAGAGATTGGAGTGATGCATCTGCAAGCCAAGGAATACCAAGGATTGCTCTGTCACCCCAGCTAGAGTGCAGTGGCATCACCATAGCTCACAGCAACCTCAAACTCCTGGGCTCAAGCCATCCTCCAGCCTCAGCCTCCTGAGTAGCTGGGACTACAAGTGTGCGCCACGATGCCCAGCTAATTTTTCTATTTTTTGTAGAGACAAGGTCTCACTCTTGCTCAGGCTGGTCTCAAACTCCTGACCTAAAGCGAACCTCCCACCTCAACCTCCCAAAATGCTAGCGATACAGGCGTGAGCAACTGTGCCTGGCCAGTTTCCAATTCTTTGTTTAATAAATATGTCAGTTGATAGATCATTAAACAAATTTTAGTGATAGATCACTGTATTAGTTTCCTAGGGCTGCTATAACAAACTATTAATACAACAAACTGGGTAGCTTAGAACAACAGAAATTTATTTTCTCACAGTTCTAGAGCCTAAATGTCTGAAATCACAATGTCACCAGGGCCAGGATCTCTCCTGAATCTGTAGGGGAGAAGGCTTCCTTACTTATCCTAGCTTCTGGCATTTGCCAGAAATCCTTGGTATTCCTTGGCTTGCAGATGCACCTCTCCAATCTCTGTCTCTGACATCACATGGCTCCTTGTGTGTCCTCACATCATCTTTCCTCTAGTGAGTGTCTATGTCCAAGTTTCCCTTTTTTTATAAGGGCACCAGTCATGTTGGATTAGGGGCCCACCCTACTCTAGCATGACCTCATCTTAACTAATTATAACTGCAACAACCCTATTTCCAAATAAGGTCACCTTCTAAGATTCTGGGACCTCAACATATGATTTTCAGGTGGTGGATACAACTCAACCACAACAAGGAGAAACTCAGAATTCTAGAAGAAAGAAATTACAAACTCATAGCCAAAAAATTTTCGATTACCTTGATAATTTTGCATGTTCTCTGTTTTCTTTAGGGCTCTGAGTCAATACAAATGGAGGGTTCATCTGCATCCCTGGGTATCCATCCCTGGCTGGAGAGCTGTTTGGGAGGTAGGTCTATCAGAGACATAATTCTGTTTTAGAGGTGGCTTGGTGTATGGGTCAAAGCAGTGGTAATGTCTGGGTGAGCCATAAGGAAAGGTAGACGAGCCCAGACACACACTGAAAAGGACCTTTCTGCTCTGGGTTCACTTCCAAGGACATCACAGAAAGCAATTCCTACCAGACCTGGGTAAAGTACCTTCTCTCCCAACAGAATGTGACCCTCTCCTTCCAGAGTCACAGATTTATGAGTTTTCCTGTTAGTTTCTTTATTTTCATCTCCCTAGTTGCTTAGAGGAAAATCAGGATAATTCTGAAAGTAGAACTTTCAACCCAAGCTCTTTTATTGCTGCTAGGTTTGTGGTTTTGGGTATTACTCATACATTTACACCCACAAAGTAAGCTTAAGCCGTTGAAATGTGGTCATTAATTAATTAATCTAAGTAAAACCTTCCCTGTTAGGCATTTATTGTCTCATCTTTCCAGTGAGTTTGAAATCAGGTTTCCAATAATTTCTGATCATGAAGGATCCTTTGGCTTAGGACTCTCAGTAGAAAAGTTCATGGAAAGCCCAGGGTGTTAACTTCTTTCCTGGCTGTATTCCAGCTGGTTTTAAATCCCTCTGCTTGCTTTGGCTTTCCCACATTACCTCTTTATGCGGGTGTTACAGGAACCTTCCTCTCAGTGTCCAGTAAAACCCACCCTTTCCCTTCTCAATCTTGCTACAAAAGGTTGGAAAAAACCTGATGGTGATCTTACTTTAATTTTAGGCCACAGGATAGACAGAGGTAATTAGGAGGATAGAGTTAGGAGTGGTCATCATTTTTCACACCGAACTGCTCCAGTGAGGAACAATCAGAAAAGAGCTCTACTGAGAGAATGTCTATTTACATAGTAAGTCCTCTGGAGGAAATATGAGTCCTATGAGACTTTGAGGTTCACCTAGCAGTTTACGAAAGGATTAGCAATTTGTATGTGCTAAGAGCCAATGGCAAAAAGAAAGTTGTTCTTGTGCTGTGGGTGGTCAAATGTCCACGGAGCTATGGAATTAATTGTCTGAAGGATGTATACAGCAATGAGGAAAAGCAAGAAGGGGTTTCCTCTGAGACAGCCGTGCTACAAAGCCATCCAGGCGAGCCCTGAGCACTGACGGGGATGTTCAAATGCAGAGAGCACCACGCTCACAGCCCAGAGATCGGGGCTCCTGTCTCTGCTCTGCCGTTAACCAGCCGACAGATGAAGCGCAATCCCTTAGCCTCCTTGAACCTCACTTTCTCACTTAACACTCTTTACCATGTGCTCTGGTTCAAATAACTTTTCCGTGGGTCTTTTCTGTTTCTTGAAAGCCCTTTGGACCAAAACTTTGTTAAAATGCACATATATGGATTTGAGTATTTTTAGTACCGTTATTAACACTGCTACTGGTGTTGTGTAATGTGGGCAACTCTGCAGTGGGCACTTTATATCTGTTACTTTCTTTAATCCTTACAGTGGCTATAGGAAGAGCTTTGTTACTGTTTACAGCTGCGAAACTGAAACTTAGGCAGGTTATTAAAGTGTCCAAGTGGAAATAGATAGCTGCAAAGCACCTAGCCAGTGGACAGGGCCAGGGGAAATGAGACTCATATAAGTTGGCGGGTTCATAAAGGTGGCATAGGTCTCTAAAGGGCCGGGCCGACAGAAGCTCCTTTGTTAGGGGAAGTGGCAGAGAAGGCATTTGGGGAATACAGGAGGCTGCTGAACATTTCAAAAAGAGCCAAAAAACATGAAAAAGTACAGAAAAGGAAGGTGCTAAAAATAAGATTTCATTTATTAAAAATAATTTTTACTACCTCTTCATAATTACAAAAATAATACATTCACATTAAAGAATAGTCAGGCTATACAGAAAAAAATCAAGGGAATGAAAAAATATATACTATAGACCTACCATAATTATTTTATTATTACATATTACCTTCTAGTTTTCATCTGTTTAATGATTACAGGTTTTTCAAATTGCAATCTGCTTAATGAATTATAAATATTTACCCAAGTTGTTAAGTAGTCTTTATCATTATCATTTTACGTGGCAACATAATAATGTGTCATATTATGTATAATAAATCATTTCCTCATGGGTGGGCATTGAGAAACATGAACTTTTTGTTTTTTCTTTTATCTTTTTTCTTTTTACTTATGGGGTCTTACTTTATTGCCCAGGCTGGAGTGCAGTGGCTTGATCATAGCTCACTGCAACCTTGAACTCCTGGGCTTGGGCAATCCTCCCACCTCAGCCTCCTGAGTAGCTAGGACTATAGGCATGCACCACCATGCCCAGCAAATTTTGTAAAATTTTTTATAGAGTCAGGATCTTGCTAAGTTGCCGAGGCTGGTCTTGAACCCCTGGCCCCAAGTGATCCTCTTGCCTTAGCCTCCCAGAGTGCTGGGATTATAAGCATAAGCCACTGTGCCCAGCCAAGAAGCATGAACCTTTATGGGTGATTTGAACTAGATTCTTCATAAATAGTACTTTGACACATTAAATTTGGGGAAGGAATATGGTTTCTAGGAACAACCATCTTGAGTTTCATAGACATACAAATTTGTTAAAAATGAGAGTTACCCATTATCTATTCTACCAGCTGTAGAAGATGATTATTAGAAAGTTGATAACATTAAATTAGATTTCTTAAAAAGAAATAAAAAAAGGAGTGAAAGGTGCTCTTTAGGTGTGAAGCAGAGTCAAAGAGAAATTTAAGGTATTAGTAGAGAGATTAGTAACTATAATAATATATATCTGTGTTCTGGATAAGAAGGTATTCAGCATGGTCTATGCAAAATGAAGCCAGAATTTCAAGTAGAAATGCAATAGCTTTAAGAAAACTTTTCTTGGCACTATAAGCTCATATATGTACTTTTATATGCTACAGAGTTGAAAAAAAAGTTAAAATTCTGAAGTACTGAGGCCACAACTGTTAAAAAAAATTAAGGTTTTAAACCAGATTTGTGAGAATAAGAAAATATGTATTATGGTATGCTAAATGCTATTCTATACAATACTTTTTCATGCTGGCAAATGTTCTACTTCTGCCAATACGAACTATTGTTTTTGCTGGCAAAAACAGTTCAAATAAAAACAGAAGCAAACCACCATTTCTTAACACAGTAAAGATGAAAATTTCAAACATTTAATGGAAATTATTTACACATTTAATTCACTGTTATTCAAAGGAAGCAGTAGGAATTCCATGAAAATTTGTGCTTATGACAAAAGTAAATGGCTAAGTACATTGGAAGGGTATTTTTAGGTTAGAAGTATGGTAAATAGGAGATGAGTTAAAAAGAAACAAAAGTATCTATTTAAAAAACATTATTACTATTAGCTTTAACTTTCTCTGACCCTCACAGACTAGCTAAGAATCTGGGATAGACAGAGTGAGTTGTCTACCAAATATTCATTCACTTTTTCTTGTTTAAGTAACTGAATTTTGCTCCGTGGGCCCAGCTAAAATACTTCCCCAGACTTGCTTGCAGTTAGGAGTAACTACATGACATTTTCAGCTGATGAAGTAATTGAAGAAATCTGCTAGATTCTTCTCCTTTGCTCTTTCTTCGTTCTTGTTCTTGCCTGGAAAACAAAAAGTGAGGTTGAAGGTGCCCAGCCAACTTGAGACCATTCACAGCAAGATAAGAGATTAAGTCACATAATGATGGCAGAGTGAAAAGGACGCAGACCCCGGAGTACTGTTGCACCCACCGGGCTGCTTGCCTCTGCACTGCTTTTCGTGTGAGGCAAATGACGTGAGGCTATTTGGGTGAGCCACTGCCATCAGATTTCTCTTACATACGGTGCACATAAATTCTAAATGATGCAGAGCCCTCGACATATCCCCTTTTTGTATTCCGCTACTATGGCAGTGATGGGTTTAATGATTTTCTTCCTCAAATCCTCTGAACTGTTAATTACATTAATGAGTTAACATTTGTAAAGCATTCCCTCTTTCTCTTCATTGTATTTAATACCTCATAAATGCCTGAAACATTGTGTGCATTTAATAAATATATGTTTCCAGATAATTGGAAAGTTGTTTTGACTCCAACATGTTACACACACACATACATATATAAATGTATGGATGTGCAAACATTTATATATTTACAATTATAAATTTTGTGTTTTTACATACTTGTATGGGTTTAAAATACTCTGACATTAAAGAATTACTCTGTGAGAGTAATTACCACTATTTCCTTTTCAACTAGGATTTGTATATTGTTGTAATAATGGACATTTATGTGTTGCAATGAACTCTAAGATCTTGGAGACCAAGAGAGAGCCAATGGGGCTGAGAGGCAGATAAAGAAACTTAATGACTTTAGATTCCCTACAGCAGTATTTGCCAGGTCACCTGAACAAGCATATTGTAAAAGCAAAACAAAACATACATTTTAAGCTCAAACAACTTTGTGGAATACGGCATGTTATACTATCTTTTTCCTGGTGATTCATGGCCACATTAAAGTTGTCTACAGTAGAGAAATCTGTTTAACTTTGTTTAATTCAGCATTTCTCAGCCTGTGTGATCATGGAACCCTTCTATTTCAGTTAGAACTATTAACACCCAGTGGAAATACTATTATGTGATGTATACTCTGGAAAACCCTGCAATACAGGATCAGAAATAAGAAATATCACCACTATTATTTAATATTAATCTAGAATATCTAGTGAAATTATATAGTAATCAGAAATGACATATATGGTTTTTGGAAAGCAGAAATTTAAGACTTTTTGTAGAGGACAGAAATTCCTATTTTACCAACTTTTTGCAGAAGACAGAAATTCTTGTATTACCACGAGATCAAGACATTTATGTGGTTACTCATTTTATCTCTGTCAGCCAGAGTAGCTATGTCTAACCCATAGATGCTCAATAAATACTTGTTGAAAGAAGGAAGGCTTGTTGGAAGAAAAGGCGGGTGGGAGAGAAAAGGAATCTCATGAGAAGCCAGTACTCTGGAGAAACATCCTGGGAAAACTGCCATGGTTCTGTCAGCTTTCTGGAGACTTGGACATGACTCACAAATTGCTTTTTCTCCAAATTCCCATTGTTTAAACTCTTAAGTTTCTTTTATTCCAATGATAGAAAAATATGTGGACTTGATAGTTATCCATCAGAATCTCTCAACATAGTACTCCAGGCAACCACTATCAATTAGCTGGAATAGGGGAGAGAGCTAAAACCTGATGGCCATCTCTAATGTAAGCGTGTAATACTTTCTTCCTGGTCAAATAACATATGATTATTTCATAATCACCAGCCTTATCTTCCTAGCATTATCTGAAGACAGATGGTCTGCTTTCATTTTTTTCTCTCAAATACTATTGTGCTGTTTTTAATGACCACAAATTCTTTGATATTCCTCCCTTCAAAGGTGGAAACTATTTTACCTTCCCTTGAGTGTGGGCTGGAATAGACTTCATGAATCCTTTCTAATAAAAATAATATAATAGAAATGACACTGTGAGACTTTGAAGACGATATAAAAAGCATTGTGGCTTACTGCTTATTCTCATTCTCTCTCTCCCTCTCTGTCTCTCTCTCACACACACACTTCATTGTGGAAGGAGCTGGCTGCCATGCTAGGAGAAGCCCATGTAGCAAGGATCTGAGGCCTCCTGCAGACCTCCATCTGAGTGAACCACCTGGAAGTGGCTTCTCCAACTCCAGTCAAACCTTCAGATGAGACTTCAGCCCCTGCCAACATCCTAACTGCAAACTTAGGAGAAAATCTAAGCCAGGAACACCCAGATAAGCCACAGAAACTGTCACACAGAAACTGAATAGTACATGTTTATTGTTATAAACCACTAAGTTTTGGGGTAATTTTTAATGCATAAATTGATAACTAATACAACTATATTAAAAGCTTTTAAAAAAATAAAACTCAATTACAGCCTTTTAAAATCCACCCTTCTTTCCATCCAATTTTACCACTTTAGTATGACCAAGTTAGCTAGTTGCCCACTGACACATGGTTTTTGTTTCTTCTAAAGTGAGGTCAGAAATTTTTTTTTTTAAAGGGCCAGATAATACAAGGTTTTGTGGGCCATATGGTCTCTGGCACAACTATTAAACTCTGCCATTGTAGAATGAAACAACCGTAGACAAGATGTAAATGAATGAGCATAGCTGTGTTCTAATAAAAGTTTATAGTAGTCCCCTCTTATCTGAGGGGGCATATGTTCCAGTACCCCCAGTGGATGCCTGAAACTGTGGATAGTACTGAACCCTATATACACTATGTTTTTTCCTATACATACATGTCTATGATAAAGTTTAATTTATAAATTAGGCACAATAAGAGATTAACAATAACTAAAAATAAAATAGAACAATTGTAACAATTTACTTTTCACAACATTATGTATAGAAGATTTGTTCTTACCATAGATCTTAGCAACCTCAGCATATGATTTT
>CM052449.1:13819735-14019828 GCA_028533085.1 Varecia variegata | reverse complement strand
CACATTTTACTAATCCATTCATGGATTGATGGGCATTTGGATTGTTTCCACATCTTAGCAATTGTGAATTGTGCTGCTATAAACATGGAGATTCCTTAAACAGATTCAAGTAGACCTTCCATTTGATCCAGCAATCCCATTATTGGGCATCTACCCAGAAGAACATAAGTCATTCTACAATAAAGACACCTGCACCCGATTTTTTTTTTTTTTTGAGACAGTCTTGCTTTGTTGCCCAGACTAGAGTGAGTGCTGTGGTGTCCGCCTAGCTCACAGCAACCTCAAACTCCTGGGCTTAAGCAATCCTCCTGCCTCAGCCTCCCGAGTAGCTGGGAGGCACGAGCCACCACACCCGGCTAATTTTTTGTTTCTATTTTTAGTTGACTGGCTAAATTTTTTTTTTCTTTCCATTTTTAGCAGAGATGGGGTCTTGCTCTTCCTCAAGCTGGTCTCAAACTCCTGACCTCAAGTGATCTTCCCACCTCGGCCTCCCAGAGTGCTAGGATTACAGGTGTGAGCCAGCGTGCCCAGCCCGTATTGCATTTTAATGTCTCAAAAAACATTAAGAACAAAAATTAGGATGATAGCTGAGCTGGTCATTTGCCTATTTCCTCTCAGATCCATTTCCTGACTTGCCCATTTCATTTTTTAAGATCTCTTGGAAATGCTTTTTGGGTTTGGGCAATGGAAGATATTGGTGGGAGATTGGAGAACAAGAGGCCTGGGTTTATCCACTCCCCTCATTTGCTTGTATTGAGGAGACCCCTCTCTGGCAGTGGGCGTATCTCATCATGGTCAGAGCCCTTGCAGGATTGGCCCTCCATCACTGCTCCAGCTACCCCCGGGCAGCTACCTCATGAAACCAGCTCTTGCTACTTACTGCACAGCTTGGATTTTGGGCTGGATCCCCTTACCCCCTCCTCTTTTTGTCCTATTGGACCTAGAGGTGGTTACAGCTTCCTTCTGTTGCTAATTTCTGTGTTGCCTTATTGACCAATCTTTGGGTTTTCAGCTCTTTCAAACATCTTTCTTTTTTTATTTCAAAATATTAAGGGGGTACAAATGTTTTCATTACATGGATAGTTTTTACAATGCTTAATTCAGGGATATAAGTGTGCCTATCACCCAAATAGTGTTCATTGTACCTGTTAGGTAGGTCAAACATCTTTCAAGTATTCAAGGCTTTCTGTTGGATTACCTGACCCTGATGTTCCCCAGTAGGCCAGTTAGGAATTTTAGCAATTTAAATAGATAAGCAGAAACCTTTGTGTTTTTATTTATGTGTAACAGGCAGGCAACAAAGAAGTTTCTGAATTCTTTTTTCCTTTGAATGCAGAAAATAATGCTTTATTTCTTAGATCACTTCTAAGGATTTAGGTGCTTTAGACAAAGATTTATGAGGCTGTAGCTCTTCCCTTATCAAAATTCCTGTGTCCCTTCCCAGTAGCTGAAAATTTGCATAACCGTACTTTTTAGTTGATGGATAAAAGGACAGAGGAGAGAGACTGTACATCACTCTTGTCAGCTCAGAAACTACTTCAACCTGAGGCACTTTTGAGTTGATTTTTAACTTTCATGGAATAAGGAGTAGCTTTTCTCAAAAAGGGGTGGGAGTTTTGGAGGACTGGTAAGAGGGTATTTTACAGAGCGAGGAGACACATCATGGCTATGAAAGATCTTTCTCCTCCTGCTCTGATCTTCTCTTTCACAAGGGGGTATATTAAAAGTATTGATTTATACCATGGGAATGTCATCAATAGTGAGCTTCTCAGAGTGTTGTGGATCTATGTACTACTAATCTTAAACAAAGAGAATGCAAAAAGCAGTGGCCAAGAACACCAGGTTCTTATTTTCTGTTATCTGATTGATGTAGTGCCAGGGACTGGATTGAGTGCATTTGCTGCCTCCAGGCTGCACTTTTGATTGCTTCTAATTCCTTTAGGATCCTTTGAAAGAACACGAAGTGAGATAACTGGGCAATGATGATTTCGGTCCAAGGAGGATTAATTCCTTCCATTTAATAGTGTCATCATTCTTGATAGAATAGGATGCTATTTGGAGATAAAGGGCCAGAGGACCACATCTATTAATTCCCAAGATGCTCAAAATTCATAATCCAGGCACTTAATTTCTTATACTAAAGAGAAACTCACAACAACTACAACAAAATTCTCCCAAGTTTCAGTGAGAGAATATTTCCTGCCAATAACTTCATGACCTTCACATAACCTAAATTTATGAGTTGAGATAATTTTTTTGAAGGGAAAAATAAATTGATTCTAAATTTTGGCATGTGACCCATGTTTCTTGGACATATTCTGTAAACATTCTTATAAAGATTATTTGGAAAAGCCTTTCACAACTTTATGTGTGTGTGTGTGTGTGTGCGTGTGCATGTGTGTGTGTGTGTGTGTGTGTGTATTTTACCACTTTCATCACCAAAATAAATTAGCCCAGGGACAATAGCCGTCCTTTGCTCTGTTTGTCTGTTTTAAAAAAACATTTGAGAATCTTATCTGGGGAAGTCACCCAGAAGACCAGTGATGGTTTTATTGAATTAAAGGCTTAGAAGCTAAAGTTCAGCTCAATAGACATTTGCTTATTATCTATTTCGTGCTAGGCATTTGGGATATTTGAGATGAATAAGGCAAGTCCTTAGGACAGTTGGTTCTCAAATTTTAGCATTTATTGAAATCACTTGGAGAGGTGGTTACACCACGGATTCCTGGGTCCGTCCCCAGAGTTTCTGATTCTGGAGGTCTGAGGTAGGAACCAAAAATGTGCATTTCTAAAAAGTTTCCAAGTGATGTTCATATAGCTGGTGTATGGGTCACAAAAAAAAAAAAAAAAAAAAAAACAATAAAAACACATGATGAAAATGTAACTTGTATGCTTAAATATTCATAAGAATACCCAAGGTAGGATTAATGAGAGTGTAATTAAGTCCTTTGTGGGAGGCAGGTGGTGATTGGGAAAAAGCTTCTGGCAAAGGGTGACACACCTGAGCAGGACTTGAAGTGCAAATAGGAATTCAAAGAGGAGCAGTAAGGGCTGGAGAGGATATTTTTATTCAGTAGCAAGGTATAGAAATATACAGAGGCATGCCAGAGCATGATTTATTCATTCATTCAACACATTTTAGATGATTATTTATTGCATCTTGAGAATAAAGTGGTGGAAAATAATGTTTGTAGAAACTCTCACCAGTAGGTGACTTGGCTGGAGCATGAGCAGCAGGAATGACAGGAGATGGGCTTGGACAAATGGTTGAGGGCCCTAAGGAGCTTGGAGTTCACCCTGTCGGTAGTGGGGAGTATATTGGCAAGAGCACTCTGGCAGCAGTGCAGAGAACGCACTGGAGGGAGATAGAACAAGACTGGGACGAGGGAGAACAGTAAGACGGCTATTGCAGCAATCTGGGCAAGAGATGAGGGCTCCAACAAAGTGTATTTCATTTGTGAGTCATGCGATATTTAAATGTAGTTTTTGTGCATTTTCTTCTCTGTAATCCCACCACCTTTCTCTCTCTTCTATTAGAATGGTCATTGTTTAGAGAGTAGGTTTGATTACTTTTAGGTCAAATGTTGTATGGTTACAAATGGGTTCAATCAATATGAAGAAAAGTTTGTTCTTACATAACCACCTAAGCAAGTAAAAGGGAGTAATTTAGTCAATAAGGAAAATAAAATTGACCAGGTATTTTTTGAATGTCTTAAAAATCATCTTTAAATAAGTTATTTCCCGTTAAGTTGGTCTCTAAGTTTAGCCAGTGGCTCCATTGGCATTCTAAATTTAAAACTGTCTTCAGATATTACAAAATAGTCTGGGGCATTGGTAAAATTTTATATAGATTACAGAACACAGAACCTATTTTTCCTTCTGCTAACTCCATGTAATATCCAATCAAGGTGATGAGAATCATACATATCTTCCTCATACCAAATCTTTTTAAGGCAATTCATGTATTTGATTATACTTTTGACTTTTGTCATGCCAAAATGGCCCATTTGGTGAAAACATAGCTTTAATATCTGTGGTAAGAAGAATGTCGAAAAGGCCTCCCAAAGATGTCCTGCCCTAATCCTTGGAACCTGTGGATGTGAGTTGTCACTCCCATGATTGTGTTATATTATATGTCACAGTCAACCTAGGATAGGAAGGTTGTCATTTTGGACCTCATCAAACCACATGAGCCCTTATAAGTAGAGAGTTTCTCCAGCTGATAGCAGAAAGGAAAGGCAGAGAGATTGGAAGTATGAGACCTATTCAAGGATCAAAGGCTGGTTTGAAGATGAAGGGAGCCATGTGAGGAATGTAGGTGGCCTCCAGGAGTAGTGAGTGGCCCCTGTTGAAAACCATCAAGGAAAAGGATGGCTTAGACCTATGAGTACAAAAAATGAAACAAAACAAAACAAAAACCCCTGAGTTCTACCAGCAGCCTGAATTGGCTTATGTTATAAGCTAAACTGTCTCCCCAAAATTCATATGTTGAAGTCTTAAACCATAGTTCCTCAGAATGTGACTCAATTTAGAGATAGGGGAAATTAAAGGGGAAATTAAATTAAAATGAGGTCATTAGTGTGGGCCTTAATCCAATACGGTGTTCTAATAAAGAGGAATTAGGACACAGACACATCTAGAGGGAAGACCATGTGAAGACACAGGGAGAAGATAGTCATCTACAAGCCAAGGAGAGAGGACTCAGAAGGAACGAACTCTGTTGACACCTTCAGCTCTGACTTCTAGCCTCCAGAAACTGTGAGAAAATATATTTCTGTTGTTTCAGCTACCCAGTCTGTGGAACTTTGTTATTGCAGCCCCAGTGAACTAGTACAGCTGAGAAATAGATTTCTCTACAACTAGGCTGACACCATGATTTTGGTCTTGAGAGACAATATGGACTTCTGACCTACAAACCTGAGAAATAATAAATGGGTGTTTTAAGCTCATAAATATGTGGTGATCCATTATGCAGTAATAGAAAACTAATATAATGCCCTAAGTTATTCATTTAGTACCATTTAAAATATTTTAGAATTCTGGTTTAAGGTTTTTAAATCTTGAAAATGTCAATGAATGTATTATTTACTATGAGTGGAAATTCATCTGGTTTTAGAATTAATAGACTTTTTCAAATTCAGAAATATGTTTACATTTTTCTCTGTGGTGTGAACAAAGGCAATACCCAGAGAATCATGCAATCCTTATTGCTATAAACCAAGTTTATGCTCAGGCTTCCTGTGGAAGGTGATGATACTAATCCTAAATCCAGTTTAAATTGAAATTTGTTGGGATTTTGGGGAGAAAGAGTCGATAGCTTCAATGGGTGAGATTTGTATCAGATAATTGCTAAATTTTTTTGAGGATTTTATTTTTATTATCTTCTCAAAATATTTGAATATATACATTTGGGACCTGATATTTATTTCTTCATTCCACATTTAATAAATGGCACCCTTGTCCCATTGCAAATTAGATTGTTCAATGTAAAGAATTAGTGCTTAGAACTCATTAAGTTATGATGTGCTTTTAAATGTTTTACATAATCACCATATTATACAATAGATCTCTTGAACTTACTCTCCTATCTAACTGAAGTTTTATATCCTTTTACTAAACACATCCCCAATCCCCTCCATCTTAATGTTTAATTCTCCATAATTCAACTAATTTTAATTACTCGTCAACTAATTATTACTTTCTAAAGATGAACCCAGAATATCACAAACTCTTGGATGGATTAAACACAAATAATTTGTACCCTGGAGTGAACATCCCAAGTGTCCCAGGCAAAGTCAAGTCATACAACGACCTGTATATCACCTATGACCTGTGGCAGCCTATGTCCCTCTATAATATCTTATGGCCGTGAGGACAAAATTGGCCCTTCCAAAGTGGTTGACCCCCACACCAAGTTAAAGATAAATTTTCAGTTTTAGAAATAAAAACCAATGATCAAGGAGCATTTTTATTTATAGTGTAAATTACCACTGCAGAGGAGATAGATGGAGTCAAATGCAGAGTTTGTAGGACTATGGCGTAATATTTGAATTTTTGTCATATACTGCAATTTCCTCTGAATTACTTTGGAGTCTGAGTAATCAGGTCATAGACATTTATCAAAATAACATGTCTGTCTCATTTTTCCTAGAAAATGACTTATTTTTTACTTATATCAGGAATAACTAATTTTCATTTCCTGACCATTGTTCACTTACTCATTAGTTTGATAAATTTCACTTGACTAGTCCCATATGTTTATCCACTTCGTGAATTATTATGCATAATTACTCATTTCTCATACTCCGTATTTGAGTGCTTTCCTTATCATGAATACTTTTCACTGGATTTCAGGCACCAAAAAAAATAAATAAATAAAGTGGAAAAGTATAACTGGCTATTATGAAAATTAACAGCAATTCTATAAGAGGTTTGAGATGATAGCAGATCAAAATCATTCGCTTACCTTTGTTCATTGATGTATTATTATCGCCTGAAATAGCACTTAGAAGGCATGTGGTATTTATTGAACAAATGAATGGGAATTCTGGATTACTTGTGGGCTTTTCTTTCATTGTTGTACTTGAATAGTTTCCCAGACATTTATTGGCTCATATTTTCTTTCTTTTGCATTTTGTATTCACATTCTTTGCCATTTTACTGATTAGTGTTTTTACTAACCTGTAAAACATTATACATGTATAAAATAGTAAAACTATGCCGTAAATATTCCAAATATTTGTTTAAATATACCGTTTATCATATTATTAAATTATGGAACTCTTAGTTCATGTAAAAATCTTTTTACTTTAAGTCCACAGAAACCTTCCCTATTCAAAGATCAGATATTCACCTATATTTTATTCATTTTAAATATGTTATTTATAAACTATCCATTTGGCACTGATTTTGGTGTATGCTTTGACATTAGGACCTAAATTGATTTTTTTGGTAAATTAGCCAATGCATTTATTTGCAAGAAATTCTTTCTGGCTGTTTGAGCAGAATTTGTTAAATGGATATTGGATAAGTCACAGAATCACCAAGAGGTTTAGGGAACCAGTGTGGAGGCTCTGCAAATAGCATAGCCCGATATGATGCTGCAAATCTGTGCTCTGTGAGGCCCCACTACCACTCCTGCTGAGCACTGGAATCTGCAGTTCACACAGTGGACACCACTGGCACTGGGCATTGGATATTCCAGCCACTTGGAGCCCAGGACACTCAATCTTGCTGCAAAAACCACTGCTGCCAGGGAGAATTCTTCATGTTCCCTTCTTCTTTGGTGTATTGGCCTTCAGTTTATCTTTAAACTAGGGAGACTGATATCCAGTGGATTGTTGTGATGATTTTTGCATGCAGGGATATTTGCATTTTTTATTGTTACTGTTGAAAAAACTGTGTCCGAATGCAGGAAGATATAGTTGTTTTCTTCATAATATCCCAGATGTAGGCATTGTCAGAGACAGTCATATATACCCTAGGAGTATAGAAATTAGCTCCGTATGCATTAAGTTCAAACTTCTATGTTCCCCAGGGCAGTATCTAAAACACCCTGCTTAAACTAATGAAGAAGGTTTTAAAAATTATTATTATACATTTAGGGCCCAGTTCTGAGCCTGCAACATGTCCTAAGTGTCCAGGACTTCCTCATGCTCAGTGCGTCTTTGCAAACATGGTATTCTAGGGAAATCTAGTGATTCATCAACTGTGATGCAAGTTGACTGCTCTAAAATTACCACACTGTAATTCAGGGACAGCGGATTAAGGCAATTTATCAATTTCCTCTGTATGAATCCTACAGCACTTTGGTTCTCAACTTTCATTTGCATTCTAGACACATAGAATCTCAAAAGACATAACTTTTTTATAAAGATTATTTTGGTATGTGTAGAAAGGCAAGCTACAAAGCATTTCAATGGCTTTTTGTGAGTATGTGTTCATATGTATTCTTCTTGGGATAGGGGGTGCATCTTGAAAAAAGTTGATGCCTTCGGAGTAGAAAAACACAGAAATAAATCCAAATTGTGCAAATAAAACCAAAAAGTAATTTTCATTCTTTTTAGTAGTATGTTTCCAAAATAAGGCTGTTCGCTGTTTGGTTTAGTGGAGTGGATTTTGACATAGCAACATATAAAGTCATCTTGGACCTTGAACTGATTATGAATATTTGTGTTTTTTTAAGGCAAAATTTCTGAAAGTCCTGATTTATATTGGTAGATGTGCATGAAAGCAAACAAAATCAAAGTTACTAAAATTTGTTTTGTCCAGTCAGAGTGAACAGATAGATGTTGGAGAGAGCTGAAGTTAAAGCACCAGGACTGAATAAAGCTTCTCACGTTCAGTTTGGGTCACTTCATTTGTTTAGTTCTCAAGGCAGCGGGATCATCTTTGATGAAATGTGCACTACTAATGTTATGTGAGCAAGGAATGGATTACAAATGCCCATTTCATGGTCTAAGAAGCTGAAGGAACCCTCAGAAGAGATCTGCAGGGTTTCTGACTCCCTTTAAAGACTGCCTGCTAAGAAATCGACAATGATTTGTCAGTTTCAGCTTCATCCTGTGAAGCCCTTCCTTTGACATCCTGGCCAAAAATTGCTCCTGATTTTTCAGGAGCAGGGCTTTGGATCAGAAGATTTACCTCATGCTCATGGCCAAAAATATTTGCCAAGTAAGCAAAGCAATGAATGACTATCTCCCTTTCAAATTGTTCTGAGTGGGCTTTTATTTTTCTCTTTTCCTCTGAAGTTTACTCAAATGCACCAACTTCTTCCCTGGAATGCCAATGAGTGTCCAAATACTTGGAAAAAAAAACCATACTCTTATTCTACTTTCTGACAAAATTTCTTAAAAAGGTGGTGATTCAAGTAGCTGGCTCTGATGAAGTTGACAACTTTCACAGCAGCAGAAAACACTTCTTTCAGTGTTGTTGGCCAAGTGTGTGATACCATTGCAAGCCAGTCTGTACAGCAATGCATTCCAGTGTCATGGGTTGCTTCTTTCTTCATCAAAGCAACAAAACTAGATGTATTGCTGAGCATCACAGGTGCTCCATTTTGCACAAAATACAAGAATTTTCTTTCAGTTTAAGTTTTTGTTTTTTTGGCAAAGAGACAATGTTGATAGCCCTTGCAGTTTCTAAAAGGGACTCCCAAAATAGGAATTCTAACAAGAGCTCATTGGCCCTTACAGATGTAAGTAGTTTTATCTGGTTGAGTGCTAAACGAAAATGATTTTTCCGCCATGATTAAATTCAAAACATTAGAACAAATGTCAGTGATTGGATAATAGGATTTTATAGTGACACACTTTTGATTTCAATTATGTGGTCCACAGATCAGCTCAACAATTTTCATGGCACATGTATTAATAGTCTCTCTAACCCTGTTGTGCTACTTTTACCTGCCAGTGCAATCAGTAGCCTCGTAGGTTGCTTCTCTAAAGTTCCATATGTGTTAGAAGTACAATAAAGATAAATTTTAAAATTTTTTATAAAATTATGCCATGCTTTCCTAATGACCCTTATGCTAGGATTTCTAAAGGAAATAGAATCTTATTAGGCCTCAGAACATTGGTACTAATGTAGCCTTGTATTTTACAGAAGGGTGAAGCTAAGTTTGGGAGACATAGTCTGAAATCTGGAAGATTTGTGGTTCTGAGTGCAAACTCTGATGAAACTTCTAAGATATCTTTTAGTATTCTCAGATGAGTCTCAGTTGAGTTAGGGAACAGTTCTGGATGGCCCTCGTCTCCAAGACTATGAAACTGAATTAAGTTTTAACCTCTTTGCTTATAAGGCTTTTTTTTTCAACCCTCAACCTGAGCCCATCCATGCATGTAAGACTTTAGCTATTTCCTGTATGATGAAAATGCTCTTTCCTGATGAGATCCTTCTGTTGACATGTAGCAGGGTAGAGGCCTGTGTTGCACTGGGAAAAAAGGAAGGGACAATGAGCATTTTATGGCAGTTCATGCCTGGAAAGCAGTGAAGTACCTAGTATAATAGATGGTTCAACATTTAATGTGCTCTTCCCATGTGCAGAGAATGATTCAAGCTCTGTGGGGAGATACAGAATACTCTATGAATTCATATTTTCCTCTTCTTGTCATATGCCTATTTTCAGGTTGAAATTTTAGCATGAAAAGAGAAATTCATGTGGAACACTGCATTAGCATGTCAAGTAATATTCTCAGATGTGAGTTAATGTTCTAACTTCTGGAACATCTACGTCATTTCCCCAATCTGCAACACCACTCAGCTTCTTGTAGTACTCAGAGTTTCCCCCTTCTAGCTTCAATGTATGCTTTATAGACGAGCCATAAGAACAGACCATCCACCTGAGCTGACTGTCTCTTTTACTCTCTTGGTGGTTGGAAAAATATCTACAATTGTTAGGATTGAGTTTGATTTTTCATTGCTTGACCTAAATCCAAAGTCTAAATTTCATTCAGTTGCTAGATACTATAGCAGTTGTAGGTTATACAACTCCTCTTTCTTATTCTTTTTCTAAGAAGTCATTGAGAACATTGACATAGATGTAGAACCATTTGCTGGTTTCTTCATCATTCATTCAACAGGACTTATTATCTATATGTCT
Source organism: Varecia variegata (assembly GCA_028533085.1). NCBI lineage: Eukaryota > Metazoa > Chordata > Mammalia > Primates > Lemuridae > Varecia > Varecia variegata. The sequence continues at coordinate 14,009,228 of CM052449.1, read as the reverse complement.
GAGTGTGTATACGTCCAAGCACCAGGGATTACAAAGACAAGTAAGATACAGTCCCTGACTCTGAGATATCAATTATATAGTGAGGGAAACAGATATAGAAACTAGAAGTCACAGAAAAATTCAATATGAGAGTTAACAGAGGCATGTACAAAGGGCAAGGAATCAGCTGCCTCAGGATGAGAAGAGGAAAGAGGAATATTTTGGTCATGTCTTAGATAACATACAGGGAGCTTACCAGATGGAAGGGGAACCTGGGTGAAAGAACCCATGCTCAGGAGTCATGTAATTATTTAGCTTGTGAAAGCATTATTTGTTTGGGGATAGATAAGCAACAAATGTTTAATTTAGAAATTCAAAAACATGGAGTGGCAGGTTTTCTTCCCAGTGGAGTGAGCAGAAGATGGGGAAGGATGGTTCTTATCTAGGGAAACATTGCAAAATCAAGTGAACTAGACAGTTCTATATTTAGTCATTTGAATACTGGTTTTTCCACATTGTTTATCAAGTTCTAATTTAAAATTACATCAAGGCTCAAATATTCCTTTGGTTGTACATACATTGTTGAACCGGTATGCCATGCCTAGCGTAATCTTGTTTTGACCATATCTTTATTTGATTTTTTTTCTCCTTCTTCCAGGATTCTACACTGAATGTGAGCAGCCAGACCAAAACCTCTGATGTGGCCAAGAACAAGGACTGGGTGAGCCAAGAGTAAAGGGGCAAGGGATGTTAGAAGACTCTGTGGTCAAGCCAGCAATATGCTTGGCCCCATTACCACAAATGATCACTGCATTCTTCAGAGTAGGGAAACTGGGGTAAATGAGTGCTCTTGTACCCAAGGGACCATGCTGGAGATGTGTGTGGCCACTAGCCTCCACCTATCTTGAATACACTGAGCAACCCAGGGAACAGAAGAAGCTGGAACTTAGCGCTGCTTTGACTTTCTTTAGACAGTGAATTTGTTGCTGTTGTTTAAATTCATTTTTAAATATCTGTCCCATTCCTGAGATTTCTCTCCACTTTCGCATTGAAATTGAAATCCTCCACGTAAGTGTGTAGCTCATTGGATGTTGCTCAGGGGAAAATAAGGAAGAGCTTACTATTTAATGCTTATTAAAACCTATCGTAGTTAATATCTTGAGTTGTGAATAAAGTAGATCAGCTAATGCACTTGCATGTGAGCATCTTCTTTGCTCTACATATGTCAATTGAGATGGGAACATAATATCTCAGAGTATTCATGAGTTGACTCCACCTTAGAAAAGGCACTGGTGTACTGCATTGGTAATATTAGCAACAAAAATGTCTATATTTAGTAAATTTTAGGCCTTCTATCCTCTATATCTCTAAGCACAGTTTTGTTGACCCTGCACAACTGGAAGGAGACTCCATAATCCCCCTGTTTCCAGAAGCCACAGATGGAAATCACTCTCAGTAATTCATGACACCTTTCACTTCACAAATGATGCATTCTGGCCATTCCTCCTCTTCTCTCTATTTCTCTTAGTACAGCCGTTATTTATTTATACCTCCTATGAAAACCTGAAAAAGACAATGAGAAATCAGAATCAAGGCACAAAAGTACTTTGCGAGACCTGCAGTGTAACACTCTTAGCAAGCAGGATCAGATGAGACACTCTTGGAAGGAAGAATTCTACATTTATTAACTTAATTCTTGTAACAGCTTTAACCCCCAATACATAACCCTCAATTTTCAGAGGAGGACACTGAAGCCCAGAGATTTTTAAATACTTTTCGCTAGACCCAGTGGAGTCGCTGTGGCTTGAACTCAGGCACTCCAAGCTTTCAACAATAACGTTACCAATAACTTTTGATTTTAGTGGGAAAATAATAACATTTCTTGATTGAGTTTAATTGGCTAAAAAAACAGTTACCTTATAAAATCTATTTTTGTTTTAGTTATTCTGATTTCATAAGGAGGACTGTCTTCAGTATGCTTACAGCTACTGCACGTAGTTTCAAAGATGTGAAATCAGATGGCTGTCCTCTATGGTGAACTAAGCAACTCAACTAAGCATTGAGACTCAAATGACGAGCACTTCGTTAGACTTTGCATCTGGTACTGGACCACAATAAACAACCACCCTGGCTAAACTCAGGGCTTCAGACGTACAATCTTTGCACATTAGCAGATTTCTCCTGTAAATTAGAAGTTATGCAAAATAGTACAATAAGAGTGGCTATCACAACTCCCATGGAAAGATAGTATTCAGTGGTAAATAATGAAAGGTGCTGTGATTGGATGCTGAGGTTTAAAGACAGTCAGACCTTTACTACTGTGTGATACTGAAGTCATTTAACATTTCTGGGCCTTAATTTCCTCATGTAAAATGAGGATAATCGTGGCACCAATACCATATAGTTATTGTGAGGATTAAATCAAACAACACATAAAAGGTATGTACAAAGTGCCTGACACGTGGTAAATCCTGAGTAAATGTTAGCTGTTATTATTGCATTCTTGAGAACGTGTATTACGGATTGCTTTTTGTCTTAATTGGGCCATAAGTGAATTCAACCAATAAGAACTTATTAGAGAGCCATTTGTTTTTACTAGCTATCAATACTAAACCAATTAAACTGATGTGATAGTTGATGTTTTATATATGTGTTTACAAAGTGAATCACCATGGTGGGTGGCTTATGATATAATTAAAAGGGTTTATCCCCTCACATGAAATTTTATGAAGAGGAGAGTTTATAACAAAGCCAAAAAAAAAATCAAATCAGTGTATGTATGATGGGAAAATAAGATGACTTTGGGAAAACACAATTTTTCTCATGTCATACATTTACCGAGGGCCGGGCTAGTTCAAGTCACCTCCAACTTTAATGATTTTCGTCTACAGTCCACTGAACAGACAGGCATTTTGACCTCAAAGATATTTTAGCTTAGATGATTGTAATAATTTATAGGCCTTACAGATCTTCTCTGAACTGTCCCAGAAAACTATATTTCCAGTAGTGCTAGTGTTACTAACAGGTCAGCAATCTATGAGAAATACAGAAGGCTTGTCTGTTAAATCCCTTAATTAAAAGTGGATTAGAGTAGAGATGACTGTCCTACAAAAGACTGAAATATTCCATATTTTGTGCATTGGCAATCAGTCCTCTGTAAAACTTCAGAGTCAATTTTAAATGCTGCATATTTTATCTGCTATTTATTAACATTTACAAATGGTTACTAAATGAATAAATAAATGAATGAAAAGAATAAAAAGGTTTCATATGCCACAAGTGTATTCCCAAAAAGCTGGCCAATCTCCTGAAAACTCAGACTACTAATAGAAAGTATTAAAATAAACTTTTATAGCATTCTTACTTTATTATATTTCTATTGTATGACTTTTACTGGAATGCTTGACACATGTAACTTATTAGAAACTTTGGGTATCAGTTCACTGATTTTTCTCTTGTATTAGAAAGCCACCCCAACACCCAGGCAGGGGGTACAACTCCTATTTCCCTGAATGTCCCAGAATTAATTTTATGTAAGCAGTGGATTTATAGCTTCTGGCCAGATTACAGGAAAGCATCTGGGATACAAAAGTAAGGTGATTCCTGTGCAAAACTGAGCCATGTATTGGAGGTGAGAGTGGGCTGGTCTTTTGTAGGACATCACAGACTTGAAATGTGTAACACATGCACTCCCAGGGTGGCATAAAGACTTCTTTTCCAGGCCCCGCTATTGTTGTGTCTGTTCACACTTGAACTGTCGCCACGATATGGGTGTGGGGTGCATGTGCTAATCTGGAGAAGAGAGAAACTAAGAAACTGTCCACACCACTCAGCTCATGCTCCATAAACAGCATGATCCTTAAAAAGAGGGTTGGTGGCTAAGTTGTACCAAATGGGATTTGTAATGGAGAAAGCATCCTTCCTTCTGATCCAGTTATTTGTGTTCTTTAGTAGACGGAACAAAAACGAAACTTTTTCTTCAACGCCATACTATTTAATTGCACATGTAGCACTTCTGTGAAAGATTGACCGTCTTGTTTCTGATTGACTCTTCCACAAACAAGATGGAAGCAGAAAGAATGTGATTGAGTGAATGTAGAAACTGATTCGGGACCAGTACTTACTCTCTGGGAGCTGGCAGGACTATTTTCTAAGTTTCTCTAGTAGACCTCTATGCACTAGGAGGGAGAAAGTGTCTCCTTGCAGTCATAGGGGGTTGCAATCCTTCTTACCATGTATAATTGTGTATTATCACTTTGTATGCACCCAAAATGGGGTGACAAGGAGGATCTTACAGTGAAAAATCAAGGAAAGAGAAAAAAAAAAGTAACAATTTTCTGTCTCCTTTATGCCAGGTCCTGTGCAAAGCACTTTTATCTTCTATTTCAGTATGTCCTCAGCATAAAAGTATACTGTCTTTCTCATAAATAGTGGATGTATTAGCACTACTGAATCTATTTTTACCAGGTCAGTTCAGAAACTATTTTTATGGGCTATAAATTATTATCTTATGTAGGACAGGCTGCTACTAACCAAATTTTACAAATGAAGGCACTGAGGCTAAGAAAGATTGAGTAAATTCCTGGAGGTTTCATAGTTCGTGTTTGATTCTGAGAGTCTGAATTTACAAATGGCAATGCCAGATTATATATAAAAATAGAACTCTGACTCATAACCTGCAGCAAGCAGCCCAAGAAGCCAAACCACTATCTACAGTAGTACAGACTTACGAAGATTTACTTGTATATTTTTGTCCAAGAGTTTTATAGTTTTAACTCTTACATTCAGGTTTATAACAATCTTGAATTAATTTTTATATATGCTGTTAGGAAGGGCTCCAACTTCATTTTTTTTTTGCATGTAAATATCCAATTATTCCAGCATCATTTGTCAAAAAAAATAAATGTCAGTCTTATTTTTGGACTCTCAATTGATTCCTTTGGTCTGTATGTCTTATATTATTCTGATACCACACTTGTTTGATTATTATAGCTTTCTAGCAAGTTCTGAAATCAGGAAGTGTGTGCTCTCCAAATTGTTTTTCATATTCAAGATTGTTTTGGCTATTCTGGGTTTCTTAAATTTCCATATAAATTTTAGGATAAGCTTGTAATTTCTATAAAAAAATCCAGGTGGAATTTTGACAGGGATTACATTGAATTTGTAGATCAATTTGGTGAATATTGACATTTTAACAATGTTAAGTCTTCCGATCCGTGAAGTTGGATGTTTTCCCATTCATTTAGGTTTTCTTTAATTTCTATCAACAATGTTTTATAAGTTTTACACTTATCTTGTTAAACGTATTTCTTAGAATTATATTCTTCTGATGCTATTATAAATGGAATTGTTTTCTTAGTTTCAGTTTAGGGTTGTTTATTACTACTGTACAGAAATCCAGTTGGTTTTTATATATTCATCCTGTACCCTAAAATCCTGCTGAACTGTTAATTAGTACTAATTGTTTTTTGGTTAATTCCTTAGAGTTCATATACAAAATCATGCCATCAGGAAGTAGAGATAACTTTACTTCTTAATTTCAAATCTGGATGTCTTATTTCTTTTTCTTGTCTAATTGCTCTAGCTAGAACCTCCTATGGAATGTTCAAGAGAAGTGGCAAGAGAAAACATCTTTGTCTTGTTCCTGAACATAGAGTAAAAACATTCAGTCTTTTACTCTTTAGTATGATGTTAGCTCTGGGTTTTTTATAGGTCCTTTGGATCAGGCTGAGAAAGTTTCCTTCTTTTCCTAATTGAGTTTTTGTGGGGGTTTTTGATAAATCATGAAACACTGTTTGGATTTTGTCAAGTGCTTCTTCTGTATGTATGGAGATGATCATGTACTTTGTCCTTTATTCTACTCATATGTTATATTTAATATTAATTGATTTTTAGATGCTGAAGAACCTTGCGTTTGTGGGATAAATTCTACTTGGTCGTGGTATATAATCATTTTTACATGTTGCTGGATTAAATTTACCAGTATTTTATTGACATTTTTTAAAGCTATATTGATGATATATATTGATCTGTAGTTTTCTTTTCTTGTGATATCTGTTTTTTGTCTCAGTTAACACTGGCCTTATAGAATAAGTTGAGAATTGTTCCTTCCTCTTCTATTTTTCAGATAAATTTGTGAAGAATTATTATTAATTCTTCTTTAAATGTTTAGCAGAATTCACCAGTGAAGTCATTTGGGCTGGGCTTTTCTTTGTTGGAAGGTTTTTTCATTAATAATGAAATTTCTTTATTTATTATAGGTCTATTCAGATTTTTCTATTTCTTTTTGAGGAGTTGCAGTAACTTTTATTCTTTTAGGAATTTTTTCATTTCATCTAGATTATCTAATTCATTGGCATATAATTTTTGTCCACTATACTCTCTATTTCTATAAAATTCATGATGATGTTCCTTCTTTTATTCCTGATTTTAGTAATTTTAATCTTCTGTTTTTTTTTCTTGATCAGTATAAGTTTTCACTTTTTTCCATTTTTCACTTTTTTTTTTTTTAATTTACTTTTCATCTTTTCACTTTTTGGCAGTCCCATCCTCAATGATTGGCAATCTTTCTAGGTGCATTCCCATTATAAGTCCACTGTAAAGTTTATTTATTTGGCTTTCTCCAAGATAGTCTATCCACCTACAAACTGATATGTATAAGATTTTGGCAAAGAGTGAGAATGTAGCTTCAGGAAATGAGAATATATGAAACGATTAATAATTCAAATATCTTGCAATATGTGGTCATTTCCCCTCGAATAACCCGGTGTTACTGAGATAAATTTAATTAATTAAAGAGACAGCTGAGTAAGGAAAAATAGAATTACTCCCTGTCATGTGCTGTTTAAAAGGTTCTTTAGAGAGTATAAATTTTAAAACCTAAAGTAAAACTTGAACTGCTGGTATAAGGAAACACTTTTTTTATATTATTGATATACTCCGATGGCTTATGAACTTGCAAAATGATCAGGAGGAGTATTCAGATAGAAAGGAGAAATGTTAAAGTGTTGAGGAAATATATTAGTTAGGTATTGCTGTGTATCAAGCTATGCTAAAATTCAGAGGCTTAAAACAGTTACTATTTTCCATGAATTTGCAAGTCAACTTATCTAGGCTGAGTTCAGCCAGACAGTTTTGCTGGTCTTGGCTGGACTCATTTTCATTTCTACAGTTGGCTGGAGGTGGTTCTGCTCCATGTATCTCTCATTGTCCTCCTAGTATGACCAGTAGCTGGCCCTAGCATGTTCTTTTCATGATGATGGAAGAAATACAAGAGAATAATTGGAAACATAGAAAGCCTCTTGAGGTCTAAGTTTGGAACTAAGGACCATTACTTTTGTCTCATTCTTTTGGCCAAAGTCAGTCACATTGGGCATGGCAGTATACTCTACTTTCATGGGAGGAACTCCAAAATCACATAATAGGGAAGGTAAACAATTAGGGTCAATAGTGCAATCAATCTACATGGAAATTAGGGAGGAAGTTAAGACAGTTTCCCCACTTTGGTTATTTCTGCCAAATGTAAGGTGAATTCCATTTCTGCTGGACTGGAAAAAAAGAAAGAAAAAAACTTTTGCAATATATACTAATTCTGTCTTGTTGAGGGAGTGTGTCCAATATAGAAAACTAGAGAAGCATGTGATGGAGCTCACCAACATCCTGCAAGTGAGTGGTTCTCGCAATATCTGCCCTTTCATTATAACAAAGGCTTATTTTGTGCTTTCTTACATCGCCATCTTTTGCATGGGCACAGAACAGTTGACTTTGGAAAGTAGATAACTAACTAAGCATTTCTAATTCTTGGGAGGCTTAATCTTTACTTTTCTCAGGAATGTGTAGCATCAGCAAGTTTTGTTTGTTTTTAAAATGGGAGGATTCTAGTGGAGTTGACTTGTTACTCCACAAACGTCTTAAAACTGTGGAACTTTCCCTCTGGAATTATTGTATGTGAATGGATTCCTACATTTTACAATGGAAAAGCATGAAATCATAGCTGGCTTGGCTACTGCTATTATTCATTTAGCAGATTTTATTCTTTTAACAGTTAAACTTCCATTATGCTTTACTATTTGTTACATACCATTTTTATGTGTTTCATAGTTTTATGCATTTTGCAGTTAACTATTTGAAAGGGCGTTCAGTCCTTTAAAGGAAGAGTGATTTACCATTCTTGTGCTTTTGTCCTTCCTAATGCTTTACGTATTTTGTTTCAAATACAGTAATAGATTCTAATATTAAACAAGTTTATTAACACATTTTATTTTCTTGCTACCAATAGCAAATCCTAATGCTTTAAATGGGGATGTGTGTGTTTGGGAATGTGTATATACACAGCATGCATACCTATAAATGTATCAAACACACAGACAACCACAAGTAAAGAGGAACAAAAGGCTCTGGTAATCACTACACAGATTTTTGACACATACACATGACTAAGTTGATAGAGGTATTCTATAATGATAAGTCCAGCAGATAATTTTGAAGAGATTTTTATTTATTTACCAGAAGTTTTATCCATTATTCATAATTAACAAGACAGACTGGATTTTAAAAGTAGATTGATTTTGACATTAAAAAGCACTTGTTTATTTGGAGAGTATATAAGTTTCTATGCATTTGTAATAACAATTTACAATATAATGAGAAAGTGAAATGCTGTTTTCTTTTACTTCATGTATTTTTTATACATTAATACGTAAAAATATAACTCTGAGGTAATGAGAATATTGTACTTTAAAAAAATCCTAGAATATGTACTTCAAAATGCATGTTGTCTATCAAAGGGAGAAGTCGAATCTTTTCTGGGAAAGGTTTACTTAAATTGCTTTATGAAGAATTAATTCGTGAGTTCTATAATAAGACTATTCTTATATCCTTATTTTCAGTCTCATCCATAAATATTATCTGTTTTATCTTTCAATTTATTCTTCAGACTTTACTTGACTTGTAAAAAATTTTAGTTTTGTTTAATTTTTTCAAATAGTACTCTGACCCTTAAACAACCAAAATTTCCCTTTCTTGGGTAACCTTTCAGACATACTTTAAGCAAATACGTATGTGTATTTATCTCTTGTGTAGTATTCAACATTAGTAATGTGTTCATGCAAAATTTCTTAACTTACTTTGTTTTATCAAAAAATCTTGGAGATCATTGCATATCAATACATAGTTTCCACATCCATTTGTCACAGCTATAGAGTACTCCAGTGTATAAATCAGTTCCTAATTAATGGACGCTAGTAATGAAGAACTTTGTTTTCAAATGGCTTATGACTTTTTAAAATCAAATTGTTGCCATTGTGGATATTGACAAGACTATATCACAGATTCTGAAATGAGTGAGACAAAATATTTTTGAAAAATGATATTACAAAGGTGCTTGGAAGGATATAACAATAATTTGGATATATGTGTTCGGGCATGAGTTTTAAAAATAATCCTCATCTGACAGTTTATCTATTATTTTGGTCATAATACAATGACTTTTTTTCCATGTGTTCTATGTATAAATAAGGACACATAGAAAGAAAATTTTACTTTTGTTTTATTTCTTTCTGGTTTTCTTGTGAAATACAAACTGTTTCTGCCTTCTTACAAGCTTTTTATAATAGCTTATAAAGTGCTAATGAAACCCTGTGAAGTGGATTTAGTTATCTTATCTCCTTTCCATTTTATTGAAGAGCAAACTGAGATTCAGAGAGATTGAATAAATTGCGCATGTCATGGCACTAGAAATTGACAGAGCCAGGACTTGAATCCTGTTCATAAACTAAAATGAAATAATACTATGCTTTTTTTCCCGGTAAGAATAACTAGGGAGCCTGGCTGATAGAATGATAATAATATCTAGATAAATGTAGAATGCATGTAGAATCTAGTTTGATGAGATCTCATCGAACTTGGACAAAGCATGATAAGAATCTAGAATCCAATTAGGGGGTAATGGTGTTTGTTGAATCCAATCAATAGTGGCAGAAATTAGCAGGAACATGATGCTCTGGTGTATAACCATCCTGGAATCAATTTTGTGCTCCATAGTGCATCAAGGTCTATAACCCAGTAACTTAAGCACGTGGGAGATAATGAAATTCTCTCCCTAAACTGGGTAAGTGATTTAACTCTAGAATAGTTTTAGATTAAGAATACCTATTATGAAATAAATTAAGCCTATAATATTAGCACTTTTGTGTTAAGTGCAGGATAATCTGTGCTTGTCAGTTAAAGTATTTGCTGTGTTTAAGAGAATATATTAACTTTGTGATTTTAAGTTCTAAAGAGAATGTGAATCTTTTTTAAAGTATTGAAAGAAAAATTTATTTAGTAAAGAATTTAGTTCATTAATTTTATTTTCTTTTTTAATTTTTTCAAGCCACTTTATTGAAGTGTTTGATATGCATTGATACCAAAAAAGCTCCAGACAGACAAAAAGCACCCTCCAGACAGAACCTGAGCATAATAAGCAGAGTACTATTGGGGGTGTTGCCTCTCTCTGCCCCCAGAAGCCTAGAACCAGCTGTGCTGCAGCATAGCAGCACCAAAAACTTGTGCTCGGGACCAGAGGCAGTTATGTCTGTGGCATTGCATAGTTGGAGTAGGGGAGGCCCCATCTCCATATTCCTTCCTGGGCTCCAGTGCTGTTTCTGCTCTGGGTGGGATACTCTCTTACTCTTTGCACTCACACCTCCACTGGGACAGGTGCAGAGAACTTCAGATCATGAGCCAGGGGCTCTCTGGTGCAGGAGAGTGAGCATTCCACCTTCCTGTGTCCTAAAAATCATTCATGCACTTCCAAGTCCCCTTGGGTCAACCACCCTACTGGTCATAATTCCAGGAATAATGCTGCTGTCCTGTGTCTCCCTGTTCCTTTGTAGTTGTTACAGCCCAAGCAGGTGCTGGGGAATGCTCATAGGGGATCCAGTGACAGGAAGACAGAAGGGCTGTGACTTCCCCAGCAGAATACGGGCACCCAGTGTGTGCACAGGCAATATGGCGCTCACTGTCTCAGCTTGGGTCTAGGGGCGGGGCAGTGACGCTAGCAGGCTTGGAGCCTGGTGCTTTGCTCTCAAGAAGCTCTCAGTTTGCTGATGGCAGTGGTGCCTGCATTTGTCAGGGTAGAAGCGCTCTCAGACAGATTGGGAGCTGGCAGACTGCCACAGGTGTGAGGGGAGGAGAAGCAAACACTCCCACCTACCCTTTTCACCAGACTCCAAATCCCTCCAGGTCGGGTCTCTGCCCCAAATCTTGCTCCTACTTGTTCTGCTCTGCAACTTCTTCCTGTGGGATCTCTGGTAAGGGTAAGTTCTGGCACCTTTCCCTTAGTATTTCACCTGGGCTATGCTTTTTCACCTGAAACCTTTTCTTGTTTTTGGTACGATCTCTCCAGTTGGCCTCTTGCCCCCTTGTTTAGTTATTTCTTTTGTTGTATTTTGTAAAACTAGTCAGGTGAAGCAGTGGGAGTAGAGAAGGAACAAAGAAATCTGTTTAATTTATAAATTTTAAAATAGTTATCTAAGTACTTTGGAAAGTTTTAACTTGTTAGAATTACAAGTCTGTCATGTCTGATACTTTATAAAAGCATTTCATGATGTAATTTTTTTTTTTTCATCCATTGCACTGAGAATTTATTAGACCATTTCAGTCTAAAAACTTTACTGGGAAATTTTCTTGAATTATTTCATTAATAATTTTCTTCTGCTTTCATTCTTCTCTTTCTTGGCCTCGTATTTAAATATTGAATCTTTTCTACTTCTCATTTAATTTTATCTTCTTTTTTCTTTTCTATTTTCTATTCTTTGTCATTTTGATTTACTTTCTGGAAATTTTCCTCTAATTTACCCTCTAATTCGTCTCTTGAGTTTTTAATTTCTGCTATCACATTTTTAATTCCAAGGATTCCTTTTTGATTTCTGAATTAAAGGAATCATCATGATCTTATTTCATGGATGCCAACTCTTCTCTTAGCTCTCTGAGAATAGTAATGATAGGATTTCGTTAGTTCATAGTCTGTATTTCCTCTGTCACATATTTCTATTTCTTTGGGCTTCTGTCTTTCACATTAGAGACCTTCCTGAAATTTCTCATGAATTTTGGCCATTGGCCAAGTCTATTGGCTGCTGTCTGAAGTATTAAAGTGCTGACTAGAAACTTTTTGCATGTAGATATGGTTTGTTGGTCTAGGTTCCATTTTCAGGTCATCTACTTGGGCCATTTCAATGGAAAACTTCCAATGTAAGTATTTTTAGGCCTTTTCTCTTGGGCAGGCAAATTTCCCAGAGAAAGCTCTCTTGGACTCTTAAGTGAATAACACAATCCTCCCTGCCAACAACCAGAATGCCCTGTGCCTGGTGTGCCCCAGCTTGATAGAACTTTCCAGAGAAGAAACCTTCAGTCTGACGTGGAAGAGAGTTGTGAAGAGGATCTGGTGATTTAATTGTTTCTTATATTTTCACCAAATATTTCTGATTTTAGATCTACCTCTACCTTCTCATCCAGAGTTATCTGGAAGCCACAAAGTGCCCAGCATTTGGGGGGACATATTTTCTTTCTAGGATCTATTTTCTTGGGCCTAACAATACAGTTCCCACTTGCCTACCTTTTTCTTGCTTTTGTTACAGATTCATCTTCCATTCTCTTCGTCCTTGTGAATTTTTGTACTTTTCTTTTGTCATTTTGCTATCATTTTGGTGGAGTTTCATGAGTGAGCTTGAGTTGATCCATCATATTTAATGGGAAGTTTTGTAATACTTTTCAGATATACTCATATTTATTAACAAAGAGATTTTCTATCCAATCTTGATGACAAACATTTAGTTCCTTAACCATTACTTATAAAGACTACTATTTATTGTTTTGTATATTCTCAACACTATCTGTGTATTTGGCAGGAGCCCATACATCTGTAGACATGTACAATGTGTTAGATTTATGTGAGAAGTTTTGTCAATATGATTGATGGGCAGACACGTTTAATATGTTCATAAGTCATTTGAGTGATGGTCGAGTATATGCCACACACATGCATTAAATTCACTGATAGTGGAGTTTGAGGTTACAGCAGTGAAGTATGCACACTCCAGCTTGGGTGACAGAGCAAGTGTCTCTTAAAAACAAAGCAAAACAAAACAAAACAACACCACCAACAACAACAACAAAAAAACCCTCTGAGCCACTAGGGCCTTAGACAATTGTATTAAAAAGCAGAAACAGACACATAGCCAGTTAAAAGGAGAGGCACAGGACAGAGACCATAAGAATGAAACATTATATCCATATTCATGGATTAGCATACCTTGGCTATGCCTGAAAATGGAAGGAGAAGACTTGTAAATGGTGACATATCGGGCATGAATCAATAATATATACATTTTCATATATTTTTATATATTAAAGGCAAGTCACCGAATTTTGTCAACAAGAAAATAGTTTGGCTAAAAAGCTCATTAATCTTTCTAGAATCAACATTAGTCAGACCTTTATTACAATTTTGTTTAGGGACCTGCAATGTTAGCAAGATGTGGGGATCTTGGAATAACTTCAGAAGAAACCAGTGAAAAGAACTAAACTTTCCAGAATTAGAGCTGGGGAGGAAAGCATAAAAAGAATTGCAATCATATAATCTGGGGAAGAAAAGGCCAAGAAGGGATAGGTTAGATCTTTGTTTGAAGGATGCAAAGCACCTTCCTCCCACTTACATTATGGATTGGATAAGAGGAAAATTCCTAGCTCATAATCTTCTAATTTTATTTTGAAATAGGTATGCATAGTCCTTTCAGGGCAATGTTTAATGAGTTGTTGACTGAGCAGGGACTACTAAAGACATATGGAGTGGTCAGATGCAAAGGACACTGAGCATGAAGTTGGGAGGCTTAGATTGATATCCTTGTCTGGCATTAACTGACTGCGTGATCTTTAGTGAACCACTCGATCTTCTTCTAAAGCCTGAGGTGTTTTCTCTGCAAAACAAGAAAACAGCTCTGCATCCCACTTTTGATACAGTATTATTGTGGTAAAGAAATGAGACACTAGCAAAGGGTTCCTGTCTTTGCCACCTGCCAGAAATGTAGAAATGCACCCCTTCTTTGAGACAGGCTCTGGATGGACATCCCTACTCAGGAAGGCTCTCAATCTGGGCAGAACAGCAGTGCAGTGGATAGACTTTGAGAACATACTAGCATAGGCTCACATCCCAACTTAGCTTCTTACTTAATGGGTATCTTTGGGCAAGATCTTTAGTTCTCCAGACCTTATTTTCCTTTTATTTAAAATGAAGATTATAAGAATTATAATGCAGAGTAGGTAGAATTAAATGAGCTAAACATTTCAGTAAACTTAAAACAGAAGCTGGAATACCTTAAGCACTCGATGAACATTATAATTACATTCTCATCTGTGAAATTTCTGCATTTAAACATCTAGAATCCTTTATTTATACCTTCCTAGTAGTGCTTATTTTTATATCAGAGTAGTATTTTGATTTGCTTTTGAGCTGTTTGTGTCCTTGCCTTGTCCTTTCCATTGGATTTAAATTTAGTTCCTTGAGGGTGGGTATTGTTTTATTCAGTTTTGATTCCCTAAATACTTAGGCTTCCCTCGCAGTAGCTGCTTAAAAGTATTTACTGAATGGAATTGAAAAGTTCACAGTATATGTAAAGTATATCATGTCTAATGAGATTAATCTCTATGTGGTGTGTGAAACTCTGTGTCATTATATTATACATTTTTACAGGAGTGGTGCCATGAGAAACGATTGAATTTTGAAGTCAGATAGACATGAATTCACTTCTCATTCTTCCACTGATTGGCTCTGTGAAAGTGACTTTCCCTGAACCTCAGTTATAAAATTCTGGAAATATCAAATATCTTACAGGGCTGTTGTGAGGATTAGAGATAACATATTTAAAGCACCTAGCACATAGCAGAAGCCATAAATGGGTAACTATTTTTTTTTGTAATTATTGTGGTAACTATCTTGATGATTTCTGGCCTTCGAGAGACAATCCTCAGCTCTGTGGTGTTGATAAGATGATTGTTTTCAAATAATATCTGTGATCCCTCATGTCCCATGGTCCCCACTTCTCTCCTCTGGTAGCAGCAGGCTCTGCTTCCTAGGACTTCTGTCTAAAATGGTCTGGGCGACAGTTTTGCCTTTGAATGAGAGTCTAAAAGATGGCTGAGGCTCCTATCTGGGCCGAAGGACCCAAGGAAACAGGAAAGGGATACAGGCATGTTAGCCATGGGCTGGTGTAAGCTGATTGCCTTGATGGAAGTCTACAGTTCTTTGCACCTTATCTGAGGCACAGCTTTCAATTTTGAAAATAGATGGAGGAAACAAATAGTAGCAGCAGAGGCGAGATCCCTGAGTCCCTAGTGCTATGGGGCTGAAAGAGAAACAGTGAGAACTACTGGGATTGAGGCTATTTGCCCTTGATCCCTTGGTCAATATCCCAATCAGTTGATGGTCAGTATCCCAATTGGTCAATATCCCAATATCCCAATCTGTTGATGAGGCTCCTTCTCTATTGTACCTCAATAGAATAGCCTAATCTTACGTTTGGGTTCTCTTTAAAACTAGTACATATTTTTATTATAATCTTTGCATTTACTCTAAAAGTTTGTTTCCTTTTGCCAAATTGGAAGTTCCTTTGGGGTATACTAGGATATTCTTCATCTTTATATCTCTAATGCATAGTGCTGGATGTAGCATATAGTATATATTCAATAAAAGTCTGTTAACTGACTGTATGAATAATCCAGAAGTTGGCAGTTCAAACTCTTAGGTGTCCATTGGTTTCCTCTATAAACCAGGCAGGGACTTAACCTCAATGACTGACTTTTCTGGTTTATAAAAGTGTCGGCAATGTGCCTTTTCTTTTCCCAGTGTATTTTAAGCACCAATGAAAGTGTCGTTGAAAGGGACTTCACATGCTGGATGTTGCACACCTCTCTGAAAACGTCTTAGGATAACATCTCAGGAGAGTGATTACTAAATTTGGGGTCATACTGGGAAATTATACTCCTAAAATGCAATTTTGAAAGTATTACATGTTCTTAACAGAACATAAGTGTCCCTGATTTCTACAAGGTCTTGACAACACTGGATATTATGCAGTAGTTTAAACTTACATTTATTCTTTGTAAGATTACAAATAGGATTTATAAATGTACATTTTAGAAAATACTGAGTAATATAACGAAGAAAATTAAAAATACTTATCTCTTCTCAGAGGTAAAAACTCAATTTTTTGGCTTATTTTCTTCGTATCTACTTTTATTTGTTTATTTGTTTTAAGCCCAACATTGAAGACATTACATATCTACTTTTAAAATATAAAATTGGAATCATACTCTATGTAGTGTATTTTTATGTTCCATTTTTATTAATGCTGTATTATAAACAATTTCCTGTCTCTAAATATCTTATAGAGCATGATTTAAATGATTGTATATTTTTTCATTAAAGAGATATACCATAATTATATATCTAATTCCTTACTGTCAAGTAAATAGATTGTTTCCAGGTTTCTCCCATTGTAATTACATGGTAATAAACATGGTTGTCCACATTACCAAGTGGAACAGTTAAAAAGGAAGCTTGGCCACAGCTTGGTTTACACATCTTAAAATTGAAATTCTATCTTTTCCAAAGTTGTTCAAGTTCACTCTGATTATGGTACTGTTATTTTCATAAAGAATGTGACATAGGGTACAGGCTGAGAAAAATTAGTTTGAATTCCTTCCTCCCTGACTTTGCTCTCTTGTCCTCCCTCTCTTTCCCTCTGGCCTTCCCTCCAAAAGTATTTAAATCCAAATAATCATTTTTTTGTTCTCAAGAAGCTCAAACAAAAACAAGCAGAGGAGACGAGTTTGGTTCTTACAGTAACTCACTTTGGAACTGGAAAAAGGCACTGGAGTTTCTTGTGTTTATTTTCTTCAACTATAATGTGAAGGTGGTGGAGTTAGTAGTTATCTAAGGTCATTCCCGGATCCTAAACTTTACGTTTTCCTTGCTTCAGGCTATCATAACGTCACTGAGGTGATTTCTGTCCGTTTTTTCAGTGTTTTTTATTTCCATTTGCATGGCTTTTTTGGCTGTTTTACTTTCTTTTATTTTTATTTATTATTTAAACTTTCTGGCAATATTGTTTTGTGTGTAAAGAATATGGAAGTGCATTCTTTAGTTGCCATGCGAAGATTTTTCTGTATTTACCTCATCTGGCCTGAATTTCTCAATATATTATGTTTATACCACTATATATATGGAATATGGGATATGTACCAGCTCTCTCCTTCTAGAGCCATGTGACCATGTGCAAACCATTTAATCTGTCCAGGCCTCAGTGTGGAGCAGGAGCTGAGTGACAGGCCAGGGACCTCTTACCACTAGATGGCAGGGTGGAGGCATCAAGTTTGCCCATCTTACATGGAACCAGATTGACCTTAGCTATTCTACACTCTTATGCCAGCATCTGTTTCTTTCCCACTTTCATTAATTCACTCTTCTCGTTCTACCTCTTTTACTCCCAAAACTTCCAGACTGGTATTTTGAAGTTCTCCTTCTTTAAAGCTATCAAAGGAAGAATTTTTGGCCACATGTTTGCAATTGCCTGTCTTCACTCCCTAGCTACTTTGTTGGCTCCCTAGCATTGACTACTCCAGAGGGAAGCCAAGTGTCTTTGAATGCAGGGCTTGGCTGCCATTCCTGCCAAGTTGGGGGCCAATGCCATAAAACATTCTCACATGTGCCCATGTGGCTCTTGACATTTTTGGTGGTCCGACATCAAGGGGAACCCTGGGGGTTGAGTGTCAAGATGAAGAACTCTCCATCCTCAGCACCTGGGAAGTCAGTTTCTCATTCAACCAAATCTCACTGGTGTGTGGTGGTTTAGTTCTTTGCAACAGACTTCAAAACCTTCTATAGTTTATGTGTGATCAGGATACTTGCAGATAGAGTTTCCACTGTTTGTTTTTTAGGTAATTGGGATCAAGACAACCAAAGCATGAATGAATACAGTTGCTTTCTTATTTGCTACTGTTAGAAAATATGTAGATATGCAGTGATACCTCCTAGTCCTTGAGCAGGGCTGGGCACCCCAAACCAAGTGCTGTCCTTTCAAATAGGCAAAGTAGATGGTCTCCTAAAGATGTGATCTATGAAATAATTATTAAAAATATCCTTCCTGAAAATATCTTCCTTATGGTCCAGCTGGAATGCTCAATTTTCCACCATTTGTGTTTAAGCCATTATTTTTCTTTGACCCACAAAATGCATGTCTCATGGGGTTATACTGTCATATGATTTTTTAAAATTTGCTATGTTAGCATGAGGAACTCTATCTCAGGAATAGGACTGTATTTTGATGGGGTCAGAGCAGGATATTTCAGAGGAAGAAGAGAGACCAGAGGAGAGAGTGCATTTTATTTATATATATATATATATATATACACACACACACACACACACACACACACACATATATATACATATATATATATATGTTTCTACAAGGAGACAGAATAGTGTAGGGTTAAGGGTTATCAACAGGTTAAATAAGATAATGTACATAAAGTCTTTAGCACAGAGGCTGACACAAGATAACTAAGTACTCCACAAATATTATTATTACTGTACTGTGCTCCCTCTTTCCAGATGCTGGGGCTACAACACAGTACAATACAGACTTGGTTCTTGCCCTCACAGAGCTAAAATTTGGTAGATGGGCAATTAGCTTCACAGATTGTTCTGGCTCCTGGTGCAACATCACAGTGAGTAGAGGCTTTCATCTCTTGTGCTCTCCATTTCTGTAGTGCACCAGTGAATTCAGACGTTTTCTCAAGAATGCTTGTTGGAATTGGAGTATACCTCAGGACTGGATGATAGCAAGGACCAGGGAGGTGGGAGGGGATGAGGGCAGAAGTGGTTGATGTGGGATACTTTTTCTTCCTGCCATGCACATGGTGCCCTCTAAGGATATCTTGCTACATCTGCACAATACACTGAAGGATCGGTCTGTCTATCTATCTATCTATCTATTTTCTGACAAGACTTAGAAGTTATGGGATTTAGGGTCCATGAAACTTGTTACTTTTTATGCTAGATAATTTGGCATAATGGTAAACATGGGAGGCAAATAGCTAACTGAGCTCAGAGTTGTAACTCTTCCTCCCTGTGGAAATATGGGTTTAGAAAATAATATGCAAATGCTTTCCTAAATTTCATGGAAATTAACAATGCTTTCTCTTCAAAACTTCTAATCCTTGGTAGTGTTGTTCCTTTTCAGCGTCTGCTGTTCTCTGCAGTCTCCAAGAGGCCTTTCAGACATTTTTAAAGCCTGCCCATTTTTTGCTGCTTTTTATCCAGTAAAAATTTCAAAACAAAGGTTGAGGGGAGGGACAGGTGAGAAGGGTAGGAAGTTTTTAGAGCAAGAGAATGACAAAACCTCAGGGACTTTAATATGCACTAGGACACTTTGAGTAAGATATGATAATGTAGCTGCAAATTACCAGTTTTGCAATGTTTGCACTCGAGAGTTCTACAAATTATTTGCCCACCTGTTAATGATTTTTAATTAGCCTAACTGGGGGCAGAGACCACATGGAGTGGGTAAGGTGTAATAGCTGATAAGTGACAGGAGAGGTAATGAGTTCCTAACTGCCCCTCTCACTCCTTGTAGAATGGGGGTGAGACTGCCCAGCAAGGCTCCCTGGTAGCTACTGCTTCCAGCCAACTCTCATCACACATTTTTACTGACAGCTAAAAATCTAATCACAGCAAATCACTATAGATGGATTTATCTCCTAAATAGCTAAAGACACGCTTGAAAAAATATATATATGATGGAATAGAACAGTGAGTGATTTGGGAGGCATGTCCCATTGGTAACCACACATTAGATGTATTTCCAGTGTTCTTTAGAAGCGGATCTTCACACATTCCTCAGATGCCAGTGGGAGCTCCCCGTACCACTTGCCACCAACACATATTTCTGGTTGCTTCATTCTCCATCACCAGTTTCCACAAGAAAGCCACTCATGCCAAGCATTTTTTGAGTTTTAGAAGAATTCTCTCATAATCTGGGGGCTACAGAGAGAGGTTACAAACAAGCTCCTGCCTTCCTTTCACCATCTCTTGGCTCTATGAATGCTTCTATTTCCTACTCTCTCTCCTTGTCCCCTGTCCCCAAATCACCCCCCGGAATACTTCCTATTTTCTTTTCTTGAAGATGCCAAGTGCTTTCCTTTCTTCTGAATCCTTAGGAGCAGCCACGAAAGCCCAGGTTTTGGGTGGAGGGAGTAGTGATTCTCAGCTTTGGTCCTCTCCAGTCTTACCAAGACATCCTGCAAATCAGCAGCACCCAAACCTGTTGATCTTAGGACCCTTTACACTCTCAACAATTATTGAGAACCCCAGGAGCTCTGTTTATTTTGCAAATATCCATTAACATTTACCATACTAGAAATTTACAGCCCCCACCTGAGCTACCTGCCTCAGTTACTCTATTTGCCTGAGGTCCATATTGCTTGTGTGATTCCTGCTTTAGGGCACCCATCAATTTCCTGTCAGTCTTCTTATGTAATATACCTGTGGGCATCAGAGTGACAGCTGCTCAGCAGTGTCATGGTAAGGAATGCTAAAGACATGGAGCTGGTGGCCAAGTCCTCTGCTACTTCTCAATGGGCAGTTGGCATTTACTGAATACCTACTATGTACCAAGCTGTTGGTTAAGTGCCAGCAGAGAGTGGGCTTTCCATACTTATTTGTCAAATGAAAGAAAAAAAGATATCTTATAGATTTTTCACAACAACCAAATCTACTCATATGTGTTATGATTGGAAAGGCTTAATATTCACTATAATGGAGTAAACCCTGAAGGCAAGCACAAAAGATTTTTAGAATTCTCAACCTGTTTCTCCTTAAAGGCAAAATGGTTCAGGTGTTCACACATTTGCATACAGATTTTTCTTTTGTTTCCTGTTAGATCAGCTTCATTATCTTAAACTCTAATGTGTTTTTAAAATATTGTATAGGATTATATACATAGAGCCATGGATTCTCAGACATTATGGTTGACTTTAAGGGATTTTCCAAGGGTAATTTTATCCATAATCAAGTTTTTCCCTTCAAGGTAATCTTCATATCTACCCTTGGGTAAAATGCAACTTGACTATATTTATGAAAGACTAGGTATTATAATAGCCTTACTTTAAAACTGTATTTTGGACAGAGTAGACAAGAGTCTTGTGATAGGTGAAATTTTAATCCTGACTAGTTTGAAACAGAACTGTTAGTCTCTTCTTTTTCCTCCAAAGTCTACATAGTTTGATACAATTATTAGGTAAATTACTTGTTTTCCAGTTAAACCTGTAAGAACACAAGGGTCATTCTCTGTACTTGCAGTGTGGCTTAATTTTTTTCAACTAGGAACAAATATCACAGACTATTTGCTCTTAGAAAGAAAGCTTCTCATCAGCTATAGAAAAACAGATACCAGACATTTATAAATGTGTTATGTGACTATTCTAAAGTCTTCCTACCAAAAGAGCAATTTACTCCACTACTTTAGAATGCATTTTGCAAAGCATTGAATCATCAAAGATAGAGTTCTACCTAAATTTGTAAGTTCTCCAGGGAGCACTACCCAGGTCATTTGGGCTGATACAGTTGTGTGGCAGGAGAAACCTTTAAGATCTTCTAGGAGAAAAATCATCCCTTCCAGTAGATTTCAGCCAAGTACTTGTCTATGTTCTCTCCACTGCCAAGAGTTCATTTCTGAATGATGGTTGTGTGGGAGGTTGGGGTTAAACTGGTTCTACTGGCAAAAGGACTTAGAGGACCCCTTCATGTATAGCCTGTTACAGGGGCCTAGCAAAAGCTAAGGAGGACCTCATATTGAGACGTTGCCATTATCTTTAAGCAAGATGTACATTTAAATGCACACAATTTACATGGAAATGAATGAAGAAGGTGTGTGCTGGACTGTTTACACTTACATCCTTTTACTAGACAACATTCCTCAAGGTGATATTAACTTTTCCTCTTGAATTATAATTAGCTTGTGAATAACACAATTATATTGCCTTGTGTTTTTCTGCGTCAAAGATGCTATTTTGCCTACCATAAACACTTGAACTATATCACCATTTTTGAACCTTGTTTTGATATTTATTTTCAAATATGAGACACCTCCAAAAATAAAAGTGGCCTGAACCCTTTCAGACCTCTGAGAAACCTTGCTTGCCGTCTAAAGCATGAGAAGTTATTTTTAGTCAACAACTTACAATATTAGTGTATGAGGTTTAATTAGATAATTCAGCCCCAAATTAATTACAATCTAATTCTTTCCAGAAGCTCTTTCTAGAGGCGGCCTAATTAACATGTTAACACTCTCTTCTATCTGTTCTCTAGCTTTGTCTCTGGGTTCCCCGAGTAACAGTGCTGGGCCATGTGATGTCAGCTGGGCTGTGTTATCTCAGCTTCTGCAAAATAGCCACCATTGTCTTAAGATTTCCTCAGGTTCTGTAGGACACTAGAGACTCATAGATGCATTCTAGATAGCATTTATTCTAGTTTCTTAATTTTAGAAATGAAGAAATTTGAGGCACCATGACTTGCTCAAAAATCACAGAGGTGGTAGGTGGCAGAGCCGGTACTAGAAAGCAGTCTGTGTTTCCTTTATGTAGAAACCCCATGGGAACTGCACACTCCGTTGCTCTCTTCCATTGTGTATCCTTCCTGCTCCATGTACCTAATCGATAGCTTCTGGTTTTGACCACCTCAGGTGAGCAGTGATAAGTTCATTCATTCTGCTGCTTGGGAAGTTCTTTAAGACGATGCACACATCCGTGTTTGTTCTTTGCCAAAAGTACTACATATGCATGTCCCTACTGGACACTCTGAACAGCGGTGGTCTAATTCTCATGCCCTTTATATTATGCTTTGCTTCCGTCAACTTTATTTCACAATCTACTACCAACCACCCAATAAGCAAAGGACACGCTTCTTTTCATCTCCCAAAGCAATCTTTTATATGCTAACATTGCTAACGTTAATCAAATTTAGTGGTTTGAAGTACTGATAAACTTACAACATATATCTTCAGTAATTAAGGATTTTCCCACATTAGGCAGCAGTGGAATTATTCTGTGGTAATTAGTCATAGGCTGTAACAAGTTACATTATATGTTCAGTGGTTAGGATTTTTTTTTTTTTCATTGCTTAAATCTGAAGGCTATAATAGCTTTTTCAGTATCTTCGTTTTTTCCAATGTTTTGTTTGTAGATGGAAATGCATCAAAGTTCTCTTTCTTTTCGCATTTTTCAGCTTGTCAGTGGAGGATTTTGCATATGGTCCTGGTTACTGTAGGGAACCAGAAACATTCCACTGAGGTCTTGGATGTTCCATATGTCAGAGTCCCAGATGGGCTGCAGATGACGTTTAAAATGAAGGTTATCTTTGGGTAACTCTAAGACATATCAAACACAATTTAGTTAAATGATTCATATTTCAGGGGCCATTTTTCTCAATTTTTATGTGGTTATGGAAGTAGCTGAAGCATCTCTGAGGTGATGAGCAATTGTAAAAATCCAAATCCATTTTTCATTCAAGGGTTTCAGTACGAATTTTTCATTTTCATTTTGAAGGAAGCAAAAGTGCCCATCTAGTTAACATATGAATGCAATGATATAATAAGTACAAATGCACCACTGGAATTGTTAGGGTCTTTATTTTATAACTCACCTTAGCCATGATTTTAAAAATCATTAAATACTATATTAGGATAGCTCTAGGATTATCCTAGCATTCACCTATTATTTATTTCATAAATAATATTTTGCCTCATTGTTTTAAAGATAATAGTTAACAAAGATTCATTCAATTACTATAATTTTAAATATTCTTTAGGGAAGGCTATAGGGACTTAAAAAGAATGTAGAAGACATACAACTTTAAATAGAGGAAAAATCATACACGGAGTTAAAATACTTTGAAACACAAGTAAACAGAAATGTAAAATGTATACATAAGTACATACAGGGATGATTATCTAAGTATAAAAAGCAGAAAGATGGCTGGGTCAAAGACGGTAAGTTGGGAATAATTACTGAAGCACCTAAATCCAGCTGTGATTAAACTGGAATGACTTTAGGTTGAGAAAGATTTGTACTACGTATGTTTAAGGTTTGAAGGAGAAGAGGAAACACATTTCTCCACCATTGGAGGGTTAATATAACCTACAAGGAACAGGAATGGGGGATGTCAAAAGGCTACCTAGTCCAGGTCTTAAATTTGAGGGGGCCACAAATACTGGCTGTCACTTGGTGCCAACTATGTACAGGAAGGCAGCAGTAAGCGCCGTCATAAATGCTGATAATAGCCTGGAACCATATTCTCCATTTAGTTATTTAGGTGCAATATTGCCAATAATTTGGGGGATTGCTGTGCTAGGTGTTCATAATTAATCATAAATGGTGAACCAATTTTGTTGGAGAACAACGTAAGCCTACGTTCCACTTTAAGGATAGTGTATGTGAGGTTAATTTTATGTGTCAACTTGGCTAGGCTGTAGCACCCAGCAGTTTGGTCAAATACCAGTGTAGACGTTATTGTAAAGGAATGTTTTAGATGCAATCACTTCTAAATTGGCAGACTTTGAGTAAAGCAGACTGCCCCTTCATAATGTGGATAGGCCTCATGCAGTCTGTTGAAGACCGAAAAAGAAAAAAGACTGAGGTTCCCTGAGAATGAATGAATTCTGCCTCCAGACTGTCTTCATATTCAAGACTATAGCATCAACTCTTCCCTGAGTCTCCAGTCTGCTGGTCTGCCCTGCAGACTCTGGGCTTGCCAGCTCCTACAATTGCACGAGCCAATTCTCTCTCTCCCTCTCCCCGAGAATATATAGACTGCCAATTGGTTCTGTTGCTCTGAAGAACTCTGCTTAATGCAGTGTATGAACATTAGCTATTACTCATGGTGATTGGTTTTCCTCAAGTGCACAGAAAGATTTTACCTTTCAGAGGCCATCCACACTACCTCTAGTCAAGAAGCAAAGTCAAAACTGCAATGATGTAGTCAGCTGTAAAAGTGTACGTTTCTTAGTTATACATTTATATTTACTTGTAGCACACTCCATAAAAATTTATTCCTGGCAATTAAAAAAAATATTTATATATTGTCTATGTTTTTGTTACTTTTAAACTTGATTCACATATATTAGAAACATTTTGTATTTACATTTTAATTGTACATGGAACTATAATTATTTTTTTTCTGTCCATCCTTCCTCCTTTCTTCCTTCCCTTCCTCCCTCTCTCCTTTTCTCCCTCCTCCTCTCTCTCTCTTTTATAAGCTCTGTAATAATATTTTGAGGTTTGTTCATAATCTTTCAATAAATGAACATTTTCTTGTGTCATTAGTAGAAAACAACATTTTTTTTTTTTTTTTTTTTGAGACAGAGTCTCGCTCTGTTGCCTGGGCTAGAGTGTTGTAGCGTCAGCCTCGCTCACAGTAACCTTAAACTCTTGTGCTCAAGCGATCCTCCTGCCTCAGCCTCTGAAGTAGCTGGGACTACAGGCATGTGCCACCATGCCTAGCTAATTTTTTCTATTTTTAGTAGAGACAGGGTCTCACTTTTGCTCAGGCTGGTCTCGAACTCCTGAGCTCAAGCGATCCTCCTGCCTAGCCTCCTAGAGTGCTAGGATTACAGGGGTGAGCCACCATTCCCGGCTGAAAACAACATATTTTAATCACCCTTAATTCTCTGATTTTATGTCTTTGGAAATAATTTAGTGGAAAAATACAGAAATAGATAAGTTTCAAAATTTCACTCTACTAATAATAGACATGCCCTCTGATTTGTTACCTTATCCTTTATTCTCAAATTTATTATGTTTAATTATATGAAATTGTTGATATTCAACCAATTTTTGTCCTGTAAAAATGTAAATTTTATCCTTGAGCCCATCCGATTCTAATGAAACTCCACTGACACATAGGACTACTTACATCTGAGAGTGGGAGGAGATAAGAGTAAGTGTCTTCAAAATCCAAATGCTGCCCAAGCCTCCCTGAACCAATGGAAGATATATACTGTCCTCAGTGTCTCAAATCTGAGAGGTCAATCCTGCAAGGTGACCAGGAGGATGCTTTGATCAGTACCATAAAGGAGACAGTTTGGTGAATAGGGAGACTTACTAATAAAATTTAATGGTATAATAACTGGTTCTATGTTTAAGAACATTCTTTTGAATGATAAGGCTTACAAAAATATTATAATTCCAATTATAGCTGAAAAATATAATTTCCATTTTGAAAGGTAGAAAGACAAGAAGATGAACTAAAAGAAGGGAGGATCTTTTACAAGAAACAATAAGGGGGTCAAGACTGGGACATGGCTCTGAGAAGCACAAAAAAAATTAGAATCAGGATCACAAAAAAGACTCAGTAGTATATATGATAAAAGTAAGAACAGAGAGCAGTCAATAGAATGCAATCATAATTTGGTTCCATTACAATGTTACAGGAATTTTAAGAAATGATAGCACATAATGCTTTAGAAAAAACTACAAATATGTGGTTTATTGTTGAAAATATTTTTGAAAGTTTTGTAATTCCAAGTATTTTGCTTTCTGTTATTTTCTACCAATTATTGTCTTCCTCAACTGAAATCATATTATCAATTCATACACATAAAAAAGATTCTCAAAAAGTTAAGTGAGATAGGACTGAAATAAGAAAAAGATGATGATTGAAACATAATATTTTGATCCTTACAATAAGTACAGTGTAAGTTTCCTTTTGGGGTCAGACAGAACTGCTGTTCTGAATATACATGGATGGTATTTATATTTGTGTTAAAATAATGGTCTGAATTTTGCTGTACTAAGCCTTGTCATATAACATGTGGTTCACTGAGGGTCATTCCCTCAAGTACATGATGTGCTGTGTGAAGTCTGAAACTAGTAATCTCAACGGTACATAAAATGGTAGGATTGAAATGTGGTCTGGACAAGATGCCACAGGATGAAATACCAGAAGAAAAGATATTACCACAGTGCTATTTGCCTTGTAATCATTCCTATCTCTACTGGTTTTACATTTTTGGTTGTTCGTTTGTTTGTTTTTAACTCATCTATGACCTAAACATTTGGGTTAATCCAGTGGACACGTAAAGTCATCTGCTTATTTGATTTCTGCATTATGTATAATCATAGCATAATAAAAACTGTTGAAAATAGCCAAAGAGATACAGATTAAGAAAAAGAATTAGGAGATATTGAGACAAAGTATTTAAAGATATATTTGGAGATATCCTAAATATCTTTAAATCCAGGGCCCTCTTGTAGAAGAGGGAGTCTTCTTCCATATTGCTTTAGACTAGAAACTTATCAACCAACAGTCTGCAGGCTTTTATGCAGCCATACAGGGTTTTAAAATGGAGCTATTTTACATAAAAATCTGTTTTTCAAGCTTCTCTTGAAAACTGAGAGCACGTTGGCAACATGGGCCTGATTCCTCACATGGCACCAATCATTGGTTGTGAAATAGTAGCTACGCTTTTAGGTGACTCAAGCAAGAGCTCTTATTTGCCGCAGTCCCTGCTATTCCTGCCTGACCTCATGTGCTGTTATCCACCTGGTTTCTGTAAGCATCCCAGCATATTTTACTTCAGCATGACAACAGTACCCTTGCTCTGAAGTGTTAAAGGTGGTCTGGGTGTAGAGGGAATCGTGAAATAGGTGTGAGATTTGGCTAGACGGCCTCTTACAATTCTTTTCATCTCTAAAGTCATCTCTAATGATTCACTTCATTAGCACAGAACCATCTTCTGAGAAGTGCTAGTTTTTACCAATTGCATTTATTCTAGTACCATTTTTACAAAAATGATAATAATTGTATATAATAAGAAGCCAAGGCATACATAACTAGCATTTTCTTTTTTAAGACAAGGTCTCGCTCTGTCACCCTGGCTAGAGTGCAGTGGTATCATCATAGTTCACAGCAATCTTAAACTCCTGGGCCCAAGCTATCCTCCTGCCTCAGCCTCCCCAGTAACTGAGACTACAGGTACGTTCCACCACGCCTGGCTAATTTTTCCATTTTTTTGTAGAGATGGGGTCTCACTCTTTCTCAGGCTGGCCTAGAACTCCTGATTTCAAGCCATCCTCCTGCCTTTGCCTCCCAAAGTGCTAGGATTATAGGCGGGAGCCACCATGCACAGCCACGTATGTCTTAGATAATGAATGGAGAGTGTCTATCCCTGAACTCAGGATCTTATTGTCCAACATATAATATCTATTTGTTCATTTGGCATTTGTTTATTAAGCACCTTCTACATGTTCAGGATCCAGAAGATGTAGAGCTATAGTGCTGAATAGACAAAATATTTGCTTTTATAGGAGTTTACAGTTTGGTATCAGAAGTATAAAATAAATAAGCATATAATTTCAGGGAGTAACAAGTGTTATGAAGAAAATGAAACAGAGTAAGGTAATCTGTGTGTGCTCATTTAGAAAAGGTAGCCTAGAAATTCTCCCTAAGAAACTAACATTTGAGCAGAGAATGAATGATTAGAAAAGGTTAGTCATTCAAGGATATGGAGGAAGAGCATTCCAGACAGAAAAGCAAGGGTAAGGGGACAGGAGGGAGTTGGACTTTTTGAAGGCACAAGAAGGCCACTGTAGATGGGGTCTACTGGATAAGGGAGAGAGGGAGAGACAGGCAGCCAGGTTGCAGGAAATGTTCTGAGTGTAATGGGAAGACAGCAGAAGATTTTAATCCGGAGAATGATGTGACTGGCATTAAGGTTTGAAAGATTCCTTTGGCTGATCTGTAAAGAATGAACTGCAGAGGGGCCATGGGGGTGCAGTGGGAATAACTGGAAAGCTGTTCCTAAAGCCCAGGATGGTGGCAATGGTGAAGCGATGTGACGTGGTGATGCAAAATTCAAACTGAAAAGAGAACCGATGGGACTTGGGGAAGGACGGAACAGAGGAAAAGGAGAGAAGGAGAAGCATCAAGGATGGCTTCTACATTTTGAACTGAGCAATGAATGATAGAAACTGAAGGAGTGAAGACTGGGAGAGCAGGTTCTTCCAACAAAAACCAACTACCACATTATATCCTTTCTGGAAAATGGTAGGACATAAATACACAGAAAAACATACTGGGTCCTAGGCGTGAATATACAAAGTGACTATGACATAGCCCCTGGTCCTGGAGAATTCAGGCTAGTAGGGGAAACAGACATGTCAAAAAGTCAGTAATGATTTTTAGCCAATATCATAGACATGGGAACAAAGGGGAGGAGGAAGGAGCTTTCAGGATTCTCATTTCTCTCTGATCAGGAAGTGAACGGACAGTTTAACAATGAGCTCCCCTGGATGCCATGGGAATGACTAGCAGCACAACTCGTGGAAAACATTATTGCCATTCACCTATTCTTCTGTGGGAGAAGACTGGCTTTTATTTAATCTTTTCTCAGAGGACTTGTTATCTAACATTTCGCTCATCCTGGTAATTCTCTGATGATCTCTTTATATAGCATGATGGAAAGACTGTGAAATATGAAAGAAGTTTGTCTGCTTCCTTTTCATCCACAAATTCTTATCTTATTTCCACTCCCCCATCTCTTTTCTGTCTCAGCGGCAACCTAAATCTAACAAGAGTTTCTTACGAGTCCACTGTGAGCCAACTACTTGTTTCTTTCCACATTTCTTTACTTTCTGGCACTTTCACCTTTGAGTATGCTAAAATTGCCAGCTGTTATTTTAAAAGCATTCTTAGACTTCCTCTCTTTCTGACTCAACATTTTATTTTCTTCACATCTCCTATCTGTCTCTTTCATCTTCTTCGGTATTCCCCCCATTTTGCTGAAGTCTAACCCAACTGTCTTTGCCATGCCTTTTGCTTTTTATGATTTAAACCATCCCCTTTTCCCTCATGCATGCTTATCATTCTCATTTCTTATTCTTCAATTTCAGCTTCCATATACTCCTTCATCACTATTTCTTTCTTTTTCTAGGCTGTTCCCTATGCCTATCATTTAATTCTGTTCTCCGTAACATGAACAGAGAACAGAATTCTCAGAAGCCTACTGTTTTCTCAGCAAATCCATATAAACAAATTTATCATATGAAGTTTTTTGCACCTTAAAGTAGTTTGATATGTTGGTTGGATTAAGGACATTTTAAACATCATCTTGAATAGTCGATCCTGCCAAACAGCAATGCCTGCGTTTTTTTCTTCTTGCTCACTGATATTTCCATTGATACTAAAAAAAAAAAAAAGAAAACACACACACACAAACAAAAACTTACAAACAACTGATCTACTTGGCTGGTTTTAATCGAGCAGGGCTGCGTAAAGAGTGTAATTAAGTGTGATCCAATAGTTCCAAATAAAAATCCAAAGTAAAAGGTTAGAAAATTAGATTTGGAGGAAGAAGATAATATGACATAAATGGAAGCACATGTGAAAAAGCAAGGAATGACACACATTTTTAGAACGTTACTTTTTAATAGATATTTAAGAACCCCTTTTTAAGACATTTCTGTCATCGTAGGTTCAGAAAGAATTGTATTTCCCCTTTGAAACTGAACAATTTCCTTTTATTCCTATGCACTGCTAGAAAGACTAAAGTCAAGTTAGTAGCTCAGATTAGCTTTTTAAAAAACTACTAGGCTGTACACATTTTTAGGTCTCAAAGCATTTTGTTTCCTTATTTCCCCGCCTACTTTTAATTTATTATCTTCTTGTTCATTATTTACCCAAGTAAGCCAATTCAATCATTTCTGGTGTGAGATGGGATTTAAACACCCTTTCTTAATATATCTAACCATTTGGTGTCACTGTGCACCCTGTTTCTTCCTCAGTCTAACTGACTAGAATATGAGCCATTTGGTTAGAAAAGCTGTCACATTTGGAAAGGAGCAGCCAGTCGGAGAGAAATTAAATTGTTTTTCTGTGCCTGCCTGCTGTTCCAAGTCTCTGCTGGCGTTGCCAGTTATTTGGAGGGAGAAGTGTGGGGCTTGTTCAGCTGTCAGTGAGCTTGGAGGAGGGGGGCTGGATTCATACCAGCCTGTCCTCCATGCCCTGGAGTCAATTACTGAAGGCTGGGTGGGCATCAGGGGAGGTTCCCCCAGGTAATCCTTGGAGGAAACAGCCGATGCTTTCTGAGGCGAGGATGTTGTGAAATTGATGGTGCTGGTCTACTAGGCAAAGCTCATATTTTCCATTTTCGTATCTCTGGCAGTAGAAGTCTCTGTGGACAAAACAACCCTAAGAAATAACATTCACTAAAGCCGAATTTGCCATAAGGTTAGTTCGGTCATCCAACAGGGGTGAGATGCTGAAATAGTAAGAATTTCTCTGTATGAGTCATTCTCTTGAAATGGCCCTGGAGTGCCAGGTCAGATCCCTTTGCATTTGTACAAGGAGAGCAACAGGGGAGAAGTGAAAAGTATAACTCTCAAGTATGATGAGAAAGGCACGGATGGAGTGAATTTGTACTCGTTAAGAAAAGTTGTTGAGGAAAAAACTGATCCTGTGGAGAATGGTGCAAGATTATGAACCATGGAGCTCGCTATAAAATATAAAAAGCTAATGTGTGATGTTTAAATTCAGAGACCAGTTTGCCAGACACTCAGGGTTAATGTGTATTTATTTCCAAACCTACTGTAGAAATCAATGACTCAACTGCTGGGAAATTATTTTGGGGTTTTAGAACTATGACCCTTCCTATAGGAAAATGAGTTAGAAACCTGTTATACAAAGAAATGACCTTTTCCCCCTTTTCATATTTATTTAGTGATTATCTATGTTACTATGTTAAGGGCTTTGAACACATTATATCATTTAAGACTTATAACAAGTTTAT
Source organism: Varecia variegata (assembly GCA_028533085.1). Lineage (NCBI taxonomy): Eukaryota > Metazoa > Chordata > Mammalia > Primates > Lemuridae > Varecia > Varecia variegata. The sequence continues at coordinate 13,977,372 of CM052449.1, read as the reverse complement.
GAGGGCAATGCTGTTATTATCACCTCCATTTTCCAAATGAAGAAAGGGAGGTTGAGAAAGTGATTGAAGCAATTTGTCCAAGGTTACACAGCTGGAAATCTGCAGAGCCAGGTTCAAAGCCAGATACCGCTCATGTTGTTAACTATTAGGCTATATGTATTTTATTCAGGATATGGGTGGAAAAAAGAAGGCAAAATATTAGCTTACCTTTTCATCTGTTAGTTGTATATAGACCAACATTTGAAAAGGATTATTGGGCCATTGATACATTGCTAAGGAACTGATGAGACATGAGAAAAAATGCTCCCAGTGTAGAACCTTGCAAGATAATGCCAAACATTATCTTGCTGCAAAATAAAATATTTTTCATGCAGATATTGGAGCTTAACAAGATAATGTATAAAACATTCACTAAGACCTTCTCATGTATCAGGCCCATCTTCATCATATTTCATGGTTTTGAAAACAGGCTCTACACTTACTAGCTGTGTGACCTTATTCAAGTTATTTCATTTCTCTGAATTTCATTTTTCTCACATGTAAAGTAAGTACCTATGTCATAAGTTTGTTATGGTGATTAAGTGAGTTCACATATACAAAAGAGGGTCTGGGACATACTGAGTTCTCAAATGTTAGCTAACATCATTGTTAACCCCACTATCATCTCATTTAATTTCCTTGAATTCTCACAACATTGCATACTACATGCCAGGCAGTATTACAAATGCTTCCTATTAATTAACTTGCTTCCTGCCTATAACCCTTGTGGTGGGCAATGTTATCATTTTACAAGTGAGGATACCTGAGTTTGAGGCAGTGCTTAAGCTCAGGATGCATGCTTTGGAGCAGGCTTTCTTCCTCACCACCCTAAGGCTCAAAAATACTATAAGGAGTCATGCCAACCCTAGACAGCTACAAAGGGCCAGAGCTGGAATTCAGACTACTATTTTCCCATTCTAAGTCTAGACTCTGCATTCTTTGGTATAATTTTGAGACTGATGAGAGTTAAAGAATTGAAAGCAAGATTTTACCTAACAATCAGAGATGTATTATACCAACATTGCATGCCAACACATGAATACCATCTAGCTTTCCCAAATCAGATTTTCTGGAATAGAAGAATTAAATATACAGAAAAAATATTAACAAATAAAATACTAGAAACAAGCCAGAAGATAAATCATATTAATGAAACAACATAAAATAACAGAATGGATCAAAGGAAACATTAAACAGGGCAGATACTCAATTCAAAACCCCAAAAGCTCATTTTAACATGGCAAAACAAACCAGGAGCAAAACAATTAATGTATGTTTGTTTGCTATTATGTTTTGTTCTGATGATTTTAAATAAGAATACTTAATCAAATTATAACAATCTTACAAAGAGACAAAATAATTTAACATTTTGAATTACTCAATTTTTTATCAGCTTTGGTCCAAATTCAATGAGAACATCTTCCATCTACTTTTGTAAAGATTCAAATTGAAAATGTTTTAATATTCTCTTCAGGTCAGTTGTCTTATATTAGTGTTTAAAGATCATGAAAATCTTGTGCCTCAAATGTAGTGCCTCCAAAACCAACATATAAGCAAGAGAGATGATCTTTTTACTCCCTGATTCTGTCTCCCTTACTCTTTTTCCCAACTCTACAAAACCAGGGCAGACTATTCATTAGACCGTTTCCTTTGCATTATTGTAAATCCTGGGGATCCCATGGTGAAAGGACAAAGACAAACCAAGGTTCCTGTTCTCCTAAAATTAAGGAAAAAAATAAAACACTAGAAAATTGTATATAAATGCAAGTCATCTTTTTAATGCTCCAACTACTAGTGAAAATAATAATAATGATAATACATGATAGGTAACATTTCTTGAGAACTCACTGGCAAATACAATGCTAAACACTTAGCAAATACAATGCTAAGCATTTATATACATTCTATCTTTGAATACTCACAATTCATTCCTTTAGCGAGTCTTTTTTAAGAGCCTACTTTGTACCAAGCACTCTTCTAGGAGCTGGGCCATCATCAGTGAATGAAACAGTCTACTCTCTGCTGAGGTTTATATTCCGCAACTAATACGAAGAGAAAAATTTTTAAAAAGATACCAAGTTTGGGAATCGGCAAACCGAGCTAATGGTGAAGTCAAGGATAGGTGGATGCTGGGGAAGCGGAGCTAATCCGGAGAAAAGATGAGGAGGTCAGTTTCTAATAGGTTGACTGTAGAACTGGAAATGATAGCAGGTCATCCAAATGGAAATGCCCTGTGGCCGTTTGTAAATAGGGGAGGGGCAGATGGGAGGTAAGAACTAGAGCTGGAGATTTGGGGATTATCTGCTAACTGAAGCAATGGAGTTTATAAACTCACTGACTGAAAGAGTATAAGAGAAAAGTATGCAGGGCAGATGACAGGGGACCCTTGAGAAAGAAAAAAGGGCTGGAATGATAAGTAGGTGTATCTAAGAGAGAAACAGCAGTCAGAGAAAGAGGAAGAGACCAAGACAAGTTGTAAGCACAGCAGAGTTCAAGGGTAGTGAAGACATGAAAACATCATTATTTTTTGCCAAGAAAATGGCTGCTGGCAATATCAAAAGAGCACTTTAAGTGGAGTGGAAGCAAAAGGAGGCACCAAAACCAAATGCAAAAGATCGAAGGGGGTGGGCAGGCAGGAAATGGAAGCAGTGAGTGAGTATAAGGAAGCAGAGATCGGATAATAGCTAGAATGGCTCGTAGAGTCCACTCAAGAGTAATGTAACACCACTCTGTTCACATGAAGTCTCTGGGTACATAAGATTATTGAGGCAGAAATTGGTTTTAGTGCAATGAAGATAATGCCTTACAAAAGTAGAAAAAGAATCCATTTTTGTGCAGTAGTTGGTTTTCAGAACCAAACACCTCAAAGAGATCTCAGTATCTACTCTTGAATATGAAACAGAAAATCTGAGCCTTCCAATGTGAAAGCTTTATTTTCCCATCTCTCTTCAAGTAGAGATTTATTTTTGCTGTCAGGAGGGAAAATTCTCCCCTAGTACGCAGCAGGGTTTGAAGCAAGGAAGAAAATGAAACATATTCAGTCACAAAGTTGCATTAGTATTAGGAAAATATCATTTTGGCAGGAGAGATACTGTAATTTGTCAAGCAGATTAATCTCAGCGATGGAAAGTCCTAATCAAATGGCAAAGACTTTAATATATCTCTTGGATAGATAGGTTGGCTGTGGAACCGTAACTTCTGTGGGAGTGAAAAGACCCAGACGATCGGCAAGAACCTAACGGGGGGAAATCATGATAAATCTGGAGAATCTGTATAATCAGACTTGTTCAGTGTTGGCCTGTTCTGACTTTCAGCAATGCAGCAAAACAAGTTTTAAAAATGCCCATTTTTAAAGAGTAGACTGTGTACTACAATAGCATTCCCTTAATCTCTCCATAGGTTACTCATGGGTAGAAAAGTAGAGAAACAGTCAGAGTAATTTTTCTTTCTCTTTCACTCTAATTATATTTACTATAGTTTCAAAGTCGCCAGGAAGTAATTGGCAGGGAGAAAATTCAGAACAACACACAAGAGCTAGAATCTTTTTCTCAAACCTTGAAATGGCATTCCCATTGAAACTATATTTAGTGGATGCTCAGTCCAATTATACCCTGACGTTCTTGTCTCATTGGGGGATCTTTCAGGCAATACTTGTTTCCTGATAGATCCATGAAGGCTCTGCTTTAAATGCTGGCACTGCTCCTCCTATTTAATTACCAGAAATGATGGTAGAAGGAAATGGCTGTAGAACACTGAGATCTGGGCTTTGATAAGGCATCATTTTGTCCCTTCAGGGTAAGTACCAACTTCTGTGTCTTCTCATGGTGGTCAGCAGAGTGCCTCATGAGTAGTGAATGATCATAAAGCATGGTTCAGCATGTGAGCACCAAAAAAGCTCTGTATTTCCAACTGTAGTAAAAACAGTTTAGAAGTCCTATAAAGAAACCAAATGGATAGAATTTAAGAGCTCAATACATACTGCTAATTACAAAACAATCATTACCCATTTCCTAGTGATTGATGGTTTAAGCATCTTACATTATAATTTGTAATACAGACGGGTTATAGTCAGTGTTTCCAGCTCACCACAATCAGAAAGTTTGCTTTATTTGAGTGATGAAGTCTCTGGGGTGTGGCGGGGGTGGGGGGCTGTCTGTGGAAATACTGTACGTACGGCTGGGTACTCCCTCAAATGTGCATAAACTGCCACTACTTTATCAAATTGCAATATCTCTCCTTTCAAAACCTTAGACAGCTTGTGCACACCATCTGCTCTTTGTATTCCTTCTGCGCGTTTCTTAATCTAGAAGAATGGTTCTTGAAATTCTTACAGGACTCTTTAAAAACGTTTGCCACATATTTTGAGAAGCATCTGGTTGGAAGCAGTCCCGCTTTCTGTATTTGTTCCCAGTTGTCTGATGTGTGCCATGTTTCTTGTGAATCTAGTTTTGTTAACTTTTGGTGTAAATGCTTTTGCATTTGCTTCGGCAATATTTACGGTGAGACTAATGGCCCAGAGCAAGTTGCTAAGGGCTGTATAAATGAAAAACTCAGTTGTCAGGAAAACTTGATTAATTTACCTGCCATCTAATTTGCACAAGGTTACCTGGAAATTGGTGTTTGTTTCTTTTGCTTGATTGTTTCAAGATGGACCTTGTCCCTTTAAAGAATCCTGGATACCTTGAATACTTGCTCAAACATCTGCTCTGGTTTCATCAGGGAGACTTTGGGATGGCTATAATTCACATAGCTTTTCTTCAGCAAACAAGGCATCTACCTGTCAGGAAGACAAATTTTCCAAGGAGCTAAGAAGTGGAGACTGGGAGAAAGGAGCCTGAATCTTAATAAGGATAGAATTTTCAGTAAAGTCAGACTATGGCAGGTTGTCTGGTGCTGGCCACTTTTTATTATTTTTATAGTTTTTTTTTGGTATTAAATTAATACACATATGCTACAAAATTGTGAATTTCCAAACATACAAAGAATAAAATTAAAAGCATACATAATGCTTATTAAGGAGGTACGAAAACTGAGGCACAGGCTAGGTTACTTGCCTGCAGTCACTTGGCTAACGGGTAGGGTTCAAATGCAGGCAGTCTAATTCCAGAGGATAACTTATAACTGCTATGCTGTGCCATCAACGCCATTTTTTTTCCCCACCATTTTTAACACTTACATGAAATTCCTCCCAGATTGCTTTTGACTAAGTTTTTAGAACAAGGTTGAGATCAGAGCATGTTTAATTATTTGCCTTAATTTTGTTTACTTAATCCTGTATCATAACAAGTTTCCTCCCACACTATTTACAAAATCTTGGTAAGTGTCTGTCCTAGTGCATTTTGTGATGCTATATAATGCTTGAGGCTGGGTAATTTATCAAACAGAGATTTATTTCTTACAGTTTTGGAGGCTGGGAAGCCCAACATTGCAGGGCTCGAATCTGGTGAGGGTTCTTGCTGTGTCACCCCATGGCAGAAGGTAGAGGGCAAGAGAGCATGCATGCAGGAGGGAGGGTGAGGGAGGGAGAGGAAGGGGTCCAAACTCATCCTTTCATCAGGAACCCACTCCCAAGATAATGGCATTAATCCATTGCTAATCACACTCTTAAAGGTCCCACCTCTCAACACTGTTGTCATGGGGATTAAATTTCCACTATATGAACTTTAGGGTACAATTAAAACCATAGCAGCATCGTGTATTAGTGTTGATAAGAAAGAGATTTTAATTCAGTAAAGCTACTGGGGCCCCCTACTTTACATATCACCTGTTTAAAAATACTTGCTTTGTCTGCTGAGAAGCAATGTGGGAGTGGGAGATGGAGTGTGAATGCCAAGTCAGTGTGGGGTGAGTGTGAGTGAGTGACCCTAGGTAAACCCCTTGGCCTGTTTAAGACTCAGTTTTCTCATTTGTAAAATGGGGGTCATGATGTTAATACCTTGGAGGACAGGGTTGTACTGACAACTAGAAGTCTAGAAGACATACCTGCCAAGTGTGCCTAGGAAAGTATATAGCCACTTACAAATATCAATGACTACTTTAAATAACAACAATAATAATGAGCATGTCCAACCACAATTATAATGCCTTGAGGGAATTCTTTCGTAGGCAAAGGAGGAGATAAAAGAGGTTTATTAAAGCAATGAACATAAAGCATTGTCAGGAACTACTGAGGGATACCTCAGTAATGGTAGTGGAGACACTGAAAAAAAAAACCCACCAGCATCAATAAGATTTTTATGTATTTCCTTCCAGACTTTTTTCTATCAAGTTTTTTTTTTCAGCTTGTTGTTTGCTTCCTTTCTACTTTAAGATCAACAAACTATACTAAATCAACTGCTTGCATTTTCCTCCCTTTTAAATTTGCTTTTCCCCTTTCTCTTACCTCATTTTGTTACCTCCCAAATAGAGAGGGAGGCAGATACCAGACCAATAGACACAACCAAGTTAGTTATAGTAAGGGGGTTTTAGTATGAACAAGGGGATTGGGCTGGTTTTATAGTCAGTCATAGGGTAATGAGGCATGATCTAATAGGATCTTTTATTTCTGGGGGTGATGCCATGAAATGTCCTCTCACTAGATCTTGCCATGGGGTGAAGCCAGAGCTCAATCCTGGTTCCTTCCACGTGGGGAGATAAAGTGGAGATGGTTAATGATGGTGTCCGTTTCTTAATTCAGTCCCCTCTCCCCAGCACTGAGGTCCTTCCAGTGGTTGTACACTTTGTCCCTCTGGGCATGCTCAGGTTACGTGACCTTCAACCTGAGGGTCCAGGGCAACTGCAAAACAATTTACAACTTTGTTACATAAAAGTTGAGCCAGATTGGAGTGGTGCAGTTACAATTTTTCCCTTGCTTTACTTTGTTGCTTGCTTACTTAATTTCTCTCTTTTCTCTTCTCCTTTTCCCTTCCCTTCCCAATGTCATTGATGAATGAAGCACTTCCGTTTGTAGACAAACTAGGTCTTGGGTTAGGGACTGGAGGCTTGTAGTGGACCTTTGAGAGGTGTCCGTCTATCCCTGTTGTCTACCTCTGCACAGGACCCCATCCAAGCAATTTCAGCTACAGAAGACTGGGCATCTTGTTCCTGAGGCCCCCAGGAGAGGAGAGTCTGACCCTTTCTTTGCTCCCACAGCACTTCAGCATGCAAACTATAACCACAAGAATCAACTTGATTAAATGAATTGCTTTATAACTGACCTGGCTTAACTGCTTTAGAAGGAGATAGTATTCAAAACACTAATAAAATGACAAAGAAGTTGGATTATTTTTAAAATTCTCAGTTTCTTCTAAAATTGGTTGGAAATATCTACAGAAATTGCAGACACCATTTTATATGAAACACTCCACTCTAATTCTCCAGGTTTTTGCCATCTTTGAATATCGTCAGTAGCAGCTCAGCCCATACTGACATGTTTTTGTATTTTCTTTTAATTTGGGGTTTGGCATTTGCATTAGAAATCTTAGCAAGACTGAATGGCAGATCCAACTGAGGTGGAATACCTGTCGTGTAAACTTGTCGTGGAGATGTCCTGGAGTATAAGGGAAAAGAGAACCTACAGTCTGAGAAGGTATCATCATTCCCAGCCCACTGCCTTGAATCCATGTTGCCCTGCCCTAGAGAATGTGCCATAGAAAATTCTGCAGTGGGTAAGTCTAGACAAAATATTTTTGGATGCTTTGAGCATATCCCTCCAGATTAAATACTGTTGCCAAGGGGTTAATTGGACTCAAAGATCCTTCCCCATGAGGTTTGAGAGTCTGTGATATAAATTCCATCTGTTTCTTGAAGCGGTTTATGGGTTTGGCAATATGATGTGTTGGCCTGACAATTGTTTAAAAAAGCCTTTTTTGCCTGATACAGGTATAATTTTTTTTATAGTATCCACATTTATTTTCTTCACCATCTAATTTTAAATTAGAAAGCACTCCAGCCCTGTGTCTGGGATCCCAAATTTGTTCTGAATGTGGATACTGCATAGCCATCTCTGGACCAAAGAGGTGTAACTTTCATACTGTAGTGGAAGAGTATAACATTCTTCCTCCAATTTTAATGCTATGAGAATTGGAATGTTATAAATAGTGAAAGCAGCTCTGCACTATTTCTTGACTATACTTCCTTTGTTTCAAGGGATTGTCTATGAACTGTCTTCAGTGGATTATAGGATCTGAGAAAATCACTAGGCTTAGGTAGAGAGTGTGTACTCCTTTTCTATGAATAACTTTCACACAGGTCAATCCAAGTTTAAAAAATAAAAGAAGCAAAGACACACTTAAAGGGGAAAAATTGGAACAAGCCTGAGGGAGGATGGAAGTTGGAAAAGGGGAGAATTGGTTTCATCTCTTTGCCTTTGTCATGGAAGAGAAAGATCTGCTTTCCTAAGACCCCTTCATCATCCACAACCCTAGCTTTGAATGTTACATAAAGAGCTGCCCTGGCTGTATTCATTCTTGGATGGAGATTTACTTTAGGTCTGTCTACTTCAGTCTCCTCACATTCTATGAAACGTTTGGCTTTTTATCATGCCTTTTCTCTTTATATGGACGTATTTGGTCACAATAGATCTACATAAGATAAAATTTAAGATTATAAATCTTTGTTCTGACTTGACTTCCCTTTAAATTCTGTTTCTAATCTAATAATTTTCCTCGACTTCACATATGCACCATTGCTGCACCAAACACTCAGGAAACTTACTATCGGGACCCAAATCAACCCTTAGGCTTCTATTATATGAGGAGGGAGATTGAACAATATTAATCATCCAACTCTCAGAGAAACAAGACTGCTAGGTCAGGCAGCTATGTCTGCACTGCAGTAAGACAGAGCGTCTGGTCTGTGAAAATGCTGCACCAGCCTCTGTACCCGCCCAGTCTACCAACATGAGGTAAGAAGCCTTAGGCCACCCTCTGCACCAAAGGAGGTGGCATGTTCCATTATTTAGAACTAAGAATAGCAGGCTTGTGTCTTCAGAACAAGATGGCAGTGATCGCAGGAGTCTTAGGTAGCTTATTAATATATATTGATGTTTAGTCCTAAGGTATAGAGTTTTGGCTGTTTCAACTGGAATTACTCGAGAGACATCTGTTGGTTGAGGGAAATGCTTTATGGGAATTAAAACATTTCTCTATTTGTCTCAACAGCTATGTCATAAATATAAGGTATATACGAGAGTCAATGGGTTGAGTGAGGTTAGAGGAGAAAAATGATTTTGGTTAAACATTTATTAGAGTGTCTAATTTACCCTTTAATATTGGTGAATTATTTTTGATAAATATTTCTTTGAATAATTTTCCAACTTTTCTTGGAATGAGCAAACATACTTTTCAACCTGGGTTTGACAAAAGAACATTTTATCATCTCTCTCTTTCCCAGAAATCTTTCTTTATATGCCTCATAAATCATACATACAAATTGAAAATGGCTACCTCTATCAGTCTAAAATACAGCATTTTGTGAATTAGATGGAAACAAACAAATGAGATATCTTTTGCTTTTTATGGCTTATAGGATTCAGTCAAGGAAAAATCAGTTTTACTTAAAAACTTATGTTTCTAAAACTATTTGCTCTTGTGGGTAATACTAAACGAAAATTTTTCTTGAAGAAACACTAAAGGGAAAAATGATTTTAGGAATCTTCTCTTTTTTATTAATTCTACTTTTTAAAGAAAACATAAACATAAATGAATAATATTAATAGCAAACTTATTTAACTCTATTATCCTTGACCCAAGTTTCACCAACTCCACAGAAACATATACTACTTTTTTCAGTTCTAGTTTCCTCATTTCTAAATATAATGTTATTAATATCGGCCTTCGTAAGGATATAAGGCAATGGAAGCCAAAGACAAGAATATATACTGGAGGAGAACTACAAGGTTATGTTATGGGTTCATTTATATTCCCCTGAAAACGATACATTAGAACCCTAATCCCCAGTACTTGAGAATGACCTTATTTGGAGATAGGGTCTTTACAGGGGGTAATCAAGTTAAAATGGGGTCTTTCGGATGGGCTCTAATCCAATATAACCGGTGTCCTTACAATAGGGGGGAAACTGGAGACAGAGAGGGAGATGTGTAGACGGGAGACAATATGAAGAGACACAGGGAGAATGTGGCTATCTACCAGCCAAGGAGAGAAGCCTGGAACAGATTCTTTTCCTCAAAGCCCCCTCATGGAACCAACCCTGCTGACACCTTGACTTCAGATTTCCAGTCTCCAAAACTGTGAGACGACAAATTTCTGTTTTTAAGCCAATCAGTTTGCAGTACTTTGTTACAGCAGTCCTAGAAAACTCATGCAGATTGTATGGAATTGTTCATAAGTATAAAAATGCTTATTCTAACAGTCATATCTGTGTACCAGGTTATTAGAAAGACCTAAGTCATCTAATATATTACTCATTTAATCCTTATGAAATAGGTACTGTTATTATCACTTTTTTCTAGATGAGGAAAAGGAGTCTCAGAAAAGTTAATAAAGTTGTCCTCAGCCACCCAGCCAGTAGGAGGTACAGTTGGAACTTGAATTAAGGTAGTTGGAATCCAGAGTTTATTATTCTCTTACCACTATATGGATACTACACATTACCTGGAGAGAAGTCATCAAATTATAGAACCATGTTTCCAGAATTAGGAAGATTTCATTTTAATTAGTGAGATTTTCCATGTTAATACTTGTATTAGTTTCCTGTAGCTGCCTTAACAAATTACCACAAACTTGGTGACTTCAAACAAAGGAAATTTATTTTCTCATAGTTCTGGGGGCCATAATTCTTCCAGAGGCTCTAGAGCAGCGGTTCCCAACCTTTTTGGCACCAGAAACTGGTTTCACAGATGATAATTTTTCCATGTAGTTGGGGAACTCAGGCGGTGATGGGTAGTGGCTGTAAATACAGAGGAAGGTTCGCTTCCTTGCTGCTCACCTCCTGCTGTGCACCCCCACCCCCTTGCCACTCTCCATCCCTGAGTTTCATGGAAGATAATTTTTCCCCAGAAGGGGCGTTGAGGGTGGCAGAGCTCAGCTCTGCACTTGGTCTTAGCCCAGGGGTTGGGGACCATAGCTCTAGATCTCCTCCTTGTGTCTCTTATGAGGACATTTCTCACTGGATGTAAGGCCCAGATAATCCACGATGATCTCCTCATCTCAAGATCTTCAGCTTAGTTTTATCTGGAAAGACCATTTTTCCAAACAGGGTAACATTTACAAGTTCCATGGCATGGACACATCTTCTGAGGAGCTGCCTTTCAACCCACTACAAGGCTGTCTTATATTGTTAAGTCAATGTGATTTTCTTGTGATCGTGGCAAACAATATCATTTAAGTAAGCTAATGAAGAAGTACAGTGACGAGAAGGAAGGGAAGAAGAGAGAGAGAGAAGGATGAAAGGAAAGGAGAGAAAAAAATTACCCTTAGGAAGAATGAATGTGACAAACCACTGTGTATCTCAACATTTACGACCAAAGTTTAGTAAATGTTGCTGTTTGGGAGGAGTTTAAAACAAGGAAACCTGATAATTGGGGGAAACATAGTTAAGTGTTTGAATAAATATATGGTGAAAAAGAATTTTTAGGGCATCTGAGAGGATCTATTTTAAAATGATAAGCCTTCAAAACAGCATTATCATAAAGAAACTGAAATGTAAGTCATCATCGACCATCTTCAGTAGATCTGTCCCCACTGCCCCTGTTTCTATGGCAAACAAACTATAACATTTCAGCATAGTTTTGTACTATTACAAGACTAAGAAACAGTTTGTTATTGGCAAGCCTTGTGAATGCAGAACAATAGTGAGTCTTTTGCGTATGAATGCTTATAACTTGCCAAAACCTAGTTCAAAAATCCAGATTTATAAGGAAGTGAAATGTTATTTATAATAAGTTGGAACTTTCTTAAAAGTTTTTCACACCCTAATAATAGTATAACAATGAACATGAACAGACAATTTGCAAAAGTAATGTTATAAACACTAAAAAAATTCAAACTCAGTAATGAGCAAAAAATGCAAGTTAAATATTTTTAACCAAACAAATTGGCAGTGATTAAAAAGATAATAATTTCCAGTATTATAAAATATGTGAATGAAAAGGGCATTTTCATAATTGCTGGTGGAACATATACTAGTACCAATTTTCCCAAGGGCAAGTTGGATATATGTACCTAAAAAACCTTTGAATTGTGCAGATCCTGTTACCCAACAATTTCACTTCTAGGCACTGTAACCTAAGGAAATAAAAACACATGTATTTAAAGATATACACAGGAGGCTTAGTCTAATATATTTGTATTAGTTGTAAATTATAGACAACGTATCTGTCCAACATCAAGATACTGGCTGAGTAATGTATAGCCACATAACAGAACCTATTCAGCTTCTGGGAATAATGATACAGATCTGTATCTATTGACACAAAAATGAATTGTGTTAATGACAAATTGGCACATGAAAAAGAAGGTTACAGAAAGATATGATTCCATTTTTGTGAAAAATGTATTTTATTTATATATTTATACAGATTCATTTTATATATTTTTTACATTTTTATACAAATAGAAATATCTGGCAGCAAAAAATTAATATATTGTGATTGTAAATATTAAAATATAATACAAATTTAGCAATATAAACAATTATACTATACACATTATAAATAATATTAAGACTATTATATAGACAGTAAGATTATATAAATTTTTGGCACTTGTCATTGTTTTCTAATTTTTAATAATAAATTTGAACCATGTGTAAAATAAAGTGTTTCAGAGGTATTTAAATACACTCTTTAATGAGTTCTCCATTAAAAAAGGAACCAATATTTTAGGCAATGTTTCATAAGCACATTTTTGAGATTTGCCTCATTAAATTTTGTATTGTAGACATACATAGTTAATAGAAAACACACATGGAGGCTATTTCAGGGTAAAATTTTGTAATTTGTTACCATGGAGAAAAATAAATTTCCAAAACTAAATATGATATCCAATAGCATGCTCCTGCTTGTTTCTAAAGGACAGGCATTTAAAATTTACAATAGGTATGTACTTGGCAAGTTAAGAATACTTAGGGCTCCAAGAAATAAGATGAAATGAACGGGAAATAGGCAGGTATTAAAATTTGTATTCTAGAATACGACACTGCCAGGATATTTATTCACATTCAATTCAATTCAGTAAGTGTTTTTTGACCTCTTAGAAGTCACCATGTTCAAGAATGAAGAGATTAGTAAACCACAGTCACTATCTTTGGAAAGATCAAGTCTTTACCCTTTCACATTCAAACAATTTCCTGATTCATACGAAAAAGAAACTTGGCTAGTAGCACAGAGAAATGTTACATAGGCAATGTGACTTTAAGAAGTTCTACTATATATTTTTACTGTATATAATTATTGTGAAATTATTAAATCAAGCCTATTAACATATACATCACCTCACATGCTTTTTTGTGGTGAGAACATTTACAATCTACTCTTTTAGCAAATTTCAATTACTCAGTACATTGTTGTTAACTGTAGTCACCGTGCTGTACAATAGATCTCAGGAATGAAGAATTCTTTCTGTCTAACTGAAGCTTTGTACCTTTTAACAACGTCTTCCCATTCTTTCTCAACCTCCCAGCCCCTGGTAATCACCATTCTACTCTCTACTTCTGTGAGTTTGACTTTTTAAGATTTCACATATATTTGAGATCATATGGTATTTGTATTTCTGTTCCTGGTTTCCTTCACTTAACATAGTGCCCTCCAGATACAGCTATGTTGTTGCAAATAACAGAATTTCCTTCTTTTTAAAGGCTGAATAATATTCCATTAGGTGTATATACCACATTTTCTAATATTTTTAGTTATTAGTTTTCTTTCATCTGCACTGTACTTGGATGCCATTATAGGCAGAGGATTGAGGTTAAAAACCAATGTAAGCTCTCTGTACCTTTTTCTTTAATTGCAAATTACTCCAAGAAAAATTGTAGATATGACAGGTAAAATTAAGGAATAGGCTCTCTCTTAGTGTTGGGTATCTTATTCTTCATTTACTTTGAACTTGATCACCAAGTTTAAAGTGATTATGACAGCAACACATCTGTCATCTCGTGCATTGATCTATTTATTTAAATATATTTAAAATATTATATTTATTAAAGAGATATATATTTACACACATGGTAAAAAGTAAAATAGAGCCCAAAATACTTAAAGTGAAGGGAAAACACTGCTCCGTCTTTCACTCTTCCCCACTCCTAGTGCACATTCTGTAGAAGCAACTATTTTCTTTTAGTTCTGTCCATGTTGCTAAGTAATATAACTACACATATTGCATTCTCTGCTTCCTGTTAGGATATTGAGGATTTTCTCTCTTATACCACCCTCCGGTTTCATTCCGATCCTTACAAAATAATCATATGCTCTAATTTTAGGTAAATAAATTAACAATATTTGCATTCCTAAGAAGAAAGAAATGATTTCTGTAGTGCCCAGCAGTGACCTTGGATCGCATTTCTTTTCTCGTAAAAATGTTGTCTCTTAAATTTGCTAATTGTTTTACTGTTTATTAGGAGATTTTCTTATAAAAATGATATTTCCCAACAGTGTTTCATCAGAGACATTTTTCTGTAAAAAAAAATAATAATAAAATAGAGCTCAATATTCTTGTACTGCGCTCTGTGCCAGTAGCTCTGGAGGCCATGGCGGCCATACCGAGAGTCCCTTTGTGTGTGATCCTGAATGAGACCTACTGTTTTCTGGGTCAGAGGCCCTTTCCTTCTTAGTCGACTTGGTGTAAGGATTACCAGACCCTTAAGTACTAAAGGGTGCACAGAAGGTAAGCATGTGCAGCCATGCCTGTTTGAAATGTCCTTATTCAAGCCACACTTAATGATTGGTGGTTTGTTAGGGTATAGAAACAGGTAAAGAGCTCCAAAATATGAGAAAAAAAAATAAGAGACACACTTAGGATATCTAACATTTAACTAATAGGTGTTCCAGGAAAGAGACCCAGAGAATTAGGAGCAGGATGTTGTTAAAAAAAGAATATATATAGATAGAGATAGATAAATAGATATAATAATAAATATAGTAGTTAAAGACCAATAAAGCTCCAGGTTGGAAGGGCAAGCTAGAATTATTCCCTGACATTTTGAAGACATTTTCCATTTCCTTCTAGCATCCAGTGTTGTGGATGAGAAGTCTGAAGCTATTCTGGTTTCATTTCCTTCCGCTTACCTCCTTTTACTCTCTGGAAACTTTTTACCTCTGGAATTCTAAAATTCATAATAATGTGCTTTACTCTCAGTATTTTAAAAAATTATTTTGCCAGATACTAATTTTATCCTTTCAATGTAGCCTTATGGTGCTTTAATTCATCTATCAAGTTTTTGTTAGTTTTGTTTTGGTTTGATTTTTGGATTTTTTCCTTTTCTGTAACTCCTATCAGTCAGATGTTAGGCCTCCTAGAATTGTCTTTTATGTCTTTTTCTTCTTAAAAAGTACTTTTCAGCTGTTTGCTGTTTTTTTTTTCTATTTTTCTGAAATATGTCCTTAACTTTATTTTCTAAACTTTTGCTAATTTTTAAAATTTAGGTACTCAAACATTTAATTTCCAAGAATTCTTTTTTCCTCTAATTGATTATTTTGTTATGAAAAAAAGATTAATGAAATTTAATCTGTTGGGTGATACAAATTGGAGGATATTATTATTGTCATTGCTATTATTATTCTCCTATCTCCTCAGTTCTGTCTTTTTCTCCTGGGAAAATTATTTTTCTTGTTTATCTTGTTTGTCTTTCATATTGTGGTTTTATTTTTTTAAAACATGATTTTCAACTGCCCTTTAAAAAGCTGACTGTGACTTCTGTGTTTGATTTCATTTTCAATTGGCAGTCCTGCCTATTGGTGATCAGAGAGCCAGGGACTCTCAGAATTTCAGAATACCAGGCATCTTTTCTCTGGAGTTCTTCATTTTCCTGAGCATGAGATTTCTGACCCCTGCGTTTGTGCCCATTCCATCTGAGGTGTGGTGTGGTGTTGTGAGCATGGGTTTGGGATGACTACATGTGGACTTGAAACAAAGCCCATTGTCTCATTACCACTCCCAGCATCAGCTTCGTGTCTGGGGTTCTGCAGACATTTGAAGACATTGCTTCATTTTCTTCTGAACCTTCTCTGAGGTCTCCTCTGAGGTGCTGCATGAATTACCACTCTGCCATCAGCTTTTCCTATGTGTGTGTGTGAAATCTATCATACATGGATAGCCCTTTTCCTATCTTTTGGTCATTCTTGGTTTAACTGCATGTCTCTTACGCATCAAATACTCATCAAGCACCCGTTTGGTGCTTGTGTGCTATGGGAGGTACAAGACAACTTCTTAAGAGAGGCAAAAACTCTGCCCTGAAGAAACTTAGAATTTTAGTGGCAGATAAAAGACCAATACAACTGATAATGAGGAATGAGTAATATGACATAGCACTGAATTATATGCCCCGGTTTTATAGTGCTGTGGGAGTTCAGAGTATTTGGAGTGAGCTCTGAATGACAGAAACACTTTGAACTTGTGGAAGGAAGAGAATTTGCTGACAAGTAGGTATCATTGACCTTTCTGAGGCTTTGCTCAAATGTGGCAAGTTTATATGTTATTAAGGAGGCTGACTGGCTAGTGCAAAGGTTAAATGTTAAAGAATAGTAGGAATAGATTATCAAGGGCCTTAAAATTTAAACTTTATGTGGTAGCAATGATGATAAAAAAATACAAGAAGAATTATACCTTACATGGTAGTTGATCTCTTGTATCTCTGCAGTATAGATAACGAAATAAAGGTGCTCATAATTAAATTTGGCCTAGACTAATAAAGGAAGGAATCCAGAAAGACAAACACTGCACGATCTCACTGATACATGGAATCTAAAAAACTTGATACCATAGAAGCAGAGAGTAGAACAGTAGTTACCAGAGGCTAGAGTGGTTGGGGCTGGGAGGTGCTGGGGAGATGGTCAGAGGACACAAAATTTCAGTTAGATAGGAGAAATAAGTTCAAGAGATCTATTGTACAACATAATGACTATGGTTAACGATACATTGTATTCTTGGAAAATGCTAAGAGAGTGGATGTAAAGTGTTCTTATCACAGAAATGATAACTATGTGAGGTAATGCATATGTTAATTAGCTAGAGTTAGTCATTCCAGAATGTATAATGATTCAAAACAATACGTTATATGTGATAAATACACATAATTTTATCTGTCAATTTTTTAAAATTAAAAAAAAATAGCAATGCAAGCTCCCTGAGGCCCTTTTTACTACATATGATCTAAATCTCAACTCTGATGATAATTTAAGGATTACATTTCTTTTAGGTGTGAAAATCCCACACATACTCACAGATGTTACTAGCTGAACACTATAACGTATAATTGTAAAACAGAATTCATGCTTTTGTATGGAATTATTTTGAGTAATGTCTCTTTCAATTTTCATTCACTGATTCATTCATTTGTCCACTAATTCATTTAGTGTTTTATTCATTTCTTCCATGCACGTGCTGAATGCTGGGATACAAATATGAATGAGTCACTTCTCTCAAAGAGCTTATTTTGTGGATGTAAATAGACAATTCTTTGGACTGTTAGGGTTATTTCTAGCCCATGCTAATGTTTCTGTTCTGATCTTTTGTTGCAGGCCACTCAAAATCTGAAAAGCAGAGTTCGCTTTCTCCTGCCCTCGATAACCCTCAGCAATAAGAACACTACGGCCAGGTATTGGATTTAGCAAACATATGCCCAAAGTATTGTTTTCCAAAATACTTTTTTCAAAACATTTCCTAAAACATGAGTATTCAGAATATTTTCCCTCTTGATTTTGGAATCCCAGTGTATTTTAATGGATATTTAATCTGCATGTTTCTGGCTCATTTACATATAACTCAGCACAACGTTATTATAGGAGAGTGGTTCAATATCCCAGAATTATATTGAGTTTCTGGTATTCACTCTTTCTTAGTCCTAACCCCCACTACCCATACCACCTTCTCCACTCCATCCAAACCTGGAAATCCTATTACATCTGGACAGCCTTAAATATTCAAGTTATGTTTAAAACAAAAAATTCAGAAAGTTTGAGGTCAAAGGTTTGAGGTCAAAGGCTCATTGGCCCTATTCCTTACCCATTCCTCCTGTTGAGTGAAGAGTACTTCAGAAAAGTAAGAGGGAAGGAAGAGACAGAAGGACAATTTTTTCTACTAAGACCTTGGCGTATGCATTTTCCGCTGGGTCTTTCCCATATGCAAGTGTGAACATGAAGACAGAGCAGGACATTCTTTTTCCTTGAAGAACATGCTGGCCCGGGTATTTTTGTTGGGACTTGGGCTTTTGTAAAAACTGCATTGAATCAGAAGAAGAAAGCAGTGATGGAAAGTTTCAGCATCATTCTGCCTCCCCCCTCCTTTCTATCCCCAAGAAATAATAATAATAATGGCAATAATAATAATAAACCCACGGAGAATATGCAGTACATTCCAAGAGAGTTGATCACTATTGTGTTTTAGCAGCCCTTAAATTTTATAAAGAAACACCCAATTTAACCTCATGGAGCCTGCAGTTTCATATCTTTTGCCTTCCAACTGCTCCTATTATTGCCACGGCCATTACCATTATTATTATTGCAGGCATCTTACTATGTGTTCAAACAAAGGCCTGGCTCCCATTTCTGAAAATGTCATAAAAACTAAGCTTCCTGTAAAATTTTAAGGAAAACATTTTAAAACGAAATCTGCACGAGTTCAATCTGAACTTCATTAATGTCTTCCTTGAAGCCAAACACAGTCTTGTGAGGCCCATTAGTATGATCTGGAGACGCCGAAGGCCCACATAGCTTCTTAGAGTCCAAAAATGCCTCGCTTGAGCTGGCATCGTGCCCTGAACTGTGCCGTTTGGGGCCTATACTGGATCCAGGTAAAATTCACATCTTGTTTCTTCCTCCTGATTCTGTTAGCAAAGAAGAAATATAAGATAGTGTATCCTGTCTGGAGAATTAGCAGCCCAATGAAGGGCCTTCTTTATTGGCAGGACAGGAGAGCTTTTCTGCATGTGGCATCTGTTTAGCAAAATGTCCTGATGTTGCTCTGTGACATCCTCATTTGTGGTTCCTTAATTAAAAATGCTATGGCGATTCTGTGGCCAAATGTATAATAAGGCTCCATGGGATGTGGAATTCTTCATAGGATCTAGAATGCATCTGCATCTTCCTGGAGAGGAAAATTTATGAGGGCACCTCTGATCCCTAGGCTTGTTAATTACACTTAGTGATGAATAGGCTTCTTTTGAATGGCCTGTTTCCAACTCTAATAGTAATGGCTTTCATTTACTCATGCAGCTAATACTATAACATGTACCAGGCACCATCCTTGGTGCTGGGAATACAATGGTGAATAATGAAGACAAAATAGATTCCTTAAGCAATTGCCAATAGAGTGATGGGGACAGATAACAAAATATACACAGAATGTTTTGTAATTCTTTAGATAACTCCCTTAAGAAAATTTAAAGCAAGATAACATGATTGTGAATGATGGGTGTGTATATGAGTGGTAGTTGTAGCAGCTCTTTTATTTTTTTTATCCATTTTTAATTATTTTTTTGAGACAGAGTCTCACTCTGTTGCCCAGGCTAGAGTGCCGTGGCGTCAGCCTAGCTCACAGCAACCTCACACTCCTGGCTAGTGCTCTGAAGTTGAGATTAGCCTTGTGTGCTTGAGGAAGAACAAACATCACAGTCTGGATAGAGGGGATTGAAATAGGAGAAAGTAGCAGAAAATGAAGTTAAATTCTTTCTACTCCTCTCACGGCCTCATTGAGGGTGAACTGTATCTCTTGCTCCTTTACTTTGAGATCATCCATGTGATTTTCTTTCGCCAATGGGAAAAGAAATAGCAGAAACAGCAGGGTGCCAGTTCTGACCAGGGGCTTTAAGAGGCTTGGCACATTTCTCCTTTTGCCACAGCGAGTCCACTGTTTCAGGAGAAGCAGCAGAGAGAGGCCTGGGGAGAGAGTTTTCCTAATTGCTGCGGCCTGAGCAGTTCTGCCCCAGGCGTGGCTGGCTGATGCATGTCCACTCAGCCAGCTCACTGGTCTGTGAGAATAAATGATTGGAGTCCTCCCGTGTGTTTTATTTTTAATGTAGCGTTATTGAGACAATGGATAATCAACACAGGAACCTGATCATTTAGGATCTCCTGGGCCTTGTTAAAAAGGTGGATAGTCCTCAAGTGTAACAGAAAGCCCCTGGATAGTTTTGAGTTAAGAGAACGACACAAATTGAATTAAGTTTCTAAAAGATCATTAAATTTTTAAAAACTGTCACTCTTTAAAGAATAAGGCTATAGAAAAAGATGATGTCAGCTAGTTTAGGAGCTGTATTTCAGGAGAAAGATGGTGGTGGCCAAAATGCTCCTGTGTTTATTTTTTTAATAAAGTAAAAGTAGTACATTCTGATTTCTGTTTTAGGAACTTAGTAATTATATGATAGTGAAACGACAGGCATTAATTCGTTCTGTGTTAGGGTATGTGCTGTGCTCTACAACTAGAATGAATTCTACTGTGCTATGATCAGTCAAATCCAGTAGAACTATTTTTTTCCACATGGGAAGTAGGAAACACAGCTTAAAATTAGAAAAAAAATCTCTTCTGATGAGTTTTTAAGTATAAAAGGAGAAGCCAGAGCATGGAGAGAAAAAAACCAAATAGCTTTTTGGCCCTATATTTAAAGGCCCAGAGAATTGTACAGATATAATGTAGAAGAAGGAGGGACTTGGGGAGGGAGGGACCGAGAGAATACACTTAGGCAGTAAAAGCAAGAGAAGTAATTTTGCTGTTGTTTCTCTAAATAATCTTCAGCAAGTGGAAGTCTTAGCCCTTCCTTGGGTTTTCATTTACTCACCAGAAAAAAAAAGGATAATAACTGCTTTACCTGCTTATAAGCTTACCCTGAGAACTGTAGATGCTAAAGCACTTTGAAAAAAATACAGAGTGCATTACCTATGGAAAATGCAATTACAAAACTTGAAAACTGGGCAAGGTCTTTGCTAGTAAAAGATAATTAGTACTATACATGCAAGAATTCCTACGAATTGACCACATGTATTGTAATTACGAGCACATCTAGGGAATTGCCATTTTTACTGAGTATGCGTTGGAGTAGATCTGAGTGAGTGTGACCTAGTACGCCTGCTCTCATATTTAAATTTTGAGCTAATATACTCTGACACACAAAAAGAAAATACATTAGACCCTTTTAAAGTAGCTCACTATTGCATAGGTACCAGGGAAGGATTTGGGCTCTTATAGATTTTATTTTTTCTGCATTAAAAGAAGAATTAAACAAGACAGTGAAATTTAAATGTTTTTTTTTTTCTCTCTCAGAAAAAAATATTCTTCGCAAATGACAGGTGCTTCCCCAAGCCTAGGAGTAACTTCACCCACAGCACATGAATTGTCTGTTCTGATGACTTTCCTGAAAGAGAAGAGAAGGAATCATGACAGCTCTGGTGCCTGCTTTTTCCATCTCCCCTGCCTACTTCTTTATAATCCCTATGTCACTTGAGGGAAAATTCGACTCCACTTAGAAGGACAACTGTAAAATCTTCATGTGAACTGACATTTTTAAACAGTTTTAAACCGAACTGCCCACTTATATTTTATAATTCGGTCAAAAATATTCTTGGTCTTGTGTTCCAAACTAAACCAAAGTAAGACCATAAGTGGAAAAGTTGGGTGAAGCTGTGAGGACACCATCCAGAAGGGCGGTCTGGCCAGCTGGTTTTCCTCCCAGGTAATAGGGGACTTCAGGCTTCCAGCCAAAGGTGCCCGGAAGGCAGAAGTTTTTCTCCCCTTCCTTCATCCTTTCATGTCGAGTAAGGCAAAAGAGAGTTTTGGAAGGAGCCCACTCTCCAGTCTGGGACTCAGCCCTCTAATTTGGCACTGTATTTGGGGCTCCTAGCTGGGGACAGAGTTGCCTTGTGCTATGTTGGTTCTAATTGTCAAACTGCCACAAGTCCTTCCTCTCATTAATTTTCTGGCCTTCATGTCATCAGAGGTTGTGAGAAATCATAGGTGTACAAATAAAATCATCTCTCTGATAGCCAAGAGACTCACAGGTGCAAGATGTGCCATGAGTGCCACTTCTCACCGGCAGCTGGGAGGGCAACAGGTACCACTCGGTGACTTGTTCCTTATGACAAGAATAGTTTAACACTCCTGTTTCAGCTGAGTTGTTGCTGTTTATTTCATGATTTCATGCTTGCTTTAACAAGTTTTTGCACTAATATTGTTTATAGCACTTCATGATCACGGGTCCTGCTACATTGCTTAAGGAGAATTATGGTGGACTGAGGATCAGAAGCTTCCATGCTGTTCCCAAAGAGATCTGTGATGTGAAAATGAGGTAAGTACTATCAGCCTTGCTAATAAAGGGGTCACTCATCCTGTCAGCTCAAGGATACTGGCCTTAAGCCATTAGGGCAGCTCTGGACCCACAGTTCCATAGGGTAAACTAACAGCTGGAGCAACTGCCCAGTGTGCTCAGAGTGGCTCCAGATTCCATCGCTCCACCGCCTTTGAACCTGAGTGTTATTTCCTCCTTTGGCACTAACATTCTATAATCCTTTGGCTTATAACCTGGAGACTCTTTTAAAGCATCTTACCTTATCATTGGTAGGTCATTGGTAGGTCATTTGAACAATCTGTCACTGTGACTTGTACCTTCTTTGCATTAGAATCAAAAGAAAGAAGAGGAATGGAGAGGGGTTGGAAAGGGTTAAAGGGGAGGAAGGAGAACCTGGAAACCTTTCCTTCATTCTCAGTTAGGATTCCTTGATATCATTTCCCAGTTCTGAATTTAGAAACACAGATTTCAAGTTTCCAAGGTCTCCGGGAAAGAAATTTGGACGTGTAATGTAAGCTTCGGTGGTTCTAAGAATAAGGTGGCTTTTCAGAACTGTCTTCCTTCTACTAATTGAAGAACTCCACTCCTACCATCCAGGCCACGTGCAGTGTGTTTCCCCCAGTGCCTAACAGACCAAATGGATTAGTTTTCTCTTCTTACTTGGTGTCATATTTGGATTGACTTAATTGGCCCCAGCAGACATCTGTCTCTGGTTTGGTGTTTCCTGTTGTCTGGTCTGCTGAAGATGAGCCTTCCTTTCCAAGGCTACTTGGGCTGCAAGAAGGCTGTGTCTGGGCTCCGTCTAACGGTTGCTTCACCAGACAAGATCTGACAACAGCTCCTATCGGACCTCCAGAAACATGTTTATTTAGCAGGTTACATTTTCTTTCCTTAGTCTTTTATTTGAAAGTAATCCAATGGATGGAAGAACCACAAAATGTCTAGGCATTTTCTGCCTTTAGACATTAGAGAGATAAACTCCTGGTCATCAATTTAGCACTTCTTAATCTCACTCAAAAACAATTATAAACACTGAAGTGCACAAAGTTGAAATAATAATAAAGATTGTTGTGAAGCGAGGAGGAAAGTGAAAATTACTTTCTAAAATATCACTGGAAAATCTAGGGTGAAAATTTGGCCATATAATTTATTCCCCAAAGGGACATGGGTCATATAACCCATGACTCCTCAGACTCTGAAGGACAAGCTAGCAGTAATCTCAATTCAGATTCTAGTCCTTACTCTGTCATGCTGACTTTGTGGGTCACTTTGGGCCTTAATTTTTAATTCTTTGTGTCTAATTATTTTTCAGTGGGAACACTGTAACTACTGTAACTTTTGTACTTTTTAAATATTTCCGGACACAGAAACAGACTCTCAAACACACAAACAACATCAGACATCTACTGTAAATCATGGAAAAGGCACATTTTGCCATCTTCTGAAAATCTAAGTGATCTTGTAGGAGTGAGCTCATTTTTGAAGTTGCATTAGTATTTCTAAGTTCCTTGTTTGTTATTTAGGACATTGAACTAAGAGTAGCAATTTGATATCTACAGGAACCCAAAAAACCTGGAGAAAGAGGGAAATAGAATAGAGCATATGTCAGTGCTAACATGAATGACCCTGTTGACATGTTTTAACAAAATGTTTGCTCTGGGAGGCCGAGGCGGGAGGATCGCTCAAGGTCAGGAGTTCGAGACCAGCCTGAACAAGAGCGAGACCCCATCTCTACTAAAAATAGGAAGAAATTAGCTGGACAACTAAAAATATATAGAAAAAATTGTCCAGGCATGGTGGTGCACGCCTGTAGTCCCAGCTACTTGGAGGCTGAGGCAGGAGGATTGCTTGAACCCAGAAGTTTGAGGTTGCTGTAAGCTAGACTAACACCACGGCACTCTAGCCTGGGCAACAGAGCAAGACTCTGTCTCAAAACAAACAAACAAACAAACAAACAAATGTTTACTTCAGAGCACTCCATTCAGCAGAATTGAGTTGAAGATTGCCAACCAAAATGCTTAATTAGTGTCTGTCTAATCAAGACAGCTAAAGTGAGTAGTTGGTTTCCATCTTTGAGAATGTCCTATGCCTAAAGAGTGTTTTAAATGAGGGTGGCCTGCCTGACAGATGTCAACTGTGGATTGAGACATCTGTAAGGTCACAAGAAGTGAAAAGACTGCAGACTGCCTGGGAACTGAGACTGAACTCAGTGGAATCACATGCCTCCATCTGACTTCAGAGCCACCCCCTGCATGAGGGCCTCATACTCTAAACTTGGGTCACAGATGCCACCTCCAAAACCAGAGTTTACTTTAGGGTTTAGAAATAGTCACCAATTCTTGACAATTTTTTTAAGGTAGTCTACTGTTTTTATGGTAGAATTTTTATCTAACACTTGGCATCTTTTCTTTTTTCTTTTTTTTTCCTTTTTCCTTGTTCCCTTCCTTCCTTTCTTTCTTCCTGGATACTTGTTCTTAAGATTTTTATTTTCTAAAGCTAATCTTACTTTTCATACTCAGGGTAAGTCATAAGAACCTGTGTTAGAGATATATCATATTGGATCCACTATGAAGGTCTGCAAGGTGTAGAGAATAAGGCTGAGAAGGCAAGCTGGGGGAAAAGGATATTCTCATGCTTCTAATAAATAAAATCTTTTAACTCCCCAAATTTATTTTTCCTTTAATAATCAAAAGCCAGTAGTGTTCAAAATTCAACAACTTTTGGAGTTCTGTGTTTAATTAGCTGGGTTTTTTTTCTTCAGATGGCCTTGAATCTTTGTCTCCATGTGAATTTTTCCTTTCTTCCATATCTTTGCTGGTCTATTATATTCTTCTTTAGACCTCTCTCTCCCCTAACATTTTAAAATTGGAAATTTCTTTTATTTTACATTTTTAGTAACCTATATTGGCTTTCAATTTTTTTCTCTGATTTATTTCACCTGAAGTGTGGTCCATCCACTGTGCCCAGAGGATTTTCTTCTAAAATCCATGCCCGTTTTCCCTGCTCAAACGTGGTCAGCGGCCTCTTCTTGTCTATAGGATAAACCTTCCCGACGTTTCACACAAGGGCCCCCACTAGCCAAGCCTTATTTCCCACTACACTTGTCATGGCCTTTTATGTCTTCTTTGCTCATGTCATTTTCTTCACTTTCTGTTCTTCAACTAGGTATAATTAACCTTACTCCATAGAGTTTCTTACAACTTCCTTTCTCCGGGGCATTCCCATAACACTTTTTATACACTAGGCTTGTAACAATTTTCATCATATGGCACAGTTACTTGCATAAGTTTCTGCAATTTATACAATACAGTGACTTTATTTACAGCAAACAATTGAGTGGATTCTTCTCTACAATCCTAATGCTTAGTACAGAGTACATTTCCAAAATATATGCCAATCAAATACTTTAACATCAAATTTCTTTCTTCTATCTCCTCATTTTTTTAAATCTAAAAATCAAAGTGATATGCTGTAGCTGGCTCATACTGGCTTGTGAAGGCTGATTGTTAAACTTTCAGGAATTTTTTAAACTTTCGATATTAAAAATTAACTGTATAAATATAATTAAATAAATTGTATTTAAAACAAAGGTAATAAACCCTTAAAACTCATCACTGCATACTTATTTTACTACATTTTACTATTATATACACTCTTGAAGGTTAGGTACACCTATTGTAGCTGTATGGTAAAAATACTAGGTAATGGTGTACTATTGTGCATCTCTTCCCAACAGCGAGATTGGAACTGACCATGGTGAGGTTATTTCCACCACAGAAATTGTCAGATATAAACCAGGTCTTGATTTATTATTTTGTTGATTGTCTAGACATAAGAAAGTAGTGGAGAAAATGTTAATAATGGAGATTAAACTTTAAAAGTATGTTGCGTCTATAGCCATCATGATGTAAAATAGCACGGAAGGAAATATTTTTCCAATATTTAAACACTATTATCTTATTCAACCAAGAAATTTCTTACAGAATTGGCAAATGAGTGAAGTTCCTAAAAATGCCTTCCTCATTCCATCTTTGTCTTACTCATGAACATAAATGAAACTATCAACATTCGGTCATGTCCAAACTATACTTGTGCATCAATTGCAACCATAGGTTTGGCTACAGAAACAAGAATTAGGTAAAAATCAAAGAAAACACTCATTCTTTGAGAATTAATTGGCTATGTGGAATTTAAAGTGGTATCATATATTTTACTATTATTTATAAATTGTTTGCTACACATCCTTTTATCAATAAGTTTATGATAAATGTATATATATATATATATATGTGTGTGCACATTTTTTTCAGAGATTTGTTCCCCATATATGTAATATTTAACTATCATCTTTTCAAAACTGGATACATCTTTGGCATGAAATAGACATTTTAAAAAAATAAAAATAAAATTTCTTATTTTCCAAAATTAGGTAAAACCACCCTACATTTTCATAAATGAGAAATATTGTGTTTGCCGTTCAACTTTTGTGTTATTGGATGAAATGCTAAAAGTCATAAATGCTTATTATAAAAGGCTTCTATTTTATCACATTACTGCTCCTCGATACTCTTACTCCCTGAGATGTGTTTTCTTTCCTCTTTCTTCTAAGCCAGTAGTTGTCTACTCTAGCTGCAAAATAGAATCACTGGAGTACTTTTTTAAAAAAATACCCATTTCCTAGGCATGCCCCTAAGTGTTTGCAACTTAAAATAAACAACCTAAACAATTTTCATGCACAGTGAGGGCTCATAACCAATATATAAAACAAAAATTAGGGCAAGAAATCTTTAGTGTATGCTTCAGCACTTCCATTACTGTGCTGGGATGTAGAAAAAGGAAACAGAGTCAGGAGTCTGTTTAACCCAGTCTACAAGCATTATAGCTCCACCTACTGGGAGGATGGGCCTTTAAAACTGAGTATCTACTCTATTTCCCATAAATACAGTTGTTTCTGTTTTCAGCTATTGGAAAAATACATTCAATTTTGATTAACAATAACAACAAAAATTAGTATCTTAGTCTACTTGGACTGCTATAACAACAATACCTTGAACTAGGTGGCTTATAAACAACAGAAATTTCCTTCTTACAGTTCTGAAGGCTAGCAAATCCAAGATCAGGGTGCCAGCAGATTTAGTGTCTGGCGCGAGCCTGTTTTCCTGGTTTATAGATGCCACCTTCTCATTGTGTCCTCACGTGGCTGGAAAGGGCAAGGAATCTCTCTGGGACCTGTTTTATAGAGGCACTAATCACATTCATGAGGACTCTGCCCTCATGACCTAATCACTTCCCGAATAACATAAACTTTGGCTCAGCCTCCAGAGTAGCTGGAACTATATGTGTGCATAAAACTTTATTTTTATAAAAAGAAGAGAATGATACACAAAGGAATAAGGGTAATAATTACCCAGAGTGGTTATGGAAGGAGGAAAGGATGGGGGAAAATCACATAGGGAGATAAAAGGTTTTGTTAATATTCCAGTTCTCATGATAGGTGTAAGGATACATGGGCCTATTATTATTAAAAACATATTGATACATATATATCAAGGAGGCCATGCATAGACCAATGGTGACAGGGTGTCATGAACAAAAGATTATAATTAATTCAACTTTGTACACCTGAATTTATTTTTTTAAAGCAGCACTACTTAAAAGCATGTTTAAATGGTCAAACCAAATGACTTAATTTTAAGGATACATAGCATGATTTATATATATATTTGTCTCCCTACTGCCTTTGAAGAAATGCTCTTGGTATTTATAAAAAATAGTTTTATATTAAATGGCTTTAAAACCACTGATCTCTAACAACAATTACCAAAGCTGTGAATACCAGTGATTACAAAATCTTACCCACTTTTTAATTTGATTCCGTAAAATACCAGTCAAACGTGAATTTTATAACCATGGTTTATTTCCACTTTAGCCATGCTATGACGATATTAAACACAAAGTTTGTTTTCAACACCTTATCACTTGGTCGTTATGGCAATAAAGTTAAGGAGATACAGCAAGTTCGTTTTTCTTGGATTTCAAAATAAGATGGGTAAAGACTATAACTTGGTAACTCTTCACTTGAAATTTCTATTTAAAACAATGAAGAAAAGAGAACATAAACAAAATGCTTACAGATGATTACAAACAATGTCAGCAGGACACATGAAAATGTAAGAAATGAATCAACACTGACTATTCATTGATTAAATTAAGTGGGTTTTATCTGGGGCACGGGAAAAGATATCATGAAATACCTCACCACTATGATCCCAAATAAATGAGAGGTTAGGTGAATGTGTGGGAGAGCCCAGAAAACAAACCCAAGCCCTCACCCTGGAAGCCATGGCAGATGTTTCCCTTCAAAGATGATTACAACTGGGAAGCAATTAGTGACAGTGAGGTCTTATGGAGAATTCCCTCATCTAAGCAGATGTTTTGAAAGAGGCACAACTGTCCCTGTGTGATACTAAAATTAAGCTGAATGAATTCCTGAAGGAATTGGCTATTGGGAAGACTCCAGTGAAAAAGCAGCCTGGGAACTGGAATATCAAGGATTAGACGACAGAGATGTCTTTTTAGAGGACAGTTACCCCCTGGTTCATAGGGTTCCTTAGAGATAGTGAAGGCAATTATGGGAACAGTGGAATGAGAGACATCTAAGAGCTCAGCTTCTTAAGATTGCTTTTGATTTTGAACTTCCACTCTTCATCAGGAAAGAATACAAATGTGTTGTGTTCTGGTTTGCTCCAGTCTCTCTCTCATGGAATTCCATGCCACCCCTTCTCATTGCTTTCAAATATGTTCACAGACACTATTACACACACATACACACACACACACACACACACACGCACGCACACACACATTTTCACATAGGAAATTAGTCTATTCTCAAAAAGACTGTAAGGCTTAGAGTTTAATGTCTCTCTAGATATATTATTATCACCCAGAGCCCACAGTTTGCATTAGAGTTCACTCTTTGTATTGTACATTCTATGGCTTTGGACAAATGTATTATGTAATGCCATGTGCCCACCATTACAGTGCCATACAGATACAATTTCACTGCCCTAAAAATCCTCTGTACATCAAAGACCATACACTTTTAACCATCTCTGTAGCTCTCTAGTTTGGGCCATTCTGGCCAGCACTTCAGCTTTGCCTCTCATGGCAATGATTGTGCTCACTTTGTTTGTGATGGTGAAGTGCTGCCACCCGGTATCCATTATTATGGGAGCTCAGTTCTATAAGAGCATCTCCTACCCTTGCCCCTGTCCTACAGAGGACACCACCACTGAGCTTTTCAATAATGCCAGTGCCCCCCCCACCACTATTTCCCTTATCACGTTGGTAAATGGGTGTCCTCTGGTGCTACTACAGAATGTGTTTGGCTGATGGGTTTTCCATCCTTAGGTAGTATACCTGCTCTAGCATGCTCATTTTCTGAACATTTTAATTCATTTCTCCACCATCTGGCATAGCAGTTCTGTCATTTGTGTTTCACTTATAGTGAGCCATTGCTTTTTGTCAGCTTCCAAGAGCTATGCTAGTGAAGTATTAACTCTAGCTCCTAGGGTCTCTGCTTTGGTGTCAAATCCTATATTATGACAAAGTTCTTCCACATCCATTGACTTTCTCTTAGCTACCTTAATGTTTCATTCTCTTGATCTAGAACCCTCAGCTTCCAGTTCATTGGATATTTTCTAAGGTCATTCTGACACATGACAAGATATATCAGCCAGATCAACTTCATTCTGAAGTCTCTCTACTCCCTTATCCCAAACTGTACTCGGCTGGGGTGTTATCCTTGTCATTGGCTTGGTTGCCAGGAGAGGATGTAGATGTGTCTTGAGGGGGACTCACGTTGTCATGTGAGGCTCCTGCCTTATTTGAGGGGTGTGCCCGATCGTAAGCAATATGCCCAATATCTTAGTATAAGATGGAGTTGGTTGTTTCTGCAGGCCTAGCATGTTCATGAAAATTTGGGAGGTTAAAGCTTTCAATGCATCTACTCAGCTATCCTCACCCCAAGCCTCAGTGTCCTACTCCTTCCCAATTATAGTCCTGACTTTGACATGGTGGGCTGCTAGTGTTGAGAATTCAGCCTTCTATGGAGCTCTGCTGCTCTGATGATTAGGCCCTGAGTCAATTTCTTTATTGTCTTCTCTTCTGTAGGAGATTTTGGGTTTCATTAAATGCTGCCAGAACACCCTCTGATTTTCACATTTTACCCTGAATTTTATCACCCTGCAGCTCTCATTATCTCTCTTTAATGACTCAGTGGTACTCAGTAACAGCCAGCCAACTCCATAGTTCTTACATTACTCTTTCCCTTACATTTTTCAAGCACCAGAGAGCGAGTCCTTGCAACTTAGGTTAGCCATGTGATCCAGTCCTGGCTAAGCATGGATGAGAGGGCAAGAGAGAATATATTTAATACTCAGAAACACAGAGGTGACTCTTGGTGCTCTCATGCTCAATTATAACAGGCAACAGTCAACAACAGCAGCTGTGACCTGAGAAGGGCATGGTAACCTGGAGTTGAGGCACATTAAGGGTAAGGCTGTGAGTCACCCACCAGCAGAGGTGCCAACTGCGGGGGAATCTGAGTGAGTGGTAGAGGAGGGGAATGCTGAGCATCAGTTATGTCTGGAGACCAATTGCAATCTTGAGGTGTAGCTCCTACACCAGCTAGCTCTCATTTTATCTTTCCCCAGGAAATGAGAACAATCAGCATCCTGGAAAAGCTGTTCTCAGACGGGGCCACCTTGCTATAAGAGCAAGTGGATGTGAGCAGGGAAAGGTGCTCTTGTAATGCAAACTGTGGCGTTCTGCCTAGAGCCCCTCTTCAGGGGGAACATACCTATCCTCATCTGCTGAGAAGTGCAGACCACTGATTACTCAGAGATGTGTCTCTCGCTGGGAATACCTCTCGGCTTTAGGGAATTGCTGTGCCCAAGGTTAAATCTCCTCAAAGGGGCTGGCCTGTAGTCAGTGACTGTCTGATGTGTGGACACAAAAGCCCAAGCTCTTTGCCTCAACTGGGGACAACTCTGAAAGGCCATTTCAGCTCCAAAACTCAATATGGAACTGACTAGCTGAAGCCTCAGCTGCAAAAGCATTGAGAGTCTGCTTCTTCTCTGCCCCATCCTGCTGTCCTCCCTTGCTTATAGATACATGTCCTGAAAGGACTTCCCAATTAATTTTCTAAATGCCATCCTCCATCTCAAAATCTGTTTCTAGGGAATCCAAGTTAAGATCCTGTTTCATTAAACCAGTGTGGTCAGCTTTCTGTTAACACAGTCAGATGCAATCCCCACTGGGGATATAGTTTAAGAAAGATTTCTGAGAAGTGAGGTTCTTACTGGTTAAGTCAAAAATCACCGTACCTATGCTGTTGTTATTTTAACAAGTTGCCTTTCAGTTAAAAGGGTCAAATCTTTTACTGGAATGGCAGGTATTTGGTATTATTACCTCTGTTTTTGCAAAATAATAGATAGGAAAATTTACCTGAAATATCACCCAAGCAAGGAAATAAGTAAAATATCAGGACAAAGACACAGTCTCTTAGACCTGGCATCAAGTGGGAGAAAGAACCCACAACTTTGCATAGATTTCTTAGAGCCCCGAGAAGATACACTTTGGGATAAATTATTACTTAATTCTATTGTTTTTTTCTTTTAAATCAACTCAAATTAATTTTTATATATATATTTAAGAATTCCTTCTGTTTTACAAGAGGTTTCTCTCTCTCTCTCTCTCTTTCTCTCTCTCTCCAGCCCTCAAGTTGAATGCATAGGATATTTATTTTAATTCATATGTTGGGGAACATCCAGGGGCATAATTTTTTGAAAAGCAATCACATTTTATCTCAGAGAACACTAAATTTACTCTTTCAAATATAACAGAGACAGGGTATATTGGTAAATGTTCAGACAAAAAGTTCTTAAGCTTTTAGCTTTTTTTGTTGTTGTTGTAAATTGCTTTCATGACCTGACCACAATATCAACATCTTAAAAAGATATTGCATTTCATTTGTTTTTTTTGCTATTCTTTGCCCTATTTTTATTCCCACTACAATTTAAGCAGTGTGGTCACTTGAAAAATGACTCTCCATTATAAAATAAAATTAATTGCTCAAGCGTTTGAAACTTAAATACAGTATACAGTAAATCCAACATTTCCAGGATTTTTAAAGTTTGGATCTTAGCACAATAAAACAGGATGGTCAGCTGAAGACAGTATCTCTAACAAGCCTAAAATCTGATAATAATATTGATTTCAGCTAAGGTTAGTGAGAGAAATTGTGAAAACAAAAATATTGAAATTAAAATACTCTTAAGAAAAACTTCTGTTAAAATTTGAAGATAATATCTTTCACATTTGTTAGAAACCCTCCTACAAAGCCATCACTGAACCCGAGATGCTTCTTTTGACATAATAACATTTATGAATCCATGTGTTTATACTCTCTGCTTATTCTTTTCTTGCTTCCCTTTTGATTCCTGTTCTCTTCTTTTCATTCAGTCTCTCCCACCACAAATACATCAGTTCTACTAGCTGAGGTCTAATCCTGTCATTTCTATGGTAATTGTAGCCAAAGTGGAAGGGAAAAATAAAAGTAAAGAAAACAAGGGAATGATGAAATAAAGAAAGAGACAAAGATCCCTTCCAGTACGTTTTTACCCACATACATATTATCTTCATAAATATACTCAATATTCCTTTTTCTGTTGATCATATTTGTTTCCTTATTTCAGGACACAAGAAAATGACAAAATCTGCAATTTGATGTTGGGTAGGCATAGGGTTGACCCCCAATTTTAATAGTGATGTGAGCTTGGGCAACTTTTATTAACCTCTCTGAAGCTTGGTTACCTCCTTCATAAATGGAGATAATGCCTCCCTTGTAGGGATTTTGTATCTAGACAGATATGTACGGCACACTTAGGACAGAGCTTGGCGTTCATTCATTTATTCATTCTCTCATTGGACAAACACGAGCACTCGATGTGGCAGGCATCGTGCTGGGTTCTAGCATGTACTTAGGTCTGGGGAAATAGAAATGGCATATTTCAGGCATAAAATAAATGATAACTATTAAAAGACTAGAAAATTTAATCCAGAAAGAAGCTTCGTGACTCCACCAGGAAGTAATGGAATGGGAGAATCAATAGTGAGAAAAGAAATAAATACAAACTTATTATTCATCCTCCTCAAGTATCGACTGAAAAAAATGAAGAACAAATGAGGGAAGTAAAAGCTTTTTTAGTTATTAACATGTGCTGGGGGAGGTTATAGATGTATACTCCAGAGATTGGAAAATATTAAATCTGACTATGAATTCTGTTTACTTTAAAAGTAAGCCCTAGAAGAATAAAAATAGAATATTTAAAATTTCCCATCTGATAGAGTAAATAATAAAGGAGAGAAGACAATCTTTCTTCAGAAAAAAAGGGGGAGAGTTAAAAACTTGTGAAAATGGAAAGCAGATTAAAATGTTTGAAATAAAAGGAAGTGACGTACCTACTGACAAGGAATGAGAAATTTTAAACTCAAATACCTGGTGCTGCAACAGCATTTGAAAACCCTGAAGGAATCTCAGCACAGTCAGTCCAGGGCCTTCACACTAAGTTGCTGAACCAACTCTAGAAATACCAATTAAACAGCTTATCAATTAAACAACAGATACCTTTCTGATTTTGCCTCTGTGAGTTGAATTTTTTTTTCTTTTTATTCATGGACAAAATTATTCACAACTGAAACAGCGGAGAAGTGGTAGAAGTTACAGAACAGAAAGAATCATTATGACAGTTTTTGAAACTCCCATTTAAGATCTGGACTATCTATATTATATAATAAAAAGTAACTGAAATATTTATTAATTCCCTTAAAATGTAGTGTGATGTATTAGTACATTTTCATAACACATTGTGGCCCACAATTATTTTACCTACTAAAAATTGTTTCACTTGGTTGACTTTCATTTAGTGAATTTAGTGAAATTACAAACAGTCTTCATTTCCTCTGTAAAATATAAGTCTGAGTCCTATATCCTCCTGAGGGCTTGTGGCTTGTAGTCTACGCTCTTAGAAACTCATGTACTATAGCTCTCACTTGTTGAATTATAGCTGTATTTGTTCCAAGACATTTTATGCTAGTTGTATTTACTATTGTAATTACATAATTTAATTAAGTATTTGTGCAAAGCCATGGGATATGAATGGGAAACAGAAGAGAGATATTTGTATGAAAATTAAATTAAATGCTTTGGAATGACCCAATAAAGAAAAATAGCTTCAAAATGATGTCAAATTAGGTGTAGGCAAGATATTTAGAAAAGATCGTAAAACCTGGGGAATCTAAAAGGATTTAACATGCTTTTTGCTTCACCAAAGTATTTAAATTCCTTCACCCTTTAGAAAAACTGAAACTGGAAATCTTATTTCATATTATGGGTGTGGTTTATGCAAGAAAGGCCAGGTGAAATTCCCATCAGGAATACATTCTCAAGGGCATGGCTTTTATCCTACATCAAAAGATTGGAACTTGAAAGTATATTTATTTAAGTTAACATAAAATAAAACGTTTGTGATACCTTTAACTTTTTCATTGTTCCTTAACTAACTTTTCGGATTAATCAGTTCACTACCAAACTCATTTGCATTGTTTAAAAACATTTCTTGTGTTTCTCATTCATTTATTTTATTTCATAATATTCAAAGTTAATTAATTTTAGTAGGTGAATAAGTCATGTGGTTTTGCTTCTGACCCTCCAAAGGGTTTTTGTCTTCTGGATGAACTTCTGATGATTTTTCTGAAGATGGGCTAGAACTCTGACTTTATCATGAATGTTCTAATATCCATACTTAGAGATTTCGTGTATAAAGACATAGTGTGGCCAGGTAAATCTGTGTTGGCAATTTTTGCAATGTGCATCCTTTCAACATGATTATAACATGTTAGTTATATCTACAATTATTTGAAAATTCTATGTCCCCCACCCCCTTTGTGTAACTAATTTACACTCATTTTTACCAGCAGTTGACTTGGGATTAGGTAGTAGCAAGAATGATTGCAGCAGGCCTCAGGTTTGCTTTGGAATACAATAGTTAACTTTGCCTCTATAAGGAAACGGAAGTCTCCTGGAGACCACCCTCCTAAATTACCACTTAATTTCAGAAGTTTGCATGATTTAGGGTGCATATGTGGGTGTTCTTCTGATATAATTCTGTCTTGTCATTTCATTACAGAAAGGATAGCATCTCAAACGTGGGGGGAATCACTTGAACACCCGGTGACTTATGGGAGCCTGGCATCTATTATTCACAATTCAGAAGGTTAATAGCAAGCATGTGCATGCCATTTGTTCTGAAAATCAAGGGGCTGAGTTATTAAATACACCATAATACATACTTAACCAATTAGGGTATTACCAGAAAACCTGATTTCCGGAAGGAGGCTACTTCACAGAATTTACAGCCAAGTGTGGGGTGAGGGGATTACCAAATGCTGGAGTGTCAGTTCCAAAGTTTAACTCCTAATGTGCCAGGCTGGGGATCGCTTTATCAAGTTTTTCTCTCCTTCATTTCTATGTTGATTTAACAGTAGAAATGGATCCCATATGGCCCAAATCCAACCACTGCAGAGAGATGGAGAGCTACAAAAACTGGCATTTGCAACTATTTCACATTATCATTTTTTTCTCAAAAATTAGCAGGTTTTGGCTTAATTTTTGGAACCAAATTGTACCTGGCATATTAATGATTTTTAGAATCTTCTTCTTTTTGTATGTGTACAAAAGGGCAACATATCCTAAATACTCTCTTTAAAGATTCTCTGACATCCTGTAGCTACTTATAACACTAATTTTTCCTTCTGAAAAAATTTTAAAAAGTCAAAAATACAAACAGATGCCAGGGGACAACTTCACACTCTGCAAGTATGATGGGAGGCTGCTATGGTGGAAAGAATATTGGGTAGAGGTGATAAATTTAGGAGTGGCAACAATTATCAAAGACTTAAGGCTACGGGGATGAGTAACTTTGCCAGGTAGCAATAAAACTCCATATATTTGGAGGCCACCTACATATAAAATGATATTATGCTGATTGCTGTACAAAGGCCTATCTGTCACTATATGGCCAATATAAAAAGAATGGTTCTTAACCAAGAGGAAGCGTATAGTCACTTGGTGTAAGGAAGGCATGGCAGAGCTTCTGCAAGCCTGTTCTTGGGGCTGGGGAAAAAAAAGGATTGGCTTCTAAAGTAGCGCTTATAAGATATTTTCTAGCTTTTTGATTAGATTGCACCCTGAGCACGTGTCAGTAGCATCATTCACCACAGTACATTAAAATGGCCTGCAGTTCTGCCTAAGGCTTAAGCAGCGGACTGTGGAAACAGACTGCTACTTGAGATGGTTTTCTAGCTCTGGCAGCTATAATTTTTCCGTGCCTCAGTTTTCTTAGCTGTGCAATGGGGGATGGTAATAGCGTGCCTACTTTGTAGGTTGAAGTGAGGATGAAGCAAGTTATTAATATACGTTAAGTGCATAGAACAGGCCTGGTCTAGATGACATACTCGGTGCACGATAGCTGTTAGTTATTATCTTTGTACGCCTGTCTCTTCCACTAGGACTGCCTCGTTAGGTCCTTCCGGGCAGTTGCCCTGCAGTGCTCTCCTTTGTGTTCTCTGTCAATTGTCTGGGCATTAAGGAGTTTTGTTTCTAATTGGAGAAACCATCTTGTGTTGCGGGTTTGCTTTCTGGCTTTGGCATTTGGTGGCGAAGTGGTGCTGCGGTGGGGCTCGGTAGGGGAGGAGGCTGACAGCTTGATGCCCACACTGAAAAGTTTTCTGTTTTCTGTCTTCCTCCTCCGCATGCCTGCTGTGCAGCTCAGAAAGAAGAAAAGAATAAAGGGAGAAGGACAGTGGCCTCTGGGTTGAGACTGAATGTGTGGGAACGTGGGAGGTAATGTGAGAAAGAGAATGGAGAGATTTGGCTGTTAAAAAAAAATCTATGAAATGACATTTTAGAAGCACAGCAGCTATTTATTTCCCATCTAGCCCCGGGGACCAATAATCTTGACGCAGTTTCCCAGTGAGTTTGGGGTTAATGGAACACCATGGAAATCAGACAAATGGAATCAAAGTTACAGTTAAATATCCAGCCCCAGGAGTATCTGTTTTACAGCCCTTTTGCTTCGACAGTGTTTACTTTGTCTACAAAGTCTGTTATGTCACTGATTATTTTGTACTTGTCTGTGGTAATATCTGTCACAGCAGATATTACGGGATCATGATTTATTTATCTTTCACAATAAATGTTTGAAGGAAGAATAGGGAAAAGAAAGGAAAGGAGAGAAGAAAGACAGGAAGGCAGGAAAGTGAAAGGAAGGATGGAAGGAAGGGAGGGAAGGAGGGAGACAGAAAATTCCAGGCTGGTACTTATTTTCATAGCTGTTGTAAATAACTGCAGATAAATTCTCTTCTCAAAGAGCCATAGGAAAGAATGTCATATAATCTTTTCCAATAATGTATTCCACAGAGTAACAGGACTGTTTGAACAGACAAGTTATGAAGACCATAGACCTTTATATAATCTAATCTTTATTTTGGAAGACCAAGTTTTAGCAATGAAAGCAATGCGTTAAAGAGGAGTTAATCTGATTAAATTAAGATAGCACACATATATTTAAAAAGCCATGTTCGGTAGTTGAGCAGAAAAAAAAGTGATATTATACAACAAATATTTTGAATAATGTAATGAAAATGCCATTGTATTATTCATTAAGAGCCCTTTGAAGGCACAAATATGAACTTTTCACCTGTTTTTAATTCCCCGTTACATTATATAAATGAAATCATTGCACTTTTGTTAAACCAGAACACCATTCTAACTTTTCTTAGTCTCTTGAGGTTGATGAATTGTTTATTGTTAAGCAGTTTGGTTGCCATAAGGAAATATTCTAATGAGACTTTGGAAGCCAAATATGAAAAGTCTCGTGAATTTGAAAGAATATAGTGCATTTGTTGAGAGTGGTTTACTCACATTCAAAGATTATCTCAGCAATGTGCCATTTTTTACACATATTGCTAAATATCTTCATAACCTCAACTTACAAGGCAGAGGCAGCCAGCATTTTTCTACACTATTTCTGTCAGCACTCAAGGAAAAATATCTTTTAAAAGAATTTTGATGTTGTTAAATAGCTGCTAGAGATAAATTGATGATGTGAGAGGAAGCACAATTCCTTCATAAATATGTTAATTTCAGTTAGATGTCAAGGTTTTATGCATAAAGGAAAATATGCCATTCAATTCTAGTTCACTTGGATACTAGGACAGAACAAATACATTGTAAATTTTTGTGTTGTTTACTTCTAGATTGACTAAGCAAATATGAATGGGATCAAAAATACTTTAGCAAACTTTAAATATGTTTTCTTCTTTAAAGGGTGTGAATACAAATGCCCACACAGCTCCTGTTCCTTTCCGACTTTAAAGGAGAATAGTGAGGCTTTTCTATGACATG
The DNA here is from genome assembly GCA_028533085.1 of Varecia variegata. NCBI lineage: Eukaryota > Metazoa > Chordata > Mammalia > Primates > Lemuridae > Varecia > Varecia variegata. The sequence goes on along the minus strand of CM052449.1, from coordinate 13,938,374 downwards.
TAACCCCAACTACCTACTATGGAATGTGACTCCTCACTGTGAATGTTTGTATTTTACATATGGATATTTCCAGCACCTTAGCAGTGCCTGGCAAACAGGCAGAATTCAATAATTGTTTGACGAGCTGAAATTTGTAATTAGCACTCAAGAAGTCTTATTTGAATGAAAAGGTGTTTGATGGCCCACGAGTAACGCCCCCTTTGTTGCCCGTCACAGTTCTTCAGTATGCATTAGCAGGAAATATTAGAAGGCCAGTCAGTCTTGGAGTCTGTTCAAAGAAATAAAATGTTGCTCTTTTTAAATTGAGTAACTACTCCAATTTCAGGGACCATAAATATATACTGTATACAGCAAGCAGCATTTAATGAATGGAAGCCAGAACACACACTTAACCTTTACATCAACCAAGTCCCTACTTTTCCTAAGCAGAGAGTCTTGGATGGGACTTTTTACATTCATCGAAAGAAAAGAAATGTTAAGTTATCATTTTTATATGGGAGAAAAGTCTATTTCATTTTCTTGGAACTTAAAGATTGTTCAATTGATTTTCCCTCACACTTTTCAATACAAAATGGGCAGGGATTAAACGTGGAATATTTCTGTTTGACATGATTTTTTTCAAGAGTAACAGCCAACTGCGCATAAACCATGAGAATGGAAATCATTTCCTCACTGTGCTGGTGTCTTCAGATGAGGCTGTCTTTGAGTCTTTTCTGGAAAGACTTCTTACAGGTGGAGTCTTACCAGCTTTGAGCTACTTGAGCTAGTAATTGCCTTAGATGAGGTTCACCTTAAGCCTATCTTGCTGCTTTCAATTGTACAACAAAGGATGTTGTATCACATGCTCAAACTATTCGGAGCAACAGGCTAAGACAGATTACTCAAACTGCATTGACCAGCACATACTTTTTCAAAATGATTTTAGTTTATACTTTGGGAAGTATGTGTAGAAACATCTCACCTCTACTGACCAGCAAATTGTTTTAAGAAAGTGGGAGCAAAAGAGTTTTTAAAAAAGAAAATTTAATGAGGATGGTGAGTTTGTTCACCCATGCAGAGGGGAAAGAGTAGAGTAAAAAGACGAATATTGGAGTTGGAAAGAGCAATGGAGAGAATTTATATATAGTTCTCTTCTGACATAGATCCTTTGACCAAACTTTAGCCAGGCCCCTGAACCTTCTCCAAGGCCTATCTGTGTGCTTCCTCATAAAATCCAGTTTTAGCAAGAACCCTTCACCCTAGATATCTACTCACTCTCGATATGTAATTGGGTTCCTAATCCCCTGTCACCTCCCAGGTGGTGTCTGATCATTCTGGCCTGTCCTCAGCAAGATTTCTGTTAGGTGGGATTAGCCAGAATCCTCCTTACTCCTTATGCTTCCTTTAGTATTAATAATTTTCCATCCACCAACCCTCACCCACCCTGCTCCTTGGCTATAAATGGCTATATATGTGCCCAAGCTGTGTTTGGAGTAGGGCCCAATCTGTCTCTCCCATAGCAAAATCCCATTGTTTCGGTCCCTATACCTATCTCAAAGGTCTTGAATAAAGTCTGCCTTACTGTGCTTTAACCAGAATCATGAATAATTTTTTCTTTAACGCTTCTTGCAATTTATGTTACCAAAATGAGTTCTTGCAAAACAAATGTCTTGTCAAACTTACTCTGTGATGAAGAGAGCTGGGACTTCAATTCTGAACTTCATTTTACTTATCTATTATAGTACACCCTAAATTAATATAACCCTAGGCATCCTGAAATTTTTAAAGAACTGCATGAAACTGAGCATGAGACATCTAATCCTGTTGTGAAAATGGAGCTATTCTTCAATATTCTAATGCTAGAGATGGTAGCAGAGGGAGAAGGAAAGGAGAAAATAGTGTTATTAAAACATGGTTAAAGCAGGTGGTACAAAAAAAAAGTGACTCTAACACAGTTTTAGGACAAATAGTGGAGTAGATGAGTTGAAAGCATGGCATCCAATAAAGAAAATGTTAAACATAAAATGACACCACGTGTTGTTTAACGCCCAGATAGTGGTAGAGAATTCCACGGAAATAGTAGACATGCAATTCAGGATATTGGCTACATCTAAGGGAGGGATGGCAATTCAATTTGGGAGGGGTAAGTAGGATATTCAATTCTAATATTTCATTTTTCAAGCTGGTAATATTATTCTTTAAACCTGTGCATATCTTCAATATTGCACAGTAACTTTTTATAAGATTGTGCAAGAGTGATCTTCAATTAAGGTTGTGTTTGTAGGCTTTATCCACACCTCTGCTCCTTACACCTCTTTTCCCATCTCACCACCCAAGTGCTGGTTTAAGAGACAAAGATATGATATTAATGTTATTTAAGTTGTCAAAACTTAGTGTTTCATATCATGAGGCTGATTTTTAGACTTGTTATTAGTAGCCTCTTCTTTCTCTCACTCTAGTTCTCAATCCCTATTTCCACCTGATTCATCTCCCCACACTTGTGCTGGGTCTGGGCACACGAGGGCCCACACACTCACTGTCTCACGCAAACTTGGATTGGTAGACTGTCACGCTTACCTGCTTGCCTGCCTGCCTTTCTCAACGATGGAGAGAACCCATTTCACTGGGTTCAAACCTCTTCTGGCATAAACTATATGTAAATTTTAAGGACTTAGGATTGTTCAGCAAGCAATTCATACAATACATTCTTCCTTGTAATGTTGATTCATCCACATATACAGAAACTGAGTACTTACCATTCTGAATGGAAACAACAGTAGGAACATTCACAAATGACCATCTACTTTAGTAAAAGTAATAATTTTGTATTGACCTGGAGTACTAACAGGTACACGGTTTTACATTTTCACTGAGATCGTCTCAGTCCTCTGATTCGTAAAATCCTGTTGAAGGAATGTTCTGAGAGTGTCTGTTAAGTACCAAGGATTCACTAAGCACATTCATCTCATTGTTTCATGCCAAGGTAAGGCAGCTCCCTGTCTCTGTCACCCAGCTCCTGTTATATTTGAGCCATCAGAAGAAAGAATTAATATTCTAACTAGGTACAGCCAGCTAGCCATCAAGATTTAACGATGTTATAGGGATAGTCTTGAGTCAAAAATCTCACAGGGGTGATCATGAGGTATGAGGCTACGGGAGGTGCTGCACTGTGTCCCAGAGACAGTGTGGCAGCAGCCCAACTTCTCAGGAAACACCGTAGGGGTGTGACTGCAGAAGTGGAAGTGGAGGCTAGTTTTGCACCATTCAAGAAGAAAAAAACCCAGTTGCCAGTATAGATGTCACAAAAGAGACATTAGAATTAATCTCTTATTTTCTGACCTCTTCTGTCAAATCCAGCACTGTGACCTGTGCCGGGAGGCAGCAAATACAACACTGCAGGGGAACTAGGTTAAAGTTATAGCTATGGCACCACAAAGCACATCCAGTGGCAGGGTCAGACCTTACAAACTCTGGAAATTCCCAAGAGTACAAGCTCTGCTTTAAGATTATCCCCTTGCAGGCTGGGCACAGTGGCTCACGCCTGTAATCCTAACTCTCTGGGAGGCCAAGGCAGGAGGATCGCTCGAGGTCAGGAGTTCGAGACCAGCCTGAGCAAGAGCGAGACCCTGTCTCTACTAAAAATAGAAAGAAATTATCTGGATAGCTAAAAATATATATAGAAAAAAATTAGCCGGGCATGGTGGCGCATGCCTGTAGTCCCAGCTACTCGGGAGGCTGAGGCAGGAGGATCGCTTGAGCCCAGGAGTTTGAGGTTGCTGTGAGCTAGGCTGACGCCACAGCACTCTAACCTGGGCAACAGAGTGAGACTCTGTCTCAAAAAAAAAAAAAAAGACTATCCTCTTGTAAGGACTGAAGGTTTTGGCTTTCCGGATGCCCCCGCCCCCCACCCGCCCCGCTGCTAGCCTTGAGGTTAATGAAATAAGCATAGATGCCCTCATTTCCCCTCTGCTGGTCTCAAACGCCATTTGTATGGAGGCGATTTTCAGGGGAGGCCTTCCTCTTTTATAGTCCCATATATTGTGGCTCAGCTGCCTGTGGCTTCATAAAAGTCATTACTCAAAACAACAAGTAGCTAAACCACAGAGGTGTGGGCTTTTCCACATTGCCGGTCAGGAGGGGCAGTTGGGAACTTGGATCGATGTGGACTCCTAATGGGATTATGGTGGACAGAGCTACCTACCCCCAGCAGCTCTGTGACTTGCAAACTGAGAGCATCATTCAGGGATCAGTAGACTCTGACAATGAGTCTAGTGTTACTCTCTGTTTATTTGATGTCAGCCTGGGCTGGTTTCCAGGCAGCAATATTGATAAGGGAAAGAGGTGGTTGACAATTGAGGCAAGATCACTGAGAAGCTTCTCAAGCTATAAATTGGTTTTCAAATTGCACGTGGAACAGTAAAGGAGTTTCATGATGATATTATGAGGGTGGTTAGACCAGGTGAGATGTAGATTTGGTATAACACTGTGTATATATACAACATTTCTTTTATCCATTCAACTATTGATGGTTGATTTCATATCTTGGCTATTGCAAATAATATTGCAATAAATATGGGAGTGCAGATATCTCTCTGATTTCATTTCCTCTGGATATATACCTGGTAGTGAGATTGCTGGATCATATGGTAGTTCTATTTTTAATTTTTTGAAGAACCTCCATACTAGTTTCCATAATGGCTGTACTAACTTACATTCCCACCCACAGAGTGCAAGAGTTCCCTTTTATCCACATCCTCATCAACATTTGTTATCTTTTGACACAATGGACTCCATTTAAATGCACTTTAAGGCCACGTGTGAAGTGGGAAATAAATTCTGCTTGAAAATAAATGGATATTATAAATCATAGAATTAGTTTTATCTGGTAAGCTCTTTTTCAACCACTCTTTCCTTCTACTCCACTACAAAAACTAACATACTATGTTATACTGAAATGGAATTGCATGTCAAGCTAACTTTCTCCTTTACTAGTTTGTAAACATCTCAAGGGAAAGAAGAAACTTTGTTTTACTCATCTCAGTATCCCTAGAACCTAGCAGAGTATCTGGACCTTAGAAACAATAAATACTTACTGAATTAATGGTGGTCTTCTTTTATTTCAGTCATTAAATTACCTCCATTTCTGCTACTGGCAACTTTTGTGAATCACTATAACACAGCCTGGGCATAGTATAAAAATGCCAGGAGGCTGAACCAGTGATCAGGAAGCAGGGGAGAAAGGTTCAGCAGTTTTAGTAACAGGATCATATTTTAACTTGTGTTCTTCTCATAAACAGGTCTAATTCAGGACTTTTCTAACTGTGAAACAAATTGGTCAGCTGTGTGATGCTACACACAAAAATAAATCATCTCTCTAGCAATGTTAAGAAATAGTTTTATTTTTTCCACTATCTGTTATCCATGTTGTATTAATATTATTATAAAATGTAGTAAACTATCTAATCCTTTAGAGTTTAGGTAATGGCTTTTTATGCTATCTTTAAGATTATGCTAATCTTAAAAAGATATATTGAAATTTAGGAACTCATAGCCAAAGAGGTAAAGGGTCTTGATCGTGGTGACACAGCTAGAAAGAGGTAGACTTAGACTGAAATTTTCTCACTCCAGTATTCTTTCCACTGTGTCATAGACGCGAGACCTCAGGGTGGAGCACTCAAAGAGGAAACAGGCATAGACTCCCCACCAAGTGCACAGTCCACAGGTGAGATTTTTGACCATGATCCAAGGTAGAAATTGGAGGTGGCTTCAGAGAGATACATACAACTTGCGATGGGAGGATAAAGGAGTGAGAGCTGACTTCCACCTGGGAGAGGAGGAAAGTCTTCCTGGGTTGCTGAATAAACAGGACTTCTAGGATGCCGAGAATTTGGACATTTGGATTGTAGGGGAAGATAGTCTTAAACTGAGGAAAGCACATAAGCAAAGGCAGAGCTTGGGTTGAGGATTAGGCAACAGTAAGTAGCTTAGTTTGGCAAGATCTTAAATGGGTGTAGTGCATAATGTGGTTGGAAAGGTTAGTTAGGGTCAGATTGTGAAGGAACTTGAATTCCAGACCGAGGCATTCAAATTTACTAGGAAGGCAGTGATTACTGAGGGCATAGGTATTCTGAGTGGACCCCTGAAACTGTTGAGCAGGGAGAATAATATGCTTGGACGGGGGCCACTACTTGTGTACCCCATTTTTATCAAATCAACTATGTGTGCACCTGTTTCTTTGGCGGGTGTCAGGAAATCCTTTGATATTTCCCCAGGGTAATATTTTCCTTGTATACCTCAAAAGGGGAAACAAGATCCTACGAGCATTTCCAAGAAATGGCTGTCCCAGGGCAGTGAGCCCTGACTTCTGCCCGACGAAACAGATCTGCTTTGAGCAGGGTGTGCACTGCACACATTCAATTGATAGCAATGGGAAAAGCAGATATTCCATCTGTACGACGATCAAACACATAAAATCACACAGGAATGTACAGTATGCCGGTTTGAACAACATAGGCATTCGCTTCAACCAGAGAGAAAAGACCTGCCTGTTTTTGTCCCCTGGTAAGGACATTAGTGAGGGAAAGCTTTGATGTTTAAGCAATCATATAATTGACTCTGCTGTTGGATCCAGGAGCCTAGGGTTGGTTTCAGGAATGAACACTGAACATTTTTAATGGCACTGTGAATAAACGGAGGCATGTGCTGAAAATGTTAAGAAGATAGCTATTATCTCTGAAATAGTGAGATTATGCAGATTTTGAACTTCACCTCTCAAAAATCACATTGCCAGTGTTGCTGGATTTAGGTTTTAGGTACTATTCCCCTAGAAATCTTTAAAAAAAAAAAAAAACAGAAAATAAACAAAATCTCATAGATTCTCCAGTGTGGTGGGCAGAACATTTTGTGCAGGTTTTGATGGGACAGGGTAGCTATAGAGGAGAGGATTTAGATGACTACAGGCAGATACATCTGTCCTAGGATTTTACAATAAAAATTGGAACCAATTCCTCATCCCTTCACTACACCCCATATATCCAGTGAATTTGCCCAGTCCTATTAACTCATCTTTGACAAAACTACACCTATCTGTCCTTTTCTGTCACCAGCTTTCTCTGGGACTCCATCGCCTTCTTCCCGAATTGGAGTAATAGTTTTCTAACTGGAATGCCTGCCTCCAGTTTTCTCTTCCCCCTATCCAATCTGCAAACCATCTCCTCTTTTCCCCATCCAACTTGCAACCATTCCAAACTAACGTTCTTAAAATACTACTCTCACTCTGGTACTCATCTGTTCATACCACCTCATGGTTCCCTGTTGCCCGCTGTCCAGCTGGGCATTCAGGGTACTCTCGATTAAGCACACCGAGGAGCAGATACTCCTCCATTCCAGTGCTTGTCAACACATACCCTCAACTGTGCTACACTATTCTCATTTTTCTATTTTACATTTTTCTGAAACCCTCCTTCCTGTACCCTCGTTCTCTGATTCATATGTTCTTTCCTCTAACCTTTCTATTCATCAGCCTGAATTTCACACTTTTACATGCTTACTCCAGTCCACTTTGGTTGCTATGTCTTCAGAATGCCTTTCCGAATTTATGCCTGAACTCCTAACTCTGGAACTGCTTTATTTGGCTATTTATGAACTACTTTCTATGAGAGTATTATCTCCCAAAGCAATTTTATGTACCATGATGGCAAAGATCATTTGAGATTCCACTTTTGTTACCTCCACAGTGTTCAGAAGTTTTTAAAATCTGATAACTGAAGTTGTAAAGATAATAAAGTGTAGGAAAAAACTTCTAAATTTAGAATTTTTCTCTTAAACTGTATTGTAAAATGTTACAGAAAAAAAAGACTAACCACCTGGTCTATATTTTCCATGAAAACAAGTAAGAGGAAAATGGATATTCTTCCAGAAGGAGGATTTTAGGCAGTAATTACTGTGAATCTGGAAACAAATAGACCTCTGATTGAGAATTATGGTTGTGACACAGGAAAGTGACTCCCAATGCTGGGAGCCACTTGAAGTGGGTTCTTGGCTTCATGCAAGAAAGAATTCAGGAGTGAGCCGAGAGTAGAAAGTGAAAGTGAGATTGATTCAGAGACTATAGAATGTCTACTCCACAGACAGAGTGGAGGCTAGTCCTCCCTGTAGAAGAGAACTGGCCCCTAGGGGGCAAGAAGGCCGACCAGAGACATTGCTTGCTGGACCGTCCTGGAGGGCAGACTGGATTGCAGGTAAAGGAGAGGGGAGAGGAGATGCAGCTCAGGTGCAGATCATAGAGGCACTGGAGCTTGCTGGGGACGTCATGGAGGAAAACTGTGAAGCTGAGAAGGAAGAACATAAAAGAAAAAAGATATCAATGAGGATTAAACCCAGAGAGGCTTGAAACCCAGCAAAAAGGTAAGGGGAATCCCTCTCTCCCTTCCACGAGCCTCGGTGACCAGCAGGTTACCAAGTTTCTTGGAGACTTTTCCACCTCCATGGGACCAGGCATGGTGGCAGCACAGAGTAGTGGGGAGAACTTGCGTGATCCTGGAGCTTGGTCATTCAGTGTGGGACTCCCCTCCAAGGAGAGTGTCATGAGAGGCTGGAGACAGGGCTTTCTTCCATTCAGATGTTTCCTCCCCTGCCCCTCCCCCAGTCACTGCAACCGGGAGTGCAGTTGGAGCTGAGAATTTGGTGAATGGCTGCGTCTTCCCAGCGGGTGCGTGCTGCAGGCTGAGGTTCCAGTGGAAAGTGGATTCCACGCCTTTACCCTTGAGGGCCTATAGCAGACGTGGGGTGCCCAGTTTGGGAGCTCCCTGCCTGGCAGTATTTCACAGAGTCATACAGCAGCGGGTCAGAGAAGTGGGCCAGACCCTGTGCACCCCAGACTCCAGTGGGTGACTGGGGACATGGGGGGTGGTGGGGACGGTCTGGGAGCTGGACTCAGGTGGCAAGGAAGCCCATGTGGACAAAACTGATGGGAGAAAACTGTGGGGTTCCAAGACGCAGTGAATTGGGAGAGCACCCACTCCCCCCAACAGGAAAACGGCCCTGTTGTTTTAGGGTGGATCCTCCAGGGAGGAGACCACACCACCAGCGGCCACAGCAACCATTCAGGAGCTGGGGCTGACAGAGAGCTTCTGCTCCTCCCCCACCCATTCCAACTAGGAGAGCAGTTAGAGCCGAGAATTTGGCCAAGGGCCACTTCTCCCCGGCAGGTGTGAGCTGCAGGCTAAGGCGTCTGTGGAGACGGGGGCCCACACCTTTCCCCTTGGGGGCCTGTAGTGGACACAGGGTATCCGATCTGTGAGCTCCCTCCCCACCAGTGTTTCACAGAGACCCACACTAGTGGGTCAGACGCACAGGCTGGGGGAGGTGTGACAGTGTGACAGCCAGATTGTGAATCTCAGACGGCTCTGTCTCCACAAGCAGACTTTCTGGTTGGGTGGGGCCCCTTCAGCCCCTCCCTGGTGGCTTTCCCCAGAAGTTTGGAGCAGACCTTTGAACACTGCCGGAACAGCTACCTTACCAGCTGTTGTGGAGCCTGGGGGCAACCTCACTCAACCCAGCCCCACCCAGCCTCACTCTCCCCACCCACCTCCTCTGTGGCAGAGAAGAAGGACTCACCCAGAAGTTACAGGTCCCCCACCCTCCACTTGGGGCATTGGAGTGCTCCACCAGAGGGGCTAGAGCTGGTCACAGGTTTCGGAAACAACACTGCAGCTTGTTCCTTCTGGCAAATGCCACCTACGGACAGGAAGGTCAGTTTGCACAGGGCTTTATGATTGAGCATTTACTGACTCAGTGCTGGAAGGTTGCTTAATAAAATTTCCCTTCATCTTCCCAAACACATTCTAGGTATTTCAAGGGGAGAGGAAAGGTGCTTATTCACTTAGTTCAGTATAGACTGAAGCTGCTTAGTCCTAATTACCTACTTACCAGGGGAGGTGTGGCCTGTGATATTCATCAGGGACCCTGCTGTAAACAATGAGTTCTAATCCTGGAAAAACAGAGTTGGGGCTGAGGATAAAATACACTGTGTATCTCATCTGGGCCATCCCTTCACCCAGGACCTGAAATCTCTTATTAAATGCTTCTATTTAATAGTAAAACTAACTTTCCTAAGAAAGAATAATAAGATATAGAAGAGCGAATGTTGAGGCCATTTTCATATCACAAGGATTAATTTACCTCCTATCCTGTGACCTCATTATATCACCTTTCTCCCACCCCTCTGCTAAAATTCGTAAAACTGAACCATGAAAAAATTTCTTCATTTCTCCCACAATAAAAAATGGCACAGAGAAAAATGGTACAATTCCAGAGCAACGCTAGCATGTTAGGTGTGTTCCCCGGGAAAGAGTTATCATAGTACCTTTAGGGAACGGAGAATTAGTCACAAAGGAGCTGCCGTTTGGTGCTTGCATGCTACATGCCAGACACACACTAGGCATAAAATACATTTTGGAGGCAAACATCTTACAGTCTTGTTATAAGTTTTCCAGCCTCTCTGCCTCTGCTTACGCCATTTTCTCTGCTTAGAACCCCCTTTTCTCTCAAAACCATCCATGCAAATCCCATGCATCATGCAAACCTCGCAATTCCATTATCTACTTAACTTTAAGACTTTCCTAACTTGCCCCAATCTGAAAAAAAAAACTGATCTTTTTGTTCTCTAAACCTCTGAAGTAGGTGTTTATATTTCTCACATAGTTTCTCCTTTTTACCTTCTAGTGCAGTGCTGTAAGCTCACCAGGCACATGTCTGGCTTCTTGACTGTAAGATAAACTCCTTCGGCATAGAAACCATGCTTTTTTAAAGCTTTGTCTTCCCCAAGCAGAGTGTTTTTCAAGGTTGTAGGGTATGCCTCTTGCATCAGAATCATCTGGGATGTCTGTTGAAAATCTAGATGACTGGTCCTCACTTCAGCTTTGCTGAATTAAATCTTAGGATGTAAGGCCCAGGGACCCATATTTTAATCTAGCATCTTAAGGCAGACTTGTGCTCACAAAAGTGTGAGAATCACTGTCTTCGTATACAGTAGTGGTTCTCAGCTGGGGGTGATTTTTGCCCTTGAGGGACATTTGGCAACATCTGGGAACATTTTTGCTCATCACAGCTGGGACAGGTGTGAGCGGGGATGCGGCTCAATAGCCCACAATGCCCAGCACATGCAGAAGAAATCCTGGCATAGAGCAAAAAATACCATGTGCGTGTAGATAATTAATAAATGTCTATTGAATAACAAGCTTGTTGTGAAGTGGGCTGAGAAAAGCAAAGCTGGAGCTCTTAATGAAGCCTCAGCTTTGTCCCTTTTGGGACATGCATTGAAGCTGCCTGGCTGCATGGAGCCCATTGCGAGGGAGAGCTTGAGGGCCCAGGATCTCCTTCACGCCCATCCATTCCAGGGACTATCCATCACACGTAGCAACCTTTGTGTAAAAGAAGCTATCTTTTTTTTTTTAAATTGTTTACATCATGGTAATTTCCTCCTGTTAGATCTTTCTATGGTTTCTTAAATTTTAAAACCACCTAATACGTATTCCCTTAGGCAATCCCAGTGCTCCTGGGATCGGCGGTAGCATGATTCTCCATACTGCAGACGAGGAAGCTTACCGAGACCAGCTCCACGGTTTGCTGGTGGTCATGGGGTGAATCAGTGCCCTCGGTAGGCTTAGAACCTACTGGTTTCCACACACAAACCACAAACCCACGTTGCCTCTCAAATACTTATTTTGACATCTTTGGTCCTTCATTTGAAAATGGAGTCTTCTGAAAGCTAATAGTACATGCTTGAAATGTCTTCTTCATTTATCTTTTTACTGTTCAATCCTGAGTGAATCATCATCCACCATAACTATGTAGCTTTTCCACTGTCTGGAGAGACTATGTGTTTAGATCATCTCTGCAGAAGAAACCAACTAGCAGCTCATTTTGACACTGGTCAATTTGGAACCTTATAGATGATAATCTTAGTGTGGGGTTATTTTTAAATGTAGGCCATATAGAACTTTTGACAGTGTTTGTATTAGCATGATAAGTACTTATTTTATAAGAATAATTGTGTACAGTATGTATGTGGGTATGTATATATTTCATATTTATATATACACCTACAACATAGAGGCTAAAGATAAAAATTAAATAAAAGTTGGTTTGAGTAGACTAATTTCTGATTTTCCTCCTCCACCACGATTTCTCTCTTTTGATAGTTGTTTGGGTTAAAACTCACCCAGCTGATGTTGATAAAGGGGTAGGCTGTGCGTGTGTAGGGGTAGGGGGCATATGGGAAATCTCTGCACCTTCTGCTCAATTTTACCATGAACTTAAAATCTGCTCTAAAAAATAAAGTCTATAAAAAGTTTTTTTAAGCCCCTAGCTTGGCTGTGTTGAGGTTCTCTGGCATTTGGCTAATGCTTTGACTGTATAGCATCAGGAAAGAAGAGAATGAGGAGTCAATTACAGTTTTCCTTCTTAAAATAAAATCTTACTTCTTTTTAAAAAGATTTATTTACGCAGAAACTTTTTAGGATATAACTAAAAGCTTACAATACATTATAGATTCCTCTACAACCTCTGTGAAAAACTTGGACACAGACTATGTTATTTTTCTTTTCTTTTTTTAATATTGGAGAAATTCAGGTCTTGTCTGTTGAGGTCAGAAGTAAAAAGGAGTTTAAAAGACTGGAAAGTATTTAATAGCACGTAAAAACATTTTTCTTGGGTGGTCTCCCTGTAACTCATCTTTCTTATTTTCCTTCTCCATATCACCTATATTTTCAAACATGTTTCAATATCAGACAAGTGGATTAAGGGTAAATAATTCTAAAAGAAATGTATCCAAAGAGAAGGGCAAGGAGAAATACAAAGGCTAATTAATAAGAGCCTTTTATAGTTTTCTCGTTAGCATTTAGTACAAGGATAACTTTCACTGCTGTCTAATAAAATGAACCAAGAGTGAAAAGTTCAAATATTAGGCTTTCCTGTGAGCTGGTTTCAGGAGGGCCCAAGAGCCAACATCAGCGGAGTGACCGAGGGTGTTCATGTTTCTGTCTAGTCTGTGGTGGACTCTGAGATGGCTACTTGAGGGCAAATAAAACTCCCAAAACCAAAATTCAACCTGCACCTCAGAAGATCAGTGACCTAAGGTTAAAGATCTTTGCTTCAAGACTCCGCTGACTTCCTTGCTTTTCCCCAACCCCTCTCCCAAAATTGCCTCCTTAAAGCTAAACAAACAAAAAAGGCAAAACCCCAGACTTCTCAACAAAGGGCATTCTGTTTTCTCCCCAACTGTTGTGTAGGATATATAAAAGTCGCAGTCATGGCAGAAGGAAACTTACATTAAATTAACATTCCCCCAAACAACTTCAAATCAATGGATGTGTTTTCTTCCAGAGAAATCCATAATTACTTTGGCTTCAGCACAGCAGAAAATAACAGAGTATCATAGACAGTTTTTTGAGTTGACTATAGTTCAGATCAAGAGCCACATATGCTGCAAATCTCTGTAATGACAAGTAACTATAGGGGACCTACCAAGCTGTTTAGTAATTTAAGTGCTCCACACCAAAATTTCCAAACAGATTGGAACAACAAGTGTGCATTTCTCATGGAATACCCTGAAATGACCAGTACACAACATTAAAGTAATAGCCTAGTGATTTAAGCTGTGTCCTTAGACTAGGGTTGCCAGATAAAATATAGGGCATCCAGTTAAATATGAATTTCAGATAAACAATGTCTTTAAGTATAAGTATGTCCAAAATATTGCATAGGACATACTAAAAATTATTTGTGGTTTATGTGAAATTCAAATTTAACTGGGTATTCTGTATTTTTATTTTTTATTTGCTAAGTCTGGTAACTCCACCTAAGAAGATATTTTCAAACTTCAATTTAAAAAAAACCTGTTATTAAACATGAAAAGAGCTGGCTATGTTTATATATTTTAAAATTTAAAAAACTGTGCAAGGTAAATGGAATGTAAGAAATTAAATGCCAGTGCTAGAAGGCACAATCTGTGCAAAGATAGCTGATGAATAAGAGAGAGAAAAAGAGAGAGAGATTTCCTAAACTAAACTTACTTCATATACAGGTTGGCCATCTTGGGGCACAATTATGACATTTTGGGTCATTGACAATCACCCATCCAGAGATTATTTGGGAACAATATACACTGAGTTTACCTTTGATGCCTTAATAGGCCTTGGTTAGTTGATCTAAATTTGATCAAAGATGAGTCATTTGATATCTGCAACTAACTAGTTGTTCTCAAAGGATGCATAGGTCCCAGAATAACATTCTGTTTCTATGGGTTCTCAATAATCATTGTGTTGTATTTAATACAGGATTTTGCTTCATACCAGCACTACCATATGTTAGCTGCATGAATTAGGAAGAATATTTAATCTCTCTAAGCCTCAGTTGCTTCATCTATAAAATGAAACTAAAACCCTAACTAGCAATAAGCTGTTGCTAAGATTAGATTAGGTAATGTAATTAGAACAGTGACCGATTCTTGTTAATCCTTATGCTATGGACTGCCTGGGCACCAAGACCCCTTCTGTACTATTCACACTATAGAGTCAGCGGTAAGCACAGTGCTTGAGATGTAGGAGGAGCTCATATATTCATTGAATAGTCCTTCTATAAATAACTGTAGTAGTAGAAGTAGTCCTGGTAATTCACCAGGGTATTTGAGAAATTCAGAAATTTAATATTTTAAAAGAGAGAATTGCCCTTTGTGAGTTGCTGGAGGTTTGGGTGTTCTGGAAGTATAGAGGCAGATTTTTAAAACAGATACACTTTATTTTAGGAAAATCACCAAGGCTCTTGAGTTACCCCACAGTAAAACAATTACCCACCCTCTGGGGAGTATTGCGAGGTTGTTTGTTCACTAGTGAAAGTTGGATGTGTCTTTCTTCTGGATTTTGCCTTTGAAAAATTAGTGTAATGGTTACATAAAACATGGATTTTGATCAAACGGTGGACATCCCTCATATGGTGTTAAGACTTAATAATGTTAAGCTCAGGAAACTGTCTATAAACTACTGTAATTGTCATATGTGGGCCCTTTGGTCAAACCACCATACCCCGTGAGTTGGGAAGGGTTGTACCTTCTCTTGGAGGACATGGATATTCCCACCTTTGATTCCACACCATGGCAGCTGGTGGAGGTTAATCTGGTAACTGCCATGTGGAAGCTGCTTGGGATCTAGGTGGGGACCTTTAGGTTGTGTTTCTCCTGTAAAACTCAGACATACCCACTGCTATTAACCACGCAAGACATGAAACTTGTACTTCTGTTGTCCCTTTAGCATTCAGTGAAGTTTTGTGAAACCCTTCAGTAGGGACCTAGTCACATTTGGAGCATTAACCAAAGGATCTAGTCCTTGCTTGGAGAAAATCAAGTTGAGGAAGGAGAGCAGCCCAGAGAATCCAGTTATGAGATGGCGTGACAGGACCCGCAAAAGCTCTGTAGTAAAAGTGGGAGCCCAGACTGGCGGGCAGAACTGAAAAGAGACTACCAGGTTTGATTTGTAGAACATCTAAGAATTCCTAAGGGATTCCCAGAAATCACTTGGGAAGTGGAACACAGTGCAAGAGTAGATTTCCTGAAATCAATTTGGATATTAAAAAAAAAAAGTGTAACCTTATTTTGCATTACAAGCTAGTGAGATCTGGGGACACATTTATTACATTATGTTTATCTTGGTAGTGAAAAAGGTTAGACCTGAAAGTATTGCTTAAATATAATAATGATCTCATTCAGAATTCCTAAAATCATTAGGAGGTATCAGGAAGGGAAATCCAAGTACAAATGCTTCTCTCCTTTTAAATGGTTTTTAACCTCTCTTTTAATATTTATTATTATAGAAAACATTTTGTGCCATACCCAGAGAATCTGGTCTGTGCATAAGCTAGAATTTGGGCATGCTGGCGTGTACAATAAGCTGAGGGGCAGCCTTCCAGGTCTTGCCAGGTCTGCTCAGGGGAGTGGCAAGGGCGACTGCTGAAGAAGGTGGGGTCAGTCACGACCTTGGCTCAATGATAAAACAACAAAGTTGCAGGGGGAAGAGTGACTCTGGGAGGAATTATTTTTATCACTTCTTGTGCTGATTAATTTTATGAGTCAACTTGACTGGGCTAAAGGATGCCCAGATAGCCACGTAAAACATTATTTCTGGGTGTGTCTGTGAGAGTGTTTTAGAAGAAATTAGCACTTGAGTCAGTAGACTGAGTAAAGAAGATCCACACTCACCGCTCCGGGCAGTCATCACCAATCCACTGAGGGCCAAAGAAAACAAAAAGGCAGGGGAAGGGCAAATTCACTCTCTTCTTGAAATGGGACATCGTTCTTCTCCTGCCCCCAGACATCAGAGTTTCTGGTTCTTGGGCTTTTGGACACTGGAACTTACACCATTGGCTCCCCTTGTTCTCAGACCTTTGGGCTTGGGCTAAAATACACCACTGGCTTTCCTGGGTCTCCATCTTGCAGGTAGCAGGTGGTGGTTCCATTTCTCTGAAGAACCCCGACAAATACACTTGTATTAGTCACTGATTCTTCCTCCGTGGACATGTGTGTAGGTTATGTGGAGAGAACAGTAAGCAAAATCAGAAGTGAAAAAAAGTTTTATTAAAACTCCTTCATAACAAGAAGCTGTTTTAGTTCTCTTCTAAAATATGTCAGATTGTCCTACCTTTGGCCCCTCAAGAAGTCTAGTACAGGTTGAATATCCCTTACTTGGAAAGCTTGGGAACAGAAGTTTTTTGGATTTTGCATTTTTCAGATTTTGGAGTGTTTGCATATACATAATGAGATATCTTGGGGATGGGACACAAGTCTAAATACAAAATTCATTTATATTTCACATATATCTTATACACGTAGACTGAAGGTAACTTCGTATAATATTTTAAATAATCTTTGCATGAAACAAAGTTTGTGTACATTGAACCATCAGAAAGCAAACATGTCACTATCTCAGCTACCCATGTGGACAATCTGTGGTCGCTTGGCATAACTGTCATCCTTGACTCTGAATTTCTATGCTACAATAAGCAATCATTTTCTTATACTTATTCATACATAAGTACTTAATGGTAAAAAATACAACATACCATAAATACAGTGAAAAAATAATGTGTTGAGGGTAACTAAGCAGAACAGTAGCATCACCAGAATACCTGCATTAGTTGTTAAACAACAGCAACAACAAATAGTGTGTTGTGCACCTGTGTTTTGACTGCAACCCATCAAATGAGGTCAGGTGTGGAATTTCCAATTGTGGTGTCATGTCAGAATTCAAAAAGTTGTGGATTTGGAGGCAATTCCGATTTGGGATTTTTGGATTAGGGATGCTCAACCTGTACATTCACCATGGTGTCCATTAGGAGACAGTGTGCTTTGTGAGAGATGGCTTCAGAGTCTGGCAGCAAAGAGTAACAAGGTGAAGAAGGCAGAGTTGTGAAAAAGAACAACAGTTGTGCCTGGCAGGACAGAAATACACTGAGGAAGCAACAATGGGGCCTGGAAAATGGAGCGATATCCAGTGTGAGAAACAATAATTGGTAGACCTTGGGAGTGCCCAAGATACAGGGTGATGTCGCCCAGAAGGGTCGATGTTACCTATGTGATCAGCAACACCTGCAAAGGCAGGTGGGTGTTCTCTGTGTTCAGCGAGACAGGTGACTGCACTAGTGTGTGAGCATGTATGAAACTTCCAGATGAGTCTCCAAATACCTGGAGAAGGAATCTTTTCAGGGAATGAATGGGAACAAGAACCAAAGACACAGAGATTATATTTAATTCTTATAATATCAGTAGTATTCCTTGTAAATAAAATATTGTGTAGTTTAAATGTTCATACCGTTATATTACAGATAAGAAAAACTAAATCTGAAAAAAAGCTAATCCCTTTGTAAAGGGCAGAGTTGAGACAGAAATGCAAGCATTCTGATGCATTTTCAGTGCTTATTCTTCTATAATACAGCTGTCCTTCATTTCAAACATTTTCTATATAGGTGTTTGATACCCAAGTCCTTTTAAAAATTAGACAATGTATGAATCAATAAATTTCTCATTTTTCTGTATGTCAGGTGCAATATATTTCATAGCCTCCTGGATTCATTCATCAAAATTTCATTTAGTCATTAAAATATGTTGAATTTTATTTCTTTAAAGAATGCCTCTCTCATCATTATTGGAAGAAATATTTACAAAATTTATGATTAGGCTGTAGACTCAAATCTGGCAAGGGGTAAGAAGATACACTGCTTTAAAAAAAACATAACTGGAGACTTTTAAGAAGCATAAAATTGTTCAATCGCTGTTTTTTAAAACTACCTTTGAAAAGGAGACTTAAGCAAGATGGCAACTTGGGGCTGGATGGAGTCAAAACTACGAGTCTTGCCAGGTTAGTCCAGGAAAACTAGAGCAGGCATCGGGTCCAACCCACAAGCAAAGAGGCAGCCAAGGTCAAGAACTGGAACCTTGCTTAGAGGCTGAGCAGGGCAGATGCCAGAGGAGTAGCCAAGAGAATGAGCCAAGGACGAGTAAGTAGAGAAAGCAGCAGAGTAACAGGAGACAGGAGTGCAGGAAGCAGTTGGGCTGTCACTGTTGCTGCTGGACAGTGTCTCCTTAGCATGACAACGTCTTCATTAACACTCCAAGCATGAGCTCACTGTGTATCGTCTTAAAGGTAATTTTCTACACCTGATACCACACAACCCCAATCTAATCTTCCACTCCTTAAAGTACAGGGTTTTGGTGTGGAAACAGAGGAACATGGCGTCTCAGTTATCAGGGTTGACATTCTAGTGTGCAGCCCTTCTGGTCCATTTCTTAGACCTGTGTCTATCTGTGTCCTCCAGCCACTGCCTTGGCACAGGAGAAAGCCTGGCACAGCCTGGAAAAGATGATCATGTTTCTAGTCTATTTGGTTTGGAAGCAAGAGAAGTGGGATTCCAGATGGAGTGTGGAGTCCGAAGTTTTACAGATGAAAAACTTGAGGAACAGTGTATTCACCTCTTGCCTAGAGGAGGCCGTAGGAGGATGGCCTTGGTATTAAAATCTCAGAATTCAGGAATGATTGTGATTAATTTAGCTTTTAAGTGGCCAGAGAAAGGAATATATCAGCAGGATTACTGGATTTGGTTCGCTACTCTGAGAGGTCCTGTGCTGTCTTAACATCTGTGACCATCATTCTTGTAATGGGAGGTATATAGTCTTGAACTTGGGTTTTAAGAGTCTGTGAGAAGTACATGTCCTTTTGCTTTGACCCTGAGCCATTGTAGTTGACCCTAAAATGGACAACACTCAGGACAAAAATTCTCACAATCAATGTTTCAAACAACTAAATCTTTAGGCTTTCTTACTCTTGCCAAAAAATGGAGTCCGCAAACACAAAGTATGAGGAAAGGGTGGAAGGCAAAGGTAATATAAACGGCAGCAGTGAGTATTCTATTGCTCTGAGGAGGCAGTGGGCACCTTCTGAATCATTCATTTTCTTGAGAATGGTGAGTGGGGATAAGGGTTTTGGAGGAAGCAGCAGAAAGTCAAAATACCGACCTCTGTCAGAGAAGCATGTGTGCTCCGAACTTCTAAAGTTGCTGCAGGGCTATGCTATTGTTTGCACTTTTCAAATTTTTTATATCACTAGCCAAATATGCATTGGGATCTTAAATCATTCTCCCTGAAATTTCAGACCCTAATCTTTTTTTGAAGTAGAAACACACCCCTTAAGCCATTTAAAAACATCTGCATAAGAAAGAACAGGGCTTTATAGAACAAAAAGAAACAAAATAAATAAAGAGCAAGATTAGTTCACTCTTTGCTGAAAGAGAGCTTTAATTTTATTTTTTATATAATCTGCATATATTGGAAGGCAAGAATGAAATGCATTGCATGGTGTTCAGGTAAGGAAATAGATTTCACTTTCGCAACTGACCTGTTCAGAGCTCTGCTTCTCATTTGTTTATGACATTTGCTGGGTCAATAGATTTGGGGAACATGGTCAAAAATGGAAGTGCCCAGTGGCTGTAGCCTGAGTGTTCTTCTGGATGTATAATTTTCAATACTGTGATATAACTCCATAGGGACAAGGAAGGATGACCAAGGATAAAGTTGATAGGTGTAGCCCTGTAGGTCTTGTTCCAGTGTACGCATTGTCTGTTTGTCCTCTGCTTTGGATTGTGCATCATAGCAGAGGACAAGTGCACCTTTAGTTGAGGACATTGTGACTCCATTGAGTCACCCCTTGTGTAATCCCTTTGCCTGGAGTATGAATGGATCCTATAGCTTGCTTCTAACCAAAAGAATATGGCAAAAGTGGAGAGATTTTTTTAGATATAATTTAGGTCCCTAATCATTCGACTTTTTGTTAATCAAAAAGGATGGGTGTCCTAGGCGAGCCTAATCTAATGAGGTGAGCCTTTAAAACATATATGGCCTAGACCTTCCCTGAAGCCAGAAACTTCAAGCAATAGAGACTCTCTCTTTTTCTCTGTTTTAAGCTTTCAAGAAGCAAGCCACATTGAATTCTATAGCCTCAAAGAAACGAATTCTGCCAATGACCTGAAGAAGTTTGAAGACCCATCCTTCCCTGGTAGAATCTGTACATGAGAATGCAGCTTGTCTGACACCTTGATTTCAATCCTGTGAAATCCTAAGAAGAGGACACAGCTAAGATGTGCCCAGACTTTCGACCTATAAAAACAGTGAGATGATAAACAGTTATTGCTTTAAACCTCTAAGTTTGTGATCATTTTAAACACAGCAATAAGAGTCTATACAGACATCAAATAGGGCCTTCTCAAAGGGAAAAGTGAGCAGAGACCCACAGTTCCAGATGAGCTGAGCTTGGATTGGGGGATTATAGATATTTTTTCCTAAAAGGGTACCATGTTTAACATGGTAGGGGGCAGGGGGAAGTTTATACGTAGACAATAGTTTGTTCCTTTTTGTGTGTGAGCACACTACAATGAGAAGGATGGTAGTGTGGCCTTGGTCCATTGTAAAGGCCATCTAAACAGTGTCCCAGGAAGATGTCAGTTTGCAAAGAGAGTAGAAGATTCCTCATTCTACCTTGGAAATCAGGTCCTCGCGTATTGGATGGACAGTTTCATGCAGCCGGGACCATTTGAGATGCGATGGTTGGCATAATGGTGCAGGTGAAATGTATTCATGCATGTCCCCTGGCAGGTACAAACACGTACAGCGGGCCTTCATTGGTGGAGGCCTTCTCTAGTGCAAATCTAGGATGGCAGATGTTAACGAGACGCCATGGGCAAGTGGACCAACCTGCTGATAAAGTGAGATTCAGATAAGCAGGAAGCTGAGGAGGACTGCCCAGGGTTCTGAAACAGGGTGAGTTTTCCTGTGGGGAATAAACGTGATCTAGAATTTAAATCAACCAACAAGCACAACCTTGTGTTAATGTCTGAGATTTCACCCATTTTCCTAGGCTGCCTTGTAATGGAACAAACATGACCTTTCAGTCTAAGATTTGCTTTTCCTACAAAGGATCTCTGCTGAAACTATCCGGCTCTTCATCTTCTCCAAGAGGCAGTAAATAAGGATTGTGACCTGGACAGCGTATGGAGCTTCAATACCATTCATGCAAGTGCTTAGCTGAATTATGGATCTTGCTATTAATGGTTAAAACAGAGTATTCAAGAGTGAAGGCAACCAGGGCAGCCTTGAAGGCATTACTTATGCTTACACAGGGCAAGATTCTCTCTGGAGGTGAGATTTTTCCACTTACAGTATACACAAGGGATAGCAGCTGCTTTATTACCAGAGCTCTGGTATAGTTTGGGGACATAAACCCCCTACATGTGACGAAGAGCTTTGCACAGCCTCAGGGGTGGATGCCATTCACACTGTAGTCTGGAAAATGGCTCCCTGGACCCAGTGAAGGGATAGGTGATGTTAAAGCCAAGGGCTGCCTTGGTCAGTGCGCAGAAGCACAAGTTCAACCTGTGACCTGAACGACACATCATGTCCTGTCTGCCAAGGTTGAGGCCCTGGGATTCACTTGGAGATAATGGTCAGAAAATGGGATTCATCAGAACCTTGCCTGAGAGAGGCAGCTGAGACTCATTGAGATGTAGCAGCCAAAGTCCCAAAAGATAGGAAAACGGAAAGCAGTTGCTAAGGTGATCTGACTAATTATGTCTGATGGCATCGGTGATCAGTATGATTGTAACAGATCAGATCCAAATCAATATCTGACAGATACCATTTCACTTAAGAAATCAACCATGCTATAGTTAAATCTAAGCAACACAAACGTTTGAAGATGTTTGCATTCATGATTATCATCATTCAGTCATATATATAACATGGACTGCTAATATTTTTATTACTGAGAAACAGTGAAACCTTGTGAAGGTGGTGGATTTATGATTTTCAATCACAGAATTCAAGAATGTGCTATTTCTGTAGTAGCAAAGAATGAGAAACCTCCCTTCAGTCATTTCTGGGAAATAAGGAACCAAATTTCCTTATTCCAACATAAATGTTGTCCTTTATTTAATATGGTTAGATTCACTACTGACAGCTCTCAAAAAGCTATTTTATTCTAGAAATGTTGCCTGTACTTTAGATTTTGCTTACAGCAGGTGGGTGGGGATGCTTTGGTCATGGTATCGTGACCCAAACAATCTGTAGGTAGGTGTGGTTGTCTGAAAAGTATTTCAGCACAGTTTTCCTCTGCGTAGAGCTTCTTTGAAAAGATGAAATGTGGGGTCCATTCTTTAAACAATATCAATAATCATATTTATTTTTTAAGATGACACAATGAGAAGAGGATTAAAAGAAATAGTTTTAGCATCTAAGGATAATTTATATCTATGGCTTTTCCCTCTGTTCTTAAAATATGAAAATACTTACACATACTACCACCATCTCTCCCACCCTAAATAATAATAAAGCAAACTCCCAAGTGTTCACAACCCAGTTTAAGAAATGGAACCTTACTGACCCCTGGAATTACACAATACATATTCTGCTGCAACTTGATTTTTTCACTCAACATTCCTTTTTCAGATTCATCCATGTCAGAGCTATGTAGAGTTCTACTGCCTTAAACTATCACAATATATATTCACCCAGTTGTTGATCGATGGACGTCTAAGTTGTTTTTAGTGTTTTTTCTAATAATAACTATGCTCTTATCAGCAGTCTTGTTCATATCTCCTAGAGCACAAATGCAAGAATTTTTCTCGAGCAGTGCTTTCCTTCTTAATAGGACATCATAGTTAAGAACTAACATTCATACTTTGGTTCACTGGAGCATGCCAATGGGCTGCTGTGGCCCGAGGCAATGGCCCAGGCTCTCTCCCACATTCCAAGGGCTAAGTGGAGCAATGTTTGTCATTCCTGTTACCTAAGGCTCACTGTGTAGGAAGCTGTGCTCTAGGAAAATGCCTAGAGGAGGAATAGCAGGGGAAGTAGTGTATGCAGGTGTTCAAAGTGGTTTTCACATCTCCTTTGACTCATGCTCTCAAGCAGCAGTGAATGAAAGTTTTCGCCACTCACCCACACATAGTATTGCCTGAATTTTGAGATTTTGGTACTTACATAGTTGCACAATCATCTTTTTGTTGTGGTTTTTAATTTTTTTCATTTCTCCAATTGCCTATTTTTCATATATTAGGGCCATGTATTAGTTTCCTAGGGCTGCCATACAAATGACCAGAAATTTGGTGGCTTAAAACAACAGGAATTTATTATCTCGCAGTTCTGGATGTCAGAAATTTGAAATCAAGGTGTTGGCAGGATTGGTTCCTCCTGGAGGCTTTAAGCGAGAAAACATCCCTTGCTTCTTTCTTAGCTTCTGGTGGTTGCTGGCGATCCTTGCGGGTTATCCTTGGCTTGTAGCTAAATAGCTGCCGTCTCTACCTCCCTCCTCACACGGCTCTTCCTCTGTCTCTCTGTGTCTTCACATGGCCTTCTCATAAGGACATCAGCTGTCAAATTCAGGGCCTGCCCCAACCCATTGTTACTTCATCCTAATTAATTACATCTGCAAAAATTCTGTTTCCAAATAAGATCATGTTCTGAGGTTCCAGGTGAACATGCATTTGGGAGGAACATTATTCAACAGGATAGTTGCACTTTTTTCCCTATAAACTGTCTATTTCTATCTTTTGCCCATTTTCTCTGTTTTGTCAATTGCCCTTATTCTTCTCAGTGTTGGGACTTGATTGTTCATAAAGGATATTAGCTTTTTGTGATATTACTTACCAATGTTTTCCCCAGTTTGTTATTTCTCTTTGGTTTTTTTTTTAATGGTGCATCTGGATTTTGAGTGATATTCTCTGGGGTTAATATTTCACATTTATATCTCTAATCTTTTTGGAATTTATTTTGGATCCAGTTTTCTGTATGCCTGTATGGTTGTCTAGTTATTATTTGAAAATTCATCTTTTTTCCTAGTGATTTGAGATGTCCCCTTTATTATATACTAAATTTTCATGTTGCTGTGAGTCAGTTTTTGGATTTCTATTACTTTCTAGTTACCTGTTCTTATACTGATATCACACTATTGTACATACAGAGGAGTTACATGTTACTAGGTAGGTCCAGCTACCCATTCCCACACATTTATTTCTCCACAATATTCTTTTTCTGGCTATTCTTGCTTATTTATTCTTACATTTAAACTTTAAAATCATCTTGTGTAGCACCAGAAAAAAATGGCATTTTGAAAAAATTGGGATTGTGTTATGTTTAGAAACTAACCTTGAGGGAATTGAGACGTTAATGATTTTGAATCTTTCTGATAAGAACATTTATGTCTTTCCATTTTTTAAGATATATTCTGTGTCTTACAGTGTTTTATAGTTTTTCTTCTATAGATTTTGGTACATTTTGTGTTAGGCTTATGCCTACTTATTTGATTTTACCTTTTCAAGTATAAATGGGATCTTTTCTTCCATTTTTACCTTTTAACTGGTAATTTTTACATATTTGGAGACTTGATTTCAAGTTAATTTTCTTTCTTGCTACTTTCAAATTATTTTATTATTTGTGGTACCAATTTATTATTTTGAGTTTTCTGGATATGCAATCATATCATCTGTAAACAAAGATAATCTTCCTTTTTAATTATTATGCCTAGAATTATTTTCTTTTATTTAATTATATTGGCTCAACCTCTTTGTATTTTGGTGAAATTGCCCCTTTTTCATTTTTTTGTGTGTATTCTTTATTTTTTCTCAGCTGATAAATTGTCTGTTTTGTTGTTTTTTTCCCCCAAGAATCTACTTTTTGTTCTCTGTTTTCTGACTCCATGTTTACCTTTAGTAATTTTTCCTATTTGTTTTAGTTTGCTTTACTTTGTTGGTCTTTTCTATTCTTTGTGAATTACATGTTTTGTTTTCATTTATTGCTATACATTTTTAATGCTATGAATTTCTTTGGAGGGCTGCATTAGCTATGTCCCATAGATTCTGGACATCGTCTGTGTGGGTTCAAACTCCACCCTTGATACCAAAATTATGTATTAGTTTCTTATTGCTACATAACAAGTTAACACAAACTAGTGGCTTAAAACAATATATTGTGTTAGGTTTGTTATCTCACAATCTCTGTGGATCAGACGTCTGGGAATGGCTTAGCTGGGTCCTCTGTTCAGGGTCTTTCAAGGCTAAAATCAGGATATCCACTGGGCTGCATTCCTTTCTGGAGTAGGGGGTCCTTTTCCAACCTTATGTGGTTAGCAGAATTCAGGTCCTGCTGATTGCAGGACTGAAGTCTGCTTTCTTGCAGTCTATCAGCAGGAGGCTGCTCTAAGCTCCCATAAACCCTGCAGTTACTTGCCATGTGACTCTTTCGTAGGCCCTTTCCCACGTGATAATGTATTTCTTCAAATCCAGCAAAGAAGAGTCTGTCACTGCAGTCTGCTAAGCCTGAGTCTTATGTAAGGTAACCTCATCAAGAGAGTGATCATGATCACCTTTGTCATTTTCCCATCACCCACCATCTTTGTCCTGTTCTATTGGCTAGAAGTCAGTCACAGGTTCAGCCCACACACAGGGAAGGTGTTGATACAAACATGGATCCATCAAGGGATCATCTCAGGATGCATCGGACACATCTTTATAGGTAATATGACTTTTCTTTGAAGTGTTCTTTGTCTTTGGTGTTCTGCAGCGTCACTATGATGGTTTAGTTACAGATTGGGTTCTACTTTTTGTGCAGCTTATCTTTGTGTTTCCTGTAACTGTAGATTAGTGTTTTCCAATAATTCTGGAAATTCTCAGGCATTTTCTTTTCAAACATTCCCAGGGGGTTGCTTCTATCTGGGGCCAGATAAATTTATCAGCTTGGATTTTCCATGAACGCTTGAGTAATATAAATGTGAATCCTGGATTTGTGTAGGAGCAGTTTTGTGATTTCCAATTCCCAAGTGAAGACTATTATTATAACTGTCTTTTTTTTTTTTTAACGCATCCATATTTCCAGAGACAAATGGATTTCCTTTTAGTTTCCTGAGTTGGTAGGCCAATTTTTCTCAGTCAACATGTTCACAGAAGGTACATCCATTGATTTCAGATTATCTCTTTTCCTGGAATTGCAATTTATCCCCAGGTAAGCCTTGTTTTCCACGTCTACTTACTATCCTGGTTTCAGCTTATGATTCATTTGTTTTGGTTTGTTTGTTGGTTAGGTTTTGCTTGGTCTTTGATGATTTTTCTTCCTTAATCTCTTGTGATCCAGAAATTCATTTAATGTTATTTTTGTCATTATTTATGCAGTATCCCATTGTTTTACAGTGGAAGGATATTTCAGGATATAGTCAGATTGTTGATGTGGCAGTACACATGTCTTAACTGTTTTGGGTCATTAATTACTCTTAATCTAGACTTGGCTTTCCTTTGAAAATTAAGTGGAACATTTCTTTCTATTCACCCCAGCATTCATTTAGGGTTTCTAAGCTTTCCCCTCAGCTGGCCTGTGTCTTTCATATTCCAGCAGGTTTCACCATACGACAAAGACCTTTGATTTGTTTATTTCTTGAAAGAGAGAGAACCTCTTTTAGCAATATTTTTTATGATGAGTCTTTTATTATGGAGGCAGGAGTGGATAGAAAACTGGTTTGCTCCAATGGTCATCAAAAATATTTTATCAGAAAACAACTTCAAAATGCTTTCTTATAACCTTAATAAAAATGTAAATTTATTTTACTACAACTTTCCTTCTTAGGCTTACAACAATCCAATCTGTACCTTATAAATCTGAAAATCGGAATAACTATTTTTACCACCTGCCAGGAAAAATTTGTTACCTCTTGAATTATGATGGGAATTTGCAGGTAAATGACTTTATGACCTTTTTTCAACTTCTGTACTGCAAAGCTGCTTCTACCTTTACAATTAAATAAAGTCCTAGAAGATACTCAAACTTTAGTATACATAAGAATATCTTGGGGTTCTGATAAATTGCTAATTCTCCACCCACATGCTCCTTCTGTTTCTACAAGGTGGAAAAGACTACAATGTTTGCATTTTTAACAAGCACCCCTGGTGAATCTGATACATAAGGACTTGGGATCATAATCTAAGGAACACTGTAGTATATTCATTCAACAAACCTTTCAGTCAAAATCCCTCCCTTTTCTTGCATGTGTGTCTGTTACAGCGCTTTCCCCTTTAGGAGATGTCAAAAGACTGGCAACATATTGAGCTGAATTGAGTTTTAAATAACTTCCCTACTTGCTGATTACTTCCAGACCTAAATTAATTTGTGTCATGTTCTGGTTCTTTGAAATTTTTCTGATGTGCACATTTTTATTTTATTATGTTTTAAATATTGAAGTTATAAATTATCATTTTGATGTTTGATAACCTTCTTGGAGATCTTTAAAATATCTTGTTTGGCTGTACAACCCCACATTTTATTTTTCCAATTCACTGTCAGTCCTATCAGTCCTCGTTTCCTTTTCCCTTTCTCCTTTTGCAGTCATGCTGTTGGGGTTATGGACATCCAGCATGGCCTTTGTTTTTCCTTGCAGTACACTACTTAGCATGTAGTCATGCTACTTAGATATATTTCATTGCGATTTTCTTTAATTATCTTACGATTTGTTTTATCCACTGTTTCCCATAATATCTCACTTGTAATAATGTTATTTATAGTACTGCCCAAATTTTACCTACAATGCAATCAAGTATAATTAATAAGATTTAATTGTATATTAATACTTACTTTTTTGTAATGTGATTTACTTGTCTTGCTTAACTCAATTTTAGAACTTTAATAGGATACTTGTTTGTTTGTTTCCTTTTTTAAATTCACATGTAGAGTTTATCTAGCGTAAAACCGAAAGGACCATAATTTTATTTTCAGGTATTTTTTTTTTCTTGTCCAGTGAATACTTTATTGTAACAGTAGTATAGAATGTACATTGAATAAGCACCGCAAAGTGAGTTATATATTTGGCCACTATCAGAACACTAATCAAATATCTTGCAGTTTTGGAGTTTGGTCTCTAAAAGGGAATACATTGACAGCATATGGAGTCATTCGTATCTCTTGCCTTTCTTGTTCGAAATGAAGTTTAGAGTGATGATTTGCCAGAAAAGCTCAGCAGACACTGAGCAAATCATAGTGGGCTGAGATAGTAAATCTAGTGGCTTAATATGTCATCCTACTGCGGCAGGGATGAGACACACACACAAAAACTACCCATGAGCAAGATGATCCAATGACTGTTTTCTTTGTTAAAGACTTCTAGCAAATTTACCTCATAGTGAAAAGAAAAATACGACTACCCAGGAGCTTTCTTGAGCCCGTCTGGTGCTTTCTGGTGGTCACAACCAGGTATCTTGGAGATATAGCTACAGTGCTTAGGCATTTGGGGCAAGAGCTCTCACTCTGTGTGACATAGTGACATATGCCAGGAACCGCGGGAGATTCAAGGAAAAGAGCTTCAGGCCAGCAGGAACACAACTGCAGCCACAGTGTTTGATGGGAGGAGGGAGGCGATACGGTGGAATTAAGCCTTTTTTACTTACTCAAAATTTCATATTATTACATTTCATAAATCTCCAGTTCAATAGGCATTTGTACCAGAATTGATCATTCCCATAGCTTGTGTGGGTTTTTCATGCAATTATACAACTGATATTTAGTTATTCATTTGGACTGAGGAAATCAATGTAGGGTATTAGCTAATGGAATTACTTAAAATACATACATATATCTATGCATCCACACATACTCCTGGAATCATCAGTTGCATGGTACTTGGTGCATTGCTTTCCACCAGGAATAATTAAAGTCATGATTAATTATAACAGCAGTAAATGTGTTACTGAAGCCTTTGGTGGAGAAAATGGACTTAACAGCTTAAGTGTTCGGGATTCCTCTGCAGTACTATTTTGGATTTGTTCAGAAAAACTCATTTGTCCTATTTCCTGTATCTCTCACTGAAGAGCATTTACCAATGTAGCTCTGTGGATGTGTCAAAACCAGCATACTGCAACTTAAAATTACATATTTTTTTCTGGTTTTTATTTTTAAAAATATTTGTACAAATTAATGGGGTACATGTGAAATTTTGTTACATGCCCAGATTGTGTAGTGGTCAAGTCAGGGCATTAAAAGTATCCATCAGCCAAATAACAAACATTGTACCCATAAACTAACTTCTCATCATACATGCACTCCCACCTTCTGAGTCTCCATTGCCTTCATTCCATTCTCTACTTTCATGTGTACACATTTTTTAGAATGCACTTGTAAGTGAAAACATGTGATATTTGACTTTCTATGCCTGGCTTGTTTCACCTAAGGGAATGGCCTCCAGTTCCATCCATGTTGTTGCAAAAGACATGACTTTTTTTTTTTTATAGCTGAATAGTGTTTTGTTGTGGAAATAATCTGTACATTGCTTGAGGCAGTATGGTCATTTTAACAATATTAATTCTTCTGATCCATGAGCGTCGATGTTTTTACACTTGTTTGTGCCACCTACAATTGCTTGTGTCAACTACAAGTGTTTCGTAGTTTTCCTTCTAGAGGTTTTTTACTTCTTGGGTTAAATATATTCTTAGGGTTTTTTTTTTTCTTTCTCTGTAGCTACTGTAAATGGGATTGCCTTCTTGATTTGGTTCTCAGCTAGATCGTCATTGGTGTATAGAAACACTGTTGATTATTGTACATTGATTTTGTATCATGAAACTTTACTGAATTCATTTATCAAATCTAAGAGATTTTTTTTTGACACAGTCTTTAGGTTTTTCTAGATATAAGATCATATCATTAGCAAACAGGGATAATTCAACTTCCTCTTTTCCAATTCGGATGCCTTTTATTTCTCTTGCCTGACAGCTCTGGCCAGGACTTCTACTATCATGTCGAATAAGAGTGGTGAAAGTGGGCATCCTTATCTTGCTCTAGTTCTTGGAGAAAGTGCTTTCAACTTTTTCCCATTTAGCATGATGTTAGCTGTGGGTTTGTTATATATGGTCTTTATTATTTTGAGGTATGTTTCTTCCAAGTCTAGTTTGTTGAGGGTTTTTATCATGAAGTGATGCTGAATTTTATCAAATGCTTTTTTTGTGTCTGTTGAGATGATCATATGATTTTTGTCCTTGATTCTGTTTATGTGATGTATCACATTTATTTATTTGCATTTGTTGAAACATCTTTGCATCTCTGGTATAAAATATCATTTCATCATGGTGTAATATCTTTTTGATGTGCTATTGGATTCGGTTTGCTAGTATTTAGTTGAGGATTTTGGAATATATGTTCATCAGGGATAATGTATTCTAAGTGTGATTGTCTACACACTATTTTGGTTCTTCTAAGTGGATGAGGCATACCTGAAAAGCTTCTAATCAGCCATCTTGAAAAAAACTCAAAACTGAATTTTCAAAAGCAGAAAAAGCTTATGTTCTTCAGAAATACTTCTGGGAATGAGAGCTCAAATTTGAATATTAAATTTTCGTTTGAGTTGGACAGTTTGATCATACTTTATACTTTTAATGCATTAAAGTATAATACTTGCTTATTTAAACTTCAAATCCTATTTTGAAATTTAGAAGGTATTTTAGTGATGATATGCTCACACATATACATTTCCTTCTAAGAAAAAAAGATACCATAAAAAGCAAGTGCATATATCACTACCAGCAGGAGCAGAAGCAAAAGAAGAGAAAGAAGAACAAAAATTTATATTTGTTTCCAAAAATGTAATGCTTTTAAGTAGAATAGAACACTAGAAATGAGATTGTTGGGAACTTGTTGTATTCGTAGTTCTGGCCTCTTCAGCCCTATCTAATGTTTTTAGAGTCTGAAATTCTTTCTGCCTGTCCTGATCAGAGCTTTCTTGTGCAGAACAGACGCGAGGAAAGGGGTCATAATTTGGACTTTGTCTTCCAACTATCTTTGTCCTCATTTATTAAGATGTATTTAGTCACATTCACTAGGAAAATCAAACTATAAAAAGAAATTTCCAATATTTCAAATTCTAGTCCAGAATAGTATATATGGAGAACTGAATACAATTCATTGTTAAACTATTAGTTTCTGTTGATAATGGATTGACAGTAATAATAGCAATAAAATAATAATAATAGCTAACATTTGTTTAGTGCTTCTTGTGATATGATATGTATTTAACACGTAGTAGCATATTCACTCCCACAACGACTCAGTAAGTTAGAGGTACTATAATTATCCACATTTAAGGAAAGTGTAACTGTAAAACTTACCTATTTTACTATAAGCTTTTTAATTAAAATCTAATAATTTTAACTATGGTTAAATTTGAATAGTTATTCCAAGAATAAATGCATATGCAGAGTAAATAGCATTTATGGTGCTAGTGAAAAATAGAAATATGATATATTTTTCATTAGTAAAGAAATTTTCTTTCATTCTCAAAGGTGTGGTAAACAAAATAAGTGTAAATTACCATAGATTTAGGGAAAGTGAAAAATTAATATTTTATAGATTTCAAAGGGGTCAGACAGTGGTTCAAATTCTGATTCTTTGTCTTTCTCTCTTTGTATGTGTGTATATTTATGCACATTTAGGAGTTACACTTGAATTAAGGCACAGATTTTACATTAGATAGATAGATATTCTCCCTGAATACATTTCTAAGCCTCAATTTCCCCATCTATCAAAGGAATTATGATAATATACCTCATAGTTTATATTAGAAATTAAATTTGATGATACAAGTAAAATATTTCCCACAGTATCTCTTACATAATATATTATTTCTCATTTCTTCACTCTAACTCTTAATGGTAAAACGTTTAGAAATCCATGCTCTATGGATATTAAATTTTAAAAATGTCAGGTGGGCCCCAAATGGCAATTTTTGTGTAATTTACTCATTACCAGGAGAGGTAAGCAATTTCATAACAGATACTGTTGGTTCTAAAAGAACTATGAGGTATTTAATATTTTAATATACTAAAATAAGCAATACATATATAAACAACTTGACCACAAGATGACATTAAATAGAATTATATTGACACAGTAACGAGCTAAAGTATATGTGGGCAATAAGACAGCATGATATTAATAGTATACAAGGTCTTAATTGTCCTGTGGAGACTAACAAGAAACTTAAGGAAATAAGAATCATTGAGGCATAGGGCTTTTAGGAAAGCCTTGAGTAGACCTTGAACGGATAGGTGGTCTATGTATACATGGGCAACAGAAGGGAGGGAATTCTAGACAAGAGAAACTCTTGAATTAAGCTACAAAACTAGGAATAGCTTTGTGTATGTGTATGTGTGTGTGTCAGAGAGAGGGAGCAAGAACTAGAGACGGGGGAGAAAGAGAGAGAGACAGACAGACATATGTCCATGAGAGCTGGAGCCATCAGCTTATTTTGATCACAAAGTTATTATAGTAGTCATCAGTGAGAAATAAGGTTGGATGGGTTTACAGAGGCAGGATTATACATTCCTGAACTCCAAGTACAAGAGCAGTGTTTCATCACCGGCTTGGCATAAAGCCAGTTATCCAACAACTTCAGTTAATGATGTTGACATTGGCCATATGTACCTCATTTGTGAGTGTGAGTAATGGGCCAATTTTTTTCCCACTTATCTTATATATTTTTCTCAGATTTTATTAATATTTTATTAACATCAATTTTTTTTCTATTAAAGGTAAAGCATATTCATTCATTCATTCATTCATTCATCCACCTAATCAGGTGCCAATCTGGAGACAATATGAAGAAAGTGAATTAAATTTATCATATTTATCAAATACTTATTGTGTATAACATGTGGGACTAAGTACCGAGAGAGCAGTGAACAAGAAAGAAATCTTGTGCCCACACAGAGCTTATAGTCTAATAGAAAACATAGACATCAATTTCAAAAAAGTGCAAGGAGTTTTGAGAAGGACATCTAGGATGCTATAACTAAGTCAATAGTGAAAGCAAAAATTCACAGGGAAGAAAGACCTATACTTTCTTGTAGTGGAGTTGTGCAATAGTTGCACACATCCTCCCTATTGTCTCCTCATTTACTTGTAGGAGGTAGGTACTTAGAGGGATGCTGGGTCTTTATTCACAGAAGTTTCTTTGTGTCTTACTACCTAGTAAGTGCTTTTGAGAAGAGGCAAACACAGCAAGAAAATCAAACAGCTTTCAAGGGGTGGTTGGGAAATAAGGTAAACACATTTAAGAAATGCATTGGTGGTAAACTAGAATTTCCTTTTATTCCAGATTCAGAAACCATCTAAACTGGTCCCAGCCATCATTTTAGGTGATAGTTGTTACCAGTTGCTCAATAGAGGGTCTCCCGTGTTACCACATTGAACTCCTAGAGGATAGCCGTGTGGACGTTGGTGGTTACGGCAGCTCTGTGGCTGTGGTCACTGACTTGCATGTTAAACTTTAGGGTTCTGGAGCATCCGCCGTCCAGAGGGAAGTGGTCAGTACCGAGACACTGACTCTCAGCCCACATGACACAGCATTCAGCAGGATTGGTCTTTGGCACGTGTTGTCAGTTGCTCCTTCAAAGATTCAAGCAGGGACCACATTCAAGCCTTCTTACAGAATTCAGACACACAGAAGTTCCAAAACATTGTTGCTATGGTGTGAATGTTTGTCTCCCCAAATCCTCATGTTGAAATTTGATCCTAATGTTGGAGATGGGGCCTAATGTAATGGGGGGTGTTTGGGTTATGGGGGTGGATTCCTTTTTTTTTTCTTTTTTTAAATTTTTTATTCTTTTTTTTGTTGTTTCCTCCAACAGCCAGTTGGGAATGGGGGTGGATTCCTTACGCGTAGATTAATGTCCTTCCTCGGGAGTGAGTTCTCTCTCTATTAGTTCACACTAGAGCTGGTGATTAAAAAGCGCTGGCATCTCCCCCCCGCCTTTTGCTTCCTTTCTCACCATGTGGTCTCTGCACACGTTGGCTCCCCTTCCCCTCCATGCGTGGAAGCAACCTGAGGCTGCCACCCAGTGCAGATGCCAGTGCCATGCTTCTTGCACAGTTTGCAGAACTGTGAGACAAATAAGCCTGTTTTTAAAATAAACTACCCAGCCTCAGATATTCCTTTTATAGCAACACAAAATGGACCAAGGCAATTGTCATGCAAAATATCATGCTTCCGCAACATTTTTAATAGGCATTTTTTTTGGAAAAAAAGGAAGAAAGGGGGAGGTTTTCCTGGGTTTTGTAAATTTGGGAAACTTTGGACAAAGACAATCAGGATTTTTATACTCCGGAATGTGTTAATTAGCGTCGTGACTCTGGTATGCAACACTTCCCAAAAGTAGTTCAGCATGGGCCCTAGTAACAACTTGATACACCAGTGTTTATATCTAGTTCAGAAAAGTCTACAATAAACTGTAGTGGCCTGCTCTTGATGATGATGAGATTTTTATTCCTTGACATCTATGGGATCCAAATCAGCCTTTCCTCATCTCACACCCTTGACACAGAGCCTTGGCTTACGCTGAAACCAGTCCTGGCTTGTCAAAGGAACTGGCTTCAGCGTTTGTTATCAAAGGATGCCACACACAAACTTTTAGAAACTTTACTCTCGGGAAGTCCTTAAACACTACATCCAAAACAAATTAAATGCCGCATGCTCTAGCCTCAGTCATGTATTCTTCTTCTGACCACAGTGGAAATTCAAAGCAGCTGACAGCTATTATATAATCATTTTCACATATTTGTTTACTGTTAGCAAATCATTCCTCGGTTGTCTCTTTTTTTAATGATGAATTGTCCTACTTCCCTTTAAAGCTGTTCACCTTGAAACAAACACTTGTTTTATTTCTGACAAATAATCCCACCCAGGGAGGCATAGCCCTGTCAGGAATGTAATTGTTATGTGTTCAGAAACTCCCTCTAAACATTTTTGGAAGAAATTTTCATATTCCTGTGATATTTCTATGATGGTTAATTTTATATGTCAACTTGACTGGGCTATAGGATGCCCAAATAGTTGGTAAAACATTATTTCTTGGTATGTTTCCCTGAAGAGGTTAGCATTTGAATAAACACGCTGCTCTTACCAATGTGGGCAGACATCATCCAGTCTGTTGAGGGCCCACGTAGAATGAAAAGGCAGAGACAGGGAGAATTCTCTTTCTCTCTTTTGAAGCTGGGACATCCATCTTCTCCTGTCCTTGGACATCAGAGCCCCTGGATCTTGAGCCTTTGGCCTCTGAGACTTACACCAGCAGGACCCTCTGGTTCTCAGGGCTTCTAATTCAGATGGAAGTACACCACCACCAGCTTTCCTGGTTCTCCAGCTTGCAGAGAGCAGGCGGTGGGACTGAATTAGGGTTGCCAGACAAAATAAGGGACACCCAGTTAAATCTGATTTTCAGACAACCAGTATAAATATGTCCTATATACTAAAAAATTATCGATTGCTTATTTGCAAATCAAACTTGACTGGGAATCCTGTATTTTTATTTACTAAATCTGGCTACTCTAATGAGATAATTTGAAGAGTGCTCATTTATAGAAACAAAAATTAATTCTCTTGATTGCAGTTTTAAATGAATCACACACCTCTTTTCTGCCTGTATCAGAAGCAAGAAATTTTGCAAAAGAATTGAATACCACTTATTGGCTCTAATGTTAATTTGGTACTGATGTCGACATTTGAAAAAGTTTCTTACCTACCACAGGTAGAAAGCTTGGGAATCAGAAATGCCAACATGGCTATCAAATCTTAGACAAGTTTCTTAATTTATGTGAATGTCAGATATCTCAACTGTTAATGGAGATAGCAATGCCAGTGGCAAAGATGAGAGCAATTTAATTTTTGTCATGGGCCTAAAATAATACTTGGGCTTCCTTCTGCAACATCCCACAAATATTGATGGAGTGACAATATATAGGCACCAGGGGTATAACTGAACTAGACAAAGTCCCTGTAGATGATAAATAAGTAAAGAAAAAAAGAAGGGGAGTTTAGATAATAGTATGAGATATAAAAAAAATTATCAGGTAAATATGAAGGGCCATTAGAAGGGGGCATGTTGCTTAGAGCGAGGGAGGGTTGCCCTAAGATGGTGACATCTAGACTGAGCTTGCCTTGATAGAAGGAGCTGGCCATGCACAGGCTTGTGGGCGGGGCATTCACGGCAGGAGTTTTAAGTGCAAAGGCAAAGAGAGCTTGGATTGCTGGAGGGCAAGGGGAACCAAACAGTGAGTCTAGAGAATGAATGAGGGACAGATTTCTTTTCTAAAATACCATAAAAATTAATTACTATAAAAAGAAATGAAGGAAACCACATGCAAAATGCAAGCCCATATCTTTTAGTTAGGTTCAGCATCATAAAATTGTATTTCAATAAGTGATATCAGAACCAACATAAGACAAAAAATTACAAAAACTGTAACACTTCATTGAAAGTGTGAATATAGGCAATGATTACACCCTGTGCAGAAAGATGTGCCTACTAATCACACACATGGATGTTGTGGCAGTGTTAGAATGCTATGTAGGTCTCTTGTTCTCACTGTCACAGATGGGCAGTGGTCCATGGATAGCTTCGCAAAGCTGGAGCACTGTTCCAGTGAGAGAAAGGCAGACGTCACACTGGCCATGATAAGAAGTCAAGATTTAATGCTAAGTGCTACGCAGATGGTAAGTTAACATTATAATAACAGGAAGAGCCAGGCATGGTAGTTCACACCTGTAATCCTGGCAACCTGGGGAGGCTGAGGCGGGAAGATCGTGTGAGCCCAGGAGTTCAAGGCTGTAGTGAGCTATGATTGGACCACTGCACTCCAGCCTGGACAAAATAGCGAGACTCTATCTCTAAAAAATAATAATTATTATTATCATTATAACATTAAAAATTATAATAATAATAAAGATTTGTTTTTCAAGTCAGTTGTTAATGAAATAAGATTTTCTTTATCCTGAGCTTCCTAAGAGCTTAGGGCTAAGTAGGGTGAGTTCATTATGGAAAGCGTCCATAATGGTAAAATGTCCACATTTTCCCAAGGTTCCCACCATTTTTATATCACCAGCTGGTTCTTCCTTTTAGTGCCATGCTGGAAGAAGAGATCTAGACGGGGAGACAAGACAACTTAATTCCAATCTGGCTCAGACTTGGGCAAGTCTCTTAACATTGCTAGGTCCTAGTTTTCTCACTTGTAAAAAAAAAAATAGGATGGAGGACTAGCTATATCTAAGGTATTTTGAATTCCAAAATTTTATATATCTATGGCTCTAGTTGTGTCTTTTTTTTCCAATAGCATAAACCTCAGAAAAGAATTTACTAAATTTAAAATCAAATTAATTAAAATAATTTCAAACTATATTTAATCAAATCAAAACAATTCTACTCAAACTAATCAAAATAAAACTCAGATCAAAATAATAATTTGATTTTAGTGGAATGAAACTGCTAGCAAATATTTGAATAGCTAAAATTTCTAATTATTACCATATTTTGTCTCTGCACTTGTTATCTTATTAGGAAAAGGTTTCTAGCATATATTCTGGTCAGGCTGTCTATAAATTCAGGAAATAGTATTTATTCACTTTCTAAGTCTTTTATTCTTATTTTAGTACTCTTCATCATGTGTCAAACTTCAAGTTTATGGATTGCTATATAAGTACTCTGTGCTAATTTACGGATGTGCCCAAAATAATAAGCATCCCTTCCTAGAACATTTAAAATGTAAATTTTAAAGTGACTTAAATAAAGATGTTCTGAAAATTGTCCATTTGTCAATTAAATATTTATTGAACACTGTGTTAAATATCCGAATAATACAAAAATAAAAGGTCTGCAACTATGCCTATAAGATTAAGGGAGAAACTATCAAAGCAGGTTATACAATGGTTAAAATTCTTTAACCGAATAAAGTACAAAGTGCTATGGGAATCCAAAGGCTGGAATGGTTAACTCTGCCTGGAAGAGTTTAGACCAGCGTTGGTAATACTTGAATGGGATCTTGAAAAACGACTGGAAAAGATATTTCAGTTAAGAGACAAAGCTTGTGCGCAGATAACACAGGTGCAGCTGTAGACAAAGGTACGTGGGAGAAGACAGGTAGTTCTGAGAGGCATTTGGAGGCCACAGGCATGTACTGCCAGGGTTGAGTTTTGAAGATTCCCTGCCATGTTTCCAAATTTGGAAATGATTTTATAATAAATGGGAATATCTTAAGCGATTTAAGCAGGGAAATGAGGAGAGAAGAGTCACCAAGAGCATCTCACCAGTGTTACCTCGTTGAATCCTGATCCATCTTTCAGGTAGTTTTGACTTTCTAGCTTACAAATGAGGAAAATGAGAGTGAGCAAGGCTCGTCAATTTCCCCAGAGTATCAGATCCAGTAAGTGGCAGGGCTGGCATTTGAATTTAATTGTCTGACTTCAGAGTTCCCCAGGCCAGGCACTTTCGACTCTGAAGGGGCAGGCGTGTTGGTGGTGGGAAAAGGTCTGCCACAGCTGGGCTCTCAGGCCACCCAACTTTCTAATGCTCCCTTCAAAAGGTTCTTTCCCCAGAGCATTCTGTGGGCCCAGGGGCTGGGAATTTACCTAACTTGGGAATGCTGTGCCCTTCCTTATCAACAATGGCCTGGCGGGCCCTGCCTTCAGGCTTTTCATCCCTCTCCAGCAGGTCTGGCCGAGCAGTTCACAGGCTACAGGGACAAACTTAATTAAATTCAAGTGAGTGTTGTTACCCAGACCTGACAGGCGCAGTTGTGTGCAGCTGAATAATTGAGTTGTGCGGGGTTTTTTCTTTTTTTTTTTCCTTTGCCTTCTTGGTGGTAGGCTTTTTTGGGGGGTTTTGTTTTGTTTTCTTTGGGTTTCTAAAGATGACCCTGACACTTTTCATAAAGCTGTTTTCTAGTAGAAACGCCCTTCATCAAAGAGACGCAGTCTGGTTGCCAGGCTACCGTGAGAAAAGAGAACTCAGAAGTGACAATGCCGACCTTTTCTGGGAGTATCCAGGGTCTATACTTGTTCAGTACAAAAGTACCTCCCATAGACCTCACAGCTAGAACCCCACAGTGTCACTACCTGAAGCCCAGACCGTTAGACAGGAAGGCACAGCCTCACCGGGCGTAAGGTCATTGAAACGATTGAAAAACAAACCGTATCAAATTGGTGGAGTGGAAAAGAAAAGGTCACTTAGAGATTCATTTACAAAATATCATGAGTGATAAATACAGATGAAACTAATTAAGGAGTATTTTTCTGATGCAGCTCTCTGATACAGCGAAAAAAATGATAATTTATTGGTAGAAAGAAAGGAACAAAGATTTTTGCAGCTTGTTTACTTACTTGTTTGAGGGTAGATCTCTTGCAATCTCTGCCTGGATTGAATGAGCGAGCCTTCAGTACCTCAGATTTGGGCTTTTAGATTTTTTTTTAGATGATCTTTTTTCTTCTGGCTTTTTGAATATCACAAAGCTTACAGCTCAGGGCTTCCTCAGTTGCTGCTTCCGCCTTGTATGGTCAGTAATCATCTAGTCTGTGTATTAATTTTCCATTTTCCAGTATTAATTTTCAGTATGAAATATAAAACAGATATAAATGATACAGTGAGTGAATATTTAAGAAATTTCTGTTGTTTTTTGACATGTGAATCACTCCTTGAAAGAATGTGGACTGGTAAGAACTTTCCATTTTTTACCAGCATATAGGTTTTTATAGAGGACTTTTGGCTCGAAAATGCTTGAATATATTTCACTACAGTAGGTCATGCTCTGATCCAAAGTCATTGAAGTGTTTATCAATTAGGTGTGCACAATATATGAAGTTTCCTTCTTTTGAAATATTTTGATCTTATAGTTTTTTCCAACCTAATAATGATATGGAACTCTACAGTTCGTAAAATATTATTTTTCACATAGATTATTTTTATATTATTTTACCTTCAATTCCTGTGATACAGATTGTAGAAGATATTGTTATCTACATTTTACACATGCTGAAATGGAGATTAAAGGACTATCCACAACCACACATTATCTCTGCAAAACTAAATTTTTTCTTAAAAAGTCTTCTGAGCCTTGTGCGAGAGTGGGTAGGGGGGAAATTCTGACCTCAGTGACTCAGTTTTGTCTTCTGCATTTTTTTTTAAAGAAATGGTTTTAGAAAGACCCTGTATCTCCTTCTCTGGACCTCTGAAGATCTTTGGGTTTTCTTGCAAATGACTTTCTAAAATATTAACAACATATGCTCTGGCCATTGTTGGCCAGGGATGAATTCTTCCACAAGTCTCTGTGGTTTTCCTTCCTCTGTCAGAGAACATTTCATAAAGTTTTAAGCATTCATTGTAAAAATTATCAAAAAAGTGATTAATGAATTAATTTGCAATTCTGTCAGAGGTGCTGTGGTGAAAGTCCTCTGCAACTTATAGATTAGTTAACAGATAACTAAAGCATCTGAGGGCATTAATTTAGCAGAAAATTGGATGAGCACCTACTATATGCCAGACACAGCTCTAAAAGCTGGAACTATAGCAGTAAACAAAGTGTCTCCCCTCAGGGGTTGGTGGAGATCAAGTCCAAACAAACAAACATATGAGGTTAGGGCTCCAAGAACAACCCAGTGTTGCTCCTTGGTTGGTGTTGGCATAGTTTTTAAAATGTCCGCAAGTGATCTGATGGTCTACCAATTGTATTGGGAATGTAACACAAGGCTTTCCCCTCAAATCAGGGGATTTTGTCTTCTTTCGAATGGTCTAGAGAGGCTGAGACAGGAGGATTGCTTGAGCTCAGGAGATCGAGACCAGCCTGAGCAAGAGCGAGACCCGTCTCTACTAAAAATAGAAAAATTAGCTGGGCATGGTGGCACCTGCTTCTAGTCCCAGCTGCTCAGGAGGCTGAGCCAGGAGGATCGCTTGAGCCCAGATGTTTGAGGTTGCAGTGAGCTATGGTGACGCCACTGCCCTCCAAAACTGAAAGAAGCCAGTGGACAAAGGAGTCTAAGAGACACAAGGCTGCGGGAATTTGGACCCCTTAGGATGTAGAGGGGGAGCAGATAAAGAGAAGAAATGAATTTGGTAGACACAGATGCAGAACCAGCACATTTATCAACTTTCCTTTGTTCAGAGTGAGCCCTGGAACTAAACTGCTTAGGTTCAAATCCTAGCTTTGCCAATTACCTAATCTCTCAAAGCCTCATTTTCCTCATCTGTAAAATGGGGGCCAAGTAGGAATGGCATTATATAACTTGCAAGACTGTGGTGAAGATGAAATGAAATAATGTATTTATAGTACATCATTATTACTGTTATTTTCGTGTGTAAGGCAGTGTGCTAGGTGATGTGAGAAATATGATAAAGCCATCACTGTTCTCAAAGTTGTGTGTAATTTATTCTTGGAAGGAAACACATTGATAAATAATATAAGGGACTATACCATACAGAGGGAGAAGTGAATACTGAGGATTAACTAAGTGTGTAACTAGTATATTTAAGTTGCAAACTGAAAGGGATAGTACTATGTGTAGTTACTTTTAAACCCTAGATGCATGACTAGTGTTTAATTGTCCTATCTAGATTTGTAAGAGAGAAGTTTATTTTTATGTATGTTTTCTAATTATAAAAGTAATGATACTCATTGTAGGAAATTGATAAAATACAGAAAAATACAAAGAAAAAAATGATATTTGTCAGTCATCTTACTATTCAGAGATGGTCATGTATGATATTTTGATATATTTCCTACCAGTCTCTCTTTAGTTATATATATACATACAATATTTTATTTATAACA
Source organism: Varecia variegata (assembly GCA_028533085.1). Lineage (NCBI taxonomy): Eukaryota > Metazoa > Chordata > Mammalia > Primates > Lemuridae > Varecia > Varecia variegata. The sequence goes on along the minus strand of CM052449.1, from coordinate 13,896,193 downwards.
TTTAAAACATATATACAACTATAAATTCTGATATTTTTCATTACCATTGAAAGGATTTCAAAATGTTATGAAAAGTTCCTGTGGAAGGTTGAATACTTGGCCCACTTCCTCCTTCTCCACTGAATTCATGACTTTGATGTGGTTTCATTTTGTATGGAACACACATCCTTGTTCCTTGAGTTAGAGCTTGGTCTTGTGATTTGCTTTGGTGTATGTTCTGTGCCATCTCCTATGTGCTAAACTCATTAGGATTCATCCTGGGGATGAGACCCACACACTGAGCAGGATGGAAGAAAGATGGACAGCCAAGTCTTTGGTAATATTTTTAGCACTAGCCTGGACAGTTATCTTTTTCTTCTTGTTATTGAGACAAATAGTGCAGTCAGAAGTATTCCTTACTGATACAGTTTCCTAAACTGATTGTGCAACTTCAGGGAAGATATCTCATCAAGAGTGCAACAGTATAGATTTAGTGAATCTGATCAGCTAATACTCTGACAGTTAATAGGATGGCTAATGTAGACATATCATCCCAGTGGTCTCATAATCTAGCTTTTATATAGCCAGTTTTCCTTCTGAATTTATAAGAAATCGATCTGTTAGGGGATGGTAGATGGTGTCATCTTTGCCTGTGTTTCCTTATTATCATTAAGCCTGTCTTTGTACCTAGAGAATATTGAAAAGAATTCATGGCAAATACATTTTAATAACATTATTATCTGTTAAATTTTGATTTACAATAATATGTTTTTAAATATACAAGTGAAGGAAATTTCCCATACCTAATGACTTCTGTTCCCTTGCCAAAGAGTTAATGTAATAGAATAAATAGATAAACAAAAACAAAGCAAAGCCAAATCAGACTACATGCACTTAAAGATGAAGGGTTTTTTTTTTTTTCCACAAGTGTCATAGCAGAGTGTAGTGAGTTGATTTATGAAATTTTTGTGAGTGGATCACTGTCTATGCATGATTAGTATCTCAAGTTAAATGAGAAATGTTTGTATTATTGATTGCATTCACACAAGTGCTTCCTTTGTTAAGTTCATAGCAGTATTCAGGTGAAAGTGCTTGTGATATTTGTGAGGGATTAGATACTAGAAGCTTAGGAGGAAAAATTTTCTTTGGAAGGAAGAAGATAAATGAAAGAGGATCTAAAAAGATATATTTCTGAAGATTTATCTTAAGAGGACTTTTATCATGTAATTTCTTGAAATTTGCATATATTTTACCAAAAGCATTCAACTTATCTCTTAATTTTTTTTATTTTACTGTCAAGAAAGTACATATATGTTATAATCATATTATTGAACAGTTTCAATCTACAAATGAAATTATTCCCTTTGTTATAAAGGGTAAACTTCTAGTATAGTCTACTATTTATTTTTAAAATATAATTCTTTTATGCACGTTGAGGTGGAATGCATTATTGTTAATCCACAGGGAGAAATTTGTCGTCTCTGAGCAAAAAGGCTAAAGGGATCTCTGAAGTGCTGGCACACAACTCTCTTTGCAGCTGTTCTGAAAGTTGCCAGAAGCTAGGAAAATCTGAAGAGAGCATATGCTTCTATGTGACGTTTCTTCCATTCATGGACCAAAGTAAGTCTAGCATTTTCCCAGATGTCAGTGGACAAACCGACCCAGTTGTTAAACACTGTTTTCAGAAACATCACAATGGCAGACATACAACAGAAAGCATAGGATCTTATCTAAGGATGGCATTTTATGCCAAAATGAAAAAAAAAGCTCTATACTAGTAAAGATTGTTACTTAAGCATGTATGACTAATGATGATATGACCCCAGTTGAAATAATCAATTGAATATAAAAGTAAGGAATAACTTTGATCAATTCTGGTGATCCAGAAGCAGTGATTTTCTCACATGAGAAATTTGAGGAATTTCTGTTTGTTTGAATAAACAGGATTGAACTAAAGAAACGGTTGTTTGGACACATGATCCTCTATAGGTGAAGTACTGGGAGCATGTGCACAAGGCCTATCAAATCTCAGGAATCCACCTTCCCTTTCCTCTCCCCAACCCCTGATCCAAAGCCAGTGCAACAACATGGATCCTATTAATGATTTGGGGAAACACAATTGGTTCCAGAAGGTCATGGCAAGTGGAGATGGCCAAAGTGGCATTTACTCCCTGCCTACTTGGCCCACTAGGTAAGGAGTGTGGCTCCTCTTTGGTTGGTTAGTAGCAAATGCAAATGTGCCAGGCAAAGAATGGTGGCCCACGGCCAGCTAATTCCTGGCCACTACTTGCTGTCTTTGGCTTCAGATACTTCCTCTTTCTCCCCAGGCCACTGCACCTCTGAACTAGCAAAGTATGGTAACAGTAAATCTCAGCTTTTCCTATTTATGTGTGTTTATGCTTGAAAGGTTTGAACAGAGACTCACGTAGTCTTTAACAGTTCTATATCAGCTTCTAATTGTGGCAACAAGAGAATTGATTTCCTTTGTCTCTGGCGTGCCTGAGGAGACAGAAGAATTGTCAGGCACATCAGTTATTTTAGTACAATGGAAGGGGGCTGCTCTGAAGCACTGGAGCTTACTAGAAGAAACAGGAGTAAATTTTGAACCTCTTTTTTTGCGTGCTCAGTAAGATGCAAGGAAGCATTACATCCATATGACCATTGTGGTCAATGATAAGAAGAAACCTACCCAAGAACAACTTAACTATAATTTAAAGGAGAATTTTAAAAGTGTTGCCAAGTTAAAAGCGATAAAAGAGGCAGTGAAGAAAGGTTTGTCTATGATGACAAATTGAATTTGTAAAAGTTTGACATGTTCAAAAGATTCTCCAAGAACCTAAATAGAAAGAGAGATAAAAACGATGAAAGAAAAGACGAGATTTCTGCAAGATGAATTTCTGCAAGAAATTCAACATAAATATGGTAGGGATTTCAGAAGGAGAAACAGAGCTAAAGAGAAGTACTAATAAAAAGAGAATTAAGGGAACTGTTAAGCAGCTGAAGAAAGCCTGAGTCTGAAAACTAAAATGGGCTCTCAAATCTCAAGCAAAATAAATAAAAAAGAGAAATTAATAGTATAAGTTTAAAGAAAATAAATTTACACTTAAGCAATCCTTGAATGAAAGAAATAATTTCCAGGTAGTCTCGATAGTTTAGAGACTACACAGAAAATAAGAACAATGCAAATTTGGTGTATCAAAGCTTACAGTAAATGATAAAACAAAAAAAAAAGCCATTCCAGAAAATGAGAGTCTACATGTTTTTATTATCAAAGAAAAATGAATAAAAATAAATGATTTTTAAAAACCTCATGACAGTTGAAAATGAGCAGTCAAATTTAAGGAAAGTAGGAGAAAGAAACGATAAAAATTAATACAAAGAGTAAATAAGCAACTACAAATTAAAAATCTGTGGACAATTAGAAAAGTTAAGAACTGGTCCTTTTAAAAAAATAAAAAATATATAAAGTGCTGGTAAGTTTAACCAAACAACAAAGAAAGAACTAGAACATTAATATGATGATAGATATATAAAAATTTAAAAATAAGGGACTATTACATAACCATATTAATAATGGTAAAAATTTCAATGAAATATATTATTTTATAGAAAACATAAATTAGTAAAATAGACTCTAAAATATTAGTGTCTCTATTACTAATTTATTCATTTTAAATACTTGGAGAAGTAATAATTTGTGTTATTTTTTTAAGGCTCCTGTCCAGATAGTTTTATAGGTGAATTCTTCTAAACTTCCAAGGAAGAATGAATATGAAGAGCCTAAGAAAAGAAGAAAACATTTTTAATTCAGCTAATATAAGCCTAATAGCAAAATTTGACAAAGCACAAAAGGTATTGTTCTATCTCAATTATGACAAACAGTGTAAACATTCTAAATGAGATATTAGAAAATTTAATATGACATGATTTTAATATAACATACCATGATTGCGAAGGAATTATACCAGAAAGTAAGAATGGTTTGAAGTTAGGAAACTTACAAAGCAGTGCATAGCAACCATGGACCAAGGAAGAAAATCTATATAAATATTGGTTGGTCTTTAGGGACAGGGAGAAAGTGATAAAATGACTGTCATTCCTGGAGTTCTGAACTAGTTGAGATGGATACAAAGGACTTAAGCAGATGGAAATTACAAAAACAGTTGTAAAACTGTTCGGGCTGTAACTAGTTCAAAAATAAAATGAAAATAAAAAATCTAATTCACAATAGCAACAAAATTATAAACTAGCTATGGATAAGCTTAAAAAGTAATGGGCAGTGGTGATAAGAAAATTTATGAAAATTTACTAAGGGTTTAAAATAAATTTAAATGGAAAGGCACAGCATAGGCAGAGAAGGGAGGATTTGATTTTATAAAGACACAATCCTCCACAAAGTTAACTTACAATTTTAGTTCCAATCCACAATGTCATTGTAATTTTTCTCCTTTCCCTTCTGTTCCCCCCACTTTTCCCCCTGTCTTCCCTTTTGGTCTTGTTCTTTTTGTTTGTTTATTTGCTTGTTTCCTTTTTGAAGTATGTATAGCTAATAATAAGTTTTAGGCAAAATAAAGAGGAAAACAAAACAAAAAAACAAAAGGATGAACCATGAAGTTATCTTAAGATATTTTAATGCTGCAATAATTAAAATGAAATTGCCAGATTTTGTCTCTCTACGTATGTATGTGTTATATATATATGATGTTATTGTGTTTTTATATATATGTGATGCTATTATATTACTATAATATGTAAATATAAATATCTGGTATTTTATTATAATTACAGTAGTATTACAATATCTTAGGATATATACACACATACATATATGATGTTAATGTGATACTATGTTACTACATATATGTGTGTATGTGTATATATATATAATGTTACATATATAGAAGTAACAGTATAATACAAATATCACACAGTAAAATTATTAAATGAGTTTAATTTACAGTGGAGTTAACTAATAACAGTAAAGATTTAATATTAGTTTTTTTTGTGCCTGGAGCTGGAAGTTACACTAGGAAACAGCTACAAGTCTGACAGGATAGTGGGTAGAGTTTCCATCCAGTTCAAAAGAGACTGGGAGAAAATGAGTTTGGCTCAGATCCAATCTTTGCAGTTTTCATGTTTTTTTCTGAGAGCTCTGTTTACTGAGACAAATAGTTGCTGCATACTCAGATATTTAGCAAGTTAAGCAGCTTCTGCTTTGCATGATTTATAAGGATGTTGATTTATTTTGTTTTGCTTTCACTCATCAAGTATAAAGAAGCTATTAATATATTCTAAGAGTCTTTGTTAGGATATCACTACAGAATATTTTACTTGCATTAATGCAATAGTTGTTTCAGAAAACATCCTACGATGGCTCATCATTCATATGTGGCTATTTGGGTAATAGTGAGTTTTCTCTGACCGGTTAAAATAAGGTTTCACTTTTGAGGTCACTGATACTCAGGGGAAAATAGATGTGTATGTAATGTAACAAATTAAATGTGTGGTGTTAAGAGCAAATTATAGTACTTGAAGAAGTATAGTTTAGACATACCATTTATGTAACTGAATTGGGCCTAGATGGCGTATTCTATAAGAGGCATTTTTTATGAAGTGAATTTTTCATGTTTAAATGTTGAGTATCTGCCAGTGATATTTTCAGTTTGCCATGACTTATAGAGAATGGAGTTTTGGTTATATACATGCTTAGTATCATGCACACATTACAATACAAACTTGAAAGATGAACATACAGTGGAAAAGTGAGAAGTATCTTGGCAGTTCATGTGCTAATGGATTGAAGTGACAATCAGTATCCATGAACAGCCCCTATTATGGAGGCTGTGTTCTTCCCCGAAAGGGGTCATTTTGCACCTGGGATTCTGATCTGGAACTACGCTCCCAACCAACTGGAATTTAAAGCGCCCCTCTTCTGCCACAGGTTAGAGTGTCAGAGGGCTAAGCAATCAGATTTTTCTCTCAGAATCAATACAATAGGCTGCTGGTATTTCTAAAGTCTAGAAGAAGGAGAAAACCTCTGGAACTCTAGACAAATCATTCGGCATGATTTCCTCAAAGGTGGCCATTGAACATTCGCAATTGGAAGTCATAAAATCTGTCAGCAAAGAAACTCTTGATAGAGGAAAAGCAACTGCTACCTTTGAAATTAGCAAGGAACAAATTCAGCTTGATTCACACAAATAATCAGCCAATCTGAAACAATAATGTAAGGAAGTAAATCCAGACCCAATCAGAAGTAAGGCAACATTCTCTTAGCCAGTGCAAAGATTCTTACCACTCCCTTAGTGCAGCTCGAGTGGCAGTTTATATTGGAGTTCCGCTCTGCACTCTGTATTTGTTTGTTCTTACGCTGTGTGGTCAAATATACCTGGACTCTCCATCCATGGTAAGAGTTTGATTTTTCTCAACAAGTCTTTTTTTTTTTTTTTTTAATTTTGTAAAGTCTCAATTTAGTGTACTCTCCAGTCTCAATTTAGTGTACTCTCCTAGGTATTATTATAAATAGGGGTGAACACTACTTGCCCATTACAATCTCGTGCCTAGATTGGACAAATTTAGGTTTAGCATGTTGATTTTGCAACCACTACGGGGTGTTCAAGCGATGTTACTTTTCTTTATTTTATCGAAATCTAATTTTTAATACCCAGATCTTTGGGGCTGGCTGGAAATTTAACCTCAGTTACTTGGTCTCACTTCCTAGAATCTGATACTCACTAATAGACTGAGGGTGACCTCTCTAGACTTGGGCAGTGCAGGTTACTCCTGTGTCCACGCCTTTGTGGCTTGGTGGGGACCAAGGTGCCTGGGTTTTGGCTTCTTCAGGTCCAGGGGCAGCCCTTGCCCTCCAAGACCTTGCTGTCTCCACGGACCTTGGCCCCCCAGGCCTTATGGAAATTGAGATCTCAACATCTCTGTCTTTGTCTCTTTCATCTATCAAAAAGTCACCTACTTGTCTACCCTTAAGCTTCTGGGAAACAAAAGCAAGTAGGACAAGGTGTACATGAGGCATTCATTTCTTTCTCTTTTTGGCTTTTCCTTGAAGCAAGGGGACACAGAACTTGGTGTGTGCAGGGGGGTGAGGGGTAGGGAAGGATAGCACAAAAAGAATAGAGAGAGAATAAGACACAAAATAAATATTTGCTGTTTCATAGGTAATCAACATCTTTTATAGACTGCTCTCTTGATCCATCTATATATTAATAATACCACTTCATCTATTCTCATAGAGGATGGAAAAAAAACCAGCATTTTCTAGAGTGATCAAAGGAATTAAGGGGACATTTATATACCTAGAAATAGGATTTAAGGAGGCCAATTATTAATATACAGATATAAGAAAACAACAGGCATTATGAATCTAAGAAACACTCAGTTGTGGCCTGGAAGTATATGCTAGAATATTAGAATTACATAGGACTTACTTTGACTTGTACCAACTAAATACTTCTATAGATAATCTAAGCCCCCCAAACCACCATACCTAGAAGGTGTCTTACGGTTATTCTTTCAATAACGGCATCAACCATATGGTCCTTCAACTTCCTTTTCTTTGATGAATACCTTCAGTTTCCTGAATCTTAATACTTATTTTGGGTAAACTGCTAACTGACAGCAAATTGTGGGCAAATCTCTATGCTCAGTGCAGGCTCATTGCACAACCAGTTCAGAAATGCAGTACCTCAAAATGAAGTAATCTGTCAAGTGTTCCTGTGGCCACCAGACATTCTTCAAGGGATTGTAAATCATGGGCTATGATTTATTTTTAAAAATTTAATAATTAACTTTTCTTAAACGGGTTTTCTTGAACATTCTCACTGTGTGAGAAAGCACATGGCTCAGTGACCTTTTTTGTAAAAACACATTTAATTTCCTAATCAGTGCCACAGAGATGCTTTCCTGGACCTGTTTCTACCCAGTTGTAAATTACATGTTGATCGTGCACAATGCATGTTAAGTAAGGAATAGGGGACAAAATTAGATGTTATTCTAAATAGCTCATGCTTGATTTTAATGTCACGTGGTTGCTATTTTCCATAATTAGCTACAAATAGCATGTCCTGTGGCCTTTGCAGCTCCAAGTGTTTTCTGAGGACCAGCGACATCAGCATCACCTGGGAACTTGTTAGAAATGCCCCACCGCAGAACTACTGGATCAGAGTCTGCATTTATTAGGATGAAAATAGCATAGAAGTTTGAGTGGCATTGCTTTAGGTGACAATTTAGATTGACTTATCTGGGAAGCTTTAGAAAAAATGTAGATGCCAAGTTTCCACAGTGGATCTACTGAATCGGAATAGCTGGGAGTTGCATACATGTGCATTTTTTAAAAACCTCCACAAGTCAACTTCTTATGTGCATCCAAGAAAACTGCGTAGTAAATAGTGATGTGTTTTCAGGATGAATTGTCACAAGCAGGCGTTTAGTTAAAATGTTAGAAATTTTTGAGTGACCAAGGCAGCAGATTTGAGAATTAACTGAAGTTTAAAGACTTTTATCACTTCCTTATGCTGCTAATAATTTGAGTTATTGATAAAAATAATTTAAACCAGAGAATATTTATGATAATTTTTCCCAAATGTGTGAAAAGCATTACAACATCATTTGAACATTTGATTCTGTGTTATGTTGATAGCCAAAGTTCTTTCCAAAATGTTCATGTTTCTTCTAGATGGCATAGGACTGCTAAAATAGTTCTATAATTTCACATTTGAACTGTCTCCACTAAACACTTATCATTTGCAGTTTGCCAGGATGGTGGTAGCTCCTAGGTTCTTGCTTTGTTTAGCGTGATAAAAACAGAATAAAGACTCTAGATATAAATCTTAGTGGCTTTTCCTTAACATAAGTGACCTTTTGTAGCAGTAGCAACAAAATAAGAGTAGCAACAATTTCTAGCTTGATTACATCTGTTATCATCTGGCTGGAATCTATTCAGATACAAACCCAAGCCCTCCAGATCAGAGTTCAGATTTTGTTTTGTTTTGTTTTGTTTTGGTTTTTCTTCCTAAAAAGCTAGATTTATATGATTGTGAGTTGTGTTTTCTCAAGGAGAGACAGTCTAGAACTGCTTGTTGATTTCATAACTAATTTTTCATTTCTTTGGTGAATTGTTCTGTCCATTTTCTCTTTGCTAATTATTAGTAGTTCTAGTCTGGAAAAAATTAATTGCTACCTTAAGGAATTTGTATAATACCATGAGAACTAAAAAACTGATCTTATTTAAAAGTTGTTTTTATGAAGTACTTAATAAAATTGGGGATGACTTTCAGTAACTCAATGGGATGCAAAAATTTGTTTTTCCCTTAAAACAAAACAAAATGAAACAAGGACCAAAAACCCTTATAAACATTTTAGGAAAACTGTTGCTAGACATTGGATGAATCATCTGAGGATTCGGAAAACTAATAATAAAACATAAACACTCCTTTGTTTGAATGTATCACAATGATGCTCAAAATATATTGTGTCTCATATGGCAGAACTGTAGTTTACTTCGTAGCCAGTGGGTTGAATGCCCAGAAGACGTCTGACTCTTCTTCTCTGCCTTCAGACAGCATGAAAAGAATTTTGTTTTTATCCTAATCACAAAGATCTATAGAACATTTTATTACAGAATTTGCCTTGTTAACTAGTTGTTAGCTAGTTGTTAACTAGCTCTGTTAACAACTCAAGTGGAGGGATTCTCTCAAATGTAATTTTAATATAGCTATTTTTCCCACATAAACACATTTCATCCTATTTTGACTCTAGTGTAAATTTAGAACACTTGACTAAGTTTCTGACCTGTATGTACCTACCCTCTCACATGAGAATCCTATTTACAAGCTATAACTGCTAATTTGCTAGATTTCTCCGGCTCTCAGTAAAGCTTATTGAATCCACCTGAAAATTTTGACTCCTGCTTTAACTTTTTAAAACTGGTAATTAATTCACAGTCTTTGGTACTGTGATGTACCTCCCAAATGTTGTGCAACATTGAGAGTTATAGAAAATAACCTCACAGTTTTGAGGTTAACAATTAGATGGTACTTTAAAATACAAGTGTGTTGATGTAATTAGTAGGTGTCAGTTAGCTATTTAAGTTTATCAAATAGGAATGGCCTACTGTGTGAAAAGCACATCCTGATTTTAAACCACATCCCTGATTTTGAACCCCTGCCTCTCCAGGAGAATACACTGACTGTTAATTTGACAGTCCCAAATACGTATCTGTTTTATCCAACATCTTACTACATTAGAATTCCTTGAGCTATTAAGAGGAAAATCATCGCATCAAGGCAAACTAACCTGATGATAATTAATTCTAAATGCTCTGCTATTAAAATAGTTGTAACTATTAGGCTATACTATTTTAAAGAACATTTAAAAGAATTTTAAATGTTAATTGCTCCCTTGTTTCTGTTAAAACTCCAGCCTCAGAAAGGCTCTGATCTCCCATTACCATTCAGAGTTTCCAAACAAAAAATGTTTTGAAGGTTTGAAGAAATAGAAAAAGACTACAAAAACAAAGGAAGGTAGAGAGAAATATATGTTTCTGTTAGTTGAGTGTAAACAGCTAAATATATTAATTGTTAAACCAAACTTTGTCAAGAAAAGAAGGGAGGCTATTTATGGGGCTAATCATAGTGAAGGGTGCAATGGATAATTCAAAGTCGAGAAAAAACAGGAATCTTGGTGATGGGCACACATATAACTTTGACTCAAACTGCACAAAAGCAAATCATGTAACCAAGGTGTTTATACCCAGTAATATTCTGAAATAAAGAAAAGGAAAAGAAAAAAGAAGGAAGATCAAGGAAAATGAGAAATAATTTTCTCTCAAGACTTTATCCCATTGTGGAATTATTCTTCTAAAAGGAAATGATGAAATAAAGAATCCCAGACACCCAAATTTATCCATTCAAGGTATTAGTTTTCCTCTGAAGGAAAAGATTGCAGGACCAACACTGCCTCAACCACGAACCAAAACATGAGCTAGATGACCTAATAAGGCTTTTCCATCTCTAATTTCCTGATAGTTGTGTTCATAAATTTTCCTGCTGTTTCTTTAATCTTTTGATGGAACTTCTGAAAACTTCTATGAAAAAGACTTAAGTTGGATATAGCTTATTACACTGATAGCTGTAAGCTGGGCCTTATTCACTCTACTCATTTCACTCAATTAAGTAGAGACAATAAATATTTGCTCCCTTATTCATTCAACAAACATTCTTCTATTCCTACTATGTTCCAGGCTGTATTCTATGAGCATGAAAGTTTGGCATCCTCACACCTAACCACCTAGTGCCTTGGTTAAAAAAATATTAGGTGTAATGTTTACACAACATACTTGGTTCTTTGACCCACAGATGAAAAAAATCAGTATTATATAAAATAGGAGGGTGCTGCATGAGAGGAAGAATGAGATGCAGGATGACTCTTGCTCTCAATGAGCAACAAGATAATTCTATACATGCTGCTATTAGCTCCATTTTCTCATTTTGCATAGCTTGTAGTCTTGTAGCTGTGTTCTATGAGGATATAGGGGATGGGGGTGGAGAAAATGGCAAATAGGCCCAGCTTTCACTGTTCTACAGTGGTGGGTCCCTTGTACTTACTCTGATGTTCCTCTGTGCTAGTGCCAGGTGTCAGGAATCCCAAGACCTGGCATAAAGTTTATCGTAAGACAGGGAAAAAAGACATGATTTTAGTAGTTCAAGTACTCTGCAACTTGCAGGCGATGGAAATTGTGTGAGATATTGGTGATGGAAAGTGAATAAAATAGAGGTCAAGGCCCCCAATTTAGAGAAGGAGGTAGATATAAATCTAGCCATGTGATAAAGTTTTATACTTGCACTTTGAACAAATTTGAGTATAGAATTCTCAAATTTATTTCATCATGGGACGAAATTAAAAATTATAATGTATCTAATGATCTAATGAATACTACCAGGAGGTTGTTAGATATATTAAAATGTTGGAAAGGTAAACAGCCAATTAAAAAAACTCAAAAAACTAAAAAAAGAGTTTATTAATTCTTCGCTGCAAGAAATGACAAAAATTTTATTCATGTGTTTAATATACAGTAAACGTTTGGGTATCAAAATATCAAATTATGACAAGATATACCATATTGATCAGTCAGCCTGAAACAGAAAAAAACCCCACAACTCTCTGCTTACTTAATTGCTACCAGTACGAGGATGCACATGGGACCAATCACTGTAGAACAGCAAAAGCTGGGCCTATTTACCATTTTCTTAATTGATATCTGTACGTCAACTGATTGCATGAAACTTGACTTAAAGGGGATGATTTACAATTAGGGAGACTACATACATGTGATTACTTTTAAAATTATTTATGAACTTAAAATATATTTTGAAAGAAAACATAGTACAAGCATTGGTTTAGAATTTTTGTGGAGCTCCTATTAGCATCTCCTGTAATATGATATTTTTGCCATGTGGCTAGGAAGAGGAAGGGTGTTGTAGACACGAGAGTGTGTGGGAAACAACATTGTAGCTGAAGCCAAAGAAACACCGAGGGCAGGAGAGGCATATGATGCTAGCCAGGCTGGTAGGGGTCATTTTGTGAAAGGAATTCAATGACTCTGCCTTTGACTCCTAACATTATCTCTAGTAAAAAAAGTCAATCATATGTTAGCTGTTTACATTTTCCTAGTTTCTTTAGAACTTCCCATATTTCAGTACCAGTGAACTATCTGTAAATATGCCATCAGTTTCAGCTAAAGCAATTACATTTAAGCCCTTACTATGTTCTAGACAATTTGCTAGACAGTTTACATGTAAGATGATGCTAATTTTCATGAACATCTTGCAAAAGCAGTATTATTAAACCGACTTTAGAGTTTAGAAAACTGAGGCTCAATCTGCATGTGAATCGAACCTAACTGGAAGTTCATTTTATTTTAATAATCGAGCTTTGTAATGGTGTTTTCCCAAGTGTGTTCCACAGAGGAAAATTATGAGAAAAAAGCACTTTATAGTCACATAAGTATGGGGACCAAACTGTACTACATCTTTCCCTCAAAGACTCACAGTGTATTTGTGCTATTAAAATCCTCATGAAGTCTAAAAGAAGGAAATCTATTTCATTTTGTTTATCTGAGTATTTCACAAACTTTAGTTGACTGTCAGAGAATATTTTTCTGGTAAAACATTTAACATTCCAAGAAATACTCTGGGAAACTCTGTCTTAGAGTATAATGGGAGAACACTATTGATTAGAACTCATCTTATTGAGAACTGGAGAAATATAAACCATATTGTATGCTCTTAAATCAATCTTGTCAGAGCAAGGGTCATGACTCATTGGGTTGTGAAATCAATTAAGTGGGTCCTAACCTGTATAAAAGAAAAAAGAAAATGGGAAGAAAATACCAGGGTTGTTGCATGCACTACAGGTAAGTACTGAATCATGAAATTTTTACTGGGTCACAATGTATTATGCATTTCTCTCTGTGGTCATGGCCAAAAATGTCTGAAGCCACTGCTTTCCTGTAAGTCACATGAATTGCTTGTTGTGCCAGGAGTTAGGTGATAAAAAAATGTCTGAATGTTGTAAAATTAACACAAAAGGGACTACTGTAACACTATGGCTAAATACATTATTTGTTATTACTTAAAATCAGAAAATTTTAGAGCTGAAATACCTCAGAGGGGAGAAACCAAAATAGAGTTTTAGTGACTTGTCAAGGTCAGACAGCTGTTAGCTGGGCCTAGAACCCAAGTCTCCTGATTTGTACTATAGTATTCTTTTATTTGTCAGTGTGAACTGACAGAATTTTTACTTATGGAATGCTTAGAGTTACTTCTTTTTAATGAATAAGAAAACTAGGTGCAAAGTTCAGCAAATCACTCCTGGATAGCAAGTCAATGACAGGTTACAAAAATGCTACAGGCTTTAATTGAAGGAAAAAAGTAATTTACAGATCCTTTAGTGCTGGGGTCTAATTTTAATTTCAACTAATAACTAATCTAATACCCTGTGTTACTAGGTGGGGCCATTTAGTTATCTGGGTTCTCATTTGCATATATAAACATCCTGGATATACGATTTTGAGATGACTTAACAGATAAAACATCGGTGAACACCAAATCTTGCGATGAGTAAGTAAAGCGTTACTTTACTTCTCTAGGAATAAATAATGAATCAAAGTTATAGGAAACCTTCTAAACTCATACTGTTTTTACAGGAACTATGACTTATGGAAGCATCTCATTGCAAAACAAGCATCAGCTTCTTCACGTTTTATTTTAGGCAGGCCTCTTCAAGACTCTTTCCAGCTGAAGAAGATTGTATCTAAATTTGTGCCCGATCTTTCTTCTCTCATGGTCTGTTTTTGGAAGGGTGTGTCACAGATTGGTCATTAGAGGCTGGAGACAGTTCCTTGTCCTCCTCTCTGCTCCCTGGAAAGCACCCGCAGGTGTCTTCTACAGGGAGGCAGGCCTGGGCTAGGATGCCAGCAAACTCTTAGGTTGGTGTCATCTCCTCCAGGAAGCTCGGGGCCACCATAGTGGGCAGAAAGCATTTGATAACTTAATCTTGGTGCGGGGAAGAGGCGCTGAGGCCTGTGTGCCCTGGTGATAAACGGAAGCATCTGGGGGAGTCAAAGAAGGGACAGGGTATCTTTGAAAACTAATCTAAACGGGTAAAGCATAAACAAGAGCTTAAGGAGGAAGACGCCCCCTCCCTCCCAAAACGTGGGAGGCGACCGGTGTCTGGAGGGGAGATCATCGCGTCATTAAGACCTGGAAGTTCCAGGGCTTCTCTCCGGGGAGACTTTTCCCTGGCTGGAGAACAGTGGAGGTTGCAGGAGGCGAATTTCCTACGGCCCAGGACCAGCCCCGGGACCCTCCCCCTTCCTATAATTAACTCCCTGCGCGTCCCGCCAGTCCGGACTGGTGGCGCCCCGGGACCGTCCCCTCCTCTGCCCCCTCCTGGGGGAAGGAGAGGCTCCCGGGGTGGGGGTGGGGGTCAAGCCTGGGCCACACGTGCTCCCGCATGGTCTCAAACCCCGACTCTGCGCGGGGGGCGCGGGCCAGGCCGCGGGTGACGTGGGCGCCGAGGCGGGAGGGGCCGTCCGCCCGGGGGGCTCCGGCCGCCTTCTTAGCGCCGCGCGGGTCGCCGGCCGCGAGCAGTCGGGCGTCCGCGAGCAACGGGAGCCGGCGATCGGCCCACTCCTCCCACCTCCCCCGCCTGCCTCCTCCTCCTCCTCCTCCTCCTCCTCCCCTCGCTCCTCCCGCCCCCACCTCTGCGTGTGCGGCGGAGTCGCCGTCTCCTGCCTCTTTCTCCCGCTCCCGCTCGCTCGTCGCTGTCGCTAACACTCCCCCTGCTGTGCTCCAGGGAACCCCAGCGTTCTCCGCGCTCACCGCAGGGACCCATGGTGCTCGAAAAGCCTCGAAAAAGCCGCTCTGGGCACAGATAGTTGGAAGCCCCTCGCCCCTCGCGGCGCAGCCCGTGCCCGGCTCGCACCTTCTCGCCCCTGCACACGCCGTAGGAGGACGGGGTGAGAAGGTGAAGTGGAAAGAACCGCAGAGCAGAGGGGGCCAGGCTCAGAGCTCAAATTTCATTTTCATTGAAGCAAAGCACAGAAGGTTTTTTTTTTTTATTATTCTGCATTTTTTTCCTTTTTTTTTTTTTTTTAAGAAACTTATTTTTTGGGGGGGGGGTTTGCTCTGGGCTTCTGCTTTGCCCAGTAGTTGGAAAGTGAACTCGACTCGTGATGGTTCTCCTGTCACTTTGGTTGATAGCAGCCGCTCTGGTAGAGGTTAGGACTTCAGCTGATGGACAAGTAAGTGGAAAATAATAACAATAAAAAACTCAAACCCAACCTTTTCCCGAAAAAGTTCCTCCCCTCTCTCCCCTCTTCTCTTCCCTCCTCCTCCTCCTCCTCCCCCCACCCTCCCCTGTTAACCTTTGCGTTCAGGAGCGGTGTTTGGAGGGCTGGGCTCGGCGTGCGTGGCTTTTTGGGGTGGGAGGTCGAATTGCACGGGGGGGTTCCGACTCCCGCTCCCGGAGCTCCGGCTGTCACACCTAGTAGGGCTTCTCCACTCTGCGGCACTCGGAGCAATCGCTAGTGACAAACTGCAGCCTGTTCGCATCCTCGCCGGGCCGTCTGGGTTGTCCCCTTCCTGGAGGGGCGGTCTGGGAGCTTGAATGAAGTTTTTGGACGCTGGGTCCGGGATCCCAGTGCTCTGCTTGCAGCAGCGGGAGTCGGGCTCGCGGGGCTTTCTCTCCGGACTGACTCACGGGTTTTCGGGCAGCCGGAGGCTGGGGTTTCAGGAAGTCCTCGGGGCCGGACACGGAGCGATCCAGTAGACACGTGTCCTGGGAGGACCGGGGCCGGGCTCGGGTTTGACAGTTGGGGAGGGGGCTGGAGACGTTTCCTGCCCTGCGTTTTCCTGGGCAGAGGCTGGAGGCGCCGGCCGCCTTCTCCCCTCCCCCTCTGCACAACGCCTCCTCTTTTTAAAGCGAAGTTAGTTGAGTGCAGCTCTGTTTCTTTTCGGCCCTGCCCCCACCCTTCGGAGACTCAAGGTGAAGCCCGATGCTCTCAGGGCTGAGTCCTTGAGAAGGCTCAGCCGGGCCAGCCGAGCCGTCTGCAGTAAATCATCTCAGCACAGGGCCGGTGGGACGTGGGGTACAGAATTTCTCTGTGAGTTTTTGTTAACTTCTCTGGTCTGCCTGGTCTGACCATAGGGCAAAACGTAGAGAGCTGTCTAGTAGATTCTTGACTTCAAATCTGATGCATTAGGCGCCCCCCCCCGCCCCGCACCCCCCTTTTAGGCTTCTTTTCGCCTGTTTAAATTCAGAGACTTTCTTTTCTAATCCAGACCCAGTATGGGAGTTTTCAGAAGAGACTATTGGGTGTCAGTATTTATTTTTGCTGGCTTCATAAAAGTTAAAATTAAGACGGGCAAACGGCTCCCTTCCCCAAATTGTTACTGAATTGGCTCAGGCTCTTGTCACGAGAACCTTCTACAGACCAAGCTACACCTTTAGGCAGCAATCCCAGTCTCCAGCGTCTCCTGATTAGCTAGCTCCTGAAAAGCATTAATGGTAGAAATGAAACGCATGAGGTGATAAGATGAAACCCAGTAACTGTTTCTTTTTCTTACTTTCCCCCCTCCTTTCCAGGCTGGTAATGAAGAAATGGTGCAAATAGGTAAGCCTTGTTCTCAGATGTCACTCTTATCTTAGTTGGAAGTAGGGAGTGAAGTAAGCTAAGCACAATATTGTTTCTGCAATTTTTCCCATTGGTGGTTAAAAAAATAATTTGTAGTCCAGAAACATTTGTGTTCTTCCCTTTCTCTTTCTGGAGGAGGGTCCCTCTTTCCTCAGGCTAAATTGTAGTGATGTGAAAATTCTCCTGCAGTTGGACTTTTCCAGTATCAATTTATTACTGTCTTTGTGCAAGCCACTGGTATGTACTTGGAGGGTGATGGAGAGGCTGGAAGAAGGTGTGATGAATAAAATCAAATCATCAACTTCTGCAGCAGTAGGAGGAGCACATCTGAGTAAAACAGAAGGCATGTTGTAAGAATGCTACAAAGAAGGGAGAAATGAGTACAGAGGATGAAAATTTTGCTATTAAGATTTTTCCTGCTTTGGGTAAATCCTCAGATGACTTCTTTTATTCCATCTGCTTGAAAATAATTATCTATCATGTGCAAGATATTCTTAGGCCTTTTGTAGATAACAGTTAAAACCTCAGTACTACCTGATGCTGTGGGGATTATTATTCCCATTTTATGGATGAGGAGACTGAGGTTCAGAGAGTATGACTTGCAACAGGTTACTCTAATGTCCGTGGTCTTTCTTGAAGCTGTTTAGAATGATATATTTGTTCTGAATTGCAGAGCCTGAAAATCATCTGGCAAGAAGCCAGCCTGCATTCAAAGACTTTTTAAAACACACCTTTTACTTGGATTACTTTAAAAGATA
Organism: Varecia variegata; assembly: GCA_028533085.1. Taxonomy (NCBI): domain Eukaryota; kingdom Metazoa; phylum Chordata; class Mammalia; order Primates; family Lemuridae; genus Varecia; species Varecia variegata. The sequence continues at coordinate 13,878,247 of CM052449.1, read as the reverse complement.
AATTTTCTTTTTGGCAGAGTATTAGTCTCTGTAAATTCTGTATTTGTCAAGTGATACTGTAAAGTCATCTTTTAGGAGAAGAGTTTTTACTGCTGCTACCGCAAACATAGTTACAAGTCACTGACCATCTAAATGCCAGGCGCAGTGTTAATCGCTTTATGTGCATTGTGTCCCCTTATTCCCACAGCCACACTTCAAGGTAGGGATACTATTGTGCGTATTTTAGAGATGAGGAAAATGAAGCTTGAGAGGTTGCACCGCTACCTGTTTTAGTAGTACATAGGGCAGATCCACGCTTGTTAACTAATGGGGTACACCCAAGATCCAGGCCCGGAGGTGTATATATGTAGTGCGCTATATGTGCATATGTCAAAATGCTCCTTCCTGCTCAGTGCTGAGCATTGTTGGATATATTCCCCAAGCTTAGCCCTGGATAGTCAGAGCAGATCAGGGGTGAGGTGAGTGATTGAGAACTGCACTAAAAATACAGTGTCTATGAAGAGACATTAATCATTTGTAGTGGATGGCATTCAGCCATCCATCTATATCTTTTCAAAGAAGGAATTTTTTAACCAACCCCTAAACAAGTAGGGAAAAGAAAGCCGTCTTATTTTTAATTACTTAAACATTTGACTACTTCAACGTCCCAACTTTTCAATATGTAAATTAAAAAGATGTTTAAGAGTACCCATTCCAGCAAAGTAATATTCACAAAATAAAATATATCGCTTTGATTAAATTTTCAGATAGAATCAGGATGCTCTCACATAAGAGGCGCTGGATTGAACTTTGGTCCAGTCTTGTTTTCGAAGGGAAGAAAATAGTACAGGTGTGCTGAAATTTGATGGGAGGGAGACAAGTCAGCAGTATGGAAGAGAGGAGGGCACGGAACTCTTAGGTTGTGTTGCTGGCAATTTACTTGCCCTCATATTCCTCCCCTTTATGGGATTTCTCTCTCTTATTATCATTTTTATTACCATTTTCAACTTGAATGAAGAGAAGAAAAAAAGGTCAAAAAATAGATTTTGGCCCCCAGCCTTGTGATAGAAAAACCGTAACTACCATTTGGCTTTGCATTATGGTAATTTGTATAACTCTTACGAGGGATTTTAAAATATTAATTTAAAAAAATCTCATGTACAATAATGAGTGTCACTCCCCTGTCCCCATGTGTAAAGACACTGCTAACCTGGAAGTTTGATAAAAGGCATTCTTGTACATATCATTTTTTTCCCTAATAACTGACTTAAAAGTAATTGCTGTAACTGCCTGGAGGTGCTATTCTATCAATGACACATTAGGATAGACTAATAAGGTTTGTAGATTTTATTGATGATTGATTAATTGTTCTACAATTAGCTAGAGAAATCCCATGACTCTGAATAATTTCCAAATAATTTAATGTCTCAGGAAGAAGTAAATATAAATTAGTAATAAACCACAAATTGTTAAGAAGCTAAATTTAAAAACTATTTTCTGTTGAAATATAATATACATGTAGGATAGTGCATACAGGTATACAACTTACTGATTCTTCACAAAGCAAATACTCCTGGTAACTATTAACAGCACCTGGATCAGTAAGTAGAACATTATTAGCACCCCTGTACCTTTCTCATATCACTTGCCTAGCACTGTCCCCTAATGAAATGTGAAATGTAACCACTCTCCTGACTTCTTTTTTTTGAGACAGAGTCTCACTCTGTCACCTAGGCTAGAGTGCCCTGGCATTAGCTTAGCTCCCAACAACCTGAAACTCCTGGGCTCAAGCGATCCTCCTGCCTCAGCCTCCCAAGTAGCTGGGACTACGGGTGCGAGCCACCACATCTGGCTAACTTTTCTATTTTTAGTAGAGACAGGGGTCTTGCTCTTGCTCAGGCTGGTCTCGAACTCCTAAGCTCAAGCAGTCCTCCTGCCTCAGCCTCCCAGAGTGCTAGGATTACAGGCATGAGCCACAGCGCCCGGCCTCTCCTGACTTGTAACAGGATAGATTAATTTTGCCGTTCAGGGGTGGGGAACCTGCAGATCCCCAAGTGTGGCCCCTCGACTAGATCCAGACTTCACAGAACAAATCCCTTTATTAAAAAGATTTGTTCTGTAAAATTTGGATTCAGTCAAAAGGCTGCACTGAAGGATCCAGAAAGCCACATGTGGCCCTGAGGCCACAGGTTCCCCACCCTTTCCAGAAGGCTTTTATTTAGGTAGAGAGAAGGTAGTATGACATGGGGGCAGGTTCGAATATGTGTAGATATATCACCTCTATCGTGTCTCATGTGGGATATTGCTGCTTTGCTTCTCTTCAACCAGAGGAAAAATACCTTCTTGGTTGTGTGGGAAAGTATGATTTACTCTAGAGAAAATGGGTCAATAGGTTTTGAACCCTAACCTAGTTCTGTGCCTCTTTGTCAACTAAAGAAGACTACGTCCCTACCCACCTACCCCCATACATGCATACATATCTGTGTGTGTTTGTGTTTGTATATGTATGTGCAAGCATGTTTCATGAGATAATTGACTTATTTCTGTGGCGTATCAGGGAGTTCTTTCATTTCTGACTCAGATCCTGGCCTTGGTAGGATGCCTGCGGTAACTGTGGGCAACTGGCTGGCTGGCCTGATTGGGTAAGGAGGCTTGCTCTGTGACACACGTGGCTTGGGAAATCATCATAGTCCTGTAGAAATTGGAAAATCTCAAAAAGAAGTCTCTGAGTCCCTTTGTTTCATAAGCTACCACCTTGAGATTGCCTGAGTGTCATTTGAAGAAGAGTCACTGTGAGGCTTTAGTGTTAAGATATCTTCCCGTCCCCACCCCTCTCTTGGAACTGGGGCATTTTTATCTTTCTCTGCCCTATTTCTGTCCCACAGTGGCAAGTTCCATTATATTTCATTCTTAAAAATAAAGTTGCTAATCTTGTCCTCTCAGATATCTAGTTTACTGAGGATAATTTTTCATCATTTTCAGGTATTTATTTGGCTTTTAGGGTTTATTGTGAGTCACCTGCCTAGTTGTTTGTTGGTAAGCATTGTCACTAGTGTAATCCTCATGAGAGCAAAGACTTTGTCTTAATGACAGCTGTATCCCCAGTACATAAACCAGTGCTTGGTACCTTGTGGCTCCTCACTTATTTGTTATTTAATCAATAGGTCTAGCAAGGCTGGGCGCGGTGGCTCACGCCTGTAATCCTAGTACTCTGGGAGGCCGAGGCGGGTGGATCGCTCAAGGTCAGGAGTTCGAGACCAGCCTGAGCAAGAGCGAGACCCCGTCTCTACTAAAAATAGAAAGAAATTATCTGGCCAACTAAAATATATGCAGAAAAAATCAGCCGGGCATGGTGGCGCATGCCTGTAGTCCCAGCTACTCGGGAGGCTGAGGCAGTAGGATCGCTTAAGCCCAGGAGTTTGAGGTTGCTGTGAGCTAGGCTGATGCCACGGCACTCACTCTAGCCCGGGCAACAGAGTGAGACTCTGTCTCAAAAAACAAAAAAAAATAGGTCTAGCAAGCAGGGTATTATCATGTTAGGATTTACCTGTGTACTGAATTTCTTTAAATGCTCTTGTTTTCTGCCTCTCTCCAGGTTTAATTGGTCCTCAAGAAAATGATGGTGACAATGGCTATACAATTAATTATTGAAGGCCTCTCGTGACTCCTGTTTTCACCCCACAGAGCACGGGGACTTAGGCCTTTTGGTTTTTGTATGCTTTTCTGTTTGTGCTCAATACATATTTGGCAAATTGAATTCTATGTGCAATTTTGGAATGCCAACTAATATTTTACTACAGTCTACTTAGGATCATTTGCCTTGTTGCTGGCATCAGTGGAAATAAGATAAGCTACGATTAAAATCTATCAATCCCGTTTACCAGCAATAATACTAAATAGTGTGGTCGAGAAGGCAGTTTAAAGGGATCTTTTGTAAAATTTTGAATTTTAGCTACCCAATCCATTATTCTTCCTTGTAACTAAAGAACATGGAGTTGTCTTTACTGATTTAGCTTCCACCCCTCAATTGAGCGTGGTTATGGTTAGTGTTAACTGCTTTAAGCTTCCTAGATGAGATTTTGTTAAGTGCAGCATGTTATCTATGACCAGGAATTTATTGTTGCTTTTTAGCTGAAATATTTCTTCCCCAGACTTTTATTGCTTCCCCTTTTCATTGGACCAAATAATCGTAATACTTGCTCAGAAATGTCAAGAAACCCTCAAGGTCACCTCTGCTTCCAGAATGATAATCTTTGAGCATTCTTTGCTTGTGAGCAGCCAACCCAGATTACCTTGGAAATCCATTAGGGACAATTCCAAATTGCCTGGTAAAGTCATGAGTGGTCTCAATGTGATGATCTTGACTTGGACTGGATATATTGACAGTGATGACTTAGATGGAACTCTAATGCTTCCTCACGGAGGGCTGCTATTACCAGAATTTTGGGAACCCTCTCTTTAGTGTTCCTTTAATAGAGATCAACTTTTATTCCTAAACTATGCTAGTTCTGTTACTATAAGTTGTTGGGTTTTTCTTTTTAATTAATCAGTTTTTTTTCCTGGTTATATATGCTTTACAATGTGTCCACTGTAACTATATTCTTTAGTTTTTCTGCATTCTCCAGATTTTTGATGGTCACTGTGAATCCTAAACTGCTGTTATAATTTAGCATACTTTTCAGTCTTTTTTCAATACAGACTGTTTTTTTGTTGTGTTTAGTATTTTAGTATAATTTTTCTATATCATTATAGACTCCTTGTGAACATTTTATCCCATCATGCTAATAAACCCTAATTTTTGTAATCATTTTCCTAATGGTGTCCATTTTCCCACGATAGTGAATGTTGCCACGCAGTATTGTATATAGATCATTGCCTGAATTTCAAATGACCACTTTATGAGAGAGCCCTAGAAGTTGGTTACTGAGTAAAAACAAATTAACAGATTCACAAGGGCTTTTGAAAAGGTTTGTACAACCCGAACTCCTACTGGCAACATATTGATTTTTAAACTTTTAATGTAAAACTAGTTTTGGCTTAGTTCTTGACATTTGAATATAACTTTTTCATATTTGGTTATCCAGTCCCTGAAAGATGCAGTGAATTTGTCATGTATGAATAATTACATTATACAAATGTTTTTGTAATTTTGTTAGTCCTATGAGAAGATTCATCCACCTCATAGAACAGAATTTGAGAGTTGTATGGTCTTTAAAATGGATGGTAAACCATGGGAAGTCGCCTAGCGTAAGCAGCTCTGTTCCCACATGTAATCCATCCGTCTTAATTCTCCAAATAAGTTTGCATGAGTTTGCTGACTAACTGTAAATCCCTGGGAGAGATTTTGTGGTAAAATGTCAGTTTCTTGTTTGTGAAAATGATTGCCACAAATTCAGCCTGAGGAATCTTTATGGAATTTAGGACAAGTGGTGAGCAACATGAAGCCTATATCTTGTTCTTAAAGTGACTAATATAACAAAAATAGTTCTTAGGAAGCTTAGAAAAAATGAAATAGGATCAAATATACGATTCCTCAAATACTATAGTCTTAGATATTAAATCACATTTTCTACAATTTTCCTTCATAATATTTAGTATATTTTGATATTAGATATGCAAGCAAATAAAAATAAAAAGATGATTGAAGTCATTATTCATATGAGTTTGAGTTCTCTTTTCTTTACATGTAAAGTCCACTCCTTAATCTAAAATCTACGCCTGTGTAACCGGTAGAGGACCTAATATTCATCATCTTTCGTGCATCAAGTGGTCAGTGACTAGACCTCTTTCTAGCTGATGACCTTAACCTCTCAGAGTGTTGCTTTCTTACTTGTAACATAGGAATAATACTATTGTTTACTTCATAAAATTGTGGTGCTTGTATGAGGATTCATTGAATGCTTTCATATGGTAAGCAAGCTAGACTGGTAGCTATTATTGTTAGTATGTCTTAGACTTGTCCTTTTTTTTTTTTTTTTTTTTTTTTTTAGAAAAAACACACTTTTACTCTAAGAGAGGTACTGCATTCCAATCCCTATATTTTAGAGAGGTCTGCCTACCACCATGAATCTTCAGGAGCCTTAATTTACTGTGCCATGAACTTGTAAACTAATCCAACCTCTTAGCTCACCATGTGACAGCTCTTTGAGAATTCTGTTTTCATGTATTATCTTCATGTTGACATCTCAGTGTAGCATTGCTTAATTCATGGGAGTAGAGCAGTAGGGGGAATTGAATAAGGAATGGTGCAAAACAGTCTTTCCATATAGATTCCACACCAGCTGTATTTTGTGTACACCAGACAGGACTCTTTTACTTCTTGTATTATTTATTGTAATTCTCTTTTTTCACTATGAGAAAGTTCCTGTGTTAGTCACAACTCCTTTGGATGCAAGTGACAGGAACCCTGTTGACATAGATTAAGGAAAACAAAATTGGTAAGGTAATCAAAGTCAGATATAGCTGGCTCTAGAGTTCAAATCATGTCAGGACTCAATCTCTCTCGCCTCTCTCTCTCTCTCTCTCTCTTTCTCTCTTTCCCTTCTTCCCCCTTTTCCTGTCTCTTTCTTATTTTTCCTCTCTGTTGGCTTTATTTCTCTATCAGGGTAAGATTGGTAGCCCCCAAGTTGTGGCAGAGACTGTCACCAGCATCTCCAGGCTATCATTCTACCTTTCACCCCTCTAGACAGGTACCCCTTTTTGGTAGCTCCAGTAAATTCCTCGTAGAGATTTATTGAAGTCATAAGCTTACCCTCGAACCATTCACTATGGTCAGGGGATGCAGTGATTTGATTGGCCTGGACTGAAACATTCATTTCACACCTGATTTATGGGACTCTGAGTGGAGTGTGGGATGGTTAACCTGGGGGGAAATTGGGATGCAGTTAAAGAAAAAGGAGGATGGATTCTGGGGAGTCATATATGTATAATAACGCCACAAGAGCGAGGGCTTTCCAGCACATTGGATGGGAAATGGTAGCTGTCGTAGGTAGAATAATGGCCCCTCCAAAGATGTCTGTGTCTGAGTCCTGGAGACCTTTGAATATGTTATGTGACACGGCAAAGGGGGATTAAGTCTGCAGATGGAATTAAGGTTGCCAATCAAATGTCCTCAAAATAGATTATCCAGGATTGTCTAGGTGGGAGTCTTTATAAGTGGAAGAGGGAGGCAAAAGAGGGAGACCAGAGAGATGGCAGCTGGAGAAGGACTCGGTCCGCCGTTGCTGGCTATGAAGATAGAGGAAGGGGACGGTAAATAAGCCAGGCAATGCCGGCGGCCAGTAGCAACTGGAAAAGGCAAGGAAACACTCTCTCTCCTAGAACTTTTGGAAGGAACGCAGCCCTGCTGATGGCTTGATTTTAGCCCAGTGCAATCTATTTCAGACTGTGACCTCCAGAACTATGGGATAATTAATTTGTGGTGTTGTAAGTCACCAAGTTTTTGGTAATTTGTTACAGAAGCAATAGGAAACTAATTTCCAGTAGACTGTCCTAGTTCCTCATACTTTTGTCAAACCATGAGCCAGGCTATTTTAGATTTGGAAAATGTAATTACCGCAAGTGAGGTTTCAGTGAAAACCTTTAACAATGCTATCCATATTTCTTATTTACCTTATTTTCCCCAGTCTTTGCCCCTGGGGACAAATGCCAGTTTTCATGGCTTTAAACTCTAGACTCAATATTAATCTTTAAAAGTGCTATACACTAAAAAAATCTAAGAGTTATGAGAAATACTAATTTGTTAGAATGGCTAATATAGCTCTTCAGGCTTTAAAATTTCTAATGATGTTAAATATGATCAGTAGAAGTGCTTCTTGAAAAACTAAGATAAGAATGTTAAAATGTTGGCATCTGGGCCTCACTTAAAAAATCTCCTGTACTTGCTATCCTGTTATTGATTATTGGGTCGTTTGAAGAAGTAGCAAAGAAAATAGTTGGATATTTTTCTTCGAAGTATACTTTTTCTTTACTCGAAATATCTTCTCTTACCTGACTTCATGTTTTAGGACATTAAAGAATGTGCTGTTTTTTCCTAAATGATTCTCTTGAACATAAACATTGTGCAATTGCAGCAAATATTTATTAAAAATGAGAAGAATTTAAGTTCACAACTATTTGTTCTTTCTTGATAATGAATTAAAAAACGACTACCTTTACTTCTTGCAAATAGCTTCATTAAAAAATCTTTGACTATGAAAATAGATTTGCAACTAAAGTAAGAAACACACCAAAGAAGAGTATCTGCATCGTGGTGGTACGAGCCTAGCAGAGGAGATGAAGTGAGGAAAAAAGAATGTGGCTGGGTTCAGAATTTCAGCATGTGTCACGATTAATTTTTAATTGCTTTTGCGAGAAGATGTGTCCCCTTCCCCACGAGTGTTTACAGCCTTGCTGAGCCCTGTGGCATTTGGCGTCCGCATTAATGTCCACCCTTTGCTCCGCTTGCATCTTTCCTGGAGCAGCTGGCTCCTATCATTTCTGATGAAAGTCATTCTCTTACCCTCGGCTCCAGGATTTGGAAATGTTGTTGTTGGAGCCGCTTCTTGAGTTGATCTTGAAAATGCTTATTTGATTTCATTCTTGAGGCCAGATTATTGCATCCTTAGAATTTATTCCTGATAAAGGAAATTGCCTGTGTGAACTGCCTCTTTATACTAGATAATCAGCCAATGCTTGGGAGACAGTCCCAGTCCTCTAGGCTGGGTAATGGGGTATGGATTGTTAGAGTCAACCCGGATTTGGGGCCTCTGATGATGTGGAATTTAAGGTCCTTCTGACCACATCAGAGACATCAGCCTGGGGTGGGAGTGTAGGAGAGTGAGGTCTGAGGGAGTCATCCAAAACTGACTTTCTTCTTCTATAGCTCTAGTTAAAGATGATGACAATGATAACATCAGCTCACTTTTCATTTATTGAAATGTTATTAGATGGGCCACATGCCCCCCTCATTTGATCCCCATTATTATCTATATTTTTACAGATAACATCTCTGAGCCTTAATTTTCATAATTTGCCTGCAAGATGCCAAACAGCTCATCATCCAGGAACCAAAATCCAAATGCAGTGCTCAACCAGCTCAACCATCATATCCTACTCCCTTCCTGGCTCGGGCGTTATAAGCCACATTGCATCAATCCCAAGGGTTCCAATATTCTATGTGCCTGGCATAGCTTTGGTATTAATTAGATCACCTAAAAATTTCTGTGACATATGGGAGATTTATATTGCAGTCACTCAAGGTCCTTGCAGTGTTGACTGTACTACTGAAGACTTCTGTTCTCTTACTTTTCTATGGTGTGATTTTTGTAATGTGTTAGGAACATCAGGTATCCTCTAGGAGACATTTGTGTATCACTCTACAACATACTTAGGGAGGGGACCAAGCTGTCTGTCTTCAGTTGTGACATCTGTGGCTGACCACGCAAAGGAGCTTAGATGATCTCAAAGCATGGGCCACTGTGTCGTAGTGAGCACATGACTAGCCCCCGCAATTTATGCAATATTTGGTAGTGAGAAACTCTGTGTGAGGCGTTTGGACTTGGTACTTGTGGCTTTTCAGTGTGAGGCGATGAGGAATTAAAAGTGATTAGAAGAAAATGGGTTAATTGGAGAGAAATTTCCAAGAAAAAATCAGTAGGACTTGAATGATATCATATGGGGGAAAATTGAAATGAAAAAGCTTTCTAGCCCGATTCAGGAGAATCAGCACATCATGAATAGAATTAGTAAAGTCAGGAGGGCAAGCTAAATGTTCAGGTGAAAATTCAGTTTGGTTCAGATGTAGTAGGGTGAAAAGAGAGTAAAACACATTATATTCTCAGTAGAGAACTGACCTGTTCAGGTTATGGTTTAGGGGAAGTTTTTTTTTTTTTTTTCTTTTAACCTGTGTTTATTGAGGTTTTAATATGTGCAGAGTATCGTGCTAAAACACAGACATGTGTAAAGGGGTCCAAAGCCTCAGAAATGAGTGAAGTTTGGAGACCATTAGGAAAGTTTAACATGGTCGACATTAAAATAGAAAGTCAAAGGTCTTTAAGTAAATGGAAACATAGAGCATTGCCTCCTCAAATCCTTTTTGGAGGTTGTGTGTGTTAATTGTGCGAGTCTGTACAGATTTATGCACACATGCATACATGCACAAGAATGTGGCTATTTTATGCAGTGCAAGGAGGAAGAAGTCATTACATTAAACTCTAGAATGAGGAGTTTAGGTATAAGGGAATTCCCTGACAAGAATAATTTTTTATGTTATAATTAGACTGCCAGCAGGGATCTGACAACTTTTTCATAGGAGTAGTTCAAGTTTCTGAAGAGATCTTGAATAAAAACATAACTCTCTTACCTGCCTAGGTTCTGAACAAGGTAAGAAATAGAAAAATTAATGACATAGGTAAAAATAAAATACCTTTTATAGAACAGGCTGGGGTGGAAAATGAGACTCCCACTCTGATAGGCACAAAGTGACACTTGTGCCTGCCAGGACAGGGCTGTCCCTGGTGAAGCGGAAGAGACGTGTAAACCTTACTAGGCTCATTCCCAGGAGAAGGATGAGGAGGGGGTGCTGAGCTTTGCAAATTTCTTGTGCTTTCCAGACTTCCCAACCACATAAGTCACTTGTCCTTACTGGGGAAGGGGGAGTGAAGGGAAGGAGAGAGGCCCCAAGTACGAAAAAAGATGCCTTCATCTACTTCAGAAGCCTGCATTGTAAGAAAAAGGCAGGGATTGGATGATTTTTCAGGGCCTTTTTCAAATTTTTGACCTGTGTAGTTCTAATTCTATGAACATCCAACAGGATTGCAGAGTGGGGGCTAATTCCCTGCCGCCTGCTCCTGAGACCGAGGGGCTCTGTGTCTGCCTTCCAGGAGGTCTGTTTTAATGATTAGATCCATTTCTTGTCCTCGGTAGCTTACAATGGAAGACCTGGATACTATAAAATGTTTGATTTACAGGTCAGCAGGAACCATGAGAAATATACACAAGTTTTGCAAGCAAAATTCTGGCTTCAGAGGTACATGACAACCTGTCATTCGTCATCATCCATGGCTTGGTGGTAAAATTACTATGTAGGGAAAAGAGGATGCATGACAATTTTAGATACCCCTTCAGCTCAAACTGCTCTCATTCATTCATTCAGTTCTTCATTCACAGATGTTTATTGAGTGACTTAGGATTCTGTTTTGGGAAGTGGGGAACTGTCATGAAGAGAGTAGATAAAATCCCTGCCATCATAAAGCTTATACGCTAGTCTATGTAAAGAAATAATACACAAATAAACATATAGGCAAAATGTATAGGATATCAAATGGTGACAAGATTTGTGGAGAAAGGTAAAACACAGAAGAGGGACAGAAGGTGACAAAGATGGTTACTGGTGGTCAGGAAAGGCCTCACTTAGACGATCACCTTTAAGCAAAGATCTGAAGGAACTGGGGGAAGGCTCTTTGGCAGAGGAAACAGCAAGTACAAAAAGCTCAAGATGTGAGAAGTCCCAGCTTCAGACTGCAGGACTGTGGGAGCCATTTTACTTTGAGTGGAATGGGTTGAGGATGAGTGACATGATCTGACACCTAAATTGTTCTGGCTCTGTTTTGAGGATAACCATAGCAAGGAAGAGCAGAAGCAAGAAGAACAGTTATGAAGTGCATTCAAAACTGAGATGACGGTCACTTGGCCTAGGGTAGCAGCAGGGAATTGGTAAGAGTCTGGCTATATTTTGAGGGTAGGATTAACAGAATTTGGTAAAAGATTGGGTTTTTGGCACATGAGGAGTTAAAGATGGTTTAGTTCAGTTTTTGGTCTAACTGGAAGTTATTACTTACCGACATGGAAAAGGGGCAGATTTGGGAGCAGAAGGATTGGAGTTCACTTTTGGAAATGGTGAGTTGAGATGCCTGGTGACAACCCACGTGGAGAGTCTCAGTAGGCAATTGGATTTACAAGAGGGGAGCTCACAGATGAAGCCGGGGCCGGAAATACACGATTGTGAGGGCATCCAAAGTCAGAAGATGGGGTGAGCTCACCAGGCTAGAGAGGATCGGTGCAGAGAGAGGAGTCCACGGACCAGGTCTGGTGGCACTTTAGATTTTGCAGGCCATGGAAATAAAGGGACACAAGGATGGGAGAACAAGAAGGTGAGACCAGCGAGGTGAGGGGAGAACCAGAAGAGAATGGTATATAGGAAGCTAAATAAAGAAAGTGTGTTAAGAAGGAAGGAGAAATAAAGTGGGTCAGATGGTGCCGATGGAGCAAGTAAAAAGACCGAGTCTTGACAATTGTCGTCAGCAACCTGTGATTGTTATCACTGGTGAGCTCACATGAGCCTGATTGGAATGTGTTCAAGAAAGAACAAGAATGGGAAAAACAAAACAGAGCCTGTCTTTTAAAGCATTTTGCTCTTAAGAGGAGTGAAGGAATGGGGTGTTACGGGGGTGGGGCATCCAGGAAGATTTTTTCTTAAAGATGGGAGATATGATGGCAGCTTCCTTGTCTGCTGCTGCGAATGGTCTAGTAATGTGGAAAAACTTGATGAGGGAAGAGAGAGAGGACAATCTGTGAGATTGTTCTTGAAAAGGTAAGAAGGGCTGTTGTGTGCAGTGGAGGGTTTGTTCTTGGGGAAGGTGAGAGTTCATCCATACCACCAGGAGGGAGAGGGGCTGTACATGCACAGGTACCAGTGGGTTGTGGACAAATCACTACATCTGGGTCATGCTTGGATAATTAGTCACAAGCAATAGGGTTTTGCAATGGCTGCAGCCCTCTATGCCTGTGGAACTTACAGCCCACAAAAACCTTTGCACACCTATTGCTGTGACTCCTCAGCCATCTCAGCTGACAATTTTATGGTTTCTAACCTTAAAATAGAACATGACATTATTTTAATAAGTAGCTAACTTACATTTGAATTAGTAATAGTTAATATTTATTGAATCTTCTGCATAATGCCATTTAAACCTCTCACCAAATTTGTGAAATTGGAACTATTACCAACCTCCAGTTAACAATCAAAGAAACTGAGCCTAAGAAAAAATAAAGAACTTGTTCAAAATCATAAGTTGACTCAACTTGCTGCTTCTGACACCGTAGTTCATCCTTTAACCATGGGCTGTACTGCTTTGTGGAAGTATTATAGTTGGTCCTGTAAAATGTGTTATTTCTGAATGCAGCCAATTAACATTGGACATAATTTGGTTTGCTTATGTGATTGTAATCTTAGATTAAAATGCTTTTGATAGCTTTGGGCTTCTGCCCCCACCTCCCTTTTACCCCCAGAGATGCAGAATTTAAGAGCCTTTTACAGAAATTATTGATGCTACACCCCAGGAAAAATTGGCTGACTGGCTGCGTGTAGGTATAACATTATTTTTTTGGTAATTCTCCTTTCTAGATCTTAAACCATAAATTGACAGCAAGATGTCCCATGTATACTGGAGTGAATGAGAGTGTAAGAGCATGGTCTTCGGAATCAAAATGATCAGAATTGAAAATTTTCTCTGGCTCCTTGCTTGCTGTGGGCAGGCCTTCTAGGTCTGTTTTCTCATTTGTAAAAGGGGGCAATAATAGTTACCTACTGTGATTGTTGTATTATTGATGGCATGTTTTCAAGCACAAATCAAAAAGCTGCTCAGTGTTTATTCTGCTAATAAATGGCAGGTGACTGGTAATTCCTTTGTCAGTTCTGTTGACTACCATCCAGAAGATGGTCGTACTAGGGGTTGCTAAGTATGCCTTTTCTCTGATTATCTTAATTCCCAACTGGAAAATGACTCATTCAGAAATGTTTCTTATGTGTACAATTCAGGAATGGTTTATTATTAAGCATTAGAGAAAATAAAGCTTTATGGAAATAGACCATCCTTATTTTGAATAAAAATCCAGAACATATTATCTAACAGTGGAAAATGGAGCTGTCCCAGAGAATCTAGGATGTATGGTTTACTGCAGGCGTGAGGCTCTGTGTATCCTCTTGGGTATGGAGGAGCTTCCCTGCATTCTTCCTGAATTTTCTTCTTCTCCAGTCACTTAATCCAGGCATCAGTATAGACTTTGGTTGTCTAGACTTTGGTTGTGTGAATTCCCTTCAGTGGAGATGGGAAATCCATACGTTGAAATTAAGCATTGCTTCCTTCTTCCCTTGAAACAGGAAACTGATGGTTAGAGAAAGAATTATAACTGAGATTACTGGTGCAGCCGGATGCTTATAGGCCTTGAGTAGTGTGTCTTGTAAGTCAGTGTGTATAGCAGCATAGACAAAGCAGAAGTTCTCTGGTTACCTGCATTCCTAACTTAATACACATTAAACAAATCCAACTGACAAGAGACCCTGGCACATACAAAATCTTGTATTAAACCATCGTGGGAATACCAAGTTGAATAGGGAGTTTCCTGTCTTCGAGGAATTTATGGTTATAGTTAACTTAGTAGTTCGGTTATAGTCTCTAAGGCTTTGTCGGTCCACATCCAAGGGCTTGATTCATCTCTTACTCTGGAAACTTCCCCCCCCATCATTCTGCTCCCTGGACCCTCATGTTCATTCCCTTAAATTTTGATTTTTTTTTCTTTGAACAAGAATTTACAAAGGTATTCCTCAGGGATTTGGTGGTGTCTGTGCTTACGCTGGTGCCTAGTGTGGTTCAGCATGGACAGGGCTGCCCTGCTGTCAGGGTTGGAGCCAGGCTTCACTTTATTCTGTCACGTCACAGTCCTCCCTCCTTTTCTGCCCAGGAAATATTTACAAGAGAGTTGATTGATCTATGTATTTAATAAAGAGGGGTATTTTGTTTAAATACATCGGTCATTATAAGCGGCATAATGATAACAAAGCCTGTTACACATTGCTTATAGTATTTAAAAAGCAGGAAAAATTTTGAAAACATGTTGATTCTATAGGAATACTTTAAGAGCCCGAGTCATAGGTTCATTTATATAGATCTCATGCTCTAAATATTTTATTGGATGACAAAATTTGCAGTTTCTATAGGTGAGCAGTATTTGTGAATCATAATTTTTTCAGGGCACTTTAACATACTACAGGAATAGTCTCGGGCTAGAATTATGAAAGTGGGCAACTTTTTCGTTCGTGTTCTCAGGTTTTCCTTTCCGTGCTTTCTCTTTTTCATCCTTGTTGCCCTCCTTGTTTTATTCTCTAATGTCCGTCGTCCTGTGGTCTTACAATTATTTCTACTAAGGGATAAATGGTTCATTTAATGTGTTATTTTTCCCAAGGGTGTTTGTATTTTGATAGACACAATGCTCACATTTGGATAAGCCAGGGAAATTAATTTCTCATTGTGAAATTCAGTTTAACATGTAAGTGGCCATCCGTGTTGTAAGGTGGGCTCCAAATACACGTTCATATGCAAACGGGTATCTGTGCATTGTGAGGAACATGGTGCGGAATGAGAATACCATTCCCTCTCAACTAACTGGTACCGAACATTCAATTTGTAGATTATTATTTCTTCTTTTTTATCCATTCTCATTTTCTGAAAATGGGGATTTATGGAGCATGGCATGGTATAGCAGAATGAGCGTATGAGCTTTGGAGTGCAGCTTGGATTTATTTATTTATTTATTTATTTATTTTTTTTTTTTTGAGACAGAGTCTCATTTTGTTGCCCAGGCTAGAGTGCCGTGGCGTCCTCCTAGCTCACAGCAACCTCAAACTCCTGGGCTCAAGCGATCCTCCTGCCTCAGCCTCCCGAGTAGCTGGGACTACAGGCATGCGCCACCATGCCCGGCTAATTATTTCTATATATTTTTAGTTGGCCAGATAATTTCTTTCTATTTTAAATAGAGACGGACGGGGTCTCTCTCTTGCTCAGGCTGGTCTTGAACTCCTGAGCTCAAACGATCCACCCGCCTCGGCCTCCCAAGTGCTAGGATTACAGGCGTGAGCCACCGCGCCCGGCCGGAGCTTGGATTTATATCTGAGCCTCACAGTTGTTTGACTTTGGACATCTATCCCTCCATCCTCCTGAATGTCAGTTTCCTCACCTGTGGAGTATGGTTTTTAGGGTTGTTATGATGGAAAAAATGTATATAAAGTGCAGCAACATAAACTACAGTGTTTAAATTACAGACTCACTGTGGATGAAAGATAAGGTAGCTGTTGTAACAGTCTAAATTCTAGAATTACTACAGGAAAAAATTAAAACAATCAGAAAAAATTTTCTTCTACATAATAGCAACTTTGTTAAAAGTTTGTAACTGATGTCAGTTATTTCAGTAATTAATTGAGGATAAGTCTTAATTTTAAGCAAGCGAGATATAGTTTATGGAAACTTGTTATGTTCATGTTCTCAAATATATAAATGAGATATGAATATTCACAATGTAATTTTTTTAATTAAAAAATGATTCATTGAGCACAGATGATTCAGGAATATATTTATTATGCAAATTGTGGTATAGTCTTGTGAGGTGGGCACTTCATGCCTATGTTATGTCCTCCTGGGTTCTCTCATTGCATGAAGTTATACAATTCTATTTTTCACTCCACAGATTTACCAATAAAGAGACATAGAGAGTATGAGCTGGTGACTCCAGTCAGCACAAATCTAGAAGGACACTATCTCTCCCATATTCTTTCTGCAAATCACAAAAAGAGGTCAACAAGGGACGTGTCTTCCAACCCTGAGCAATTGTTCTTTAACATCACAGCGTTTGGAAGAGATTTTCATCTGCGACTAAAGCCCAACACCCAACTAGTAGCTCCCGGGGCTGTTGTGGAATGGCATGAGACATCTCTGGTGCCTGGGAATATGTCTGACCCCATTAATGGCCATCAACCAGAAATTGCTTCAGAAAGAATCTGGAAAACAGAGCCTTTGCAGACCAACTGTGCTTATGTTGGTGACATCATGGACATTCCAGGAACATCTGTTGCCATTAGCAACTGTGATGGTCTGGTAAGACTCATTCCCTTTCGTGTGTATGTGTTTGCAGGTGTTGGGAGTGCAGTGTGGCTTCAGCATGGTTTGGAAGGTAGAGGTGGAAAGGAAACCTCATTGTTGTATTTTAAGTTCAGGAAAAAGCATTAGAAATCATTTTACTGTCAAAGATGTGTGCTTTGGCTTAATTTGTGACATGAAGACATTATTCCAAGAAACAAAAGACAACCATTTTAGCATTTTTTATTTATGTTTTTACTTTTGTTACATTGGAGGATTTTATTTCCTTATTTCTTTCACAGCTTTCTGAAAACTTTCTAAAGAAACACAGATTCCTCTAAAATAAGTGGAAACTTTGAATATCTTCATAAGGAAAGTCTTTTGGGCTTCCTCACAGAATGCTAAAGTGGGAAGTTAGCAGATCCTCTGTCAGAATTTGCCCAAATAGCATTACTTTATGAACTTGAGATGTAGTTTTCTCTGTGTGGTGGCTTTGATTCTTTAGTTTCAAATAAAAAAATACCCATATATTGATTTTCAATTTTGTGGTTGAAGGCAATAGCAACTGACCCTTCTTTATATACTTCATAGATATGAAATATTTTTATTTGTTTTGTATTTCTAGTTGTCACTTGAAAACTCTGTAAATATTTGTGCCTCTTCCATGCATGTTTGATTCTAAGACCTTGTTGCAAAGGAGCAACCAGTTTTCTTCCTATAGTTATCAGGCTGCTGTTTCTTGGGAATTCAAAGCTATTGCTTTTTGTCTGTCACTGCCCTCTCAAAATATTCCTCACATTCCTGGTTATGATTATTCTACTTGGGCTGGTCCTGCCACCATACCTTGAATATTCTGTTATTGTCCTCTTTATGCATAGGCCCAGCCCAACAGAGTTATGATACCATATGTTTTACCAAATGATGGTGAGTTCATGCTTTAGAGTTTGTTTTTACAGTCTTGTACTAACTCTTGACATTCTGTAGGGTTTTGAAAACCAGCACAGAAAACTGTGTAGCATGCAGTAGCAGGTCTGAGTCTCCAACCTGAACTCCACTGGTGTAAGCTTCATACCCTCACTTGGTACTGGACCATTTTCTGGGGTTTGCAGATGTACGGAATCCCTGAAATTCTTCTCCTTCCACATAAAAGATTGAATGGGCCCTTAAGTCATTGAATAAAAATAAAAGAAGGAATAAGTTTAGATTCAAGTATTGACTGAGAGAGCCTTGATTCAATACTAAGATATAAAAGGAAATAAATTACATAAAAAGGCAGTTTTTATAACACTTTTGAATAAAATATCTGGAGCATAAATATTAAGTCAGTGTTATTTTAAAATTTTATAACATAACAAATTATGTAATTTTTATCTCCTCCATTAAGATTTGAAACCTATGATATTGGCTTGAAAATCAGTTTGGGGAAGGAAAAAGGCAAGGACATCATTTTAATGGATTATTACAGTGATTTTTAAACCTGACTTTAGTAATCAGTGTTTTTCTCACTGTACATGTCAACTTATCTAACCATAGATACAGAAATTTGGGGCAATAACAAGTTGTTATAAGGAAGAGGAAAAAAGATATAAAGTGTGAATGAACATTAATTATTAGTATTGTTTAATTTCTCACTTTTCATATATTATGTTAACTATTGACATCATGTATATGTCAGCATAATATATATGTGAGTGTGTGAGTGTGTATAAAACTTGCACGTTACAGGTATTCATCTGTTCCATGAATCAATTTAAAGATATCTGTAGGAACCTGGTTATGGGCCAACCACTATTCCAGGCACTATGAAATGGTGAAAAAAATAATCCTGGTTACATCCTCGTGGAGCTCAAAGATGAATT
Source organism: Varecia variegata (assembly GCA_028533085.1). Taxonomy (NCBI): domain Eukaryota; kingdom Metazoa; phylum Chordata; class Mammalia; order Primates; family Lemuridae; genus Varecia; species Varecia variegata. The sequence goes on along the minus strand of CM052449.1, from coordinate 13,859,520 downwards.
TGCCATAGAATTCAGGTGTCCAAAGTATCTGGCAAATATGAAAAGAAATAAGTAATATATGAAAATATTTATATATGACTAAATATATAAAATACTTGTATATGTTTTTATATATATTTCATATATGTGTAGAATTATGTTTACCTTAAATGTGGTTAGTGGAAGTATCTTCTGGAGAGATTTTATGACTGGGACAGAGTTTCTAAGCAGAGAAAAGTGGCCCAGACCTTGAGTTTGATCTAGCCAAAGGGTGGCCTTATTGAGCAGTATTGACTATGTGGGCATGCACAAATGGAAGCCTTTTCTAGAGTTTCCAGCTCGTAGCAGTATGTGCCAGGAGGAAGAAAGCAGATGGTGGCAGAAACAGAAGCGGGGTTATAGAGAGGAGATCAGCAAACTCAGGGATAGCACAGTGGTTGCTTCAATGATTTGGGGCTGAATTCTTAAAATTGCAGAATTTCATGGGACAGGATAAACCCTTAGCAGAGATGAGGTCGGAAATTTAATTAATGAGAATGTGAATAAATTTGGCTGATCAGCTGCTGTCTAAACCCTTCTTTTCCCCCTTTAACTATGTAGGGATTTAAGCTTGACCTTCTTGACCTTAGGAGGGGGGAAGCAGGGATACTGAGATAAGATAGATGCCCGAGGATTAAACTGATGAAATATAAAACCATTATCCTGGGAGGCTCTGGGGTTACAATCAAATCCAAGTTGTCCTAGGAGAAAATATAGCCACTTCTGGCCTAAAAATACCCATGGGAAAATCTCTGCCCAGCAAGTGTATAATAAAGTCTCTTGATATGGAAGAGAATACAATGGAAGTTCTACCTGCATGGGGAATTTAATCCTTTTGATTATTTAATTTTGGATTGGTATAGAAGTGATTGCAGTGATCTGATTTTCCCTATGTGTTCTTTGAAGCCAGTTGCAACTAGGGAGGAGCTAGCCTCGGTATTTACTCTTTACTAAGTTAGAGGTTTTATAGCAAGACCCTCTCCATGAGTGAAATTTTTTACCTCTTGGTGTGAATTTGAAATGGGCAGTACACCAGACAAAATTAATTTATATGAAACAGAATGCTTTTAATTTAACTTAAAAACCGCAGTGCCACTCAAAGTGTTTTACACAAACTCAGGTTTGAGAAACAAGTAGTGACATTTAGCTGGTTTTACCCATTCTGGACATCAGAAATGTGACTGAAATCGTCAGGTAGAGTCTACCTATGCCAGGTAACCGTATGAAATGATCATAGGAAAGACACTTTAACACAAGCTTTCTTGAAGAGGACAGAAAAATTCCTTAAGTGACATATGCAGAGCTATGGTCTGGAATGTGATCTAGACATAGATATTATTCAGTCTGTTTCTGACATCAACAAGTTATTCTGCACAAAGGAATGGACTGTGATTCTTACCCAGTGTGACCGAGAATGATATGTTTCTGTCTAGCATTGACCCTTTCCTGTTCTTTGTCAAGATTATCACTTCTTTACCAATTAGAGCTTTTTTTCTTGTTCTATTCTTCCCTACTTATAGGTAAGAATGATTGAGATATTTAATCATAGAATTATCCCCGCTTTCTGACAGCATCCAATCTAGAACAATATCCCACTTCTTTAGACCCGCCTCAAAATTACCCAACCAAAGCTCAAATTCTGTTAAGAATAGGTTATTTTTCACACTCTCCTACTGAGATGCTCATGCTCCTCTCTGCTGTCCTTTCCCCCTCTCCTCCCCGCCCCGTGATATGTAATAAAGCCACGTTGTCAACTAAAAGTGTGCTCGTGGTGGTCTTTGTTTGGCTGGAGGGTGTTGACATGCTTCACCTCTGTGCTGCTTTACCTTTGAAATGAGAGTCCAGTGGTCAGGAATCGTGGCAATGGCAGGCATTTCACACACTTCTTGGTGGGAAGACACTTCTGGCCAAGAATCCCAGAGGAAAATAAATTTCTTCCACAGAGTCCTGGCATTTGCTCAGTAACACCATAAAATCTCCCCTGTGAGTAGTGGCAGCTCACAATCATATTTTGTGGTCTACAAATTTGCCAGAATAAAGGGTTGTTTGGTTAGTAGGCTTTATGTCATGTGTTTCATAATATAAAGAAACTAGATTTTTCTAGACTTTCTAGAAGAATATTGCCTTGCCAGTTCCCCTGGATTGACATCAGAGGAAACTGGTTGGGCGTGGAAGAACTGACTAGCTAATGGATCTCCGGGATTACCCAGCTCAGTGATTTCCTTGCTGGCTGATTTTTAAGATCAAGGGCATTTATTTAGGACAGAGGTTTTCAACATTTTTTAACATTTGTAATTCTTCCTTCAAATGAAATTGCTAAGGGTTATCTAATAAAACAGTATGTAAAATGGATAAACTCAGGAAAGATCTGATCAGAACACAGGTGGGGAATGCCATTCCTCCTACCTATGCCTCAGTCCAGACCGCCGTTGGGCTCCTGAGGCATCTACCCGGGGATCTTTGCTGGTAGGGAAGGGGTTCTTGGAAGCTCGAGGTTAATAATTTGGGAACCATAAACAGAACTTCTCTTCTAAAATATCTGATAGTCGCATCTGGTTAATATCAGAGGCATTTTATTCTTGTTAGATTTTTGGGCAGGACCAGATGAAGTCTTTGTGGGCAACTGCAAACTTATAACAAAAACAGCCCTGGTTCCCTGCCTTAAGACTTTTGCTTTGGGATTTGGTCCCTTCAAAAACATGTTCTTGCCGTGCCTATTTTAGTAAGTCTAGCTACAGAGACACTTTTTAAAAAGCCTATTTCAAGAAGTATTATGAGCCAGTGTGCCTGTGATAGAGAACATTTGACCTGTGATTATGAGCCATGATGCAGCTTGATCTGGTAACTGAAATGTCTGATACTAAAAATAGGTACAAGTTTGTAGCTTTCCGTAGTGGATTTAGCAAAGAAAGTTTTTGAGGGCGGATCTTGACATGTTGACATTTGCATATCTGCTTTCATGAGAAGAACCTGATGGATGTCTAAAGACCTGTCACCTCCTCCCCCTTCCTCGTATGGAAGATATCTATGGAAGGTGTTATGTGTTTTATTGATGGGACAGAGGGGAAATCTGTGCCTTCATGGTTTACATGCTGTTTTAAGGGACCTTAAGAGGTCTGAAACCGTGTTTTACCTCCATGCACCTACACCAGGCTATTTTAGCAATGCAGGATTAGAAGATGCTCAAGGCCCCTATACCCTTTAATTTCCAGAAGTAGAAGGAAAAAAGCAGCAGGCACTGACTGGCCCCTTTCAAAAGGAAGAATGATGAGAGTTCTCCAGTTTAATTGGTCTGTAAGAACCAGTACCATGACTTCATTGCTCCCTTCCTGAGGTTTGGTCAAGCAGTGGCCGTATGGGACCTGATAGATTTTACCTAGCTCTGTGTGCCTGCTTATGCCAGGTCTCAGCCATTGCATGCATCATCCGCCTTGCCTCCTTTTTCAAATGCATAAGGAGCCAATTTGTGCCTATTCAGGATGAAGAGGGAAGGTTTGGTATAGTCCTTGGTCGTTTTCACATCTCATATCTAATTATCACATGGCTAGAATCATATGTATGTCAAGCCTTTTTCAAATTTTTTGTCTATATTGTGTGACTTACTTTATCTCACACAAAGGTTATCCAAGGATATGATCTGGGAATAAAGTAGGAAATGGAAAAAATAGTCAAAAGTGTTTTCAAATTTTAAAAATATTTTTTATAACTGTTATTTGTAGTTAATCTAAATTATTCATGTTTATTTATGAGTACCACCTGGTCATAGGTTATTATTTTATTTATATCAATTTGATTATGACTTCTTTCCAGTTATTTCTTCTTTGATATAGTAATTTTTCAAAATAAAATCTAAAGACGGTTAAAAATTGGGGAAAATTACAAATTTGTTTTTAGATAAACATGAAAAAAACAGAAAATAAAAGGGGCATGGGAAATAATTTTTCTTTCTATTGTTGGCCCAGGACATAATGCTTCCTGTTCTTTTCAATGCCATGAAAACCATATCACTATGTCTAATTTAGGTTTTTAAAGATACTTAAGAAATGCGTTAAGGACTATGAAAACATTGCTGATGACATCTTAAATATTTTCTTCTGGGTAAATCATAATTAAAACAAGAGCAAAAGCACAGCACAGAGCTGATATGTTGCCTTTGTGCATAATCATGGTTTGAGGTCACAGACTTCTTGCAAACTGAACTCAGCCTCAAGGTTCCCAACTGCAAACATGGTGCCATTCATTTGACTTAATATTCTTTAATCTGTGAATACTGATCCAGGTTAATAAAGCATTTTAAAACACTAGTATATGTAAGGTGCTGCACAGATTGCTGTGGGTAAATATTGAGGTAGGGCAGGTATAACCTTTGTCTTCAAAGGGTATTGGAAATAATATATGCAAAAGCGTAACCAAAGTACAAAGTGTTTTAAATGATGTAAGACTGGAGTAGATGAAATGTGAGAGCTTAGAGTATATAAAGATTATTTCTTCCTGGAAGAATGGTAGAAGGCTTTATGGAAGAAGCAATGTTTGCTATACCAGAGAATTGAAAAGATAAACATGTATGTTAAAGTAATCAAGGATGATGGCAGGAAGGGGGTGGGTGGAAAGACTGCAGGCCTCTGAGGAAGGTGGGAGAGCTGTGTGGGGTCCACACACGATGGCCCTAAGAATGGGGAGAGGGTAGGAAAAGTTGAACTATGGAACACATAATAAATATGCTGGGGGACCAAAATAGTCTTGGTCAGCATTTACCTCAAAATGGGACCAACTATTATACAAAAGGCAGAGAAAGAAGGAGGGCTAATCCTAGAGATGGATTTCAAGACTGAAATCAGTGAGTGTGGAGTTGATACTGTCAGGGTTGCATGAGCATTCAGGATGAGAGCAAGGCAAGGATTCCTGTTCCTTAATTATGTTGGTTTTCCTCATAGAAAAGTTTCTCTGAAGTCATGAGCCTTTTCTCTGGAGTTTTGGGGAGATGTAATATTTCCCAGTGTCTTAGTCCATTCCAGCTGCTATAATAAAATACCTGAGACTGGGTAATTTAGAAAGAACAGAAATGTATTTCTCACAGTTTTGGAGGCTGGGAAGTCCAAGATCAAGGCACCAGTAGGTTTGGTATCTGGTGAAGTCCCAGTCTCTGCTTCCAAGAAGGCTTCGTTGCTGTGTCTTCTGGAGGGGACAAACACTGTGTCCTCACATGGCAGAAGGGACGGAAGAACACCAAAAGGGCCTAGCTAGCTTTCTCCAGCTCTTTTATAAGGCATCAGTCCCATCCATGAGGCTGTCATGGTCTAATCACCTCCTAAAGGCTCCATCTCCTAATACTGTTGCATTGAGGATTAAGTTACACATGGATTTTGGAGGGGCACAAGCATTGAAATCATAATACCCAATGATGTTTTTTGTTGGTTTGTTTGTTTATTTTAGAGTTTGGCTCTAAAATTTTGTCTGAGAGAGTTATGAAATTTGTTTTGAAAAACCTCAATTTGTCTCCCATCTTTTACGTTACTCAACCTTTTAAGTTTCATCAATTAAGTGGCCCCATTTAGTAAACCTTCTATGACGATAATTTCTTCCATCTGGCATGTTTGCCTCACTTCTTCACTATATTTACCCCATATTCATATTTCTTAGTTTTTTCCAGTCTCCAAGGAGCACTTCTAATGTCTTTTTAGTGATTTCTGTTTGCGTTGCATTTTTATATAGGAAGTAAAAAAGTAAAGCATAAAAGATAATTTTAATAATCTTTACTTAACTCTCAAAAACAAAACAAATAAAAATAACCCTGCCAATAAATTTGATTTTGATATTAAAAATAATTTTATTTTATGTCATTTATAGTATCTATACTATATTTTAATAGCTCTGTGTGTGTGTATATATGAAAACATATGCATACATATACTCGTGTATTTATACACACAAATACATATATAAAAATCAGTTGTGCTTTTTATTAAAGTAGATGGACTGAATTATCTGCCTGTAAAACAAGGAATTTTAAGCACTTGGTATTTTTTTGAATATTTATTTTCAAAGGAGTTGATTAATTTTTGAGCAATACTAGACTGCTACTAAATGTATCAAGAGGTTATCATTAATCCTATGGTACTTTGTCATCCTAGGTAGATTGTTGATAAACAGGTTCAAATCTTCCATAATTGTAATACATTTCTGAAAGTTCTCATTCATTGATTGAAGAAGCCAGGATATATAATTGCACTGAGATCTAACTCCAGAGTCAGCAATATTAAAAAAAAATGGACATTGTATATGGCCTGATAGGTTTTGAGAAGCATTATCTAGATTGTTTTAGCCTACTTTTTCTTGCAATTATTTTTGTGGTAAAATACACATAACATAAAATTTAGTATCTAAATTATTTTTAAGTGTACAGTTTGGAGATATTAAGTACATTCATATTGTTGTGCAATCATTACTACCATCCATCTCCAGAGCTCTTTTCTTTTCTTTTTTAAATTTAATGTAATTTTACTTGAGAATATTACAGGGATACAAATGCTTTGGTCACATAAATTGCCTTTGCACCATCAAAGCTACAAGTGTGCCTATTGCCCAGACAGTGCACACTGTACCTCATCGTGCAAAATTGAAACTCTATACCTATTAAAAAATAACTATACATTCCCGCCCTCCCCCAGCCCCTGACGACCACCATTCTACTTTCTGTCTCTATACTTTTGGCTTGCCTAAGTACTTCAAATAAGTGGAATCATATAATATTTGTCATTTTGTGACTAGCTTACTTCACTTATGTAATGTCCTTAAAGTTCATCCATGTTGAAGCATATGTTAGAATTTCCTTCCTTTTTTAAGGCTAAATATATTTCATTGTGTGTATATACCACATTTTGCTTATCCATTCATGTGTTGATGGAAACTTGGGTTGCTTCTATGTTTTAGTTATTGTGAATAATGCTGTTATGAACATGAGTGTTCTAATATCTCTTCAAGACGGCTTTCAATTCATTTTGAGTATATACCCAGAAGTGGAATTGCTGGATCATATGGCCATTCTATTTTTAATTTTTGGAAAAATTGCCATACTGTCTCCCACAGTAGCTGTACCATTTTACATTCCCATCAGCAGTACACAGGTTCCAATTTTTTCACATCCTCACCAACACTTATTTTCTGTCTTTTTGATAGTAGTCATCCTATTGACTGTGAGTTGGTATGTCATTGTAGTTTTGATATACATTTCTGTAATTATTACTAATGTGGAGCATCTTTTCATGTGCCCATTGGCCATCTGCATATCTTCTTTGGAGAAATGTCTATTGAATTCCTTTGCCCATTTTTGAATTAGGTTACTGTTTTTTGTTGTTGAGTTTTAAAAGTTTATATATTCTAGATATTAATCCCTTATCAGATAAATGATTTACAAGTGTTTTCTTCCATTCTATGTGTTGCCTTTTTGCTCTGGTAATAGCATCTTTTGATACACAAAAGTTTTCAATGTTTTTGAAGTCAAATTTGTCTATTTTTTTATTTGGTTGCCTGTGCCTTTGGCATCAGACCCATTGCCAAATACAATGTTGTGAAGCTTTTGCCTTATGTTTTCTTATAAGAGTTTTTAGGTTTTGGTCTTACATTTAGGTCTTTAATCCATTTTGTGCTAATTTTTGTATGTGGTGTTATGTAAGTGTCCAACTTCATTCTTTGGCATGTGGATATCGAGTTTTTTCAGCACCATTTGTTGAAAAGACTGCCTTTTATTTATTGAATAATCTTGGTACCCTTGTTGAGAATTTTGACTCTATATGCAAGGGTTTATTTCTGGACTCTTTATTCTATTCCATTTGTATATATCTATCTTCATGCCAATACCACATTTTTTGTAATAAATTTTGATATCAGGAAATGTGAGTCCTCCATCTTTCTGGGTTTTTTCCCAGGTTTGTTTTGGCAATTGGGGTTCCCTTGATGTTCTATACGAAAGTTGGGATGGATTTTGCTATTTCTGCAAAAGAAAATTCATTAGGCTTTTGATAGGTTTTGCATTAAATCTGTAGATTGCTTTGGGTAGCATTGACATCTTAACAATATTAAGTCTTCCAATTCATCAACGTGGGTTGTCTTTTCATTTGTTTATGTCTTCTTTGATTACTTTCAGAAATGTTTTGTAGTTTTCATTGTACAGGTCTTTCACTTCTTTAAGTTAATTGCTAGGTATTTTCATCTTTTTGATGCTATTATAAATATAAATGGAATTATTTTCTTAATTCCTTTTTGATTGTTCATTGTTAGTGTATAGAAATCCAATTGATTTTTGTGTGTTGACTTTGGATCTTGCTACTTCACTAAATTCAGTTATTCTAAAATTTTTTTTGTGGAATCTTTAGAGTTTTCTGCGCATAAGATCATATCATCTGTGAACAGAGATAAATTTACATTTTTCTTTCTGATTTGGATTCCTTTTATTTTATTTTTTTCTTGCCTAATTGCTCTGGCTAGGACTTCCAGTACTTTATTGAACAGAAGTGGTGAAACTGGGCATCCTTGCCTTGTTTCTAATCTTAGACAAAAAGCTTTCAGTATTTCACCATTTAGTAAGATGTTTCCTGTGGGCGTTTTACATATAACTTATATTAAAGTAGTTTCCTTATATTTTTAGTTTATAGCATGTTTTTTTTAATCATGAAAGCATATTGAATTTTGGCACATCCTTTTGCTGCAGCAATTGAAATGATCATTTGTTTTTTTCTTTCAATCTGTTACTATAGCACATTACATTGATTTTCATATGGGAAGCCATCCTTTCATCCCAGGAATAAATTTAGTTTGCTAGTATTTTGTTGAGGATTTTTACTTCCATATTCATAAAGGAGAAGGGCCAGCAGTTTTCTTTTCTTATAGTGTCTTTGTCTTTGGTATCAGGATAATGCTGGTCTCACAGAATGTGTTAAGAGTGTTTCCTCCTCTTCAGTTTTTTGGAAAGTTTGAGAAGGACTGATATTAGTTCTTCTTTACATGTTTGGTAGAATTCACCAATGAAGCTATCAAGTCCAGGGCTTTTCTTTGTCAGGGAAGTCTTAATTATTGCTTTAATTTCTTGACGAGTTATACATCTATTCAGGTTTTCTATTTTTTAATGATTTAGTCTTTTTAGGTTCTATGTTTTTAAAAATGTGTCCATTTCATCTAGGTTATACTATACTATGCAACTTGTTGTAGTGTAATTGCTCATAGTAATCTGTTATAATCCTATTTCTATAGGATCATTAGTAATGTCCCCACTTTCTGATTTTAGTAATTTGAGTCTTTTCTCTATCTTAGCCTAGCTAGCTAAAAGTTTGTCAATTTTGACCTTTTAGAAAGAACGTCTTTGGTTTCACTGATTTTTTTTTTTCTGTTATTTTTCTATGCTCTATTTCATTTATCTCTGCTATAACTTAATTATTTCCTTCCTCCTTCTAGTTTTGAGTTTAGTTTGTTCTTTTTCTAATTTCTTGAGGTGTAAAGTTGTTGATTTGAGATCTTCCTTGTTTTTTTTTTTTAACAGCTTTATTGGGGTATAATTCATATACAAAAACTGTACTTAATGTCACAATTTAATGAGTGTGAACATCTGCACACAACCATGAGATCATCACCATAATCCAGGTTTTAGTAATAGACATATTAATTTCTCTAACAGGTTTTGTGGGCCTTTTGTGCGTGCACGCATGGGTGCGTGCATGCGTGTGTGTGTGTGTGTGTGTGTGTGTATGTGAAGTATATGTTTCTCATTTTTTTTTCCTGGAGGTTTTATTCTGGACATAGAGGGAAGGGGGACTCAGTCCTTGACAGCCACTTTCCTTATTTTGGTTGGGACATTGCGCAGTTCCTCTTGCCTCTCCTTGGTGTGGATGTGTATCCTCACCCTTTTCTTGATGAGTTTGAGGAGGCTTCTCTCCTTGGAGACTATGAGTAGCTCTATGGTACATTGCTCATATGGGGCAAAGTCCAACACACCTCTCAGATCATGTCCTGCATGGACTTTGTATGCTTTGTGAGGTGCTTGCAGTGGTGGCTGTGCTTCACCTTGCTCACATTATGGGTCACCTTCTGGCCCTTTTTTAGGCCCATGGCTATGGGGTAGCATATAGTTACAGATGTGGGGGCACAAACACCAGCAACACATGAAACAGAGTCTTTCTCATTTTTTAAGTGTGTTTATAGCTATAAATTTCTTCCAGTACTGCTTTCTCTGTTCCCTATAAGTTTTTGTATATTGTATTTTCATTTTCACTCATCTTTAAGTGTGATTTACTAATTTCCCTTGTGATTTCTTCTTTGATTCATTGGTTGTTTAAGAATGTGTGGTTTAATTTATGAAACCACAAATTTATGAAAATTTTTTCTTCTGTTATTGGTTACTAACTTTATCCTGTTATGGTTGGAGGAGATACTTTGTATGATACCTATCTTTTTAAGTCTATTTGAAATTTGAGATTTAATTTTTGGCCTGACATATAGTCTGTCCTGGAAAATATCCCATGCATACTTGAGAAGAATGGGTATTCTGTTGATGTTGTGTAGAGTGTTCTGCACATGTCTTTTAGGTCTAGTTGATTTTTTTGCATTGTTCGAGTCCTCTATTTTCTTACTTATTTTCTGTTTTGTTCTCTCAGTTGTTGAGTGTAGGCTATTGAAATCTCCAACTATTATTGTAAAATTGTCTATTTCTCCCTTTAATTCTGTCAATTTTTGCTTTATATATTTTTGTGGTCTGTTATTAGGTACATAAATATTTATAATTGTTATATCTTCCTGCTGTCTTGAACCTTTTATTAATATATAATGTCCTCCTTTGTCTCTTGCAATCTTTTTTGATTTAAATTCTATTTTGTTTGATATTAATACAGCAACTCTTGCTCTCTTTTGGTTACTATTTGTGTGCTATAACCTTTTCCATCCTTTTACTTTCAGCCTATTTGTGTCTTTGGATTTGAAGTGAGTCTCTTATAAACAGTGTATATAGTTGAATCATTTTTAAAAATCTATTCTGTCAGTTTCTGTCTGATAATTAGAGAGTGCTGTGGTTTGAGTGTGTCCACTCTGAAACTCATGTTGAAATTTGATTCCCAATATGTTAGTGTTGGAAGGTTGGGCCTAGTGGAAGTTGTTTGGATCATGGGGGCACTGCCAGTGCGGTTGTTGTCTAGGTGGGGAGACAGATTCCTGGTGCTTTCTACTCCACCATCTTTCCAGAATCTCACCTATTACATCCTAATTTGATAAAATGTTTGGAATATATTAATGTGAAGTTTTGTAGTGGCAATAATCAGTAAATACCCATGAAAAGGACCAGTGGCCAGACCAGTGGCCAAAGTATTCTATGTTATGATACTTTGAGAGAGTTCCATTTGAAAAAATTTAAGTACCATTGATGTCAGAAGTCAAACCTTTTGTAAAATGGTGGTGGGATATGACTTATGTTGGGAGTGGTCACAGTGTTGTTTATAATCAGACAAACCTGGACTCCAATTACAGTTCCACCAGTTACCAGCCTTGTGACCTTAAACAAGTTATTTAACTTACCATTATGTTATAGTAGTCTACAGTATTCAGTACAGTGACATGCCATACAGGTTTGTAGCCTGGGAGCAATAGGCTATGTCAGATGGCCTAGGTGTGTGGTAGGCTGTGCCATCTAGGTTTGTGTAAGTGCACCCTGTGGTGTTCCCACAACAATGAAATCACCTAGGGATGCATTTCTCAGAGTGTATCCCTGATGTTAAGCCATGCATGACTGTATTGTACTAACTGGTGTAAAGGGAAATATATATTATATATACGTGTATATGCACACAGGGAGAGAGTGAGAGAGTGAAAAAGGAAATGTCCCTTGGATGGGCTGTTAGGGCACGGCCAAGTGACCCCAAGATAGGAGTGTGGTGCCAGCTCTACTGATGCAGCCCTTTCCATGGGAGAGCCTCCTGTGTTGCATTTGAGGAATAAGCAACTAGCGTTGAGACTCATTGTTTTCCCCAAGAGGCCTTTGACCTTAGCAGGCATCAGAATCTCCTGAGGGTTACTTAAAATTTAGATTGTTGGGTCCACCTCAGAGTTTCTGATTTAGTAAGTCTGTGGAGGGGACTGAAAGTTTGCGTTTCTAACAGCCTCTCAGTTGGTGCCAGACTCCATAACTCAACTATCTGTTTCTTGTTTGTGTGCAATGATACTAGATACTGGTTTTTCCCAGCTGACCTCCTTTCTCTGGTAAGGAATTTCAACTTTTTTTTTTTTTTTTTTTGCCTATAATACTGTCTTGTCCCTTGCCCACTGCTCAGTGTTACACTCAGCACGTGTCAGTCCCAGATTGGATTAACTATGTACAACTACAGCTTCCTCCCTTAGTCCCCTTGCCTGGGAGCTACGTGTTCTTTGGAAGCACCCATGAGTGCCAATTCCCCAGGCCATGTTCTGGCAGAATACAGGAACTCTATGAACTTAGAGAAGTCACTTAATGTGTCTGATCCTCAGTTTGCTCATTTGGTTCAGGCAAAGATTTCCTGATGGAGCTTTGAAGTGGATATTCATGTTATTTGACAGCCAGTAGTCATTAAGAAGTTCTTGTAAGTTCCTAAAGCTGTGTTGCACCCACAAACTGGTGGTGGAGCTGTGTCACAGGGCAGCACAGAAGATCTATTGTCTTCCATTGTCCTGTGCTTTAATGGTCTAGGGACCATCACCTTTCTGAGTTCCCAGGAATCAACTGTGTATACTGTGTATACATCAGCTGTGTGCTTTACCCAACCCTCTTCTGTATCTCTCCTCTCAACCTAGATGGTCTCCTTTGATTCCATGGCTTCAAATACCACCTACACAGTGGTGATTCTCTTGTACGTGTCGGGCCCTGGCCTCTCCTCTGAGCTCTAGACTTTTATGTATATCTTGCTATCTATTCAGCATCTCCAGTTGGATGTCTACATTTAACAGGGCCAAATCTCAAATTTAATAGGGCCAAAAAGCAACCCTTGGTAGCCACACCTGCATGCTTTCCTCCAAAAAGAATAGTTTGGACATTATTTCTCAGTCCAAAAACCTAGATTCTTATTATCCTAGATTCTTCTTTTCTTCTCATCTCTCCTATCAAATCCATAACAAGTCTTAAGGTTTTTCTGTAAAATATGTCTGAATCAGCTTAGTATATCTCCAATGCTACAACTTTGGTCCAAACCACTATCATCTTTTTCCTAAATATTACAGTGACCTCCTAACTGGTCTTTTTGGTCCATTCTTGCCCCTGCTTACTCTGCACATGGGAGCTGAAGTGACATTTCTAAATTTGATGAACTTTTCTGTATACAAGCCTTCAGTGATTGCCCATTAAAATACAAACATTTTACCATGACTTTTAAGACTCTATTTCAGTGGTTCCAATAATCATTGTGTATCATAATCACTTAAAGAACTTTGTTAAAAAATATAGATGCCTAGATCCCAACCCCATAGATAAAGATTCTTGTGGTCTGGGGTAAGGCTCAGCATAAGTAGATTAAATGTTTCTCCAGATGATTCTAATACACAAGTAGTGTTAAGAATCACTGTTTTCTTCAAGAGGCCTCTAGTCTTAGTGGGCATCAGAATCCCCTGGAAGGCTTGTTCAAATGCCTCAGAGTTTCTGACTCAGTAGGTCTGCACAGGAGTTTGAAAGTTTGCATTTCTAAAATGTTGCCATGTAATACTACATTTTGAGGACCACTGTTGTATAAGATCTGGGCTCAGGAAACTTCTCTAATGTCATTTCCCTCTATTCCTTATTTTATTTACTACCTTCAGCCATTATGATCTTCTTTTTGTCTTTCAAAAAATCCAAATTTTTCCTGTCTCTGGACTTTTGGACCTGCTATTCCCTCTTCCCAGACTGTTCTTTGTAAGATTTTTAATCAGAGGTTCCTACTTATCATTCTAGTATTAACTTAAATTCCATTTCCTCAAACAGGATTTTCCTGACCATTCCAGCTAAAGTAGAAGCCGTAGTTGCTCTACACTGTATTAATGCTTTTGCGTCTTCTTTGTAGCCATTATTGGCACCTCAAGTTTATCTTGAACTCATTGTTTACATTTATTGTTGTGGCAGGGGCATGGCTCTGCTGAGGGCAAGAACTCTTTCCCCTGGATCTTTGACAGTTATTGGCAGTGTGTGCTCAACAAATTAACGGTGACAGACTGATTCGTGTGAACATTGGAGTGGGGAATTGATTATCACTTTTGAGAAGTGAATTATAGGCCTTTCTTTGATGCTTTTAGTTTTTCTTTGTGTGTAACTTTCACAAAAATGGAGACTCTTATGAACTTGAAAGCTTAATAAGTTTCCTAAGATTTCATATAAACCAACTCCATCCTCCTGAATGGTGTTTCAAAGCTTTGGTTTTCATAAGTTATTTTTTTTCTCTCATTTTTCATCTCTGCTGCTTTCACATACAAGCTAGTGAAGACACAGCAGCATCTATTTTTTTCATTTTATTTTCAATTGACAAATAATAATTGCATATGTTTATGGGGTAAAAAGTAGTATTTTGATACATGTATATGCTGTGGAACAATCAAATAAGAGTCATCAATATATCCATCACCTCAAATACTTATCATTTCTTTGTGGTGAAAACATTTAAAATTCTCTTTTACCTATTTTGAAGTCATCTTGACCCAAACCCACACCTGAGTTCAACATAATAGAGGTCTAGTGTGTCTCTTAAATTAATTTACTCCTATTTAGCAACAGAAACAGACACAAATCAGTATGGCAACCTTTTTTTTTTTTTTTTTTAAGATAGAATTTTTAAGAAGACATTATAAAAATATTATACTCTGGACTAATTCCTTGGAAGAAACTACAGTATGCTTAAGTACTGACTTTCCAGTCAAGGCTGTTACTACAGCAACCTGTGGTTCTGCTCTCTGAGCACTGACCGTACATATGTTACATGTTTAATGCCTTTTTTTCCCTCCTTCTCTGTGCTAAACTGGAGACTCCATGGTAGTGGAGTCTTTAGTGCTTATTCCTGTATCCACAAAACCATGCACTGTGTCTCACGGAGTAGGTGCACAATAAATACCTAATGGGTTACTGAATGAAGGAAGACACAGAGCATAGATGACAGGGCACTGTAATCTGCTCCCTGTCACTCACCAGCTTCCAGCAGCCTCAGGTGAATAAATGCTTGCTCCGTGTAATCCTTCCTTCCCCTTTGGTACCCAGAACTCTGCATTTCTTGTATGATTTCCCTTTAATGGAATGTCGTAAAGGTTCTCAAGCCAAGTACAGAAAGCCAGACTGCTTCAGTTTCTTGGATCGTTTGACTTCTTTTAAACAAGTATGAGTTTTTCCAAGTTTTGTCCTTCTGGGTATCTCCCAGGATTCTCTCTGTTCCTGGAACTGAATTCTCCCTCTGCTTCCTGGGAGGATGTAAATAGATTCATTAACATCTGGATGGAACTTGGCTGAATCATTCATTCATTCATTCATTCACTCAGTAGTTATTGAGTACCTACTGTGTGCCTGGTACTTTCAGTGCTGTGGATGCAACAATGAGCAAAAGCAGGTATAGTATTCGCCCTGTGGAGCTTAGAGAGAGTGGGAAACTGTCATGACTTTTTAAAAAGTCGCCCAACTGAGTAAATAATGATTAAACTGGCATAAATGCTGTAAAAGAAAGGGACACTATTTTATGAAATAAGTAACAAAGTCATCTAACCTAGGTTAGGGGTCAAGGAAGGTTTTAGTTGAGCTGAGTTTTTAAGAATGAATAGAAGTTCCCTAGATAAGGTGCCCATCTGGCACATTTTAGGAAGTAAGAGGACAAGGAGACCGACCGTAGGGTCAGATTATCAATGTTGACCGAAATAACGTTTGATTTTTAGAAGAAAACTAATCTGTTAAAATGGTCCTCTTGAGCTATCATAGGTATTTTATCATAATGCTAATACCAGTTAAAATTTATGCGCACTGAATATTGTGGGCCAGCACAGATCTGTCCTTTATAGGAATCGTCTTAATCTTGTCAATTAACAATTCCCATTTATAGATTAAGAATCCAGTTCAGTGGGTATCTGGCCCTGTGTCTCACTGAAGACCTTGATACCTGCATCAGAACCTGTGCCTTCTGATCATTATGTTATCCTGGTTCTCAGCGGTTGTTCCTAATATTTCAGGTAGCTTGGGCAGCCTGAGTTCAAGGATAGACACATACATGGATCTCTGTCTCTATGTATGCGTTCCCTGTCTATATACATATGTAATAGGATATACAAAGGGATGTGTGTGTGGTTATATGAAATAGTCCATGTGGGTGTTTTGGTGTGCACCATATATATATATTTATATATTTCATGTAACAAAAACATTTGTACTCCCTTAATATTTTGAACTTAAAAAATAGAAAAACTAAAAAACAACAACAGCAAAAAAGAAACCTCAGTAGTAAACACAGGACTTCTTTTACATTCATTAGTGTATTTTGAGGCTGAAAATTGAATCAAAGGATTTCCAATCAAGCAATTGAACTAAAAAAAATTGCTGGATGGCATAGATAAATGAGTACTAGTAGTTACTAAATAGAACTGGGCTGCTTTTTCTCAAATTTGGGTGCCTGACTTCAGCAGGTGAGTGAATTTCATTAGGGCAATTGGAAAACCTCAGGCTGCCGGCTTTATCCTCTGCCGCTTAAAGCAGCTCATCTCCATCCACAGTAGCTGCTTATAGCTTTAAATAGCACAACGCTCGACTCTTCCTGCCAACTTTTCTCAAGCCAGCAGGGTTACGGTGGGGCCAAGGTAGCACTGACTGTGCCGTCTGTGCGCGGCCAGGGAAGAGGCCAGAGAGGGGGTTAGTGGATTGGCCAGCTGCCTGGGCACCGGTGTAGGGAAGCCACGGAGCAGCACAGCAATTTCCTGCTTCGGGTAAAGCCCTAGAAGGGCTAGTGCTGGCTAATCCCAGACTTTTAAATTCTTTTGTGATATCTTACTGCCCTCCTCCCCTCACCTCCATGATTTTCTTAAGGGGGAATTTGATCTGTGCTATGCACAGGTACACGGGGATGACTTAAGGGATGGTAAAGATCCTCCCTCGCTCCCCACCCCCCAGTTCATAGTCATTTTGTCTGGAATTTCCATTGTTAGAAAATGCACAGGTCTCATTCTCTAGTTATGAGTTGCTAGCTTAGATCAAATCACATCAGTGACTGAGTAAACTTGCTCCTGTTGAAGGGATCAGAGAAAGGACAGGTGAAGGGGACCGTGAACATAAAGCATAGGTCAGGAAGGATATGAAAAATTGGGCAATGCCTGGGAAAATAGATCATCAGGAAGCAAGGAGAGGAGGCAAAGAAAAAGACCACACCTTTTCTGTTCTTTACAGTCTTACTTAAGTCTAATCTTGACCTTGCCCATTTCTCTTTCTTTGGAGGGTGGGGCCAAAAGGTGGGGGGCAAATGTATTCCTAAAAGTTCTTTTAAGTGTCACTTTCTGTTAAGGTGATTGAGCTATTCCATCCCAAAGTATGGCTGATAACTAGCTGCTTTTCTGAGTTATCCTAATTGCAGTAATGGTGGTTTTATTTTATTTTATTTTTTAGCTTCAGAGCTAATAATTGGTGAAATTTTAGGGAGAAATTTAAAGATGGTGTTTTGTTTTTTTTTAATACGATATGTCAGTGCGGTGGAGCACTTCTTAGTAGAAGAAACGTCTGGTCACTACTTGCTTCTGGGTCTTTTATCTGATCCAGGTACTTACTTAGAGGTTGTCTAGCATAAAGTATTCTCCCGCAAGGAAGCAAGATCTCTCCTAGAAGAAGGATTTGTCTGTCCTGGCTAAACAGAAGACTCTACCTGTTTTGATCCTCAATGATATGTAGCAGATGTCCTTCCCAGTGTGATGCTTGGACCATCCTTGAGCTGTGAGTGCACTTAGCAGAAGGATGGAAAAGCCTGGGTTTTGGTAGTAGAGCTATAGGTTTAAGGCTGTTTGCTGCAATCATTCCCATTATTTTATAGATGAGGAAACTGATTCCCAAAGAAGTTGAGTGTTGAAATCAATGTCAAGCATTTTTAATTAGCAGAAGAGAAAGAACTGGAACCCAGGTATGACAACTGCTGTCTCCAGCATTTTTCCCATCTTGCACCTGGTTACGAATCCAGAGTACTTCAAAGAGATCTTGGAGCAGCTTTCTATTCTGTCTGGTTCTACTTTTCCTTCCCCTCAGCTGACTCAAATGCTTGGTTGGTTTGGCAATATAGAATTATCATTCATTTCAATATTGTATTTGAGCTGGCTGTCCTGCACCTAGTTCTCATGAAGCATAATGCCAGTTATATACTTCGGAAAATATATACCAGACAAACAGTGCAAAGTTTATTTAATAACGATGCAGAGAGCATCCTAGTTAAGGGCACAGACTTAGAAGTTAGCAGTCTGAATCCCAGCTTTACCACTTACTAGGTATGAAACCATTCTAAGCCTCAGTTTCTCCATTAGTAAAGTGGTGATAATAAATAATGATTAATAATAAAATCTGCATTATGGGTTACTGTGAGCAAAAAATAATTAAACACATAGTACAGTGCCTTGGATATAAAAACATTCAATAGCATATTATTATTATTTGCTTTAGATGCACTCAGTTTGTAACTTACACAGCATTGTCATTGCGTCAAGTTTAAAAATCGTAGAACATTGCCAACATGGACTTATTTAGAAGAATTCTAGTGTTGTTTGCACACACAGAACAGCAGATCTGTGACAGTTTTGAGCATCAGGTGTGTGTAGGTGCCTGCATGCCTCCCTCCCTTCTTCCTGCTGTCTTCTTCCCTTCCCATCACTCTCCCCTTTCTCCTTTTGTTGAAGGCTGTCCTTTCTACTTATTTCCAAAGGGACTTGAGGAGACCACATGTTCAGACCATGCCAGCTAAGTCATTTAAGGAGAGATGAGAACAAAGACCATGCGAAGGAAGCGAAAAGGAAATCTTTTCAAGCATATGAACTGAACAAAATTAAACACTTGGGAAATAAAGATTGCTCTAAAGTTTTTGGCAGTTAAGGCTTAAAAGGGAAATATATTAGGCTGCACGGTTTTAGTTTCCTTACAATAGAAAACAAGGCACATTAAAATTTCAGAGGCAAGTTATTTATTTATTTTTCCAACAGGGTCAAACTCAAGTTATAACAATTGCAGGTCCGACTGACATAAATTGAACCTTGATCAATCAACTGTATTTGATGACTAGACAACTCAGTCCTTGCATTTATAAATCACATTTTCATATTCTTTTCATCCTTTAATGTGATCTAATTATAATCAGGTCATATGTTAAAGATATTGTTCAGATTGTGCATGGAAATAATTAAATGTCAAAATGAGTCACTTTTGAGTGGGTTGCATATCAGTAGGTTCACTGATTTTTTTGAACTAAGAGAGGCAATAGAGATGAGTCACACAATTATTTAAACAACTTTAAAGGATTTTAATATAGATTCTTCAGTTTAATCTTAATTAAAATTTAATGTAAATGTGTAGAATTATTTCACATGTTATGCAGGGTAGACTATAAGTTTTCTTTATATTTCATTTAATTTGAGTGACGTTTGCATACAATTTTGCTCTTTGATTTAATTTGTTTTCACAATACTGGAAAATAAAATGCTTGTAAAATATATAAGATAGCATTATCCCCAGGGTTTTGATTTTGTTTTTTGGAGTCAATTGTATAAACAAGTAAGAACTCTAGGAACTGTACTTTTCAGGAAAGAGAAGAAAGTTATTACTCTGGGCCTGTGTTACCTTCATTAAGATTTAAAGAAATTGCCTCAAAATTTATTAGAAATAGAAAAAAAAAAGGTTTTTTTTTTTTTTGTTTAATGCATATGTCACATGCAGATTGAATATGCATTCTGCCTGCTTTTTTCCTTCATATTTAACTTTTGGAATACTAAATTCTTAACTCTTTGCAATATGAGAGATTATTGGGTGATATCCAAGACTCTTTAAAAAATTATGTTATTGAATTCAAGCATCATTATTTTTCCTTTTTATTTCGACAGAAGAGATTAGTCTGAAAATAAAGTAAGAAAATGTTATTTGCTATTAATATCTGGTGGCGTTAAGGTTAGGATTTTATGTTTTTATGACTTAAAACGCTAATTCTATTAAATAGCTGCTGTTAGGAGTCTAGCTTGCTTTGGTACTGGCTCAACCTTAGGTACTTCTTTCCTTTCTTAAAACATTGTCTGAAGTTAATGGTTTAACTTTTATAATGGTTATAACCTTTTAAAAATGTTATAATGTTTTAAACATTTTTAACATTGTCAGAAATCAAGATTGTTCTTTTTTTGTTGGTTATGATTCATTACTATTGTCAGTTTCCAAGAAAGCTGTTACTCAAGGTATAGTGATTGAATAGAACAGAACCCGTGTGTGGGAGACTGAAAAGTTCCCTTTTGATGATAGGTGTAATCACCCTGCATTTAATCTAAAGTTAGTAATGCAAATGGCCTAATTTCAGAGGCTCACGGTTTTTCACCACAGTGTGATAGAACTTGACTTTGTAGATGACCCCAGTTCCCCTTCGGTTGCTGGCCTCTAGGTTTCTACTCACCTTAATTGTTCCGTGGAAAGTGTCCTCAGCAAGCAAGGGTCCTGTCATCTCTTGAGGATTCTAATCAGGCTGATGGAGTAGTTGCTGTTTCATGTGTTCTGCAGAAAGAGAGGACATTCTGTGCAAGTGAAAAAGCAAGTCGACTGGAGAAACTAATTGGATTACGTTTTCTTTAGTGACTCTGCAAACTTGACCAGGTGTTAAAAAGATCAAGAGCTATTGTGAATATTGAGGATGCAGTTTGTCCCACCACACCTACTCAGAAGGTCAGTGGTGGGAGGAAAGGTTTTCCGTGTTTTTTTCCAATCATGGATGTGTGTAGGAGAAAGGATGTGCCATTTCCGATTGGATTGTGAAATGTCCCTCCCTTGGGGTCCCCCTTCTTTCAGAATCAGTTCCAGCAATTTATCCTGCCATCTCACTTAAGCTTCATTTCTATAGGAGGCCGCCATGTTTTTACTTAAAATTCTCGAGTTCTCCTTGCCTGTTTCATTAAGGGAACATTTGTAGCTCTTGGTTTTCAATGGGTAGTTTTGGAGCCATCTCATATAAAAATCTATATATTCTGACTTTATTTCAGAGATCCAGGTGCAGCAATACTATTGCTAAATAGCCTGGAATCTTGTTAAAATCATTTTATTTGCTTACTGAAAACATTCATTTGTAAGTGGTTACTATGTCTTGATTTTCCTCTTTATTATAGTAATGGAGGTAGATAATTAAAAGATGATTAACTTTAATTAAATTAGAAGTGATTATTGACAAAGACAGAATTTTACATAAGCTGTAGATAATGTTCAACATTTGGAGTACTTTTATGTATAATTTAAGAAGTAGTCACTTTTGAGGATGTTTCTTTGTACAATTTAGTTTTGGAACAATTACAAATAATTCTAGCTTCCACAATGAAAATAATGTAAACTAATGTTTATCAAGTGCTAATTACATTCCTGGTACTATGCTAAGTACTTTTCATGTATTATGTCATTTAATCCTAAAAACAACCCCATGAGGTAGGTACCAAGTTCTCACTGTTTTTAATACATTTTTTGATACTGATTTCAAAAGATACTTGTAATTTTTAAGGGAATGGGATTATTGGAAAAGTAGAGAAAAGAAGTAGATCACTGCATAGAACTAATCTTAAATTGTTAGGGCCTGGATTACCTGACATAAAGATTTTAAGTATTTGAATTAATTTTTAAATGTTGTTAATCATTAATTTGAACAATTTTTTTTTTAAATTATTTTATTTTTACCATTAAGGGCTGTCTATGTGTAAGAAACTATGCTGAATGTTTTGGTGAGGATATATATTATTTAAACATGGACCCTACTCTTAAGAAGTTTATAGTCTAGTAAGGAACAGTGACTCTATCTTCAGTCTAGCAGAAGTATAGGCAAGCCTGTGGCATAGCTGGTAGACTGACTGGGAGAGCCCAGGGAAGCCTAGTTGGATGAAAGTCTGATGAATCTCATGAGGCTTACCTCAGGGAAGAACAGCCATCTATTCTGAGCTTGATTTGGTCTTGAACATTAAGACAGCACAATTCTGAGCATAGGATAATGTTTGTTACTCATGTTTTTATACTACTTCAGCTCTCAATAGATTCATGTCTGATCCCTGTGGAAACAAAGGAGAGCCTTGAAATAAAAAGTGCAGTGAAGGAAGAAGCCTTATTCACCAATATGTGGGAAACATGTCTTGGAGTCTCCTAGAAATGCTTGCAACTTGTATCGGCTTAGAGATGCTGTATCAGCAAGTCCAAGAGTTGGTGACATTTAAGTTATTACTATTAATGGGGACTCATTAGTGCCCATAGATAAGTAAGGGCTGGCAACATTGGGGTTATAGAAATAATTGTTGTACCAATGAAAACGAAAAAAGAAGGGAGAGAGAGAAAGCAAAAGAGAACAGAAGGGGAGGTGAAGGAAGGGGAGAGAGAGGGGCATTCAGAGAACAGAATAGAATGATAACTCCCATCCCAGGACTCAAAGACTTCTGAGCGGAGGTGCTGAAGAATATTTAATATTTAAGCACACAGAGATGGGAAAGAGGTAATACCAGTCTGTATGAAGGAAAATATAAAGGTAAAGATATGGATATGACAAGTATGGCAAAAGAACAGTGAAAATTTTAATTTGGCTTCAGCATAGAACATGTAAAGAGCTTCAGCGTGGCAATAAACAAGAGTGTCCTGATCAGAATTATACTCGAGAAGGTTAATCAGTTAGATATCAGGGAGCGAAATGGAAGCGGAAAGGTAGCGGTGGGATAGTAGTTTGGAAGCTTCCACAATAGCTAGACGATAGGTAGCGCGATTAGGAAGGAACTAGAGCCGTCACTGTGGACATAGTGAAAAGGGAAAGATTGCATAACACTACTGAGTAGAATTCCTAAGATCTGGCAACTGCTGTGAATGAAGAGGGAAGAAAACAGTGTGTGCAGGGGGACCAAAGATGAGCTGAAAGTTTAGAGCTGCCATGACAAGGAAATATGGAAAACAGAACAAGAGAAGACTAAAAAGGTGGATAAATTCTCTCTAGGGCACATTGTACGTGGATGTCAACAGGACGTGCAGATGGAGATGATTAGCAGGAGGAGATGGGAGTTGTGGGAACTGAAGGGAGTATGGCCAGGGACAGGTGTTGGGAAGACGTGGGGCATGAAGGAGGTAACTGAGGCTTAGGTGGAGGTGGAGTTGAGGATGGACGGAGAGGAGAGCTGAAGTATGGAGTCTTGGAGAATACCTTTCTTTTTCCTTAAATAAACTTAATTTTTTTTAGATCACTTTTAGGTTGAGTGGAGGGTACCCTCTGCCTCTATAGATGAAGAGGATGTCTGTTTTTAGAGAGCAAGAGGAGGAGCCAGAAGAAGAAACAGAGAGGAGTAGCTGAACAAAGGAAACAGAACTCCAAGAGTAGAATGTTTATAGAAACAAAAGAATTTAAAATTTAGGATCAGGTTTGAATTGGCTAAAAAAATTAAATCACACAGTACTTTTGTTAGTTCAAATTGTGCCAAAATAGTATTCCTAATAAGAAATTCTTGTAGAATCTACTAACGAATAGCTGTGAGTGACTGTGACTCAAGTATTGGTATTATGAAATTATGCTTGTTTATGGTTGAATCAGCTAGATGATATTTTGAAAAGATTCTCTCTTAAAAATGTAAAATATTTCCCCCTAACTCTTCTTTTTCTCGGAAACAGAAACTCACTTAAATCCTTTTTGACTCATCATCTCCCAATGTAAAACATGACCATACTCGTCATTTTCTACAGTTGCCTTGAAAAATGTCTTAGAAAAGTAAGGTAAAATTAACTCTTAATTTTTCAGTCCAAGAGTTTTTGGTGGGGGATTTTAATTAACCTATTTTAACCCTTCCATTCAGCCTTCTCACAGGCTTCGGCAGAACAATTGCTATGAATGAGTCATTGTCAAGGTACAGAGTGGAATTTAACACCCCAAACTCCTAGCAGTAGTTATTTATAGAGAAGATATTTGGAGGGGGAGTTGGAAGTGTTTCTGTGTAGGAGGACTTCCATGTTTTAAAGACTTATGAATATTTTATAATGTGCATGTGTTTATGCCCTTCATAGATATGGTTTTGAATTGTGCATGTAACTATGCATATTCCTATGCATGGGGAATGATATTGTACATAGACCATGTTATTATGCATGTTATTTGTGTATATTCTAAGCCAAAAATGGCATGCTTGATGTGAACAGAGGCATACATGACTTAATAAAACAGCATAAATGTATTAAAGCAGTATTTAGATGGGCAATAAAGTAGCATGCAAGTCAAAAGAGACAGGACATTTAACTTTGTACTGGACATTAATAATAAGAGATGTCAAGCCTTTAGGTAGAAAATGGACAAAAAAAACCTATGGAGAGTTTTGTTAGGCTAGCAGGATAAATGCAAGAGTGACTCTTGGTTTCTACCAATCTGAAAAAGTTTTATGGAGGAAGTGGTGGAGTTTTTGTAGTGGTTTAAATGCTCACTGAGAAGCAGTGCCCTACAAAGTGTACCAAATCAGGTATGTTCTCAGTGTATCCCTCTCTTATCAGCTGAGGTTTATTGGCTGTTGGCAAGAGAAATAGCATCTGGATAACATGATGGAAAATAGAGTATACTGCAAGTGTATTAGGTGAATCACAGAAATTGAAAGAAGAGCTATGGGGGTGGGGGGAGGGGATGGGTGTATACCTACATGATGAGTGCGATGTGCACTGTCTGGGGAATGGACACGCTTGAAGCTCAGACTCGGGGGGATGGGAGGGGCATGGGCAATATATTTAACCAGAACTTTTGTACCCCCATAATAAGCTGAAATTAAAAAAAAAAAAAGAAAAAAAAAAGCATGAATTGGGACAACTAGAGAACTTTCAATCAAAACACATTTACTGGAAGATTGGAATGGTTGGTTCCAACCATCATGTATGGTCCTTCTCTAGATTTAAATTCCCAGAAGTGAGATTCTGATTGGACCATCCTAGATTGAGTCACCTTTTGACAGATGCCACTGTAACTGGTAGCACACCAGAGCCACAGAGCCTGGGGAGGAGTTGATCTCTGAAAGAGGCATAAGGTGTGGTTATCACAAGAAGGGGAAAGGGATACTAGACAGGCAGAACAAGAGGCCTTCCATAGACAGTGACGGTGCTTTGTAGTTCTTTTTAAAAATTGAAAAATATGGGCTTCAGTGGTCTCTGAAACTAAATCTATTTTTATACACACTCACACATGTTTATTTTATATATTGCTTTTAGATGATCTGTGCCACTTTTTTCCTACATTCACTACTCTTGTAATTGATATATTGAGTAGCATACTATAGGCTACTTTTCTCCCCTCACAGAAAAAATTCAAAGAAATGCTGGAGCCCCTAAAGATACATTTATAGAGTATCGTATATGACAAGTGCCAAGGTCAGCTTAATATGGAAAGTTGTTTTTTGATTGTTAATAAAAGCAGTTTACTTTTTTTTAGGCTAAAGAAGTATGTTCTCACACCATTTTGTTTGAATGGAATTTATATTGACTTGCATAAATATTATGTACCAGTAGGAGGAGATTATCCTGTTGAAATAAGCTTTTCCTTCTCGTGTTCTGTTTAACTTCTGGTCTAGAACTTAGTTTACTATAATTAAAAACATATGTAGTGCTGTTAACAAATATCTAACGCTTGCGATTACATTCGTGAATAGATTATTTTAGATAGATTCTCATTATACTTTAATAATGGGCAGAAATTTCTCATTGCAGTTTACAGACAATGGACAAAAGAATAGAAAATATCTTCTGAAGTTATTTACAGACCATTCAGGTTCCAGATTGGTGGTTCTCAGACTTCATTTGGCATGATTCTTATGTGGGTTGCTTGCTAAAAATACAGATGTCTGGGTTGCTTTCCAGAAATTTGAATTTCTAGATGATTCATGATTCAAGTGGTTTGTTGGACCACACCCTCGAAAACCCTAATCTAGGTGATTTTACATTATTAGCTTAGGAATAGTGTCAGAGATGAAAGAATTATGTATAATTAGTTCAAAGGTTTGGATTTGGAGCATTGGAACATTGGACATTCAGATATTTTACTGTTGAACCACCCTTCTACCAAAGTGGTCAGGAATTCTGTTATTACTGAAAATATTAGGTAACTTTATGAGGATGTTAAAGAGAAAGGAAAATTTGTGAGTGAATCGTATATTCTCAACAAACATATTAGTTCTAGATGCATCACTTATATGTTAATTTTGTGTGTGTGTGTGTGTGTGTGTGACAATTTTCTAGGATGAGTTAGAATATTTTCTTTTCCTTGTTTTTGTTTGGAATATGTTAGTGTTTGCTGATAAATAAAGTATAGTAGGTGCACCAAGGCCATAGTTTCATTTTATATTCCCTTGAAAGTTGTATTCTCATGCATGTACATTTTTAAGTATGTGTAATTAAAGTTTCTTGAATGCAGCCTTAGTTGATTACAGGTAAATTAATGCAGCCTTCCAACATGAAAAGGTTCCCAAACCCTGGTATAAGGGTTCCTCAGAAAGTTAAAATATATCTGCTATATGATCCAGCAATCTAACTTCTGACTGTATATATACAGTAGTCCTGCCTTATCTAAAGAGGATATGTTCCAAGACCCCCAGTGAATACTATTACTGAAACCAGGAATCGTACCGAATCCTATATACAGTGTTTTTTCCTATAGATATATACCTATGGTAAAGTTAATTTAGGCACAATAAGAGATTATTGGCACAATAAGAGATTAACAACAATAACAATAAAATAGAACAATTATAACAATATACTGAATAAAAGTATAAGAGTATAGTCTCTGTCAGAGTATCTTATTGTACGGTACTCACCCCACTGTTTGTGCTAATGTAAGATGATAAAATGCCTATGTGATATGATGAAGTGAGATGAATGACATGACCTTTGTGATGTAGCATTGGGCTACAATTGACCTTCTTTTTTTTTTTTTTTTTTTTTTTTTTTTTGAGACAGAGTCTCACTCTGTTGCCCGGGCTAGAGTGAGTGCCGTGGCGTCAGCCTAGCTCACAGCAACCTCAAACTCCTGGGCTTAAGCGATCCTACTGCCTCAGCCTCCCAAGTAGCTGGGACTACAGGCATGTGCCACCATGCCCGGCTAATTTTTTTACAATTGACCTTCTGATGATACTTCAGAAGGAAAATCATCTGCTCCGGGTCATTCTGGATCATCTAGTCATGATGATGTCAGTGGTTGCACGTCAGGAACCAGATGATGTTGGTGACTAACGGGCAGGTAGCACATACATCCAGGACATGCTGGAGAAAGGGATGATTCGTGTCCTGGGCAGGGTGGAGCTAGATGGTGCATGATTTCGTTATGTTATTCGTAAGTGCACAATTTAAAACGTAAGAATTGTTTATTTCTGGAATTTTTCATTTAACATTTTTGGATTGCAGTTGACTGCAGATAACTGAAACCAGAGAGGGTGAAACTATGGATAAGGGGAGACCACTATACAAAGGAAATAATAATATTTTCTTGGAGAGATATCTGCACTCCCATGTTTATTGCAGCATATTCACAATAAACAAGACAGGGAAACAACCTAAGTGTCTGTCAATATATGAATGGATAAAAAGATATAGTGTATACATGCAATTGCATATTAGTCAGCTTTAAGAAAGAAGGGAATCCTGCCATTTGTGACAACATGGATGAATCTGGAGGACCCTATGCTGAGTGAAATAAGTCTGACAGAGAAAGACAAATATTGCAGGATCTCACTTATATGTGGAATCTAAAAAAAGTCAAATTCATAGAATCAGAGAGTAGAAGAAAGATTACAAAGAGTCAGGCGGTGGGAAAATTGGGGAGATATTGGTTAAAGGGCACAACTTTTCAGTTATAAAATGAATAAGTTCTGGAGACCTAGGTTCTGCTGACCATGATTGTTGTATTTTATTATATACTTAAAATTTTCTAAGAGGGCAGATCATAAGTATTCTCACCACACACACACACAAAAGAAAAAAAAATTGATGCCTATCTGAGGTGATGGATATGTTAATCAGTTTGTGGTGATTATTTCCTATATGTCTATCAAATTATCCAATTTTACACCTTGAATATATACAATATTTAATTGTCAAATATAAATAAGAAATCTTGAATAAAATAATCCATCTTAGAAAAATAATTACCCTGGCTAAATCGTGAACCAGCTGGAGAGCAGGAGGGAATGTTGGGGGACCAATGGGGAGGCTATAGAGGTGGTGCGTCCGAGACGGCGGTGGGGGGACTAGGATAGAAGGGGTGGAGGTGGTGAGCAGAGGATTGTTCGAGGCATTTCCAAAGCATTTCAAAAACTGACAGTATGATAAGCGCCAGTGTTTTACAGAGATAGATTTTAGCGTCAGAAAAGCAAGTTCTACATGACTAGCAACCTTGATAGAGAAGTTGAGATTGCACAACCTAGAAATAAGTCAAATCATTATAATCTGGAAATTTATAAAGTAAAAGTGGTAGCGTAATCTGGAATGAAGTCTGCTCTCTACAGAGGAGTCCCTGTTCTGGATGGTTTTATTCATCCAAGAGATGTCAACTACCAACCATGAAAAGACAGCTTCTCCATATTAAATGTATTAAACGTACAGCAGTATTAAATCAAGACCACAAAGCATAGGGTATGAAGGCCTTTGCTTTGGCCTGTTTATAACTTGATAGGACCATGGTTTATTACTCTTAATAAATTAGTAAAAAATTGTGACTGTGTAACTTTTTGGCTCTATTAATATGCATAGGAATTTATGGACTCATATACAGAGTTTATAAGATTTGGGCAGTTATTTATGTTTTTTTTCTACGTTTTGAACACGGCCAAGAAAATAGATAAGAAAAGAACCAAAGGATTTTTTTTTTTAAAAAACAAATCAAGCTTTATGAACTCCTCAGAATTCTTATTGATGGTAGTGTTTATTTGGATTATTAAACTCTTATAGCAGATTAGAGAGAATATGGTTATATTTCATCATAGCTACTTTTTTCTTGCCATCTCTTTACTAACTCATATATACAAGGTTTGTTCAGTTCTGTGCTTGTCAGCATAGGGAACCTGACTTTATACTCATATACTTTGTATATGAGTATACAACTCATCTTCTTAGTATGATGAGTTATTTTTGACTGATATTTGGATATCTTCATATGTTACAACTTCTTAGTATGATGAGTTATTTTTGACTGATATTTGGATATCTTCATATGTTACAAGACTCTGGATCTTATTTAAACTTTCTGTTTTAACTGGCTTTTTCTGACACTACTTTGACAGATGAAGTGGGGCGGGGGCTGCCATGTTACCACCAGATGGAGATAAAAGTTCATGTTCACAACTTGACCTCTACTTACACCTGAGGACAGGGGCATCGTTTTATTGCTGGGGAAGAGTGGGAATTTTGGCCATTCACATAGCCTCCACTGACATCATGTTGGGGAGACCTCCAATAAAAGATAACCTTATTGTTGGGCAATGGTGAAAATTCTAACTCTCCACTCTGCCTTTTTTGACAGTACCCCAGCGGGTAGGAGGAAGAGTGGCTCATTACTGATGGGCAGTGGGTGGCAGTTTTGTTTTTCATGTGGTTCCACTGATAGCATAGTATACTAGGGAAGGTCAGGGTACTAACTGGTGGGGATGAAGGTTGCACCTCCCCATTTGGCTTTCTTTCATGTAGCAACTAGGGTGTTGGGGTGACTTGTTACAACTTTGAGAAGGTGGAGATCTAAGCTTCCCACTTGGCCTGTGCTGGTGAGGATGGAGCCATAGTTTTTCCTCTGGTGTTTGGCTGTGGTAGAGCTGTTATTGTCTAAAAGTTTTTTATCTTCCTAGGTTATCCCTCTCCTGGTCCTTTGGCTAGAAAGAACTTTTTTTTTCTTTGTGCCTGTTTTTGCTGACATTTCTGAGTTGCCAGCTTTTTCCCAGTCTAAATCTGGGATATGTGAAGGGAAAAAAAAAAAAAACAACACAGCATCTCACCATGGATCTTGAGGTCTCGAGCCAGTCTGCCTTTTTCTCTACACCTTTAGAGTCTCATGTTTGATGTATATATAATGTCCAGAGTAGACAGTTGAACTTAGTAGGAAGAATCCCATGGTGGAGTAGAAGTATGTCTGCCTTATTTTCTTGGGTATGGAAGTCCATAGCTGCATTTTAATACGATCTCCAGGATCTGCTGCTTTAGGTATACATGCTGAATAGCAAGCCTGTGAATAATTTAATTATCATTAGTTTTGTTCATATTGATTTTTTCATTCTTTTTAGAAGTTTTATAATAGAGTACCAAGTTACCTTTGTTACAAATTAATGATTTTGATTTTCTGTGCTTTATTCTAACTTTTAGATGAATTTCTCTCTCACGTATACTTATGATCATCAAATGTTACAATTAAATTTGAGGCACCTCAGCTTGACCTCTGTCTTACATGAAACAAATCATTAGCAAAAGTTCCCGAGGCACTTAAGTCATTCTGCAATTGTCAACATGAGCTATCCATGAATAAAGATGTAATTTTACCCTTCATCTTGCCTATCTTATATGTGGCATTTTCGGTAATTATTCCCATGCGAACAGTCATTAGTACAACTCTGATTTTTCTGTTATATATTGGGATTCACCAGAATTGCAGAGTGAAAAAGGTAATACTTCTCTTGAATGGAATTTAACCTTAGTGCCTTATTTTTTTATATATAAATGGGAAGGAACAGGATGACATTGTTAGATTCTTAATTTAAAAGCATTTTATAACATGGACTCGTAGGTTAATTAGCCTATTTTGGTGAAACAGTAATAAAAGAAACTGCTTTTCATGAAAGCAAAACTTATGAGTTACTTTTATGTTTCAAAGCACTATTTGGCTGGGCACAGTGGCTCACGCCCATAATCCTAGCACTTTGGGAGGCCGAAGTGGGAGGATTGCTTGAGGTCAGGAGTTCGAGACCAGCCTGAGCAAGAGCAAGACCCCATCTCTTCTAAAAAAATAGAAAAAAAAATTAGCTAGGCAACTAAAACCAGAAAAATTTAGCTGGGTGTGGTGGCACGCACCTGTAGTCCCAGCTACTCAGGAGACTGAAACAGGAGGATCATTTGAGCCCAGAAGTTTGAGCTTGGCCAATGCCATGGCACTCTAGCCCGGGCAACAGAGCAAGACTCTGTCTCAAAAAATAAAAAAAAAATAAAAGCACTATTTATGTGTCTTTAATATACTGTATAAACCTACAGTGAATTACTTTGCATGTTGTTAAAAGATATTTCACCAGGGATCTTTCTGCATTTGGCATATACTCTGAAGTAATGGAGGATAGTATTTTATTTTCAGAAGAAAAATGATCAGTATGTAGTTTGTTTTTTATAGGCTTCTTTTCTCCTATGGGGCATGAAATTTTGGCCTTAGCAAAAATGAGATGCAGTGGAATTGAGAATGTATGAATATTAGAATATTTATAAAAACATGATTGCTCTTTCTATTTGTCATTTATATTGTCAAGCCCTGTATCCTTTTGCCTGGACCAGGATTTCCAGATGTGAAACTCAGTTCTCATTTTTAGGTCTTTCTTGTATTTATCTCAGGAATCCTAAGTATCTGCTTTATGTTGCATAGTTTCTGACATTTTGGCTTCAAAGTGAGGAAGAAGTGATCTCTACTGGTAGCCGTCTTCAGTGGGAGATCTTTGTTTCTCTCAGGCAGCAGTTCTCAAACTTTTTGACCTCGGGACCCTCATGCTCTGAAAAATTATTGAAGTCCACAAAGAAATTTTGTTTATCTAGGTTATGTCTATCTACATTTCCCATATTGAAAACTGAAGCTGAAAAAAATTTTAAAATATTGATCCATTAATTTATTTCATAGCAATAATAAACTTGGCATATGTTAACAAAAACTTTTTATAAAAAATAGCTATATTTTCAAAAACATGCATGAGAAAGGTGGAATTGTTTTTTATTTTTACCAATCTCTTTAATGTTTGGCTTAGTAGAAGACAGGTTTTCTTATCTGCTTTTGCATTTCTATATGTTGTTTTGGTTGAAGTATATGAAGAAAATATAATCTTATATCCAGTTGGAAAAGTAAAGAGTATTTTAAAAGCCTTTTCATAGAATTGAGAATATTCTTTGATTCTATACTAAAACTCAACAAATGGTAGCAATGTTAGTTGCAATGTGGAATCTAAAACTGTATCAAATATTTTGTACTTCATTACATCAAAATCCATGTTGTACTTTCAGTGGGTCATTTATCCATGTATGATTTTGTAATTGCATGCATTGGTCATTTGGAAAATACTGGATCACTGAGTTATGAGACATTACATTATTGGCATTTGTTAATATTAAATGTATTCACAGATCAAATCAGAATAAGTATTTTAGTGTTGAGAGGCTGTCAAGCTCACATTGACAGATACAAGTACCCCAAAATTCTAATTTTTGCTTGAAAGCTTGCATTTTATCATTGGCAAAAGATCCTATCAGTTGTTTTCCTTGAAGAGACAGGCTTACTTTATTCATTTTCAAGAAGATGTTTGCTGAATACCCAAGTTTGAGTAACTGTAATTTATCTGTTAGTCATTTTTTCAAGTAAAAATGGTGTTGCATGGCAAAATGGCTAATTCAGCTCACACCTCAAACAATTAATTGCACAAGTGATCTTCCTTGAGATAGCTTTTGTTTTTCTGGTATGCAATAGAAATGCTATATGGTTGTACATTTCCCATGTATGTCACATAGGGTATTAAAAATTTTATGCTTAAGACTGAATATTTAATAAAATTAGTAATTGTTACTGCTTTATCAGGGCATTGTTGATTGCAACTGGCTTTTTAAAATTATTATTATTACTTTAAGTGTGTGGCAGTGAAGAATATGGTGACTCCTGGTACAATTGGGTGCCACTGCTTTAATTCATGCTAAAGCCCAGCAATTTCTCTCACCTTTGCTTTTTTCACCATCAATGCAAATATTGACCTAGTGAAAAAGGCAAAAACATCTTTATATTAAGGTGAGAAAAGTTTTGACCTTGCAGCAGAACCCCTTTAAGAGAATGCATCTCAGCTATCCCCAGCGCACCCAGATCAAACTTTGAGAACCACTGCTTTAAGTCATGGATAATACGTGACTACGGATATAATTTTTAAAAATGCTTACTGTTATATATATATTTTCTTTTTTGCTTTGAAATTTAAAGGAATTTCTGAAAATAGTCCTGGTAATCCTCATTGTTCTCCTGAGAGGTAGGTGGTGATTATAACATCTGTCTGAAAGATAGAGAAATCAAATCAGTTACTAAGCCATTTTACCTGTGGCCAGGCAAAATAAGCGAGAGGAATTGCTAAAAGGGCTAGGATGCTAATTCTGAATGAAACCAATAGGAGGGCCAGTATCAGATTGGACTACAATGGCATTGAGCATGAGCCTTTCCCAACTTCTAGTTTTTCTCATCTTGTATGCAAATTTGAAGTCTTCTCTGAAGAAGAGTATTTCAAAAAATGTAGCACATCAGGACAATACTGTTGACTCTTGAACAACATGGGGGTTAGAGGCACCAACCCCACACATAGTCAAAAATACATGTGTAAATTTTGACTCGCCAAAAACTTGACTACTGAAGACATACCGGTGATATAAACAATCGATGACCACCATATATTTTGTGTGTTATTAATGTGTGTATTTTATGTTGTATTCTTACAATAAGGTAATCCAGAGAAAAGAAAATGTTATTAAGAAAATCATAAGGCATAAAAATGTATTTACTATTCATTATGTGGAAATGGATCACCATAAAAGTATTCATCTTCGTCGTTTTCACATTGAATAGTTGAGGAAGAGCAGAAAGAGGAGTGGTTGATCTTGATGTCTCAGGATGACAGAGGCAGAAGAAAATCCATGTATAAGTGGACCTGCAAGTTCAAACCTGTGTTTTTAAAGAGTTAACCATACTTTTATAGAGCATGGCTGAGACACCTGTGTATGCCAACCAGCGCGAGGTTAGGGGTTACAGAGCAATAAGGGTGAAAAGAAACTGAATTATAAATGGCCTAATGAGTGCCAGGTACATGCAAGGTACTTCACCTGTGTTACCCCTTTCAGTTCCCATAACAACCTTTGAAGTCACCATTATCGGCTTCATTTTAGGGATGAAGAAGTGGAACCTCTGATGCTAAACAACTGGCCTGAGACAGCATCTCTCCTATGGGTTGGAGTTTGAATTCAAACCATCTCTTTTCCTTATGATATAGTGTTCTCTTATCAGTATTTATGAGTTTCTTGGGCTACATTGTTAACTAGTTAAAGGCTACTATTTATATCTTCTGAGCATATTTCTAAATATACATGTGTACAACTCAGTTCAATTTTTAACTTTCTGTGGAAAACACACACATTTTCTATCCCTTCATCCACTAGGGGGCACAAGAGTGCTAACTTGTTAAGTCAATCATGGTTGATGATGAATAGGGTTTAAATTATATGGTTGTAGTATGATTTGTAATTATATGTATATACTGTAGGAAATTGTATATGGAAAATTATGACCAACTATTTAATTATTATTCCTGGTAAGAAAGATGCTACCTTACCTTCTTATTGAAACCTAGGAGACTACTTGCTCCCCTAAATATGAAAAATAAATGAGATGTAATTTGTGTTGTGATCTGTTTGATGCAGTGGTGTCTGAAAGAACTGATATGATTTACCGAAGACATTATTTAAGCTTTAAGGGAGAATGTTACATAACTTTTTGTGTTTGGATAATGTTTTTGTTAATCATTTATTATTCCAGATTTGTCATTTAAATATGGCTTGTTATGGGAGCGACCCTTAACATAACTGATATATCTAGTTCCTCATTTATGTAATTACCATGTGGATAATTTCTGGTAAAATTATGAAATATTTTTATTTCATAATTTT
This sequence comes from Varecia variegata, assembly GCA_028533085.1. NCBI lineage: Eukaryota > Metazoa > Chordata > Mammalia > Primates > Lemuridae > Varecia > Varecia variegata. The sequence continues at coordinate 13,824,413 of CM052449.1, read as the reverse complement.
TATTTCATAATCCCCCCAAACTGTGAATGTGAGATAATTGCATGATGTTTACCATTAAAGTATTTGTATTTGAAAAGAAATGTTGAATATTGTCCTGATTTATTGTTCTTGAGACTCCTGTAAACTTTGGATGGTGGTTACTGTGAAAAATTTATAAATTCCATTAGCATCATATCCATGGTAATTGTGAAATGTTGTGAACTAGATTCTTACTCCGTATCCGACATGTAATTTTGTTGTTGTTGAGTTAAAATTTATAAATGAAGGGATCTAAAATAGTTTATCATTTGATTATTTTTAGATACAGTGAAGACTTTTCTTGAGCTCCACATAGAGATTTCTTTTCAGACTGAAAATCTCTGAAGGATTATTAAAATAATATATTTTCATATGACTCTTAATTTCGAGAAGGTATGGCTGTTAAGGCAAAATGAACCACAGTTTATACTTTCTTTCTCTGATCTGTACAGGTGATGTGTTTTGGAATGTAGCTTACTCTCCTTAAACATTAGTTGACTCCTCTGAATAATTGTACTATAGGGTTGTTGTAGGGTGGTAGGCATTGAGGATACAAAGATGAATCATGAGTAGTTCTGTCTTCAGGATGGCAGTCTAGTCAGGGCACTGTGCAAGTTAGCAAACGATTACGATGCATTGTGGTGAGGGCAGTGATAAAGTGATGCAAACTTGCTACTATGGTGTCACTTAAAGGGATGCTCAGTTTAGTCTGGAACGTATTCAGGGAAGATGCTTCAGAGGAGGTAAAACTCGGACTTAAAAGAATAAGCAGGTGGAGAGTTTGGCATGCTGGGAGGGAGGTGCACATTTTTGGCAGAGAAAATGACATGGGACAAATTGTGGTGGAATAGGACAGTATTCTTTTTAAATTATAAGAATATGGAGTAAAGATCGGGTAATGCAGAAAAGCAAGCTGGCGATATGTGATGGGAGTGACATGTATATTGAATACATATGAACAAGTTTGGATGTGATTTAGATAACAGGGAACATTTGCAGCTTTTCCATTCGAAGTGATATGATCTTGCATTTTAGGAGGATCACTAGGATAGTCGGAAGGTATTGCGATAGACATTGTAAACAGTGGTGTGGCAGAAACAAGACAGTAGAGTCAGACTCAAGATGATGGTCAGCAGATTCTGGGGGTACCTGAGTATGGGATTAACAGGAGGGAATGAAATCAAGAGGTATTTACGATTTTGAATCTGCAGACTTGGAATTGCATATTGGGCCTGGAGAAGCCAGAGGAGCCAGGGTGACTCTTAGGTTTCAGGTTTGGGTGACTACAGAAAATAGAGATGAAGAGCAAGCTTTTTTGAGGGAGGGGTTTAGTTGGAGATAAGAGGTTAAAATAAAATAAGATAAAATAAAATAAAACCTTGAAACAATGTTTGAGTGCTTTAAATGTGCCAGGGATATAGTGAGGATTTAAACATGATATGTTGAATTATCTCAGTATCCCTTTGATGTATTACCATCTCTAACTGACCAATGAAGAATCAGATTCAGAGATCCAGAATCCTATCTAAAATCACATAGCTGGAAGTGGTAGAACTTGGGATCCGAAGTATAACCCTTTCCACTGTATCACTCTGGGAATAATCTCATATAGCTGTAGTTGAAGCAATGAATGTAAATGGAAATGCTCAGAGAGGGCATATAAACAGAGAAGAGAAGATGGCCAGGGATAGAATTTGGGCAAATAGATTAAACAGAACACACCAGGGATATATAGAAGAGACGTAGAAGAGAAACTAGAAAGAACACCAATTGCATCCAAGACAAAAACATTAGAATCATCCTTGAAGCCTTTCATTCTTTCCCACCCCCACATCCTGTCCCTTAGCAAATCTGTTGACTCTGCCTTCAGAATATATCTAGAATCTCTTATGCCCTAATAGGATTTTCCACATCTAGCCTTGTTACCCTACTGTCTTTTCTCCATATGGTGGTCACATTGTCACTTTTCTGTCCAAAGCTATCCAGTGATCTTCCTTGTCATTCAGAATATAATCCAAACTCATTACCATGACCCAAAAGGATGCACAGGACTCTGCTACAGGCTACCTCTCTCATTTCTCGCTCTACATCCTCCCCTGGGCCACCACGCCAGTCATGTGGCACACGTGCCTCCCCTCTGGACCCTTGCGTTGTGTTTGCAGCCTGACATGCCTTCGAAACCCAGATCTCTGTCACTACCAGAGAGACCCAACCAACCTCTCTAAAAAAGCATCTTCCATTACTGTATTTCACCCTTCCATTCTCTTTTGTCTTCATAGAAATTATCACCTGAAATATTAAATTCATTTGTTTGCTTTCTGTTAATTGCCCCTACAACCGCTGTCCTGTGCCTAAACTTCATGAGGGTAGAGTTCTTGCCTTGTTTGGTTCACTCTTTTATCCCCAGTGTGTAGGAAATAGTAGATGCTCAACTAATGTTTAGATGAATGAGTACAGTCAGAACGGACTTTAAAACAAGCAAATCAGATCATGCCACCCCCATGTTTAACCCTCTCACCCCAGCAGCTTCCTATCACTGTCAGAATAAAGTCTAACCACGTTACTGTAGTAGGGTAAGGCATTCCCTGATCCAAGCCTTGGCTGGGACTGACCTCTAGCCCTGCCATTCCTCACTGGTTGACAACATTCCAGCCACACTGGCCTTCTCGTTCTTCCTGGAACTGGCTAAGCTCATTTCTTCCTCCCACTGCTCCCTTTGCCAGCCACTCCTTCGCCATGGTTGGCTCCTTTTGATCCTTCAGATCTTTGCTCAAGTGTTGCTTCTTCAGAAAAGCTTCCCCAGACCACGCTTTCTTAAATCACTTCCTGTAATCCCTGCCCCTCCACCTCAGATCTTCCCAGGATTCAGGCTAATTTTTAGCATCATAATTGTCACTAGCTAAATAATTGTGTTTATTTATTTACCTATTAATATTCCCTCTCCTGACCTGGACTGTGAACTTAAAGGCAGGGGATTTTTCCGTTTTATTTACCATCGCCTTCACAGCACTTAAATGGCGTGCTTGACACATCTTAGAAGCTCGGTACTTAGAGGATGAATGAATGAAAGACTTCTGCCACCCCTGGGAGGGTGGCTACTTGTTATTGTGAACGCTTGAATACTCTTGTGGTGACACAAGAATTGAAAGAAACGTCTAAAACTTCTAGGATGAAGGTTATGCAGTTGGAAAACTAGATGATGAGACTTCTTATCCAAACTGGCTCATGGAATTCCAGTGCATTACTTTATAGAGACTCTTCTTGCACATTCCTTTGAATCCAAATCTTGCAAACTTTCAGGATGTTGTCATTTTGATTCTTACTTGTTGCCAGCAGTATTTGACTAAATTAGATGGCTAGTTCCTCCAGGATTGTGAGGGCCATAGCCCCACATAGAGTTCAGCACAGAGTAGATGTTCAGTTAAATGTTTGTTAGTGGATATTTAAAAAATATATATCTACAGTTCAAACATTTAGAATCTTCTCTAATTTTTAGGGAAATCTATAAAATTAATTTCTCTCATTTTTAGAAGAATCTTTCAGTTTTTATGGATTTCAAAACTGAGCCCTACCCACCCATCCCTCTCACCCCCATCTCCAAGAGGTGTAACCTTTAAGAAATGTTTGGTTACTGACAAACTAGAAAAGGAATGAACGGGTGATATCCCCTTACTAAATTTAAATTCTGTCCGCCAGGCAGAGAAACAGAGACCTATAATCGTTTATTCACCTAGTATAACTCTCTATTTGGATGGGGTTGGGGTGGAGGCAGGGAGAGGTTCTATGGCCCGGCATCCCTCTTCACTCTTATTTTCTTTTTGATAAAACAGCCAGTGTTCAGTGTGGCTCCAAAAGTTTTGGTTTGGGGATTAAAAACGCTAGCAGCAGGTAGCTGTGACGCAGGTTTTGCAGTCACGGCGCTGCACACACCTTAAGCCAACATACCCAGTGAAAGGTGGCAGTGTTTGAATTGAATCTGTGCTTTTTAGATGGAGCAGCACCTTTGCAATGAAAGCACGTTTATGCGGACTCCTTAAGAAGTTTAGACTGGAGGGCCGTCTCCAGCAATTGCCCCCCTTTAGCCAAGACCCGTGTGTTTGTCTTGGCAGGCTGGCTGTGTCTGCTTGGCTGGTGCTAATGCGGGGACGTTAAATTGATGAAACACAGAGCTCTTGATCCCTTTCAGTGAGGCTTCTATTTGGTTAATGGCAGGGTAGAGCTCTTTGCTGCTAGCCACCTGTAACCCGCCAAGTTAAAAAAAAAAAAAGTAGATGCAGAGATGTAGAAGAGGAAATTTTTTTTAAGAAAACCTTACCAAGTGCCTTATTATTTGTTTGTTTGCCTGTTTTAGTGTCCAAAATAGATTTAAAAACACTGAGAAAGAAATTTTAATAAATCACCTAAATTCCTTTGGGCAGTGCCGGTCAGTGGTTAGGTGGGAAGGAGAATGAATCTTCTTTTTTTTTTTTTTTTTTTTTTTGAGACAGAGTCTCGCTCTGTTGCCCGGGCTAGAGTGAGTGCCGTGGCATCAGCCTAGCTCACAGCAACCTCAAACTCCTGGGCTTAAGCAATCCTACTGCCTCAGCCTCCCGAGTAGCTGGGACTACAGGCATGCGCCACCATGCCCGGCTAATTTTTTCTATATATATTTTTAGTTGGC
>CM052449.1:13803017-13819635 GCA_028533085.1 Varecia variegata | reverse complement strand
ATGAGCCACCACGCCCGGCCGAGAATGAATCTTCTTGTAATGTAGTTAGAAATTTGAGGAGCTGTGGAAAGGTACTTTATTAGAATAATTTACCTTGCTTTCATTGTGGCTTTTGTCTTACTTTCTTTGGTCTAGATAGAATTTTACAATGTATGCTTCTGCTTGGCATAAATACCAAAACATAGGTAACCTGACAAAAGTATGAAGGGGTTTGGGTTTTTGAGAGTTTGGGCATTTCCGAGCTATGTACCAATTTACAGTCATGTATCGCTTAAGGATGGATATGTCTAAGAAATGCATCCTTAGGTGATTTCATCATTATGGGAGTGTCATAGAGTGCACTTAACACAAACTTAGATGGTATAGCCTACTGCACACCTGGGTTGTATGGTACAGCCTATTGCTCCTGGGCTACAAATCTGTACACCATGTTACTGTACTGGATACTGTAGGCAACTGTAGCAAACATATCTAAACATAGAAAATGTACAATAATGTTACAAAGATAAAAAATGCTATGCCTGGGTAGGGCACTTACTCTGAAAGGAGCTTACAGAACTGGAATTTGCTCTGGGTGAGTTAGTGAGTGGTGTGAGTGAATATGAAGGCCTAGGACATCACTGTACAGTACAGTAGACATTATGAACACTGTACACTTAGGCTGCATTAAATTTATAACAAAACGTTTTTTCTTCAATAATAAATAATCTTGACACTGTCACGTTTTTACTTTATAAACATTGAAAAAACATTGTAATCTTTAACTCTTGCAATAACACCTACCTTAAATCACAAACACATTGTATAGCTGTACAAAAATGTATCCTTTATGTCCTATGATTCTATAAAGTTTTTGATTTTGAAAATTTTTTCTTTCTGGATCTCTAAGTATCTTTATTTTTTTATTTTTTAATTTATTAAAATAATTTTTATTTCCAAATATTAGGGGGTGCAAAGTGTTCTTATTACATGGCTGAATTGTGTAATGCTGAAGTCAGGGCTTTTAGTATGTCTGTCACCAGAATAGTGCACATTGTACCTGATAGGTAAGTTTTTATCCCTCACCCCTCTTCCTCTCTCCTTCCTTCTTAGTTTCCAATGTCCTTTACACCACTTTATGACCATGTGTACCCATCGTGTAGCTCCAACTTATTAGTGAGAACATGTGGTATTTGTTTTTCAGTCCCTAAGATACTTCATTTAGGATAATGCTTTCCAGTTCCATCCAAGTTGCTGCAAATGACATTATTTCATTCCTTTATATGGCTGAGTAATGTTCCATGGTGTATATATGTATGTGTGTGTGTGTGTGTGTGTGTGTGTGTGTATATATATATATATATATATATACACACACACACATATATCACACACACACCACATTTTCTTTATCCACTCATCAATTGATGGACACTTTGGTTAATTCTATATCTTGCAATTGTGCTGCGATAAACATTCAGATACAGGTATCTTTTTGATATAATGACTTCTTTTCCTTTGGGTAGATACCCAGTAGTGGGATTGCTAGATCGAATGGTTGGTCTACTTTTAGTTCTTTGAGGAATCTCCATACTGTTTTCCATAGAGGTTGTATTAATTTGCAGTCCCACTAACAGTATAGAAGCTTTCCTTTCTCACTGTATCCACGCCAGCACTTATTATTTTTGGACTTTTTAATAAAAGCCATTCTAACAGGGGTAAGGTGATATCTCACTGTGGTTTTAATTTGCATTTCCCTGATTATCAGTGATGAGCATTTTTGCATATGTCTCTTGGCCTTTTGTGTATCTTTTTTTTTAGAAGAGTCTGTTCGTGTGTTTTGACCACTTTTTAATGGGATTATTTGGTTTTTTTCTTGCTGATTTGTTTGAATTCTTTGTAGATTCTGGATATTAGCCCTTTTGTCAGATGTATAGTTTGTGAATATTTTCTCCCATTCTGTAAGTTATCTATTTACTCTGTTGATTATTTCCCTTGCTGTACATAAACCTTTTGATTTAATTAAGTCCTATTTATTTATTTTTGTTATTGCTATATTTGCCTTTGGGGTCTTGGTCATAAATTCTCAGTCTAGGCTGATGTCAAGAAGAGTTTTTCCTATGGTTTGTCCCAGAATTGTTGTGGTTTCGGGTCTTAGATTTAGGTCTTCAGTCCATCTTTGGTTAATTTTTGGCATGGCAAGAGATAGGGATCCTTTCTAAACTCTTCTGTTAAAAACTAAGACACAAACACACATAATAGCCTAGGCCTACACAAGGTCAGGATCGCAGTTTTTCAGCTCCATTATAATCTTATGGGACCACTGTTGTATATGTGGTCCATTGTTGACCGAAACATCGTTACGTGATACATGACTGTGCACTTGTGCAAGATGCACTCATGTTTGTTTGGGGCGCTTGGAACTGGGCTACCCTTAGTCTGCCAGGCTTCATAACTGTACATTGTTTCAGCAGTCATGGGCTAAGACTAGACAGCACAAAAAGGAAGCGAGTATAAATAATCTCTTTGGCTTACATTTTTCAAAAGAGATTTATAATATTACTTAAGTTGTTACAGGTGCTGATAGTCTCCTGAGGTTGATGGCTTTGTTAATCCCTCACTTTATTCAGGCTCCTGCTCAAATGTCACCTCCTCAGAAGAAGGAAAGCAGCAGGCCCCACCTCGCCCCCGTTACTCTTTAACTCCTCACCAGCTTTATTTTTATCATAGCAGGTATTGTGATTTGAATTATATTTGATTTTTTATTTTATACTTTCTCAACTGCATCGTGAGTTCCATGAGGACAGAGATTTTTTTCTTATTCACTGTTTAATCCTCAGTGCTCAGAAGAGTATGCAAGATATAGTAAGTGCTTGATAAAATATGTGTTGAATGACTGAATAAATAATGAAAGGAACAATAAAGGTTGGTGTAGAGAAAGGAAATAATCATTGTTTCCCAGATAGTATCATTCCATGTGACACTACTTGAAGCGGGACAGGAAAGCCCACCAATTTTGCACATGTGAAATGTTATTAGTATCTTTAATAAAACTTTGAGTGAAACCTGGCTTACACGTAGCAAACATATCACTTACACCAAGTAAATGAAATTGTTAAGTTATCAAAAGATCAGGGAATATGAAAACATTTCATTGTATGGTTGAGTGGAAGGACTGAGCAGAGAAATTAGATTTGTTTTAATAAAGGTGTTAAGAGTATCAATTTGGAAGTTTTACCACTGGTCCTTAAGAGCAAATTTAAAATTCTTTTGCCCACTACACTTTCTCTTTTAGAAGGGGCTGGTTTGTCAATTTCAGAATCTCTGTTAGTTGCTCGTATCCATTGTCTGAGTATAGTAGCATTTCTGGTGCTGTAGCACATGCTGCCACTACCAGATGGAATTGAGTGAAGAGACGATCTCCTGTCCACTAAAGAAAAAAATGTTTAAAGAGAATGTTCGACACATGACAGATGGCGTGAGAAACAGCCTGTCAAATTAAAATCTGTGATAATGGGTTAGTGAACACCCTATAATTAACTACCAATTATTCTTCTCATGATTGTATTTCTTTCCACTCTATGTTGACTTTTTATGATTCAAATCACAGTATGTCATAATTTCATTTGATATTTTTATATATTAAGTTTTACCAATAAAGATTTATCTATTTGGTTTTATATTCTTAAATGATTTGATCATATCCATCAAGTTGATATGGTAGAATGAGACGGTATTGAGAGCAAGACTATTATATCTTAGTAGTTTTTGTATGCTTACAGCGAGCTATGTGCTTGGTGTGTGGTGCATGTTGAATTCATGTTTGTTGAATTTAATTGAATATTCCAACTTAAACTTTTGCTTAATTATTGGATGTTTAGCCTCTTTCTGGTTTACTGAAGTATAGGTAATGGTGACCTATGGTGACCAATGGTGACCAAACCTATCCGAATGCCTTTGGCTTCATGATTCTTTTGACCCAGCGTCTTGTGAATTCCCAAAAGAGATTTCTCAGTCAAAGGTTGTGAACATTATTATATCTTTCAATTTGTGAATGCGTGATACCATTTTATAATGATATCTTCAGTATTCAAATGTTCTTCTGATTTCCTAAAATAAATAAGGGTATTTTGAGCTTACCTAGCAGTTGCTGTGGCAATTTCTTCTTTCTGACATACCTAAAAGTATTCTCAAAATTTGGATATAGGTGACGATCTATTTTAGTTTTCCTTTCAATTCTAGGCCCTTTTTTTGTATCATGGTTGGCGTATTTATGGGTTTTATTAATATATTATTTTTGTCATTTGTTACTGGCATTTCATTAATTTTTCAAGAAATGTTTTAGAGGTCTTTGCATTGGATACTTCTTAATTATTGTTGCAAGCTTAATTTTTAAATGTTCTTATTTCAGATTATCTATAACTTTGACATTTCCGAATCGCTTTCATTTTTTTCTTCTGTCTCTTTCAATTTTTGAAATGCTAATGGCTTTTGAAGTTATCTTCAAATTGTTAAAATTAGTACACATGTTCATATGATACATGGTGCATAATTATTGTCCCTTCCCTAGTTTCCTTACTCTCCGTCCAGAAGAGTAAGAATAACTGGAAAATCCATCTTAAGCAGCTCCAATAAAGGGAATAAAAAATCTGTGACTAGGATGACCAAATCTTTAGTTAAAAACCAGGTAAGGAAAAAGAAAAAGATACCCTTAATATTTGACATTGTGTTTCCTGGTTATGTTTTTAAATTTGGAATATAGGTTGAGCATCCCTCATCTGAAAATCCAAAATTTGAAATGCTTCAAAATCTGGAGCTTTTTGAGTGCTGGTATGGCACTGCAGGTGGAAAATTCTACATCTGACTTCATGTGATGCTTGCAGTTAAAACACAGTCAAAGCTTTGTTTCATGCACAAAATTATTTAAAATATTGTATACAGTTCCCTTCAGGCTATATGTATAATAGAAGATGTATATGAAACATAAATTGATTTCATGTTAGACTTGGGTCCCATCCCCAAGATATGTCATTACATATATGCAGATATTCCAAAATCTGAAAAAAATCCCAAATTCAAAACACTTCTGGTCCCAAACATTTTGGATAAGGGATATTTAACTTTGTACTAAAATCTCCCCCTGATTTATTAGTTCAAAGATAATAGTGTTTTTATTGATATTAGGATGATGACTATTAGTAATAATAACTATAATTTGAGATTTTTGTATGTGTAAGGTACTGGATTTCTTATGTATTTTCTCAATCCTGTTATTATCCCTTTTTCACAGATGGTGGGACTGAGGATTTGGGAAGTTACGTAGGATTAGCCCTAGAGGTGGACAAAATGTTCAGACTTGGGTCTAACTGTAAAACCCCATGCTCTTAATCAAGATTCTGTGCTAAACACATTGGTTTTGGTAATTTGTATTTATTTCTAAGGATTTCTTTTTAAAAGACTCTTCATTGCTATTGTGTGGGTTTATATGCCCATCTCAGAGTCAAAATATTAAGCAATTGCATTTTTTTAATCCAAAGTGTTCTTGATGACCAGGTATTGATCTATACTGGGGAAGCCATCTTCCAATATCCCTGCACAGAGCAAACAGTTACTCATTTGCTGTAAGCCTCACTACCTGGTTTCAGTCTGTTCCCCAACCTTACTTAGGCTTCTTCCTTAAATGGAGTAAACAGAGTCTGCATCCTTCACCTCATACCAAACTTAGAATTGATTCTGGTCTCAAACATGTCTGATGCCTTCATTATCTAATAGTAGTTTTTATATTTAATGGTTTACAACATGTAAATTAATTTTGAAAAGTCAAAAGGATTTTTCTGTATACAAAATTGTTTTTCATTAGCATTTTTCATTAATATTTCCTGTGTTTTGCCAGTTTCTGTCAATTGGTGCCCTATGCACAGTAAACAAACTGAGCTTGATAAAATTGGGTCATTTGTGGTCACTAGTTTCTAATAAGATCTTAAGTGTTCTTTCATGGTCCGTGTGACATTCAACTCTGCTGTTACGGAAAATGGTGTGGCACTTACCAGTGGGAACCCTTTCTGTATCTGGAGGTATTAAATGCCTGTTTATAATCATGATCATTATTTACTTTAGAAGTTTGGTGTTTTTTTTTTACATGTTGTCTGTGATTGTTTTTATTTATTATTTTTGACATGATTTGACCTATCTTATTTATTTTATTTTTATTGACAAATCACAGTTGTATTCATTTAAAGACTACAATGTGATGTTTTGATATATGTATACAATGTATATGATTAAATCAAGCTAATTAATATACCCATCACATGGCTTATTTATCTTTTTAAAAAAATTTTTAATTTTTAAATTAATTTATGTTTTATTTCAGAGCATCTTGGGGGTACAAATGCTTTGGTTACATAAATTGCCTTTGCAATTTATGAGGTACAAGCGTGCCCATCCCCCTGGCAGCATGCATCGAATCATTTTTTGCAGATCTACTTTAGAAGTTTTTAGCCTGGGGACCCTGAGGAGGGCTTTGGGGTATCTTAAAAAAGTCTAGAGTAGTGTATGAAAAATTGTGTCATTGCATTTCATCATTTACTCAGTTATTCGTTGAATTATATCATTCATTTCACTATTTATTCAAATTCTTAAAAAGAAAACTGGGCCTAAAGAAAGTTTTAAAATATTCCTATTCTCAAAATCTTGTCACCTGCATTTATTTAACCACTTACGTTTAAATACCAGACATTTAAGAAGCTTCTTTGGGCCGTATTTTCTGTTCCTCTTCTTTTGTCAACTTCCTGTGTTTAAGCGTTTTTTCCTTGCTATTTTCTGTTTTTGAAAATTTCTTTATTTCAGTAGGCCTAAGGGATACAAGTGGTGTTTGAATAGTACAGTGGTGAAGTCAGGGCTTTTCATACGCCCATTACCCAAATAGTATACATTAAGCAAGGAAGACATGGGCATTTGGTTTTTGTTTTAATTAACATCATAATCACTTATTCTCTAGTTGTATATATGCCCGTGTTTCAGAGACAGACTGAGAGAGAAATTGATTTTTTAATCAATTTCTGTTTTTATAAATGTGACTCCCTAAATAAAGGCAAAGGAACACTCAAACTTTAAATATATTGTATAACTGTTTAAAAATCTTTAATAACATTCCATTTACACATGAACAGAATGGGTGGATTATATTTCCTTCGACATGCGTAATTTATGAAAAGTCTTGTCCGAAATGTATTGGGTTTTGGTTTCATGACTTTGAAATTTTGAAAAATTTTTGGAGCCAGTTTGTGTAACAAACTTATTTCCCCTTAGTCTCATTCCATTTCTGAATCTGGAGTTACACATTTCTGGGTCTAAAAAATGTTCAATTTGCGTCATGAAATAGAGCTGGCCTTATTTCTAAATATGTTGGCGTTAGACCAGGGCTAGAGTTTCACTGTTGCTTTCTGGCCTATCTTTTACAATTTAGGTTCCATGTATTTTCTTTTGATTGCCAGTCAAGCTATTATACTCATGGTTTGCTTCCATTTTGAATCTGCTGGTAAGAAATGACTTCAGACATTATTGAGAAACCTGTGCCATTCTTTTCCCATTATCAACTTTTTTCCCCCCCCCCCTCTGTTGCTGACATTTGTTCTGAGTAGCTCAGATCCACTCTAGCTAGGCAGTTTGTGCGAATTGTTACTTGACCTTCAAGAATCCGTAGATCCAGCCAGGATTGGGTCAGACTTGATCCTCTCCAGTTTAGATACCTGGCCAACTTCTCTGGCCAGCACTGGGCTTTGACACTCCTTAAAGTCTATGGATGATTTCATGAAAGGGTATGCTATCCTTTTACTTGCCTGTAGTCTGTCTCTATAGTGAAAATAATGGAAATTGTGTGTTAGTGCTAAGGATTTTGTTTGGGAACAACTTATCTGATGCAGATTTGATCTTCTTTCTTTCCTTCCTCCCTCCCTCCGTCTCTTCCTTCCTTCCTTCTTTCTTTCCTTCCTACCATCCCTCTTTCTTTCCTTCCTACCATCCCTCTTTCCTTTTTATTTCCTCTTCCTCCTCCTCTACTCCTTCTCCTTATTCTTCTATTCTTCCAATTTCTTCCTTTTTGGGGGGTAGTGATGGCTGGAATCATTGGTATGCTGTTTTGTATATTTGGTTCCTCTTACTGGTATTACCACGAAGGCCTTTCTAGCAAGGCAGCTGAGAGGGATGGTTGGGATGGCACCAGGCACCCAGCTGCCATGGACCTGCAATACTGATTGAGAGAAGCTTCATGGAGTCTACACTTTTGCAGTAATAGGACCTTTGCCACAGATTATTGTTTACCATCAACTTTCTTAGATGGTGTAGTCATGGCGGGCCTTGTGTTTATTGGTAGCATTGGCGCCAGTGAAATCCTAGGAAAAGATTCTCTAAGATAAAGTAATTGCTACTTCTATACAGGCATGGTAAAATACCAGATTGTGAAATAGCAAAGGATAGTAATTTGGGAATGGTCAGATAGTGGGCTAAACATAGGTTTTTGTCATTTTGATGCCTCTTACAGAGTCACAATAAGCAAGCCTTACCTGAAAAACAAAATGGGATATCTGTTTCCTAGCACAGGAGTGCCTGGCATGCTCTTCCACGGTGCCAGAGACTGGCTGTGTGGCTCCTGGAGCACATTTATGACCACAAAAGCCCATTAGACTGCTCAGTGCCTCTGTGAAGTGAAAAAATGTGGTACAAAGCAGGGGTCATGTGAAGAAAGGCATGGTATCAGTTTTTTATGTCCCCTTTTCAAACTGAACAGTATACCATGACCTTTGAGACGGGCCTAGAAGGAGTCCTGGACATCAAGATTTTTAGCATCACTTTTCAAAGAAATGTACCAAGAGCCTAGCAGGTAGGTTAGGCACTGTTGTAGGTGGTGGGACACCGTGGTGAAGATGTCAGATGAGGTTTCTAGGGAGAGGTAGGTGGAAAACCAATAAACATACAAGGAAACTATAGGATTGGCAGAGGTCTAAATGCTATGCAGAGAAATAAAATAGGGTGATGTGATGAGAAGTGACTATGGCATTTTTGGAATGGGTGGTCAGGAAGAAATAAGATTTAGATTGAGAGCTGAAAACAGAAAGTGCCCGATGCAGGGAAAATCGGGGGGCAAAACATTTCAGGCAGAGGGAGTCAGTAAGAAGGTGAGTGAGCTGTGGGGAGGGCACTAAAAGACAAAATGAAAGAGATGGAAAGAAGCTAGACCGGGATGACTTTGTTAGCCAGAGTACAACACTTCATTATAGATGTAATGGGGGTCATGGAGTATTTTAAGCAGAAGGATGATATGGTATAATTTGCTTTTTAAAGAAAAATCACCTAGCTGTGTAGACAGTGGAATGGGGGAGGGGGGAAGGGTCTACGGAGGAGGATCTTGCTGTTTTCTAGGTGAGATGCGATGGCGGCTTGGACTATGGTAGAAATAAGGGCAATGGAAGGAAGGAATGGATTTGGAATATGTTGTGGAAGTGGGTTGACCGGACTTGCTGATGTATGTCACATGTGGAGTGATAGGCAGAGAGAAGACGGTGATAACTGCTGGAGTGTAGATGTGAGGAATAGTACTGGCGGGTGATTTCCTGAGACGTGGACCACTAGGGGAGCAGTGGGCTCCTGCAGCAAACCCAGGAGTTCTGTTTGGGCCGTGGAGAGTTTGCGACGCCTGCTGGATATTCCCGTGGAGATGTCGAGTGGGCAGTTGTGTAACCCGGACTGGAGCCTCACAGAGAGGTTAGGGCTGGAGATCCAGATCTCAGGAACTGTGGGACTGGGTGGGATCATCCAAGAAAATTAAATTGTTATAACAAAGAAGGAAGCCCAGAAACAGTCTTCACACACCCCTGCTTTTATGACTTATGAGTAGAGAAGGCTCTAGCAAATGAGGCACAGAAGGAGTGGTCAGTAAGCTGGGGGGGAAATGAGAGTTTGATTTCCCAGAAGCCAAAGGAAGATAGTATTTCAAGAATGAGACAAAGGTGACTCTAGGTATTGTAGGATCTGAAGCTTAATCAATGTGGAAGTCTTTTTAAAGAAAAATAATGTAAAATTATTAATACCAAATTAGGTACTAATTTGACAATTTGGAATGAGAAACCAAAAGAAATTTCCAAGTTATAAAGAGCTAAAAAAATGCCATGAATGTCACTAAATTCAGAAAAAAAATTACCAATTTAATACCTGGTGCACTTCTATGACACTTTTTTATTTCTTGTTTTGGGGTGAGGAGGGGAGAAAATGTTTACGCTTAGATTGCTTCTTCATATTACAATAATTTTGTAATATCATCTTCTGTAGAAACAAGAGTAGTATTTAGCATGGGTGGTTGAAATTATATTTTCATTAAATTTGGAAAAGTTTTCTTGTAGTATTGCAGCCTATTAGCGATAATGTCATATAAATTTTTAGGATAGTTGCCAAAACGTAAAAACTTAATTCAAGTTTCTTTCATAGATGAGCTTTATGATTTCAGGATATGTCAAGTTTTTATGCAGTGGCTAGAAAAACACAAAGTTTATCTGATGTTTTCTGCATTTAGGTTACTGGCTTTGCCTTTTAGAGCCAATTGTGCTTCTTTATGTTTAATGATCTGCTACGAAATATATATTGATAGATGAAGATGCAGATGAGTAAGATGGAGTGTGGTGCACTGAAAGACTTTTCTCAATTCCATTTAGGTGCTTTTATCCTCATATCTTAAAGCCTGACTTGTTTTTGAACACAGGAAAAAACCTAAGTAGTTTTCACTTATACCTTTTGTTACATTTATTTTCAAATATGGCAATAGGGGGACAATCGTACCTCAGATTTTGTTGTAATTGAATATAAAATTAATAACTTTGCTTGTGGTTGACTGAAGTTCTGTTCAAAAAGTCAAATAAATTTGGGTTGAGATCATATTATTTGTCTAAATAATTATAATATTAGCTGCATGAAAATAGGTCAGAATGGAAATTGGAAGGTAGGGCTTGGAAGAGAAGAGGGATGTGATTGGAAATAATGGGATCCTCCCATGGTATTGATGTCAGCTTCTTTAATTGCTCCTTTTGCTTGTTCATGCTGGCAGTTAGAATAACAGCAAAGAAAGGCATAAGGAATTCTCAGATATTGATATTTATTTAGTAAATGCTGGCTGAGGCTGGAGCCCTTGTCTAATCTGCAATCTGTTCTTCTACTCAGACCAACCGTAAGAACAGTTGCCTGTTGATAGGAAAGGAGGTGGGATTGAAGAATATGAGAAAAATGAAAAAAAAAATGATGCCGATGTTTAGAATTGCTTTTAGATCTCTCTGAATTTTCTGTATTCTAATTACTATGTTGCCTGATTCAAGAAAATGCTGTTTGACCTATGAAAAATTATTTTGTTCTGTCTTTTCTTGCCATGTAAAAATATCAGTTTTAGGTTTTAAATTTGAGTTGGCAGGTTGGTTAGGAAGGTTGAGGGAGGAGGTTATGGGCAAGTTTCCTACATGCATGATTCAGCCAAACTAGAGAAGGGATACAAGAAATCTTAGATTAGCTAGTTCAACCTTCTATCCAAAGAGTATATGCTTCTCCGTAAATGGTGATTCAGCCCATATGTGAATTGTCTAATGACAGCCCTCTTGAGCTTGCCCTGAACATACTGTTGGAAAGCTGTAGTTTGTAGGCCATCATATTAAATTAATCATGGATTTTCTGTTTCACATGGTATTTGAAAACTTTCACATATTAGAAGACTTCATCGTTGCCTTCCCCTGTGTAGGTTAAACATCCTGTTTTTTATTGATTCTGCATGTGAGATAGTGTCTGGATCACACACCAGTCTGATCACCCTTCTTTTGTTGAGGGTTGCTCACCTTCCTTCTTGGAAGGACCCTGGATTTGTTCATAATTCTGCCCTCCCAGTTGATTTTGGGAGATGACCTCTCCTGCCCAGCCCCAAGGGGAAATCATGATTAGAATGAGCCAGTCATTGGGGTCTCATTCCCCTTGCTAGAGATTGGTTTAAGCATGGTCGTGTGACCCCATCCTGGCAGTGGGACCTGACCAGAGGATATTTGAAAGGGCTTTTTCCCAAATAAAAAAATACATTAAGTAAATGCCTTTTCCCATATTCTGCATGTGGAACTTTCAGTAGTTGACACCTAGAACTCCTGGAGTTAGCTTGAAAACATTAGGAGAGGCATCACTGAAGTACAGGGAGGCAAGGTAGACCAGTGGAAAGCCCTGGGGTCCTTGAGGCCAAGGTGAGTAGGCAAGTCAACCAGGGAGCACTGCTTCCATGTAACTTCTTGTGCAGGACATGCTTAATCCTTTGTAGCTTTCATTCAGTGTTAGTTTACTCTTCTGTTACTTGCAGCTCAAAGCATTCTAACTGCTCCATACTGAATCCCTTGTATTGTTTATTTTAATTCACCTGCAACTTCTGCCAATCAATATTACCCTTAGTATTGTTCCAGTATCTTATTGGTATTTCTAATATCTTATTGCAATTTTATTTAATTGAAGTCTTTCTTTGATGATTCATAAACATTAGCAAAAAAAAATCAATTGCCATGATTGATATGACAATTAAATCATCTTCTAAAATGTTATGCTGGGGTTACAGTGGCAGCACTTGGCAGAGTTTTTGTGCAGTGAAATTAACACTGAGTTAAGCCTATGATTCTTTATGTGAAGTTCCCCCATCTTGTGTACATATACATTTGTTTAGCTAGCATTTTTTTAGAACTTTGTTTTGCTGATAAAAGTAACATTTTTGTTCTTGTTGGCTGTTTTCCCTTTGACCCTTTCAAAATAAATGCATTAAAAACTCCTTCTCTTTTGCTTTTATAGAACTGTTTTCCCCATAGTATTCATTGTTGAGGACAGTGTACTTAACAGGTTTTGAAGCAGGTTGAGAAACTTTGCCCCAGATTATGAGAACATATTCGTGGCTATACTAGTCGGCTGGGATAAAGTGTGCTCAGTTCCTGGGCTTAGACTCAAGAAAAGAGTTCTTTCTCCCAGTTTTGCCTCCTCCTTTTTCCTTTTAGATTTATGCTTATAAACATGGGCATGTATTTCTTTCATGTGCTCTTTTTATACACAAAGTAGATGCCTGAGTCATTTACTGCTACCATGTATTATCTGTTTTTTAATATTTTTATTAAGATGTAATTCACATAACATACAATTCACCTATTTAAAATTCAATGGATTCTAGTATATTCAGTGTCCAGCCATCACCAAAATCAATTTTAGAACATTTTCATCATCTCATAAGGAAACTTTGTGCCCACTAGCTGTCACTCTCCATTTCCTCGCATTTCTTTCCCTCTCCTTTCAGTTTCAGGAAACCACTAATCTATTTTATGTCTGTGTGGATTTGCCTATTCTAGATATTTCATATAAATGGAATCATACAATGTGTGGTTTTGGTGACTGGCTTCGTTCACTTAGCCTGTTTTCAGGGCTCATCTCTGTCGTAGCAGGCATCAGTTCTTCATTCCTTTTTATTGCAGAATTGGATTCCATCGTATGGCTGTACCATATTGTATCGATCCATTCTTCAGTCGAGGGACATTTGGCTTATTTCCACTTTTTCCGCTATTACGAATTTCCTCCTGCTGTAATCTGCATTCATCCGTTAGTATCATTTAGTTTCCATTGTAAGTTGCACTGTCAAGTAGATAACCTATGCTGTTTTCCTCTGATTATATCCAGCATTTAGGTGTACGTACCACTTCATTGTGTGAGACTTTCTTTATTGACCACTTAATTCCTGAAAATGTGTTTATAGCTTCACACAGAAAAAGAATGAAAGAGAGGAAGAATACTCAGCACACACTCAAACAAAAATGCCCACGTTAATAAATCCCTGGATTTAAAAAGTTAGAGAAATTCACAAGTGAATACATTATTTTTAACACAGACAGTAACTATAAACTTGGGTTTAGATTTAAATTGGAAAAAAATATCCTGAGGTGTTTAATGTTTATCCTTAAATATCCAGGGTAAGACCATGATGACAGCTACCAACTGATTTTTTATGATCTTGGAAAGACATGAGAGGAATAAATTTTTATCATGCGTCATACCCAGGGATTTTTGTACCTCTTTTGCCTCTCCATTTAGATTTTGGTGAGGGTAGCAGGGAATTCTTTCATTATTTGTTTTTCTAGGAACAGGAGAAGGAACTGTCTGTGCATTCATATGTTTGTATTTTCTCCGCAGAAGGGAAGTCAGCACTGTGTCCATTTGTGCCCAGACACACATGCAACAGCTGTGCAGTGTGCTTCCTCTTGCCTGCTGCCATTGTAGCCCGTAATTGAGCATGTTAAAAACTTCTTGCAGCATATGATGATAAACACAAGGATGATTCATTAGAGTGATTACTTATCTGTTTATTTCAGTTCCATAAATATATGACTTTGTCTCCAAGGAGACGTGGGTAGTCATTCTGTAGCCCATTAGGCTTGTGTGAGTTGGAACTGGTGACCCATAGATCACAGTTGAATGGCCACAGATGATCACCAAATGACCAGTGTTATTCTTTCCTATTGCCAGGACTTTGAGGCATAATTAACCTAATAATAGTAAAAATGTGAAAAAGATTGACCCAACTGGGAATATGAAAGAGGTTTCCTGGACCTACTTTTTTTTTCCTTCTAGTATCTCTGGGATGTATTCCTCTAAAAGAAAACATTACCCGTTGAAATTGCATTAATTTATTTTAATACAGATTGTACTTGATTCCCTAACAATGAACTAACTGTGAACAAGGCTTAATCTACTCTCTTATGGAAAATTAATTAAACAAACATTTGAGAGAATCTAGAAGTTGCCAAGTCGTGTGCTGAATTAGATAACAGAGGTGACTCTTAAATCATTGTCTAGGTGCAGATAGAGTCATTTTTAACTCTAGGGGGTAAGCTCCATGGTGGCAGGGGCTCAAACTATTTTTACTAAACATTATATAGCACTCCCTAGCACAGAACTTGACACATGGTAGGCACTCAACAAGTATTTGTTGAATGAATGAAATGCATAATTATGGTATTTTAGTGCTGAAATCAAAGTATGAAGGACACGTAAGGAACTGACTGCCCTGGTGAGGGAGTAGTTTTACATATAAATGTCTTTGACTAGGTTTTGATGATTGAGTAGGATTTTACTAGGCAGATATGGGCAGGAAACTAAATTATGAAAATGACTTCCCATGTTCCAGCCATCATGATAGATAAGTTATTTAACACATTAATAGGACAAGGTAGTATTATTACTCCATTGCATTATTTGTGCTAGTATAGTAAATTTGTATATATAATAATAATCTTTCTATTATTGTAGTATTATTATTATTATACAAAGGGGAAAATTGAAGTTTGAAGACATTGGGTGACTAGCCCTGGTTAATGAGTTTCCACTGGTGAGTCAAGTTTTCGAATTCAGGGTATCTGTCACCCTTTTCCACATGAATGACAAGTGACTCCCCAGAGAGCTTATTTCAGGATAAAAAAAGAAAAAACAGAAAGCTGCCTCTTTTTTGCTACTAGTTAAAATGTAAACTTTTTCATGTAATACTCCCTTTCTTGGCACTCTGATGATCCCGTTTGAAGCAGCAATCCTCTTAAGTGCTCCCAATCTGGGTGATCTCTCAGAACACCGCCACCACGCTGTGAGAGGCCCTGGCCACATGGAGAGGCAAGTCTTTGGGATATCCTAGCCCAGGTGCCAAACATGTGCAGGAAGATACTCTGGTGTAGATGATTCTAGACCTCAG
Source organism: Varecia variegata (assembly GCA_028533085.1). NCBI lineage: Eukaryota > Metazoa > Chordata > Mammalia > Primates > Lemuridae > Varecia > Varecia variegata. The sequence goes on along the minus strand of CM052449.1, from coordinate 13,803,881 downwards.
CCCTTTGAGTCCCTCCAAACACTTTAAATCTTCCCAGCTAGTCTGTGGACATTATGGAGCAAAGACAAGCCATCTTGCTCGTGCCATGGCTGAAATCCTGACCCACAGAATCCAAAGAAAACATGATGGCTGGAGCTGCAGCAGTCACCTTGTGACCATGAAGGAAAAGCCAAGAGGACTGCCCAGGTGTCAGCCTTGACATCCTTAAGTTACAGAACTAATGTCTCTAGCCATTTACCCGGGACTTCTTGTCACGGCTTCCATTTCATAACATGGTTGGGCAGCACCAGAAGAAGGTTCTGTGTGGGAAAAGGCTGTGACTATTTAAGCTGGTAGCTACAGTATCGAGTTGGCTGATGAATAAACCAAGACCAACTCTGTTTAGACTTCTCCCCATGACGAAGATGCAGCCTCTGATAAAGAAAAGTCATTATAAATTCAGGAATAGGGCTCTCCTCATCTGCAAAGAATGTTGGAACATGGAATGAATCTTTGGGGTAGACAAAGATTTCTTCAAAACATGATGCTGAATGAAAGAAGCCAGTTTAAAAAGTCGACATGCACTATGATTCAATTTCTATGAAGTCCAGAAATAGACAAAACAATCTATGATGATAAAAATTAGAAGGTGGTTGCCTGGAGAAGGGAGAGAGAAACTGACTGCAAAGGAGTATGAAAGAACTTTTTGAGACCCACAGATATGTCTCATTTTTTTTTATTTATTATAGCTTATTATGGGGGTACAACAGTTCTGGTTAAATATATTGCCCATGCCCCTCCCAACCCCCCGAGACTGAGCTTCAAGAGTGTTCATTCCCCAGACAGTGCACATCACACTCATCATGTAGGTATACACCCATCCTC
>CM052449.1:13729876-13802517 GCA_028533085.1 Varecia variegata | reverse complement strand
CATTTGGGTTGTTTCCACATCTTAGCAATTGTGAATTGTGCTGCTATAAACATTCGGGTGCAAGTATCTTTATTATAGAATGACTTTTGTTCTTCTGGGTAGATGCCCAATAATGGGCTTGCTGGATCGAATGGAAGGTCTACTTGAATTTGTTTAAGGAATCTCCATATTGCTTTCCACAGGGGTTGTACTAGTTTACAGTCCCACCAGCAGTGTATGAGTGTTCCTGTCTCTCCGCAACCATGCCAGAGACCCACAGATATGCCTCATTTTTAGTGTGGGCTACACAGGTAGTTGCAATTATGAAAACCCATTGCACTGAATACCTAAGATCTGTAAATCATTTTATCATAGGTTAACTTTACTTCAATTAAAAATGACAAACACAGAAGTAACAGCAAGTTTCTCATGATAATTCTTCCAGTAAAAAAGTGGAAATCCAAATTGAATAGATATATAATTCACTCCCATGGGACTTGGTGAAATTATTTTGATTTTACATATGGGTAGACAAAATTCATACAGTGAAAAATTTTAATTTTCCTGAATTGTTCCTCTTGTATAAAGCTCTTACCTACACTGTGCTGTGTCTTCACTCGGAGAAGGGTAGGTGTGTTTAAAGACACGTGGGAATTTGAGCTCTCAGGGAGGTTGTTGCCAAAGGTACGATTGAATGTCTGCTGTGGGCCAGGTGCTGAAAGGCACTCCAGGCCTACTTTTTGAAGGAGTAAATTGGCAAGAGATGAGGTGCTTTGGGACTGGGTGAGCATCTTGTGCTATGCTAAAAAGTTCAGACTGCATCTTTTAGGAAACAGATATCCATGGAAGTTTTTTAAGCAAGGAAGTGATTTTTTTTTTTCTCTCCTTTAAGAATTTGACTGGCTTTGTGGAGAGTAAGCTAAAATATGGAGAAACTAATGGCAGGGACTTTAGTGTGTAAATGTGATGTTTCTGCTATGGAGCAATTGATGTACAATAAAAATACCTTTTAGGTACTATTTTACCAGATTTTGATGCATGGTTATAAAATGGAATTCAGATTTTTGTCTCCTTTGAAACGTTTGTACCCTCTGGGGGATGGACACGCTTGAAGCTCTGACTCGGGCGGGGCAAAGGCAATACATGTAACCTAAACATTTGTACCCCTGTAATATGCTGAAATAAAAAAAATGTACAAAAAGCAAAAAAAAAAAAATGTGTTTGAAAAATACTGTGAAGCTCATCTTTCACTTGTCCATTTTGGTACTTTTTGTATAATTAGTATTATATAATCATCATCATTCTTTTTGGGGCAATAAAAGTAACCTTTATAAAAATCGTAAAGTTTGAAATATTAGTGGTATTTCAGGGTATTTTGCTTTTTTTCTATTTAAAGTAGAAAAGCTGTTATCTGATGTTTTGCATATATTCTGAAATTTTACATTGACATTATTAGACGTATTCTTTTTAAAAAATGATAAATATCCTTCTTAGTGAACTTATGAAATAAAATCTAATAAAAAATAAAATTGGAGAAGGAAGCCACATTTTTTTTAGGGAATTACTGCTTTGGGAAATATATTTTAAAGTTTCAGCAAACACCTTTTCAGAAAATGATTTATTTAAACAATATTACTATGCCAAGGTAAGGCTTTTACCAGTAACATAGCAACTGTAGGTACACATTTAATTTTGTGAGAAAGATGGCAAGAAAAATATCTTGAGCTTGAAATGAATGTCTGTTGCCAATTCAATAATGTTAAATATCTCACATGAAGGAAAACCACTAGTTACGATGGTGATTTTTATAACATTTTAATCTAAATAATATGATTTTTGTCATTTATGTTTTAGCAAAAAAGAACCTTAGGAATTATTAAAACATACTGGTCACTGTTAGTTGTTATATACGTAACATTTAAGAAATGCTTCATCTAAAAAAAAAGGAAAAAAATTACGAAAAGCAATGACTATTATTTGACTAAAGACTTACTCATACGCAATTTCATTTAAGAGGAACTGAAGGTGATGGAGGGAGAACATGGTTTGGCGCTTGAATGTCATAAAGCAGAGTTAACATACTTTATTCAGTAAATAAAGCTTTTTGAAAAAATGAGCTAATTATCAGAAAGCTAAATAGTTTTTTGTTGTTTATTGCTCAAGGTAATTAGTTGCTATAAGAGTAAGACTTCGGATTGTGTTTTGTGAATAAATGCTTAATGGAATGGCACGTACTAACTTTCTTTCTAAAAATAAATATATTTTAATGGCCATTTATTAAGTTACATTGGTTCAATCCCAAGTTCCCAAACCACCAAAATTAAATATAGCTTAATTTTGACTTTACCTAATATAACATCAAACATTTATTTTAGGCATATGCTACTGAGAAGAGTCCATTGATTTCAAATTAGTATGTTACTATTAAACACTGTCTAAAAGTAATAGTGGATATATGTGTAGCCAGTAATAGTGGATATATGTGAGTTAAGTCACCTTGTGATTTTGAAGGCACAGTAGTAGTTAGTGTGTGTTATGGTCTTAAGCAAGTTGATCTTTTTGATTTTATCTTAGCAATGCAGTTCTCAAAGTGTATTACAGAGAGGGTGACCAATCATCCTGGTTTGCCCTGGACAGAAGGGTTTCCTGGGACATTAGACTAAAACCAGGATAGTCCCAGGCAAACCAGGGAGATTGTTCATCTTATATCCTCTAGACCCTTTCAGGAGGTCTATAAGATCAAAATTATTGTCATAATAAAATTACTTTTTTTAAATTATTCTCACTGAAGTGTACAGTGGACAGATGTACACTATACTATGCAGATGCTACAAGAGATAAATATGATTTTATGTACAATGAATTGAATTCAGAAGCAGGCAGGAGAAGTCAGCTGTCTTAAGTTGGACAGAAAGAGATTTGCAAAAACGTAAAACGATGACACTGTTCTCACTAAATTTTGTTTTGAAAAACAATTATTTTACATAAAGAGGTTCTTTATTTTACCATGTAATGGAGTAATTTTTGTTTTTTAAATTAAATATTTCATAATTTTTTTCCTAATAGAATAAATATCAGGTAACATAACCTACATAAAGACTTTTGAGGGGCTGTTAATAATCTTAAAGAGTGTAAAAGTGTCCTAAGACCAAAATGTTTGAGAAACACTGCTTTAGAAAGTCTCTATCAAACAGAAAATTTGTTTATGAACAGTATAATTCATTGGAACTTCCAGCAGGCTTGGAATCCTCGCCTTCCTGCTGTCATGTCTGCATGTAGTCCTGCTGCCCTCCTGTCCCCTAATTCCCATCATGTAGAGCAAAGAGGGCTAAGTCAGTTCACTCTGGCTGAAAGTCACTCTAAATCACAATAGAGAAAACCACGAGAACTCAAAAGGAACACCACCAACAAAAAAAAACATTTGCGGGAACTCCAAAGGACAGAAACAGTTCTGTTTCCATTCAATGGGAAGAATCTTATAAATAGTGAGGGTACCTTTATTGTTTCCCCAACACCACTTGTATTTTTGCCATTACTGTTACTAGTGTATTGCCTATTGTTAATATTAATGAATGTAGATATACTCCATGGCTCCACCTAGCAGTTTTGAGACCAGAAAGAATTCTGTTGTCTTCACTTTATAGGTCTGCATTGTTGTTTAGTAATGAAAATAGTCAAAGCCAAATGGCTCTGAAGAGCTGAATTCCTCCTAGTATTGCTTTTGTTGTCATGACGCCCTGGAGGATTGGTTCCTAGTGGACCAGTGCGGAGGCCTAGCCAAGAGCTTTGAAACTGGTATGTGTGTTGACCACACAACCATAGCTGAGCATCTTCTGCCTCTATTTTTCAACCTAAACACTTACTTGATAGTGATGAATTGTGATAGGAATTGGACTATGATTGTGGCTATAAAATCCTTAGTATCAACTAAGGGAGATACAGATTCATGGGCAAAATACTAGCTATCTGATAATCTTTATGTTACAATAAATTGGTGCAGAGCCTTCTTTTATAAACATTCAATTACCTTAAGAATATTTTTGGAAGTTGGTTAATAAATTTTTGATGTAGATGGCTCTAGTGGTACAGATACTTTTCACACTGATTCTTATCAAAGATACTTATTTTCTTTCCCCAAAACTTGCCTTCCCTGATGAGATTTAGTGAGAAGTGATAATTTTTTGGTGAAGTTTTCACAGAATACCCATATCACAACTTTCAGTTCTAATTTTAATTGTTGTCATGTTGAAGAATGTCCCATAAAGTGAACAGTGTGGGCAAACTCAACAATTGAGGAAATTCATCCATTCATTCAACAGTTATCTAGCACTTCCTAAGTGCCATGTACTGTCTTGAAGGAATTGAAAGTCAATTAAAGGATTCAGAAGTAAACATACAATCTTAATATAGAGTTAACATAACTATCCAAAAGTTAAGCAGAAGGTGAGAGTTTGTTGTGTCTGAATTGTGAAATATATATTTTTCCAAATGGAAATTTAAAAAAATACACATTCAGTGTAAAAAATTCAGGAAATACAGTCAATAAATGTAATGTCAGTTAATACTTTGATATATAGTTGATGCTCATTACTCATAGATTCTTTATTTACAAATTTGCTTACTCACTAAAATTTATTTGTAGCCCCAAAATCAACACTCAGGGAGCTTTTGCGGTTACACAGAGCAACAAAACAATTTGAGTTGCCTAAATATGCATGTGCCTAGCTAAGGTCAAACAAGGCAATGATCTGTTTTCTTCTATCAACTCTCATTCTGTAAACAAGTATACTTTGTGAGGTCTATTTAGTGCCACATTTTTCACAGTTTTGTGCTTTCTGTTGGTAATTTGTTTAAAATGTCCCCCAAGCGTAGTGCTGAAGTGCTGTCTACTGTTCCTAAGTGTGAGAATGCTGTGTGATGTGCCTTACAGAGAAAATATATCTCTTAGATAGGCTTGTTCAGGCATGACTTTTAGTGCTGGTGAACATGAGATAAAAGTTAATCAATCAGCAATGTATTTATATAAGTTGTCGTTAAAGAGAAACACATTTATAACAAGGTTAAGTATTGATTGGTTGATGAAGATGTTGTGACCAGAGTCTAGCAGAAACCAAACCTTGTGTATTTCCTGGGAGCGATGGTACAGTGTTTGCTAGTTCAGTGTCTGTGGTGACTTTATAGTTCAAAACTGCTGTAAATAACGAGAATCAACTGTATATCGTTTTAGAGATTTTTATGTGCATATATAAACAAGATCTTTAAAACTAAAGCAAACTATCCATGGCATTTGCTATTTGTTAAACATTAGCGCTCAGCATCTTCCCATGCAAATAAAGTACATCAAGAACCTTGATGTTTTTTAGAGATTTTGTAAGAAATAACAAATATAATGCTTGGAAAATCATTTATCCATAAGCATACTGTTTAACTAAGATTATGACATTAAGAGACATTTTGGTAACAGCATATATTTTAATAAATTTGTTATAGAACAATATCAAGTCTGTGTGAAATTTCATTTTCATACAGCAAAAGTGTGGGAAGAAAGATTCAGGAAAATTAAATAAAATGTGTGGAACACACATTAGATAGATCCACAAATGTAGCTCTTCAAAGTGACACATGCTTTAGCCTCATATTTGATGTGCCAGGGTCAAGGCTTGGTTTGAAGCAAGGAATAGCTTTTTTGACAGATATGCCTTCTCCTTTTCTTACAGTGGTATGTATTAGACAATTTTGCATCTCAGAACAAGAATATTAGAAGAAACTCAAGATACGGGATGGGGGCTGCAAAAGAGCAAGGGTAAATTTAGAGGAAAACAAAGGAAACTAGAAAATGTCTTCATCGTTGGAACTTGATAATGCCATGACTACTGAGCTTCTAGCTGGAGAGATGCTTTAGCATCTTAATGTGACTTGCAGGCAGGGTGTGGTTCCTGATCAGGAGCTGACATTAATGATCAAGGTTAGCTTTGGTGAAAGCTTGTTTTTTCCATCATAAGAGGATCATCAGGAAAAAGTTAGCGTATTTCAGTACTGTAAACTATTTGGGGCTGGTTCAGCCATTTGGCAGCCCTATAAACAGAGTAGGATTTCATTGAAAGAATGAGAACTGAGAAATATATGTCTTTGCCTTCCAGCTTAGGTGGATGCTGTTCCAATGTAGAACTAGTGTCTGGGTGTTAATTTTAAGAATTGGATCTTGTTATTTTTTTTTCTTGAAAATATCATAAAGGAATATTCTGAAATATATAAAAAGTTTGGCACATAATATACATTTTTTTTTCTTTTGGTGTGAACTAAATATAATTAGTGTGTAGAAAATGTAAAAGGGGAAAAACTTACTCATCAATTCCATCATTGGTCCTTGATACCATTGGTATAAAATGAAGAGAATGGGTTCAAGGTGGTTCCCAAGATCATTCTCAGTTCTAACATTCTGTCGGTTTTATTAGTTCTCTTTAATACTTATGTATTATAATCTTTATTTATACATTTTAATGAGGAAGCATGGTATAGCTGTCAGGGTCCTGGCAGGGAACAGAGAGTGACATTCTTTAAAATGTTTAACTGAGAGAGGTTTCATGAAGCGACTCTTTTCAGAGGTGTGGGCAGGGATAAGGAACCAACATGGGCTGGTGTGGCACCAAGAACCTTCAAGAGCCAGGCATTGTTATTGTCCCCAGACCTCCAGGGGAAACACAGCGAAGTCGTATGAAAGAGCCATGAATGAGCACATACCTGAGGGGAACAGATGTCGCCATTGTCAGATCCCCGGTGTGTAGGTGGCATGGAAGATGCAGTGGGAGGATTTTGGGGGCCAGGCTAAGAAGGAGCAAATATCACTTCCACTCACATTCCACTGGCCGTTATCTGGACACACCTCATGGTAGAGAAGACTGTGAAACTCAGTTCTCCTGCGCGCCTAGGAAGAGGAGGAAAACACAGGTATTGGTGAGTAGCAGCAGCCTCTGCTACAGAGCATCAAGGATAACTCCAGCTTTCTCACTGGAACACCTGGTGGACTGTGGTTAGAAAGCTAGCTTGGTCTTCCTTCTTATTTGCTGGTAACCTTATTATCCATAATAACTCCTGGCTTTTTCCTCTCATTATTGCTTTCTCATAGGCTTTTACTACTACTACTGTTGCTAACTACTAGTACTGCTACTTCTACTATTTTACTCCTACTGCTACTATTACTACTTTTTCATAGACTCTTTCTTGGTTATATTTAGTATATACAGATTGTATATATCTCCTTCTCCCATTTTCCCTTCCTGGGATAATTCCATCCCTTTATTCTGCTTTATTTTCTTCATAATACTCATTACTATGTGAAAGTACAGGTTAAGTGACCCTTATCTGAAATGCTTGGAACCAGAAGTGTTTTGGATCTTGGATTTTTTCAGATTGTGAAATACTTGCATATAAATAATGATATATCTTAGGGAGGGGATCCAAGTCTAACATGAAATTAATTTGTGTTTCATATAGGCCTTAAACACCTAGCCTGAGGGTAAATTTAGACAATATATTTTTTTCGTTTTTCTTTTTTTTACTTAAAACATGATGGACACATACAATATTTTAAATAATTTTGTGCATGAAACAAAAGTTTTGCCTGCATTTTGACTGTGACCTGTCAAAAGAGGTCAGGTATGGAACTTTTTGCTTGGGGCTTCATGTCAGCAGTCAAAAAGTTTCAGATTTTGGAGCATTTCAAATTTTGGATTTTAGGATTAGAATGCTCAACCTATCATTTTATTTACCCGTTTACTTATTTATTATCCTCACTAGTATTTTAAGCTTAATGGGGCAGTGACTTTATTGTGTTCCTCACTGTATCCTCAGTTCCGGGAACAGTGAATGGCCCTATAGTAGGGTTTCAAAAACAGTTGTTTAGTGGAAGCATCACCAGATTGTAGGAGCTATTTTAGCCATTCTACCATAATTCTTTCTTCCAAGTTCTATTTATGCCTTGTGGGTGTTCTATTTGCCTTGCTTCTGTTTCTTTCCTTACAGCTTTTCCTTTGCTCTCTCTAGTTTGATTTATATTTTGCTCTGTGGGTGTTCTAATTAGTCTAATGAAAGAAGTCTCACTGATGCAACAAAAATCATCCTAAAATCCTAACGGTCCATGTTCCGTTCTCAAATTTCCATCTACACTTGGTTACTATTTGACACTGATGCCTTCAAAGTTCCTTTGCAATTCTCTCCATTTAAGAGATTATTATTATTATAACATTTCTGTTATAGTCTCTTGCCTCATCTCAGAACTCACCTTCTGTTCCAGCCAGAATTTTCCCATGAGGTCTTTTAATAATTTTGGCTGCTTTGTCTCTATCACCATACCTTCCCTCTCTCAGCTGCACAACTTTGTCTGAACTATTAAAAATAAAATGTAGGATCAAGTTTTTGCCTTTATTCATAAGAAATCCTTTCTCTGCCTTAACTTTAATTCCATTCTTTTAGTTTTACATTGTTAAGTAACAAACCACCTCAAACGTAGGCTGTTTTATTATGTTCATGGATTTTGTGCGTTAGGAATTCAGGGAGGGTAAGGGTGGATGGTTTGTGTTTAATCCAGAATGTCTGGGTCCTCATGTGGGAGTGCTCAAAAGGCTGGGAGTGACTTGAATGGCTGAGTGTGGGGCTCTCTGGAGGCTCCTTCATTCACATGCCTGCTGCCTGGGCTGAGCTGATTGTAAGGCTTGGACTGTCAGCAGGGTGTCTACACACGGCCTCTCCCTATATCTTGGGTTTCTCACACTATGGCTGCTGGGTTCCAAGAGGAAACGTCTGGGGAGAGAGTGTTCCATGAGACCAAGGCAGAAGCTGCAACATCTAGGCCCAGAAAGTCATGCAGTGACACTTCTACCACGTTCTTTTGGTTATAAGAGAGTCACAAAAGAAAGCTGGCCTGGATTAGAGGGGAGGGAAATGAAACTCTACGTCTTGATGAGGGAGTGGCAAGATCACACTGAGAAAGGCATGTGGGATAGAAGAAAATTGTGACACGGCCATCTTTGGCCATCTTTGGAAAATGTAGTCCGCCATAGTGGCCTACATTTAATTCAAGGGAATTCCTTTGTTTAACTCAATGAAATGCCATGAGGCTTTGCTGCTCAAGTGTTGTGTAGGGACCAGAAGCATTAGTATCACCTGGGAGTTTATTAGAAATATTGAATTTTAGACCACTGAATTAGAATCTGCATTCTGACAAGGTCTCCAGGTGATTCATTTATACTTTAAGTCTGAAAAACACTGCCGTAGGAGATATTGACCATGATGTAGGCTTTCTCATATCCACCCAACAGCAGAAGGAAAATAGCAAGCGCTGAAGGAGTAGTTGAACCTGTCTGGATTGAATTCCTATTTACAAGCAGAATTGCTATAAATTAGACCTATCATTACTGATTTTAACTCTATTAATGTTGATTGTGATCTAGCTTATCTTTTAAGGAGCAGTGACTATATCTTTAATATATATCCTCAGAATGTGGCATAGTGTTCAACCCTATCTTTAATAATTATTAGTTCCTAATTTCCTTCACTCAAGAAGGTGTGGAATGACCATGTACTTTGCTATGTATAATAATGCTGTTTTGAATAATTTCTAAAATAAAAAAGTTAGATTCTTTTGAAATTTACATTTTCCTTAAACTATTTTTTAATTGTTGGAATTTCTAAAGCTTTTTCTCTCCTGTGACAGCTGTTGGTAGATATCTGTTTTCTACTGAGTGAAAGAACATAATTTAAAATTTTTTCTTATAACTGTTACGACACCTTGAGTCATTCTGTAAACTCTTAAAAACCTGTGAAATGTGTACAGTATTTATTTATTATATATTTAGTAGGTGACTATTATGTATTTTAATTATTACATAGAGTTTAATTCATAGGTTCCATTTACTAATGTTTCCTTTAAATAGCCATCTTAAAATTTGTTATGAAGTAAAGGAATAAACATCCAAAAATTCATTTTGATTGGCACATTATTTTTAAGCAGTTTTTCTCGAACTATAATTTCCAGGCAACTACTATTTGCAGCATCTGAAGGGCTTGTTAAAATTGCAGATTTCTGATCCCCATCCCAGTCTGTTTGAATCAGACTCTCTGGAGTTGGAACATGGAAAAGTCTCTGAGGTTGGGACCTAAATTCTTTGGCACACTAAAGTTTGCGACCTACTTTCTTAAGGAGTTAACTATATTAGTCTTACAATCATATTTAAGATATTTATTATGGGAATAAGTGAGTCTCAGGATATTGTCAGGGAACAGCTTTTCAAATTCATGTGTTTCCTGGGAGCTTGGATATTGGAATATAATTTAAATAAATAGAATAATTGAATTGGAAGACGTTTTAGAGATTATCTAGTCAAACTCTTTTAATTTTTCAGATTATGAAACTGAGCCCCAGAGAGCTTAAATGGCTTTTCAAAAGTAACACTAATTAATAGCAAAGCTGTGACCTGAACCCAAATTCTGTTTCAACCAAGCTAGGGTACCTCCTTTATGCTAAGACAAGATAGGTTCATTTTATCTTTAAGCCTGGCAATTAGGTATTTTAATGGAAAGAGCATTAAAAAAATAATTAGCATTTAAGCAAAAGGGTTCTCTTGATTTGCTGAATTGACCAAGTTAATAAAATTAAGGTTTATAGTCTTTGACCCTATCATGGCTTTAGTTATCTAATTTAAATCTTTTCATAGAGGTTTTCTTGCATGTCCTTATAAACCTCATCATGACTCAGGAAAATTGCTAGGTAAAATGCCTTGATATGAAAAACCAGACCAGATACACTAGGTGATGATTTATGCTCTTTATGGAAAGCAGCCAAGGTTTTCTATAAATGAATAAAATATTTTATATGCCATAAGTTCCATAACCATCAAACACTTATGAAAAATATTTTACTAGATTGTTAGAACTTTCTGAGCATGAGGGTAGGTGAAACCTGCCCTCCAGCTCATCTCCAAATTCAATTCCCTGTACATCATTCTTCCTCCTCTTCTCTTGCTGTCCCCCCCTCCTTTTCCCCTGTAATTGTCCAAGCACAATAGCTAGGGGTGACCCACAGTACACATCATTTTTTTTTTTTAGGTTTTTAGTTAATAAACTGACTTTTAAATGATAAAAATTACGTAAAAGTGTTACATAATTTCAGTTTTTCAAGTTTCTATTTCCTTTCACAAAAGAAAAAAAAGCCTCTATTTTCTGTGCCTTAACATTTTTTGATGTCTTACCATTCTTTGTGGAAATTTATTATGTCTGTCAAGGCACATCTATACTAGGAACATGATATACCAGGCAAAGGAGAAGGGCTAGAGTAGATTTCTTACTGTAAAGGCAGAAGTTCATATTCTGTCCCTGCCTCTCAACTTGTGCTCTTTCTTGCTTTCGCTTGGCCAGTCCTATGAATCTGTAGCCATATTTTCTAGCTTTGAGTTGCAGATTGGTTTTCTTTGCTCTTACCTCATCCCCTGTGCTCTTGGGTGAGGCGTGTAGCAGAGAGCCCTGGCAAATGCACGCGTGTGCCTCACCTCCATTCCTCATGAGCTCATTTGGCGCGGGACAGAGAAGCTTACCTGGGAGCCCCCAGCATAATTAGCTGAATGAAAGAGGGAGCATTGCCACAGTTGGCTGTTATTGTTAGCAGCAGAGACTTGGAATAAAAGCGTTTGACACCCATGAGGGGAATGCAGTGGAATTTCTTGGACCCCACTCTGACCTCAAGTGGGAAGTTCTTGTAACTTTCAGCTTAGTCTGTTTTCAAGTACCTTAGAATTGGAGAGAGTGTGGCCTGGGAGTGACTAATGAAACCGTTGGGTTCTGAGGGGTGTTGAGAGGGTAGGAAATGGGCATGATGAGAAATGGGGTGCAAGGAAATAGAACCTATGCATTCAGGGCTTTTGGAAATCGTCCGTGCTAACACCTTTACACCAGTCAGACTGATCTACAGAACTGAAAGATACATTTATATTGTTTTAAGCCATTACATTTGTGGTAATTTGTTACAGCAACAATAGAAAACAATACAGGGCTAATCCTTTTTCCAGCCACATAACTTAATTTTTAGAAAAAAACATGCTAGCAAGAAGTAGAGTAGATGACTGCTTTGATTCAATTTTCTTGTTGTTGATATTGTTGTTTATTTGATTTTGCTTTATGTTTCACAAAGCAATGGAAAAGGAATAAAAAACAAGAAACATTTGATGTGGTTCAAATATGCCTTCTGCCAAGATGAGTGAGATTATAGTTTATGTGTATTTATTAGTATAGATGGAATCCCTAGTGATATAGAAACAAACACCCAAATTAAAAATAAATACATTTTATATATTTCATATTTGTGTGACCATTGTATAGTGCGAATCATTAAGAAGTTAAAGCAAAGCAAGAGTTAGGCTTACGAACCATCACATTTTGCTAAGAATGATAAAAATGATAATTTATGCATCCTCAACTTTTTCAGGAATACTTGTTAATTTGTGAAATATTGGTTAATGGTAAACATGCTAAAATGTAGAATTTACACATTTTCAGAAGAATATGCTTTCTGTTTCACGTTAACTAGACCATAATGTTTTGGTTTTTAGCTTGAAGTGTAGGACTTGTGCTTTATTCACTAGTATCTACGTTCTTCAGTATGACAAAGAATATGTAGTAGTTTATATGCATTCATGTAATAAGATATTGAAAATAGAATAAGTCAGCAAGAAGAGAAAATAAGAGAAGGAAAATAATGTCTAAGAAAAAGTCAGTATCCAAGGATTCATGACATAAGATTGTCCTAAAGGTAGGATACAGATTTGACTCTGAGTTTTCTTGTAGATACTAATTAGTTACATAATATACAGTGCTTATAAAATGAAAATGAACCAGTTTCTCAGGCAAGTAAAACTGTTCCTATTACTAAAATCCGTGAGTATTTTTTTCCTGGATTCTCACATAGCAAATAGAGTTTGATAATGAGAAAAGTTCCTAATGACAAATTTACTGTTATTGCAATAATGAGCTTCCTAGGGCTCTTTTTGTATAATCACCTTCATCATAGCCCTGTATTTTAACACTTTAGTGTAGTTGAATGAAAGTAATCCTCTTTGGGGCCCAAATAACTGTGGCCTGGCTTAAGGCAGTCAGGAACTGGTAGCAGAGATTAAGGAAAATTTAGAGGAATTAGATGAAAGGATTATAGAAAATCCTTTAGTTTTTCAGGAAGTCTTTCTAGCATTTTATTTCTTGCCATATATATTTTGATAAGAATCAGACAGCAGAGGGTTGGAGATTAAGGAGCTGAAAGAGTGAGATCCATTTGCTTTAGCTATTAATTGAATTGTAGGTTGAGACGGCATAATCTTTTTTTTTTTCTTTTTTTGAAATTTAGGACTTCAACCATTTGCAGGAGTTTGTGTTAGATGCTGTCGAGATACACAAGGCATCCAGAAGGATCATTGTTGAGTGAAATGCCAGCCAAACTCAAATATAAATCCGGCATTTAGTCAGATTTATATGTGTGGGTTCAGTTAACATCTTATTCAACATCTCTTAATTTCCAGGCACAGATAACGTAAATGCAAAGCTGACAGTGATAAGTACCATAGAAATACAGATACAATGCTGGGAGTCCAAAAGGAGTCAGACTTAGTTCTAGCTTTGGAAGACTTTATGGAAATCAGTGTCATGACTTGGGGGATATTTTAGCTACTTCTTATATTTCATGAACCTTTTCCAAATACATCCTAAGTAATAGAGCTTCATTAGTTTAAATGGAGAAATAGCAATTTTGGTTTGCAAATACAGCTTCACATCGTTACTACTCACTGTGCTTTCCAGCCCTTCTCAACCACTTGGCCTCCCCTGCAGAAATTCTGGAGAAACCACAGAAGTGCCACCTGAAACTCAGGAAATATTTAAGAATCATCTTCATATAATAATACATGTCCATTCCAATGGTAAAGTAAGAACTAGACAATGTGTTTCCTTGGTACAGTGATAGATGTTTGAGTAAGCAACACAGTTAAATGGCGAGTCTCAAAATGCATTTTCGTGGACCCTTAGTGAACCAAGATGATATTGTCATATCACTGAGTATAATGAGTGTTTCTTGAATATTATATTTACATTTTTTCTTTCTCTTACATACAATATTAATATAAATTTTTCTCAGTGTCTTTTCCAGACATTTAAAACACATTACTGCTTTTCGACGTTATAACCTACTATAAGATTATAACCAATTTAGCACAAAATGATGACTATTTAGTTATGTCATTGCATATTAAATATTTGGTACCTATTTCATGATGTACCAAAAAGAAGATACCTAGCTCTACTCTCCTTCCTTAACAGATTTGAGAAGAACTACAGTAAAACATCATTTAGGTGTCACAATTAAAAATGGAAGGTTTCCATGGCATAAGATTTTTAGAATATCTAGCACAGAATTTCCAAGAAAACTTTGTAATTTTTGATAGAACTCTTTAAAATGCCGTTCAGACTGACTTTTTTTTGTCTTAAGTCAAGTTAAACACAAGTTAGTCTTTTCTTGGTGACTGATATTTATTATTATAGACATATAAAAACTAGTGTTCTAATTTGTTGTAGGACTTTATAGTTTGTAAAGGGCATCCGTAGACATTATCTCATCTGAAACTCCCTGTACCCCATGCTCCTTGTTCTTGTTTGCCATTTACACCCTGATGAGAATTAGAAAACCATCTAACCTAGTTTATTAGAATTGGGTGTCAAATGTGGCTGTAGGGACCCCTCCTAGTGAGTAAGGAGTGTGGCCTTTGTGATAGCTATTTCCATCCTCAGCGGCTATCTGACTTAATTCTGGATTCTTGGCAGTGTTTGAATTGAGTGATGTAGCTGGAAGAGTTGACCAGATGAGAGGCGCATTTTGCAGCTGGTTTTTTAGCATAGATCACTGTTTCGTCAATATCCCCTCCAAAAGGCTGTCAAAGAGCCTATGTGCAGAATTAATCAAAACAAAATAAAATACGTTTAATATAGTGTGCTATGTGCCATGCTATGTGAAGATGTGAGGCAGTGTAAACAAACAATAGCAGTGGCTGAAGTGAAGGTTTATTGTGATGTGGACTTGAAACATTTCAGTTGCAATAGATAATTTTGGATGCAGAATCAACAACTCCCACTGATAGTTTGCTGTGTATAGTGAGATTGTGGAGGAAAATACTGAATTGCCGTATCATCTACTTTCTGGACTTTCCATAGCATACCTCATTGAATACCTTTAGGCTTTTCTTTTATTTATTTGACTAGATTTAATCAAATGAGGACAAATGAACTATGTCTTTGACAATCTTTTATTTTCTACAGTGTCTAGTACCATGCTTTATATAAGGTACTTTTTTCATGAAACTTTGCTTAAATTAGTAAATAAAAGGGCACACATTCATATTTTCTATCCATGGAGTGGTCACGTTACCCAGCTTTTGCCTTGTCACTAATATCGCCTCAACCTGCCTTAAATTTTCTTTGATTTCTAAGTGAGGTGTTTAATTGTGTTAAATTTTGTTTGACCTATGGCCTAGTGGGGGAAAGTAACATGGTAGGTCCTGGAGTTTGAATGTTTGCCATAGAAGGTGTGGAGAAATGTTTCTGATGGGCATGTGGGCTAATCCTCACTGCCTTCCCAATGACTTTCAAACCCATTGCCCATTGCTCAGTGGTACTGACTGCATCGTCAATGGCACTATTTCTACCCAGAGTCAGGAACTCATCTGTGAGAATCATTATGATTGATGGAAAGGGTCAAGATAGAGCATCTCTATAATCCAAATGAACAATGATGAGGTGTGTGGTAACTCGACAATGATGAGGTCTGAGGAAAAGGAAGTGTTAATGGAAATAGGAGGATGAGAGAAGAACGTAAGAGACTTCACAGAACACGGTGACTAAATAGATTTGATGCAAGAAAAGACTGAAATAAAGATGAGTATTGAAACTCCCCCACTGATGAACTTCAACTTATAGATCAACAGACTTGTGTTTCTAAGATAAAGCCAGTTCATGCCTCCTGCTACCAACAGATGGTGTTAGTGATGGGCCTGGACATTTTAGCCGTGGGCCTGGTACTGTTTTATTAACTCGTTATATGTGCACTGTGTTTGTACCTAGTTTGGATATTTTTTTATGGACATTATTAATCCATCCATGCCCAAGAAGGGAAAAAGCCTTGAGTATTGAAATTACTGGCAATAAGAGATATAAGAATATGACCATAATGTTGAAGAAATTAAAATGAAAATTGAAAAACATGAGAAAATATTGGAAATTGTAGAGGAGATGAATCCATTGACATTGAACAACTTTGAAGAGGAAAGAATTAATCATTGCCACTTGTGAAAAATACTGTGTGTTTCACAGGACACGAGTAGGTAAAAAGTAATTGGCAAGATGAGAAAAAAGCTCAATTATTGGAGTGTCTACCTGGAAGATCAGCATTCTACTGAAGGACCACTAGCCCAGTGTTCTTTTAAGTGAAGGGCGGGCGTTTGTTCTACAGGGTGAGGATAAACAACGAATGGTGGAATTACTTTGGTGATGTTTTTCTGCAAGATATGTCTCCATAGGTTCAAGGGCAATTTGTATGTGCACAGCATGAAGGTGGGTATAGAAGGGGCATGTAGAGATGCCATAGCCTTGAAGAATTCCCCGTGAGGATTATCAAGGGGAAGAAGGAGAAGAGCATACCTCGTGGTAGAAGTCAGAATAGAAAGGAGGGGAAAGATTTGAATGAAACAGAGAAGCTATAGTCAGAGGCATAATTGCTGAAAACATATGCTCTTTGGTGAGGGGTACCTCCCTTTCATTTCTCTGTTGCTTGACACCAGAATGGCAGAGACAGTCGACTGACAGTTATTAATAGAAGGGGTAAGAAACCCCTCCCTTGCCTATATTCCGTGAGAGCCAGTGACCTCATGTGTGAAAATACAGAATAAACTAAGGGCTTCAGAATAAAGATAAGACTTGTCTCTAAATCTGATATATGTTTTCAAAATAATTACAATTTCCACACTATTATTTATTCAATTTTGTTTTCCAATGAATGTGCTAACAGTTAAAATAAGTACTACATATTATTGTATGACCTTTAAATTATAAATATGACCTTGCAACTACTTGAATGTATGTGGACTTGATACTTAAGAACACATTTTAGACAAAAACCATCATTTGTCTTCAGCTGTAGTACTAGGTATAGTCCTGGTGCTTTCTGAGTAATCAAAAGGTGAAAGAGAGTTAAAAAAAACTATAAATAGAGAGACAGGAGGAATTGAATGTAAGGGTAGGCTTTTTAGTGTGCAAGGATATATAGCTTAAGGCAGAAAAAATATATCTATATCATGAAGTTAGATTAAGCTAGGACAAATATGAGTTAGTTCTTCAAACTAATAAATATTAGTCATGTGGGGTTTCCACAGAAGATAAAGAGGCTATTTAAAGACAGAAATAACTGAATGTAGCATGGAACTCCTCCCTCTCATATCATAGTGTTAGGGAGGGAGACATAAATGAGTTAAAAAAATACTTAAGATGCATGGACAACAGCTCCATCATGGGTTAATTATGGGAAATTAGAGATGTTTTTTGAGTTTCTGTGTCCCATAAGATTTCTTTTAGGGATAAAATACCGAGTAGAATATATAAATACGCTTCTTTTTCAGTCTGATAAAATGTGTACATTGTATGATTTCCTTATTCTTACCATATGTGAATTTTGCATCCTACCTTATATGAATTTTTAAAATTCCTATCACATATGAATTTCTATCTGATATGAATTATTGATACTTAATAGTAGCTTAACCATTTTAAATTTATAGCCAAATGTGGAAAGAAAAAGCATTAGCTTTCACAAACTATATTCTTGCCATTTCAAAAGATGTGCTATTGAGCTGAAGGTGATAGATATATTTTTTTAAGTTAACATATTTTATGCTTTCTCTAGGCTGGAATGATAAAAAGTGATAATGAAGAGTATTTCATTGAACCCTTGGAAAGAGGTAAACAGATGGAGGAAGAAAAAGGAAGGATTCACGTTGTCTACAAGAGATCAGCAGTAGAACGGGCTCCTATAGACATGTCCAGAGACTTCCACTACAGAGGTAGGCATCTTTGGCAAAGCTTAATAATTAAATATAATTTTAATATGTGAAAACAACTCTCCCGTCAATTAAGGGAATGTGATTGTCATGTGCTCTTGTATTTTGTGGGAGGTGGCAAAAGAATTCATATTTATAAATCATAAACATGGCTTGCCTTTTAAAAAATGCACAGAGAGGTATATATTGTTGGTATTATTTTATTCCAGTGCATTATTATATCCTCGATACGTTTGTTATTTATGTTTTCTTTTACAAGTTTTGCGTTAAAGCTATCTTTTCTCTAGCTTATGTTAAAATTTGAAAATATTTGTGCTTTCCAGAAGTATCTAACTTATACATTATTAATGTTATTTTAAAACTTTTAAAATGAGGTATATTGGCATGGCAAAGAGTTGCATTTTGTTGTAAGACCAGTGTGACGGATATATTTGAAAATATTTATGCTGTTTGACTTTAAAGTCTATTTTGCAAAACTTTTTACAATGTGGAGGAGACAATGACTCAAATGCTTCTGATGAATTTTGTTTCGAAGTAGGCTAGACCCACTAAAGCCAAGTTAAGTATGGCCCATGAAAGTTTTTGGTTTTTTTCTTTTTCTTTCTTTCTTTTTTTTGGGGGCGGGGACAAGGTCTTGTTCTTTTGCTCTGGGTAGAGTGCAGTGGCGTCATCATAGCTCACAGCAACCTCAAACCCCTGGGCTCAAGTGATCCTCCTGC
This sequence comes from Varecia variegata, assembly GCA_028533085.1. Classification (NCBI taxonomy): domain Eukaryota; kingdom Metazoa; phylum Chordata; class Mammalia; order Primates; family Lemuridae; genus Varecia; species Varecia variegata. The sequence goes on along the minus strand of CM052449.1, from coordinate 13,783,685 downwards.
CTCAGCTTCCTGAGTAACTGGGACTACAGGCACGTGCCACCATGTCTCGCTAATGGATAATTTTTTCTTTTTTCTTTTTGTAGAGATGGGGTCTCTCTCTTGCTCAGGCTGGTCTTAAACTCCTGAGCTCAAGTGATCCCTCCCTCCTCGGCCTCCCAGAGTGCTAGGATTACAGGCTTGAGCCACTGCGCCTTGCCGAAAATTTTCTATTTTTGAGTGTTTGTTTGAATGAATCTGAAAGTAACTTGGTATGAAGGAGATATGCTTATAAATTAGATACGGAAATTCCCCTCACAGGCAAGAAAGGAATGTTGGGAATCTCTATTTTTTGCCAAATCTCAAAAAGGCTATGCTACTTTTGCCAGGACATCTTTCTTAATTAAGAATAAGGAAATTTCTCTGAGGGAAATGCCAGGGATATAAATAATGTTAATTTATAATAGCAATAATTTGTCTTTTGAGACAAAATTCTTTTGAGAATTTTTACCTAGCTATTAGTTTGCTTTTCAGATGCTGCCAGCTTTCCTTCATATGCTGTACTAATGGAATAGTATCATTTAAGATAAATTTCAAGTTAACACAGCTGAAACTTTTTGAGAAATTTCTGAGTTGGAACAACAGGACTATATTAATAAACGCAGTATTATGAAATGTGCGCCTAGCTTACGGAGTCAGTGTAGTGTAACAGAAAGGAAATGAGCTTTGCAGTTAGAGTTGGCGTGAATAATAACTCTGTAACACCAAGTTGTTCTGTTAGATTAGTACTTAATCTTTTTGAGACTCAATTTCTTAATCTGTGAATAAAGAATTAAAATATACAGCACAATTATATTAAGTATTAGACATAATATATGCAAATTGCTGAGTATAACATTCAACAACCATAGGTGCTTAATCAATGCTAACTGTCATTTTATTAACTATTAATATTAAATACCTTTGCAAAAGATTCGCATGTTAAGAGTTTTGTTACAGTTGAACAATGAGATGTCGTTTGCCTTCATGTTGTGAATACATTATTCTTATTCCTCATTTGTGTTTTCATGTTCTAAAAGTGTCATTCTAAAATCAGAAGACTAGTTATGTCAAGGAATAGATAGTAGGATATAGCGCTTTTTCTGTAAGTCTTGGTTTCTGATATCCTTCAAAGAAATGATTAAATACATTTCAGAAAAGCACGGGCCACATGTTATTGAATTGTGCAGGGGAGTGGGAAACCCGGTTAGCTACTGTGGCTGTCCTCCCTTCGCTTCATCTGTCATGACTATAGTTTCATCAAGCTCTATGCTGTTAGCACACTTTGGTCCCTGAAGGCATCTATTTCTACAAATATTAGCCTTAGTATCTTTCATTAGTCTGATATATATAGGAAAGAAAGAAGGTTTTATTATTCTTGAAATATTATGAGTAATACCAATTGTATTTTTAGAGGATAGAATAGGAGAAGTAACTTAGTAGACAGGGTGTATACACTTAAATGAATTGGATAGGATTAAGGAAATTTGGAACATTATTAATATTTTAGAAAATTATTCAAAATATCAATTCCAGTAGCATCAACATTAACACACTCAGTTTACAATAAGAGTTGCTTTGAAGAATGCAGACACGGAAGAGTGTTTATTTGGTTTTCCAGTCATGAATAGAAGATTGCTTTATAGTAGAAGTGGGCCACAAATTAGGGTAATACATTTTGGGAAAGCTTTCAGTGATCATGGGTCAAAGCACAAGGAGTTCCTTTAACTCTCAATTACCTTAAAACTTGAATCAAAATAAAACTTCTCAGTTCTCTTAGAATGTTCCATGATAAACGTTAATGTGAGCATAATGATTTTTATTTTCTCATTTATGAAGTTCTGATTCAATTGAGTTGTGGGCGATATCAGTTTACCTCCTTTTGAGAATCTTAAATTGTAACCATGTACGTTAGAAGTATAACTCTCTTCCCTAGGGTCAAAAGTAATTTAGATTCAGAACTTTTAAGTAGCACACTGTAGCCTTTAAATTCGTCTTTTAACTTCTTGGTCATAGCACTGAGAACCAAGCTCTCTCATAGACTAAATACTTTCCAAGCATAAATTAAAAATATATTTTTATAATGTATTTCATCATTCTAAAATGTAAAATTAAACCAATTCTAGGGTTAGAAAGGTATATTGATTTATAAATGAAAGCTAAAGCACCATATAACATAGTACTTTTTCTGGATCACTTCAAGATGTTATTTTAGGAGACATATGAGGTCTTTCTTAATGAGTTATAGGCGGAGGAATAAAATGCCTAAGCTAATACTTAGTTAGAAAGAAATGTGTCTGAGAACCATGGTCTTCATAAATTTCTCCGACAGCAAGTCATCAGGAGGTGTTTTGATCCTACGCAAACCATTTCTGACCCAGCAGGGTCTCATCGGTATGGCCCCTGTAAATACTCCGCCGTATTTTGCTAGTTGTCACAGTAATTGCCTGCACAGTTCTCGCTTTGGCAGTTTAGGTCGTCAGAATTGCTGTTTGTTTTGAGTTCTGTAGTTTGTGTCAAGTGCTCCACATTAAAATCGATTAGAGCCTGGACTAGGTGAGTAGTAACAAAATGGAGAAATGGAGCTAAATTGGATAAAAATTGAAGTAAAACTGACGGTGTTTTGTGATGGAGTATATGTTGGGGGTGAAGAGAAAGAGACAGATCGATCAAGGATGGCTCAGAATTTTAATCTAGAAGACTAGAGAATTATCTTTGCAGAATTCAGGCATATAAAGTGAGACTCAGAAATAGGTTTGGTGAAGGTTGACAACTGAGTACAATTCTGGATAGATTAAGTTAGAAAATCTCCTGGAATACTGAGTAAATGAAAAAGACATAGTGTATTCTCATAATCATGCCCAGAGTCAATGCACGGATGGCCTCATATGCATGTGGTGGTGCAGAGATGTAGAGCTCAGCTTGGGAGTCACGTGGGAGGTATTGGCTTGTGGATGGTTAAAATGTCTCTGCCTTCTGCTCTCTCATTCCCAACTGTATCACTAAGAATCAGAAAGTATACATTGCAAAGAATTGGGAACCCATGAAAAATATTTGCTATAGGTGAGGCAGACACCACGTCCTCAAAAAACAAAACTAAAACCAGAAGCAAAAATTATGCTTCTTCCACACTTGAGAACCCTAAGCTATTCTACCTGACCAAATGCAAACAGCTATTTCCATTTCCTCTCCCCTAAGAATATTCGAGTTTCCATAACAGTTGCAGCTTTGAAACTGTTGAGGTAATGCATCATATGGTACAATTCAACAACAACAAAAACCTCTCAATCAATCCCACATACAGCAGATTCTCTTTCCTCGACTCTTTGTAGGGAAGTTGTATTGTTTTTTGCAATGTGGAAAAATATGAAGAGCTGTTTAAAACTATATTGAACTAACTAGTAAAACCACAGATGCACTGCTCTCTTTAGAATTACTCTTTTAAGAATAAGACCTAAAGCAGTTTTACATTTGGCAGTATAAATAATGGTCTCTTCTACTGCAGAACTGGCAGGTGTTGATAACACATAGCACTGCCAGTTTCTGGCAAAGGAATATCATCCTTTTCATTAAACAACAAACATAAACTTGGCATATTATGATTAAGAAACTAGTCTACTTCAGCGTGGTGGGTAAGTTTAATTTGCTTCTTTCTGGTTTCTGCTTTAGGGGTATTAAAATTATATCCATTTTGGGCATCTTTAGTGTGGACAAAATTATTTTATATTTGAAATTTTAACAACATGGTTAATACAATATTCAAGAATCACTCCCACCATTAAATCATTCATTTATCTAAACTCAGATAAAAAACAAAATATACCCCTGACTATCTATTAAGAATATTTAGATTATTATCATTAAAGAGTTTATTTTAGGCAGTCTACTTCTTAAGGGAGGGTGGCAGCACTTGTATGACATCATTCAGCTTTTTTATATTTTTAATTTAATCCCTAAGCCCTAGGCTTCTCCCCTCAAATTACAAACTATTCATTCACCAGAAGCTTTGTGTTAAAGTAATTTTTGTAATTACTTCCTACCAGTGGGAAACAAGGAATAGTAAGGCTTTATCTCCTGGCTTCCTTTCAGGATTTTCATTTTCCTGCAGGAACCCAAGTGCTTGTGTTGCTGGTGTGGTTGTCATGGTACTGTGAAGGCGTGTCTTTGTCCCAGGTGGGAAACATGTAGAAGTCAGAAATGATTTAGGAGTTGCTCCTAGTTGCTGGGGAATGAAACTATGAAACAAGAGCTAGAAAAATGGGAGGACTATTTCTTATTTTATTGATGCTAGGAACTTCCTAGGTCCAGAGTCCTTCATTGACCCTATCGACACATCAGCAGGTACTCTATCCCTTTGTGTTTGGAAGTTCTCACGACCTATGCCCCAATCAAAGAGAATCACTGGTGAGCTTTGTAACTCACACACACACACAAATCAAATAATAGAAATTAATTTTAGCAGATGCTGTCTTAGTAAATGAAGCATGGAATATAATATTACTAAATTATTAATATTAAGATATATTAAAAACAACCATTTTTTAGGTAGATGTTGAATTATAACTTTTTCCCATCTGCATCATTTTGTTAAGGCTACTACTGTTGGATTCATATGGAAATACTAATCATATTTATCAAGTTTCTTTTCAGGTTGGTTTTGTATATTTCACAATTGAGATATTTATAACAATTATGGACAAAAATGAAGCCAATATGAAGAGTGAATTATTACATAAAATAATCAGGAAGCAGAGTGAGGGTTAAAGAGCTTTCAGATGTGAAACATATGGGTTAATACTATTTACCTTTATTATTAATAAAATAACTTGCTGGGCCTATTCTGTCTCAATATGAATGCTCTTCAATGAAAGGAGCTTATGTGATATGTAGACCAGGATTAAAAGATTACAAATGTAACTCGATATTTTTTTCAATAAAGAATTGAATATGGAAAGGTGCAAAATGTATTGAGACTTTAGAGTTCGGGATGGCTATTTAGTTATCAACGTGGCATTAACAGAGCAAATGAATCGGAAGGTTTTAGATATATCTGAGTGACTGAAGTGAAATTGAAGGCAGTGAACATATGTTAGGGTAGAAAGCTAATTCAGATAATTTGGGCCAGATCTTGATTCTGAAATTAAATGATTGCCGACTCAGAAACAACTATAGCAATTATTGATTCATGAGGAAGAAGTTCATACCAAGAAAAAGCTTTACTAGTATTTAAAGAGTATTCTCTCTTTCTGAATATGAAACATATCCTATTATCAAAATATACTTTTAGTATTTGGCTTCTCTTGTGTCAACTGCTTTTGCTTAGGAGGGATAGATCTTATTTTTAATAAACTATTTATTACATTTTGATTTCTCCCATGCCAAGTGTGCGCACTTAAACACATTTTCAAGCCTACGCTTATTTTTTTTTTTTTACAGGTACAACAATTTATGAACTTTCATGTTAGTAAGTGGGAAGTATTTGTGTAAGGAATCTGCATATTTCTGGAGGCTTAATAATCTTTTGTTTCATCATTTCTATAAGTTATGTGATTGTTTTTTTTAAAAAAGATTATTTGCTGTAAATTAGATGTTATTTATTTTGCTGTCATTGTTTTATTTTCCTTGCTGGGTCATCAGGCATTAAGTTTAAATGTAAGATTTATTTATGAGAACCAACGCTACTCATTTCTGAACATGTTCATTTGGTATTTTGCAAACTGTTTTTTTCTTTTGCGTGTGGGTCCCTTGCATCCATGTGAAGGATTCAGGTGGGTTAATCTCAATTCTCTCTCTCTTCATGGGATCATTACACACCTCTGTCTCTCCTCTACTGGGCATCTTTCTGGCACATGGGGTGGAGGTTGGTGGTATATGTCGAAGAGAAATGGAACAATGGGGAAAAATAAGTGTAGCACAGAAATAATATTTTTATTTGAAAATTGCTTGAGTTTACATTATGAGAACTAAAATGTGAATTAAAATTCAGGACTACACTTAGGCCAAAATAAATGCATCTTTAATTAATAATTCCATAAGCAGAGCTGAATAGTTGGTTTTGTTCTTTGTAGCTACCAGAAATTTTACTCGAAGTTTCAGCTATAATCCATCTGGTCTAAATATCTAAATTAAAAAATTCTTAATGGAATTTCTTGAATTTGGAACTACATGTTGGAAAGATTTGTTTTAGGAAAGATCAGAGCCATTTCCCTCAGTAAGATTGTATAGAGTTTACTATAGACAACTGATTATGTACAGCATATTCCTATATCACTTTCAGCAGCTTCCTAAGGATCTGAAAAAAATACTTGACAAATCTAAATGAAGTATTCAAGAAAAATTTTCTTTTTGTATCTTTCAGAATGATTGTAACCACTTACATGCTCCCACATTAACTTGTTTGATACTCTTGGCTTGAGATATTTATTTGTTCCTTATTTTAGATCTCTGGCTGATAGTATAAAGCATTCCAAGGCTTGGTGTATATTCTTTTTCATAGGACAGTCTTTAGTTCTAAGTATTTTTCATCCGATTCCTGTGGAAGGCGTTGGTTCTCTCCAGTGTGCTTTACAAATTGCTGTGTTTTCTTTAAATGTTAAGTCTGTGTGGTACTAAAACATTTTGCTAAGTTCAGTCCTCTGTGTCAGCACTTTGGCAGGTTATGTTTTCAAGTTTACAAGTTTTGTCAGGTTTTATCCCATGCGCTACAGAGATAAAAGCAAAATCTGAGCCTCAAACGTCCTTGTCTCACTAAAAGGTGAAACAAGTGAATGATAAACAGAGATTTTCTTTATGTCCTGTGCTGTGATACTTGTGCTAATAAAATGCCACTAAACAGTCTTCTAGTAATGGAAGTTAGGATATTAGAACCACTTTTAACTTCCTCATTCCCAATTTCGTATGATATATAAGTAAAGCCAATATAGGAATTTGATGCAGATAAATACCGTCTTTCCTCATTTCATGAGCCTGGTCTTGGCGTCTGAGTCTAGTGGGCAGTTGTAGGGGAAATCACTGCTAGCTATAGTAAATGGACCCCTCTATTTATGTTTAAAGGAAGTAGAATTAAGTTAATCAGGCTGGGATATATTGTTTTTGTCTTCTTCAACATGGCTTTCTCTTCTGTGATGACCTAGCATTTCAAAAATCGGTAGAAGCATTTGTATTGTGCACATAGGGTTACTGTCATCCAAGTTCTCCCGGGCATCTTTTCATCACTCACCAATTTCTCTTACGTTTTTGGAAGAAATGTTCTAAAATGCTGTCATCAGACTTACAAAAATTGTTAATGAACATTCATGATATGATATACATAGGGATTATTTTTGTAGCTTTGCGATTTGAAGTATGGACATTAGACAAAATAATTATTACAGAAATCACCCAGATTCTTATCGTTGACCAAAGCCTCATCTTCTTTGGATTTGTCAACTTTCCTAATTATGTGGTCCCCATTATTTTGAGACTCAGGACCTTAATGTTGCTCAGCCTAACTTGCAGTGTGCAGAAGAGCATCATTCATCTCCATTTCTTTCTTTCATGGCCTCACAACAACTATGATAAAGCAACTCGGATAGTTTGAATTAACTTCAAGTTTTGTATCCCGAATAGGAATTAAATACATGGGAAGCCAAGAATTGAAGTAGGAGGAACTACAGAAATGCACATTGTCTTATTAATAAAGTGGTTACGTTAATCCTTTACAAATGTTCATGGAGAAAACAAACAGGGGGAAAGAAGTCCAGGTGTACTAAAATCTAGACTGCATCACATTTCTATTTTGCATTAAATCCTTCTGTGTTAACCACAGTATGAGCTTCTTTGGCTGGTTGGGTAGGCACCCTGGCCTGATAATCCTTTCCTGCCTGGTTTCTACTAGCTCTGCTGGCCTTTACTGGCAACTTGACTAGAGTCTGCTCTCACTAGTGCAGCGAACCTCCCCGGGTTCTGACTGGGATTCCAATTTATCCAGCCCATATAATCCACTCACAGCATCTGTTGTGGGACCACCCTGGCCCTGGTTCAGCCGCCCTCTCTGACAGTTCCCCAGGAGCTTTAGATGTTGCTGTTCTTCTTGCACTGAGGGCAGTCACAGCTTCTTTGGCTGCAACCAGATTGATGTCCTGCAGCCCCTGGCCTGTTCCCCTTGCAGGATCTTCAAAATAGAGCAGAACAAAAGGATTTGGCCCTTGCAGTTCCTCAATGATTTGTATGTTTTAACCCCTTTAATCCAGATGTCCCTAGTCCTTTAATCTGTGTATAAAAGTCCTATATGTTTTAATCCTGTATGTTTAATCCCATCTCTCCCTATCTGAGACTTGGCCTTGAAGGGAGCTGGGAAGGAATCAGAACCACTGTCTTTCCATTCCCGTCTGTTTCCTCATGCCAGAAGGAGCCTAAAATCAAAAGGGCTAGATTTGTCTTTTCCTTCCTCTAATTAAATGTTTTTTCTTCACTATTCCAGCCTCATGACTAAGCCTTATGATGGTTAAGACTTTCGCTATACAAAAGGAAAACAAAAACATAAAAAAACCCAAAAACCTTTGTGATTTAGTCTTCAGACCTATCAATGATATGTTATGTGAGAACTAAAAGTATTTAGAAAATCCTTTCTCTCTTCATAAGTTTAGTTTACAAATCTATTTTCCTTTGAAAAATATTCATTGAATTCTAGAAACTGAAGATTGAATGTCTTTATACTGTATTTCATTGTGCTAAGAAGACTTTGACATGAGATCTACCCCGAACAATTTTTTACATGTACAATACAATATTAACTACAGGCACCATGTTGTACAGAAGATCTCTAGAACTTTATCATCCTGCATAACTGAGATTGTATATCTGTTGGAAAGCAACTCCTCATTTTCCACTCCTGCCAGTCCCTGGCAACCACCATTTTGTTCTCTGATTCTATATGTTTGGCTATTTTAGATACCACATATAGTATTTTTTCGTATGTGACTGTCTTATTTCACTTAGAATAATGACCTTAAGGTTCATCCATGTTAACATATAATACAGGATTTCCCTGTTTTTTAAGGATGAATAATATTCCATTGTATGTATATACTATGTTTTCTTTATCCATTCATCCATCAATGAACATTTAGGTTGTTTCCACATCTTAGATATTGTGAATAATACTGAACATCAAAGTGAAAATATTTCTTTAAGATCCCGATTTCAATTCTTTTGGATATATACCCTGAAGTGAGATTGCTTAAATCATTTGGTAGTTCTATTTTTAATATTTTGAGGAACCCCCATACTGTTTTCTATAGGAGCTGCACCATTTTACATTCCTAGTAACAGTGTATAAAGGTTCCCTTTTCTCCACATCTCACCAACACTTGTTATCTTTAGTCTTGCTTATGAAAGCCATTCTAACAGGTGTGATGTGATGTTTCACTGTGGTTTTGATTTGCATTTCCCTGATGATTAGTGAGGTTGAGTATCTTTTCATATATCTGTTGGTCAATTGTATATTTTCTTTGAAGAAATGTCTATTCAACTTCTTCGCCCATTCTTTAATCGGGTTCTTTTGCTTTTTTGCTATTGAATTGAAGGAGTTCCTTATGTATTTTGGATGTTAACTTCACTTCAGATATATGCTTTGAAAATATTTTCTTCCATTCCATAGGTTGCCTTTTTGCTCTGTTATAAGAATTATTCCCTTTGCTGCACAGAAGCTTTTTAGTTTGATGTAGTCCCACTTGTCTATTTTTGCTTTTGTTGCCTGTGCTTTTGGGATCATATCCAAGAACTCACTGTGAAGACTAACATCATGAACCTTTTTCCCTGTGCTTTCTTCTAGGAGTTTTACAGTTTAAGTTCTGACATCTAAGTCTTTAATCCATTTTGGGCATGGTATAAGATAAGGGTCCAATTTTATCCTTTTGCATGTGGATATCCAGTTTCCCCAATACAGTTTGTTAAAGAGACAGTCCTTTCTCCATTATGTGTTCTTGGCTCCCAGTGGAAGACAAGTTGACCATATATGCATGGGTTTATTTCCGGGCTCTCTGTTCTGTTCAATTAGTCTATACGTCTGTTTTTATGCCAGTACTGTATTGTTTTCCTCACTATAGCTTTGTCATAGATTTTGAAATCAGGCAGTGTGATGCCTTTAGCTTTGTTCTTCTTTGTCAAGATTGTTATGGCTATTCAGAATCCTTTGTGTTTTCATAGGAATTTTATGATTGTTTTTTCCATAAAAAAATGCTTCTGAGATCTTGATAGGGATTGCATAGAATCTGCAGATTGCTTTGTGTAGTATAGACGTTTTAACAATATTAAATCTTCTAACGCATGAAGATGGGACGTCATTCTACTTATTTGTGTCTTCTTTTTTCTTGATGCCAGAATCCTAGTGTGCAATACTCTCCTTCCCTTCTCTTTTCTCTCCATTCACTCCAGGCCTCCCAGCCAGTTCTTAGGAATGATTAGTAAGCAGGTCATCTATATAAAAAGTCAGGGAGGAATAAACATTATATTTTCCAAAATTATCCCCATTGTACAAGTTCTCATATTTGTGTGGTCGACATTGTTGTAGCTTCCTATTATTGTAGTTGCACAAACCGTATGTGTCAGAGGGATATTGAAAGGGACCTTATTGGGATTTTTTTCTTTTCACATTTTTTGCCTGTACTTTGAGATGAAGAATGATACTATATTAAATTTAAAATAGCATAAACAGGGTTAAGAATGCAACTAATGTTAGAAAAAATAAATTGTCATCTATATAACTTAAGCACACTTTTTCCCCTGATTTTTAACCTAATATGCCTTACAAATATAGCTTTGACATCCTGAGTAACTAGGAGAACCTTGGAATTTTCAGTTTTCTAATGTCTGTGTGTCTAAATTTGGGACATTAGTACTACTTGACTATTATTTTATTTTCTATTTAATATTTTCAAATATAGAATTTTGACCCAAATTTCACAGAATTTTAAGTATGATTAAAAAAGAAATAAAAATTATTTTCTTTGTGCATATAGAAACACAATGTTTTATTTATGATATTATTAAAACTACCAAAGGATATTTACGCACATCAGAGAATACATAGCATTAATATAGTTACCTTGAAGCCATATACTTACTTTTGCAGATTTTCTAACTTTTTTTCCAGATATAGTAAAAGTGACAGAGGTACCATGTCCAGGCCTCCTTCAGTACAAATAGAGAGATCATCTGTTTTAGTCTTCTTCAATTCTTGGCAATAACAAGGGAAAAATTAAGACCAATCATGATGGCAGTTCCTTACCTTAGGAACCCAGATCCAGCGACTAAAGCTTAAAGAACAGTTTGAATGTGATATACAGCAGAAAGACTCATAAACGAATGGGAATGGGAAACCCTAGGTGCTCAGTCCCTTGAGAATACCCCTTGTATTTCTAGGTATAGGGGCCTAAAATAAGATTAGGTATAAGCAATCAGAAAACATACGTTGATTAATATAAGAACATGTTGCACCAAGATGACATCACATGTATTTTCTGTTTAACCCCCTTTTCCACCACACCCCTGCTCTTTAATGGACATTCCTATGAAAGGTGTTTCATAGCCAAAGGAAGACAGTCCAACTGTGTTAAATTTCTTAGAGTAAAGTTAGCCAAAGATATCTTGTAAAAACAGACTCAAATATTTGAATTTGATCTCCTGAGCCAGTTTTAAAATTAGATCTTCAATTTGGGTCTTTACAAAAATAAAGAAATAATAAAACTAAGCACTGAATTTTTTTGATACAGGACTATCTAACATGTATCTTTTTAATAATCTTTATTATTTCCTAGCTCTCAGAGAAGGAAAAAGAGCTTATGTGTTTTGGCAAATTCATAAGAAAACTAAAACAATTATCAGAGATGTGATGGCAATCCATGGTTCATGCCTTTAAAAACTGTGAAGATATAATATTAAATTACTTAATGATAAATTTTAAACAAACACTTAGGGTATTATTGATGTAAGATCCATTATTATCATTTGTCTATTGAATGCTTAGTGTGTCTTCTCACATCAAATAGTGTACTATACTTAAGTAAGGGTTGGTTAAGAAGCATACAATTAAAACCAAACCATTGTGAAATTAGCATTATAATGAATGATCTAGAAAATATATGATGATTTTATAGTGTTATAAAGAATCAACAGCCATCTTTCTTTGAGCATGTGGTTTATGGTATGTTTTTATCACAGTATCATATTTTTCAACCCTTGGTATCATGCGGAGGCTCTCTGTATATTTCTACTTCCAGCTTTTAGGTAATTGCTGTTCAATAGAATTTTCTGTGATGATGAAAATGTTCTACATCAATGCTATTCAATAAATACAGTAGTCATGAGTCATGTGCAGCTATTGAGATGTGAGTAGTATGATTGAAGAACTAAATTTATAATTTTATTTAATCTTAATTTATTTAAACTTAAATAGCTCCAGTATTATACAGTGTGAGTCTAGGATTTGCACCATGGTATATACAGTTTTCTAAATTCCTTTAGAAGCCTCATTTCATTTGAGTCTCCCAAGCATTATATGACAAAATAGGTAGGATTACTCAAAATTTTTCTTTTTGTTCAACATTGCTTGTTCAGGGTCTAGCATAGTGCCTAGCACAGAGTATGTCTTTAATAAATATTGATTGAACAAATAAATTATTGAATGATTCTGATACTCAAAAATGTTAATAAGTACATGCCCAAGGAAAATAATTTAAATTTTTTTCCCACACTCTGGATTTGATGACAGAGTGCAAGATTTGCAAGTACTTTTAAAACTGAACAAAGGAGCTTTCAACTGAAATTTTTCAGGAAGGTCAAAAAGGAAATAGGATAGTCAGTGTGACATAGAGAAAGACCCAGAGTGTCAAAGATTCTCTGCAATTCTTAGAAGGAAGTGATAAGGAAGATGATCTGAAAGAGCACTTATCACCTCTGGTGTCTGGTTATCAAACCTAGACTATGTAATGACGTCCCTGGTGATGATCTCGTTAGTGCTGGAGGGTGGTGACTGAATGGTACTCAGGGATGGAATGCACAGCACGGAAAAGGTTGTTTGTGGCATCCACCAGACTCATGATGTAGAGCTCACTTTCCTGGTCACTATGGCATCTGTCACAAGTTTCTTTCTCTTATTCTAAAGTCGTTTTTTTTTTTCATCTTATGAACTTTCATAACGATGTGCATGAGTCTCTTGGATGATGTAGATCTTCTCTGTCTTCACAAATAATGGACTGTAATTTGGGCCCTTTTGCCCTTTGTGTGGGTACTTTTATTTTTCCTCACCACTCTTGCCACACTTCTGTAAAGAACGTATTTTCTTTTGCCCTCTTCTTCTTGTCACAATCTCTTATCCAGCTCCTCCTCAGCGTGGCTCTCATCCTCAGCTCTGGATGTAAATAGTTTTCCCCAGAGACTTAAAAATTTTAACGTTTTTTTTTTTTTTCTCAAAACTCATTTTTTGGACTTCTTCATGACATTTCACAGCACATTGTTTCGTTGTTTTCTGTCCTTTTGTCACCTGACACACTCAAGGTAGCCTCCTTATCCTTCTCTATCTTTGATCAGTTGTTTTGGGTCTCCCTTCTTCTCTTCTCCTTTAGTTGTACATTTTTCCTCATCTTCAATTGTGTCCTACATAGCATCAAAAGGGATGCTCTTTTTTATGGCTTTAAGTATCATGTTCATTCAATATCCAGTCTTTTCTGTTAGGGATTTTGCAGCTAGACAGACCTGGGTTCAAATAACAGCTCTGCTATGGATTAGCTCTGTGACCTTAGGCAGTTGGGAAAGCCTCTCCAGCTAACACTGCCTCGTATAAAACTGAAATTCTGCTGACCTCAAGATGCTGTGAATGATACGGTGCCCTACACAAGACGAGCAGTTAACACGTAATCTCTCTCCTGTCATCTTCTCCTTCCGTTTTCCTGCCTTACCACCGCCAAAGCTATAGTTGATATCCTTTTCTTACTGTCTCAGAAAAAGCCAGTGAATGCCAGATTATGAAGAATGTTATTTTACAAGTTTAAAAAAATGTACTCGCAGAAGTTATATACTCTGATAAGTATTTTGGAAAGATCTGTCTGCCATCCATGCGAGGTTTAGAATATACCTGTGGGGTGTAGAAGAGAGGGGGGCGGGGACAGAGTGGAGGCAGGGAAAGCAGCTTGGAGTGTGCTGCAGCAGTCAGGTGAGGGGTGATGAATCCCGTGGGTCAACTCCAATGTGGAAAAAAAGGAGTAGGTTTGGCTGAGCACATTTTAAGAAGCAGAGCAGAACATTTGTATAGGGCCACTTTGACATGAGGCTGTTTATGATTATTACAACCATTATGGTGACATTTTTAACTTTTCAATTTTAAAATAATAAGCACAACAGAATTCCTTAGGCCATCCCTGTCTCCTACCCAATCTCTAAGCATAGGATTCAGAGATACAGCAGAGATAAGGGTTCTTGATTATATATATATTAGTAGTTTTTTTTTTTTAATCCAAAGAGCATAATTTTTGAAATTTGTTTTTGGAGTCATTAAATCATAACTGTAAACATCCCAACACAGTGTGCTTCAAAAGTAATAGCATGTGTCCATATTAATGGAAGTGAGAGAGAGAACGTGATGCCTGCTTAGATGCAGGTTTGGGATGGAGTTAGCTAAGCTCTCCTGATTTTCTCCCCTGCTTGTTATTGCTTCTGTAAACCTAGTCATACCGTCCTCTGCATCTGCAGTCTCTTCTTGTCACCTCCACGTAGTGTTCATTCTCTAGCTCGTGTCACTTCTTTTTCCCTTGCAAGTGTATTTTTCCCCTTGAAATTCTATAGTTCTTATTTGTCCATTTTTATACTTTGTCCTATACCATGTTATGAGTTATTTCATGGTTTTGCTCCTTAATTCATTGAAATCTGGTTTTCAACTCCTGCTGTCTCATTTATTTGCAAAGCAAATAACAAAACTGTGATGAGAAAACTATGCCGATAGATTTTGCTTTTTCCTCAGCTGACCTGTCTGTAAGGTCCTCAGAGTGACCTCTGAGTCAACCTGGCTAACACTGAGCTTGTCTCTAACCGTCCACCAATTCTTAAAGGACTCCTGGCTTTTGCTCTTCTATCCCAGTTTCAGTAAATGGTACCAACCTCCACCCAGTTAACTCCTCTGACTTTTGAATCCCTTATCTAGTTGGTAAGCAGGACATACCAATTTTACACCCAGGTAGCTCTCAAAAAGCCCCGTCAGGCTCTGTTGTTTCTATTTTTGTTCGGAGACTAGTAATTTTTTGTTTCAAATACTACATTAGCCTTCTGACTATTGTCTTGCTTCTACACCTGTCTCCCTCTACTCCATGTTGAGAAATGCTACCAAACTTTGTGGATCGTGTACCCACCCCACATGTACATCTCTTACTATATACTTTGTACATTATGGAACATTCATGCTCTGTATTATAGAACCTATAGGAAAATAGAAATTATAAATAGTATAATAAAGGTAACAATAGAAATTCTATTTTTTCTCCATATGCCGGTAAATGTTTTTGTACATGTTTGCAATTTAAGTACCCTGCTTTGAAGACTGCTGCTTTTGAGTGAAGATGTAGTGATCTTTGTAAACTGAAATATTTGTATGTCATTCTTCAGTCTAAAGTTTTTCAGTGGTTCCCCACAGCCTATTGGATAAAATATAAATTTTTTAGCATTGTCCTCCATTTCCTGGAACCTCCCTATTTTATATTATTGTTCATTCATGATTCCCACTCCTTACTATAAACTCTTTAGTTTGACTCTACTGAACTCTAAATTCCCTGAACATGTTTTTCTATTTTGCTTCCTTTTCTTAGTCATTATACACGATAGACTGATACTCTATTTTTTTTAGAATGTTGGAATGTATTCCTATATTTTACTTTACCTGGCAAACACTAGACCATCTTTTTGAAAAGAGAATAAATGTCTGCCTGAAAGGTGGAGATATAGTAATATTTGTCTCATAGCTGAGAACAAAATGAGATCACACATTTAAATTCCTGGTACAAAATGATTTGCTTATTTTAATTCATATCCACCCTTTACTTTTCCTAACCTTACGTAATATTCTCCTTTGAGAATAAAAATGAAAATTTATTACCTTTCAAGTTGTTTGTTTATAATAATTTAAAAGAGATCCATTGTTCATAAGTAACATTCTATATAATTGAAGAAGAGCATGCTGTAAGACAGGTTAGAGGGGAAAATTATAAAGTGCTTTGAGAAACTTCAGTCTCTTAAGAAGATTATTGTTCTACATAAATACTTTCCAGAAAAACCTGTACACTGATTTTTTTTCTAATGAAACTATGGTCTATATACCTAATTTTCTATGTATGTACATATTTGAGTTGCTGCTTCTCTCTCATAAAGGTTTCATAGCTTTTAAGAGATTTTCAAAGAAGTCTATAATTTAAAAAATTTAGGGGACTAACTGTCCTTAAACTATTTAATGTTCTCTGTATAATTGAATTTGCTTTGTTAAGCCATTGTGTGCACATATATTGGGGACTAAAGGGGTGATAAATGGCTTTTATTCATGTTGTGCCATACATTGCCTACCAAACTACTGAACTTTTAATGTCAGAATATTAATCGAGTAACATACATGTATGTGATAAAAACGCATAATATTTTGTTCTCCTTTTAAGTATATAAATAAACTACTCCAGTCCAGTAGTATTTACTAGCTAAACTTAAACATATGTTTTGGTAAGGGAAACGTGCTCCATTCTGTTTTCTTTTGAATAATGCAGAAGATAAAGAAAAATACACCACTTCCTCCCAAGGAGTAGGCTACTTTGTATTTGAAAATTGAGGAAACGCATGCTGCCGAAATGGGAATGTTGTGGGTGAAGAGATCTTCATTATTTCAGCCAACAGTGGACTTCAGAAGCGATGACATCATTGTTGCTTCACTGACTTCAGAAATTCAGGCAAGAGACAGAAGCCTATAACTTAGACAGCTTCTTTGTCAGGCATGGTGTGGAAAGGAAGACACAAAGAGCTTCCCGTTGAGTCATGGCAGGCTTTGCGACTCCTTTCTCGGCCCTTTGTGGAAGCACATGACTGGACTTGTAGAAGATTAACCCCCTTAACATGCCTGTGAAAAATTAAACAGATGCAAAGCAGCACCGTCACTTTTTCCCCTCTCTGCTGTGAATTCGGCATTCTGGTGGGCAGTGAATTATGTTGAATTCCCTCGGAGAGGCCAGGGCAGTCAATGGGGCCTGTGAATGGGGCCCTCTGAAGGGCTCAGTTGTGGGTTTTCTTGGGCTTTCACTGTTCTTTATAGCATTATTCCTCTGAAAGAGTTCCCTCGAAGAGTGGGGTCAATCTAGAGACCTTTATAGTGCTTGAAGTAATCCACCCTTTAATCTCTTCCTTCCTGTGGGAAAATCAGCGTAGGAAAAAAAAAAAGAGCGAGCTAGTATTTACATCAAGATATAGACTGTTTAGACGGCTTACTTTTAATTTACTACTATCCTTTGCATGAATATAGCTTATTTCAAATTCAGTTCCTTAATAAAAAAAAATCCACAAATTCAATACATGGTTTGTGCTGATAATTTCATCTAGTCATAAAGAGGCTGAAGACTTGTGCCTCTTAACCAGGTGGTTGCTTCCTACTTGGATTATCATTTCATGAATCCAGCAGATATTATATGTATTTTAAAAGTAAGTATATACTCTTTTACTGTTAGAATGAGATAAATGATCTCTACGTCTTTTCCATTTTCCTGGTTCTGACTTTACTCACATATTCGTATATGGGAAGGATTGATTATGAATGTCATCATTATATAGCAAAATACTGTGTTTGAGGGTAACAAGATTTAGTTATTGACTTTTAGTGACAAAATTGATGACAGTGATGGCACAAATGATGATCTCCTTAGGTAATGGGATAGTAATTGGCATATGGGATGGGGAGGGAAGATTTTTTGCTGGTTTTTGATTGCATGATTTAAAAAAATTCAATCATGTACTTACGTATTACTTGCATATTTGAAAACAATTCAAATAATAAAGAAGAAATTTATTATTCTAAGAGAAGTAGTAAGCATTTTAGTGAAGGTTCTCCTATCTATTCTGGTTCCAGGTTCATAAAGATAGTATCTCATAGCAGGTTCCAATTCCAGTCTAAAAACTCCAGATCACAAGGAAGTAGGTAAGGAAATGGAGATGAATATTTCTGTTGCAAAATATCTGATGGATAGAGGAAGATTATTTATTAGGCACACTCTTTTGAAGACAAAGGGTGCATCAAAATTTCCCTTCTAGTTCCTGTTAGAACTAGAAGTTAGCTGCCTCCAATTATCTTTGAAATGACTTCAAGTAAAAAATAAAAAAATAAATAAATAAATTGGTTTTAGGCAAAGAGGTTACAGAAAGAACTTACACTTCTTTATCTCCTTGGCCTCTCTTCCATTCTCTTCCTTTTTTAGAACTGTTCTTGAAGAAACTGGTGGTGTGCCTTAAATCTAGCTAGTGTCTTACCCCAGTGCCTAGTCTAGGAGCAGGTAGAGACAAGGGAAACTATCAGGATACTCTGAAACAGCAAATTTTCAGTACAAAATAATGCTATGATATAGTTGTACCATTTTACCACTACTTTGGATGAAGGGGGTGAAATTTTTTGACACGTAGAAAGGCAAGAAAAGGTTTGTGGTGGGGTAGGGTAGTTATGGATGGGGCTGTCCTTGAGGAAATAGATACAGAAACAGAAGAGCCCTGAGTTCATGAAGCACAGGGGTTGCCTCAGTAGGAGGCGTGAAAAGGAACAGCACCATGATTAGTTGCAACCATGCTTGGCCCTCTTGTTCCTGGATGGAATGTGGGGGCCAAGAGACAACTGTAGCTGCCCACCTCAGGGAAACTTATGGAATCTGAGCAGGATAGTATAGTGGAAAGGGCCCTGGTCTCTAGGAGTCAGGCAGGGCATATGAGTCCTGGTTCTCCTTCTGCCATTAGCGGTGAGATCGAAGGGGCTCACTTCCCTGTTGTGTGTGCAGACACTAACCAGAGAGACATGTTGAGTTTTAAGCTCCCTGAAGCTTCTTTATGCTCATGTGTGCTCAGCATAGGGCCTGGCACACCTGGCACACATAATATATTTTTTGAGTGAAAGAGAGAAAATACGGCAATTTTCTGATTATAAAAATAGGGAGGAGTGGTTAGAGTTGGTTGTTATGTTTTCTAAGCTTTTTTTTTTTTTCCAAGCTCTTAAACTCAGATTTTAGGTCATCTTCTTAATTTCTTTTTTCTTATGCAACCATCTCATCTATAATGGCCTTGCTAATTTGTCACCCAGTTTCTCTGCTTCAATAATATTATCCTCACTAAAACTATATGGTGTTTTCTAGTTTTTTACTTGCACTATTGCACAATTTTCTGGTTTTGTAGCCCTGCTTCCTTTTAGGAAGGTTTTAATGAAGTCGAATGATAGGAAACTGCCATTTTGTCAACTCTGTAACCTGGCTTGGCCAACACCCATTTTAGCAATGGAAAAGAGACAATATACACACAATATTAATAAATAAAAATAAACCAGCTGGTATGTTTGTAGGTCTAAAATAGTTGAATATTGATAATTTCAATTGTTACAACTGAAGTTCATTATCCAAACTGTAGTCACAGAGATTCAGTCCCTGCTAGAAATATTTCATTGTTGTCTCATCACTCCCCTGCCCCCTGCCCAGCCCCTCTTTGTCCTGACTCACAAGGGCTTTCCTGATCGGACCCCCACTTTCTAGCTGGCCTCTTCTGTTACCAATCTCTCACCACTTCAGAGGCACTGAAATTTCAGTTCCTGGACTGCTAAGCTTCAGTGTGTGTCTTCGGGAATGCCATTTCCATTGCAAGAAGCACTCTCCTCTTTCTTCCCTTCTTCTCCACCTCTCAACCCTGTAACCTGGCTTGGCCAACACCCATTTTAGCAATGGGAAAGAGGCAATATGCACACAATATTAATAAATAAAAATAGACCATCTAGTATTTTAGAAGTGCAAAGTGCTATGAAGAGAAAGATTTTCTTCCCTGTAACTGTCCTTGACCCTGTATTTCAAATGTTCCATTTCAGTCATGGTAACCATAACTGAACACAGTACCACAAGTGTGGCCTGATGGCGGAGACTGCAGTGGGAAGATGATTTCCCTTGTTTGGGGACTTACAATTCCATCAGTACAATTTTTTAAAGGCAGTCAGCGCACAGTAAGCTCATGCCCAACACATAAAGAGAGCTTAAAAAAAATGTTTAGCCAGAATTTCTTTTTTCTAGGAACGCAGGAGAAAGGGGTCATCCTCGGGAAGTTAGGAAGGCATGGAAGTTTTCAAGAACAGTTTATTTTTTTATTTTTATTTTAAAAATAGCTTTTAGGTATTTATAGAACAGCTTAGGCAGTGAAGTGCTTTCCCAGAAAGGTGTTTTTGCTATGCTTTGGAATACTGGTATGGGAGAAATGCTACTGAAGCCTTCTCTTAATTCACAGGAGAAACATACCCTTTTGCTCCTTCCTGTATAATAACATTTGCCTTGCCAAAATTATGAGTAATCAGTATAGGAAATGTAGTTATTTTTAGTTGAATATTATGTTTTTATAAAGTATGAGATAATAGGAAATGAAGTGGGCAAAATAACTAAAGTTAAAAATATAAGCTTTGGACGTAGTCTGCCTGGGCGAATTCAGGCTCCATCTGAGACAATTTAAACTTTCTGCAAAATGGGGGAAAAAAACCTATCTTCCTCATTGGATTCTTTTGAGAATTAATGAGATAAAGTACCTGGAATAGCATCATCACCACCATCATCATAAATAAATGTACTTATTATTTTAAATAAAAGTAGTCATGCAGAATCCTAGGGGCTTTAAAAAAGTTGTTTAATGTGGTTAATATTCTGTCATAATTCTTATACCATCCTTCTCAAATTAATATTATAGGGCTGTGATAATTCTGTAAATCTTCCAGGGTTTCCTACTCATTTAAACATGGTTTTAATTTTTCCTGTTAAGGCAAAATTATTAATTTAGATTCTTTTTATAAGCTGAATTTTGCCAAACATCCCGAAAAAGTATGACGATTGCAGACATTGTACCTCTAGTACACTTATGATTTGGAAATATCTGAATTAGTGGTGGAGACAAGAAATATATTCTCTCTCATTTGTATTCATTCTCTTTCTTCCCAGTTCTGCTTCCCCCTTTTATCCTTTTTCTCTCATTCTTACGGCCTTCACATGTGTACAAATGTGTATACATCTAGTCTTTTCCTTCTCTCTCCTTTATCATTAGGAAAATAGAAATAAATTATAAGCTGAATAACTATTGTATTGGATATAATTTCATCTCTTATTATTTTGTAGTCATTGTTTCTAGAATAGGTAAAGAACTTTTGAAGCTTTATTATTAGAATGGTGTGTGTGGAACATTCAGCACTGATTGATTGATGACTATTTAAATATTGATCTAAACACAGATTTCCTCTTTCATGGTACCCAGTATCTTGATCATTCCAAAATATTTTTCAGAAAATTTTAAAAATTACTTGATTCGTGACATACTCTGATGGACCTTACAACTTTTTCTCTTAACCTTGGCACCTGTGAGTTTGTTCATAGCTTTTTCTTTCCTGTATAGTCCTTTCTAAATGTTACTAGTGATCTGCTTTTGTGAGGGATACCTTCCTCTTTGTATGATTTTAATTTGGGGCCATTTTTTACTTTTACTTTCATCTTTTAATTTAAGTGAAACATTTCAAAGTTATAAAACTGAACAAAAATAAAATTACAGACACCTACGTATGTAACATCAGATGAAACAGCTATCAATATTTTCCCATATTTGTTTTGGATCTTTCTTTAAAAAATAAAACATTACAGATATAGTTAAAGTCCCCACCACTCATACCCTTTGCACTCCTTCCTACCTTATTCATTCACAAATTTTGATATGAATTATGCTTGTAAATGTTTTTATATTTTTACTAGACTATATACAATATTAGTTAGGGTAGATGTGTGGGAAAGAATTAATATAGCAGTCCCAAGATGGTTATCCTTGGAAAGTCGTGCTTGAAAGGTTGGTCTTTGCCAGGGGGCATCTGAGAAATGGGTTTTAGGAGGGTTTCCACCATTCCTAGAGCTGCTAAGCGTGGTCGCTGTGCCTAAACTGTGCAAACAGTACGGGTGATGCTGATCACTTGCTTTGTTTCAGGAAAGTTGGAATTTTGGTCTGTGCTAGGCAGAGGATGCCTATGCAACCAATCCCCAGCAAAAACTCTGGGCACCGAGTCTCTAATGAGTTTTCCTGGTGGATAACATTTCATGTTTTGTCAAAACTCATAGCTGGTGGAATTAAGTGTGTCCCGTGTGATTCCACTGGGAGAGGATTCTTGGAAGCTTATGCTGGGTTTCCTCTGGACTTCACCTCATGTGACTTTTCCCTTTGCTGATTTTTCTTTGTATCCTTTCACTGTGATAAATCATAGCCCTGAGCCGGGCTACACGCTGAGTCCTGGGAGTCCTCTAATGGATCATCAAACCTGTGGGTGGTCTTGGAGACCCCTGACAAAATATAACCTGTATATTAGTTGGAATAAGGTTAAACTGCCACAGCAAAGAAAACCCAAAATGCTGTGACTTGAACAAGAAAGAAAGTTATTGATTTTTCTAATGCAACAATCCAGAAGTTGAAAGAAGGTCAGGCTGACAAAGGTAAGTGACCGGGTAGCACACACACAACTACCGGAGCACGTTAGGAAAACCTCTTGGAGAAAGCAGCATGACAGGTAGAGACATTGGCCCTTGTTGGCCCATTGCATTCTAGGGCAGCACAAATAACTCTAG
The DNA here is from genome assembly GCA_028533085.1 of Varecia variegata. Classification (NCBI taxonomy): domain Eukaryota; kingdom Metazoa; phylum Chordata; class Mammalia; order Primates; family Lemuridae; genus Varecia; species Varecia variegata. The sequence goes on along the minus strand of CM052449.1, from coordinate 13,760,805 downwards.
CGGGTCTCAATGACGGATTTTGGGAGAAGTGGCCTCAATAATTGGGGCGTGGTGCTTTTAAACTGCGTGACTAGGGAAGTACCAGTTCCTTTCCTGGGCTGATCATAGGCCACAATACAACAGTGGTAGGACCCGGGGGAACTGTGGCTCTAGCTCCATCCAGACTGCCAGATGGGGATGTGAGGCCGGGGGTCACCAGCCTCGCGTGGTCAGTGGGCTGAGCTCCAAGCCTCAGAGGAGTGGCTATGACACGGCAAGCTGGCAGCAGGATTTGTCACAGCAGCATTCATGGTTGAGAAGCATCCCTATTTTCTCTGCGCTACTAGAAGAGTTTTTAATATTCTCCTCTTTACAAAGTGGTCAGTCTTTCCATGGTCCTTATTTCTGTAAGTGTCTCCATGCCCCAGTCCTTGCCTTCTGTCAGCCCTGGAGTAGCTGCTGACCCCACCCCCGGGCCCTAGCCTTAACATCCTTCCTCAACTGGCTGTTTGATGCTGCCTCCAACTCAAAGAAGGTTGTCTCTTCTTTCTTCGTTCCTGGTACTGGTGACTTCCCCTTTATTGCACGCTTCGGTTTTAATTTCAAGTTGTATTTCATGTAGCATTTCCAGATATTTTTGTGGCTTTTTCTGTTTTAAGTTGGTAACATTCCCTTATTGTTTAGCACTTTTTTGGTTAAGATCCATCTTGAAATGGCATTCCAGGATTTTATTGTTCTTTTTAAAAGAAAAATTGGTCAATTAAATAATTGAGTACTGCCCATTCGACTGATTTATAGGAAACATTTGACTTATTTATTAGCTGATGAGTGGGTTGACTCCATCCACCGTGTGTTTTCTCGATACCAAGAATAATTAAGGTCTTTTCTTCCCTCCCTCCCTCCCTCCCTTCCTTCCTCCCTCCCTCCCTTCCTTCCTTCCTTCCTTCTTTTTCTCCCCCTCTCTTTCTTCCAGCCCTTTTCCTGTGCTAATGTCTGTTGTCCAGCCCCAGCATTCTGTTACTGGCTTTGTTGTCCAAGAGGTTGAGGATGAGTTGGTAATTGATGAACCAGCCATTGATGTACCTTAAAACAAGTTTATGAGAACTGTTTTTATAATTCATCCAGATATAATAGATCTGGTTTTTCTTTCTTTGTTTGTAATATACTACTCCCTTCCAAAAACAATTTTAAAGTCACATGGAAGAAGGCCACTGAGAAAAATATTGTTATTCTCCAATTAAAAAAAAAATACTCTTAGAGTCATATCTATCTTATCTGGTGTAAACAAATGATTACGCAAATTATCCTGGCTGCTCATATTTAAGAATGGTCTCCTTCTCTCCCTTTTCTCTTTCTTTCCATCCCTCCATCTGTCTCTCCCTTCCTCTTTCCTTACTTTTGATTCCTTTCATTTAAAATGAAATCTGGAGTTGCTTAGTGCCAGCTGCAAATAAGAGTATCTCTAGCTCTGTGAACAAATGACTTAGAATGTCTTCTAAGAACACTGCTTGAACACTGGGCTTGGCTAGATGCCTTACACTTGGTTTCCATTTGTCCCAGAGAAACAGGAACATTCTGAAACAGTTGGATTGCATAGAACCACAACTTCTGCTGAAAAGTGAAAATACATCTAGTATCGATACCTATCTATTCAATGATGGGTGTTAATGTTCTCTTTATATATAAGGAACAACTTCTTCAATAAAGAACAATGTTTTTAGTTATTTTCTATCTCACTGACAAATGAGACAGAGATTGGCTGATAGTAATTACTTGGAATTACCTGGATGTATGCTTTTGTACTTTGATGTTAGAAAAGTACGTCTTTAGTGTCTGATGTTGCTAAATAACACTCCTTAGGAACTTGCAGAAAAACACCCTTTTTTCATCTTTTGTTAATTATATACCATGGAACAGCAATAAATAACATTCTTTGCATCTGAGCCTTTTAATCAACTGCGAAGAGACTGACCCCTTTGGTTCTGACCAGCACCACTTATGTTACCATAGGCACCAAATTCAAGTTAATTTTAATGAGAAATTTTGATAGTACTATATTCAATATAGGAAGTTCACTCTCGAACTTTAGATGCTTGATTGTGCTAATTAACCTTGTGCCCCATTCTAGAGTGAGATAGGCTCAGTCGTAATAACCTCAATATACACCTCCAAGCCAATTCTCTTCCTCAAAGTGTCAGCCTATAGGTGGCTGGACACCTACTTTTACTTAGGAAATTCCAACAAAAGAACTGGTAGTTGCCTAGCACCTGGTTTGCCATACCATTATCTGTAGAAGGTATTTTCCATTTAAGAATTTTTGTAATTATTTATTATAAAGGTCAGAGGCAGCTGGCATAGTTGACTGAGTATGGGGTTCAGGTCACAAGCTTAGGAACAGCTGCAGCTCTGGCAGTTACCGGTCATGTGGCTTGGGAGAATGACCTCTGTGGACTTCTGTTTTATGGTCTATAAAATGGGGCTGGTAGCAGGGATGCCCGCCTCACCTAATTGTTTTGAGGATTAAATAAAATGTTCTTATGTAAAGCATGAATTTTAGTTATCTAATACTTTATGTCAGCTAATTGATTTAGTCCTTTAAGTGGAGAGTACTCAGAGTGTGAAAAGAAATTCTAGTCACTGATTTGTATCTTTTTTTTTTTGATTAAAAACATTTATTAAAATAAGGATTAAACCTGAAAAAAGAAAAACCAGAATGGCAGCCCTTTGCATAGTACAAGAAAGAAAGAAAGGAAGGGAGGGAGGGAGGGAAGGAGAGAAGGAGGGAAAGGAGGGAGGGAGGACTGATTTGTATCTTGATAATGACTACTAACCTTGAGAAGTTCAGTAACTTCCTTTTTCTGAAACTCCTTTAACAGCCAAACATGAAGAATAGATTTTTGAGATTATGGATAGCATTAACTATTAAAAAGAGCTTTTATTTTTTTTGCAAATGAAGTCTAATGTTTCGACTAGATATTGTATTTTAAGTTCACCTTATTTCTTAAATAGAAATGTCAGTGGGTAAGATCTCCTAAAAGACATGCTAGTTCATCATACTTAGAATCTGCTTCCTTGTGAAGCCATAAAAAAATCACAGTGATTTAAAGCCTTGATTACTTTTGATGAAATGGTATAGTGGGCTTAAGGGGCAGGCTCTTGAGTGAGACTACCTGGATATGAATCCTAGCTTTACACCTAACAGATGTAAAGTGTTGAAAAAATTATCTACTATTTTATTTGTGGCTGGCTCATGAAAATGTTGTAATGGTGCTCTGGGTGTTCAGCAATGTTGATCACCCAATCTCTCTCTCTTCTTGACTTTAATGTAAAATTTTAAGACAGATTTAGAAAAAAAAAATGAGATATTGTCCTCTGTTTTCTTGAACTGATCATATGGTTAACCTTTTTTTTTTTTTTTTTTTTTTTTTTTTTAAAGAAAGAGAGCTAAAGGAAACCAGGATCCTTGCTTTGTGTTGCTTGATGTGTCTTTGCAAATTTTCTTTGTCAGTACTTGTCCCCCTCCCCATCTCTCTCGCACTGGATGTGTCCTACTTCTGCGATGCTAGTTGCAGCATCTTGTTATTAAATATTTAACTCTCTAACATTTATGTACTATTTTTGTCTTTGCAATGTATTTCTTTATTTTCCATTACCGTTGAAAACTTGCGAAGGTCTTAGAAGGTAAAAATAAGATTCTGTCAATGAAATGATGCTGTGAGTTTTATGCAGTGCCCCGAGAGCACAGCTAAATAGTGACCCACCCTTTCATATAGCTCAGGCTGGACAGTGTTTCTTTGCTCCAAAACTTTTATTGCATACAGCCTGTTACAGTGCTTTGTGGCTTTCCCAAGGTTTTTCATTTGTTTGTATGTTTTTAGTTTGCTGTACTTTTTTGTGTTTTTTACAGTTAGTTTCCATATCTATTTAAGAAGAATATCTCTTTATAATGTGTTCCTTTTTGATCTGAACTAACTGATCAACCTTTAGACATAAATATACCTGAAACAGAGAACAGACAAGTTCTCCATTCTACCATTCAAGGGAGGAAAACACCATTTTCATTCTTTATGCTAAATTGAAAATATCCAATTTAAAGTGGTTTGTGATTTACTAAATGCTTCACTCATTGTTCCCAGTGTTGTATAGTTGCCGTTGAGGTCGGTGCAAGGAATGCCACCATTTTCTATGGAAATTGAGGAATGAGCTTTAGTAAGAAACATAAGCCTTTTAACTTGGGTGAGAGTTTTATAAATTGAGATGGGATCTTTCATGCATTATCTTTTTTAATTCCATGTAAGGATTAATAGTTTTCCAGAAAATATTTCCTACAAGGATGTTTTTTCATGACTCTAAGCATGCTTTCTTCACTTGATCAATACTCAGAGCTTGCAGAAAGAGTGAGCTCAGTTTGAAGTAGTTTATTCAGGGATAGACATTTGAGGAGATTCGGAGTGCATATGCACCGTTATTACCTGATTTTCCTAAGTTTTCAGTTGCTGGTTAGTAAATTCCAGTTTGGGAGCTCGTAAATATTAACTGAAAAAATGGAGAAAATGCCCATTCTCTGATCACAAGTAGAGATGACACTGACCCAGCAACTAAGCATGAATTCCTTGTTTCTGTCCAATGCTTGGCAACACTGAAGGCTACTCAGCCATAGACCTAAGTGGCTTAAGGTAGCAGAGCTGCTGGCAATGGACTGTGTCACTCCAGGTGTCAATTTGGAATACTTGTAGCATCTGCAGGATGAAAGTTTACATGGCTTTAGAAAATGCTAGCCCAGAGAGACAGAGACAGAGACCAGGTCATGCTGTGACTGCTGTGTCCTTTAGCAGTCTAGGCAGTCCTTTTTAAACTGACTTTTTTTCTGAGCAAGTTTTAACACTACCCAAGTGGAGTTATTGTGCCATGACATATAATCCTAAATCTTTTTTTCCCCTTTAGTGTTTCTCCTTTCTCCACTATTTTCCCCCATTCTCCTGGAATGTCTTATATAAATTTGCATGGAATAAAGATACAGAGGAAGAACAAACATGGTTGTTAAGTCCAGGATTTGTGTTGGAAACTTTGGGGCAGATATCTGCAAAGAGCTAGCAATGATTCCCTTTTCTCTTTCTTTTCTACGGGTGATAATCAAAACATTTAACTACGAGTGAGGCAAGGGCACACACTAATCAGCACAGACACTGATTAGGAGCTGAAGCGGGGTGGTGGTAGTTCCTTTTAGCTGCCTTTATGGGTGTGTAATCCTCAGGGTGTGGCTTGCACAGCAGCTATTTGCCAACTGGCATGGAAGCATTTCGATATTTTAACATCTGGTAAGATCATGTTAACAGTCCTGGCTACACAACTTCCCAGTCCTTGTCTCTTGTTTTCAGTATTCAAACTCCTGTTTGTCCATGCTGCTTAGCTAAATGCCACTTATGAAGAATTCTTAGATATTTGATCATTGCTATCTCACACTCATACAATATATTTTAGTTAACAAAATATAGGCATCCAGTCATTCAAAGATACCATCGTTGGCAGTGCAATATGAGAAAAATAGGAAACACTTTATATTCTCAAAAGGAATACTGATTTTCTTCAGTAACTTTGTGAAGTGAGCCTTGGAGGCAGTAATGTCTCATTTTGCAGAGGAGAAAAGATGCCCTTGAAGCAGAGGTTCTCAAAATGTGCTTCCTCATCCGCAACATTATCATCACCTAGAAACTAATTAGAAATGCAGTTCTCTGGTCCCAACCAAGACGTATGAAATCAGACACTCTGGGGGGTGGGACCAAGCAGTCTGTGTTTTAACAAGCACCCAGGTGACTCAGGTGCATTCTAACATTGGAGACTCACTGGCTTAGAGGTTCAGTGAGCTAGATCTTCAGTGCATTTCAGTGAGAATGCAAGTCCCAGGCCCTCCCCATCTTCCCTTTCTGCCTCCACACTGATGGGTATTATTGAATGTCCACACTGATTTGGAACGATTGTGTGTATATTGTGTTGGGGTTAGTGCTAGTGACTAGTGCCCTTGTGAAAGAGACCCCAAAGAAGCTGCCCTGATCTTCTGCCATGTAAGGGCACACAGAAGACCTCTATGAAGAATGGGCCTTCACCAGACACCGAATCTGCTAGAAACTTGATCTTGGGTCTTCCCAGCCTGAGAGCTGTAAGTAATAAATTTTCATTGTTTATAAATTACTCACATGTGCTATTTTGTTATAGCATCCTGAACAGACAGAGACAGCACTCCTTGATGTTTTTACCTACATTTAAAAGTATATAGCACTTACATATGATCGGTTACATATATTTGAGAATTTCTAGCTCTAATTGATTTTACCTGATGGTCCTCTTTTGATGGTCATTGTAAACTTGCCTCCGATATTTTTACTGCTCCTGGTTTGTGGAATTTTTGCCCCATTTCTTCTTCTCCATGTAAATTTTCATTTACCTTCGACGCTTTTCTCCATTTTATCTGTATTTTCCCTTATAGAATTTTATGCCACATAATGCCCTGACCGTATAGCTCTGGGTCCTTTTTCAGTTTCTTTTTTGGATACGCAAAAGAGACTCTTGACAAAATTCAAGATAAGGGTGATTATTTTTCTTCCTTGGAGTGAAATAATCCTTGTACTTGAATAAATTTTAATTTTGTCCCCCCTGTGTAAAGTTTAGGGTTTCCCCCATCCTCTTACCTTTTGATTAATCACTTAATTATTTTCCAATAGAAAGGGCCTCCACATTTCTGCACACCAATCCATATTCTACTATGCAACTTCCCACCTGGTGTGGCCCCTGCCTAATGATCATTTTTTACATATTGGCTGAATGTCATTTCCTTCTAGGTCATTCCCGAGTCTGCAGACCGGGTCAGGCCAAGCATCAGATGCCCTCAGAGTACCAAGTGCTTTCTCTCCCCAGCACTCCTCACGGTGTGTAATCTTAGATCTGTGCAGTTACTTGTTTAAGCTCTGTCTTTTCCATTAAATTGTAAGCTCGTCAATGACCAGGAGCCTCTCTGTTTTGCTCATCATTTTCTTTTCAGCACCTGGCAAAGTGCTGGGCACATAGTAGGCCCTCAGGAAATATCTGCGGAATCCAATGCACAGAACTCCCAAAAATGCGTTGGTTGCCCGGGAGCAATTCGTTGTGATAAAGTCAGGCTTGCTGGGCCAATCTGCTGCCTCACAGGGAAGAAATAGCGTTTACCCAGGGTTGCTAGAGGCTGGTTTACTGAGTCATAGTTGTGGGGAAGGGAGACAGTGCCTAGCATAAAGTCTGCAGGGTGAGATAATGCTAGAAATGGGACAGAGGAATGGGTTGTAAAATAGGTAGCCAGGAAGTTTGAGATCAAGAGGAAATACAGTGAGAGGAAACATTTCAAGGCTAGTAGCTCAGAACTGAGACTACAAAGTGATCTCCCTTCATCTGGTAACCTCTGGGATACAGGAGGCTTTTCTTAAGAGAACAGTGAAGAACCAAAACAATAAAGCTTAGGTAGTGGCTTTTGGAGTTCTAATCATTTAAAACTTCTTGCTCTTAAGGCCAGCAATTACTTGAATAATCACTAGAATTAAAGGCGTTGTTGAGAGCATTCTTCACTGTTCAGGTCTGTTGTCATTTTTTGATGTCATAGTAACAGTTTCCACATTTAAAAATAAATTCCCTTCACAGCATTTTAAACCAAGAAACTATGCACAAATATAATCAGTCACCTCATTCTCTTGAAATATATAACTGAAATAGCAATACATAATACACCCAGGTGGACAGGATGGAAGAAACAGAAGTCGAAGAAAATTTAGCATAAGGAAAAAATATGAAAATCTATTTATGGAAGGGTTTATTTTCATATTGACTAGTTAATAATTAGTGACATCTTTTACTTTCTTCTATTCATAACTTTCTTCTTCCTTTTGCCACATAGAATTATCCAATTTTTAAATAATTCACATGTGTAATGATTCTAGTATAGTCGTGAAGGATATAATCTCTTGTGACTGGTTTTCTTTACTTTAGCTGCTTAATGCTAAAAACAACTCTTCGCTTGGATGATTCAAAGCATAGCAAGAAGATAATAATTGAGAATTCTGTATCAGCAAAAAAAGGGAACTATTCCCAAACATGCAGCAGAACAAATAGGTTGCAACTCCAATACAGGAGGAGTGCGATGTGCACTCTCTGGGGAATGGACACGCTTGAGGCTCGGACTCGGGGGATTGGGAGGGACATGGGCAATGTATCTATGCAGAACTTTTGTACCCCCATAATAAGCTGAAATAAAAAAAAAAAAAAAAACATTGCACAAAAAAAGTTAATCACTCCATTCACAAAGTTTACCAAGTGAAATTTTACTGCCATCCTTTTATCATGTATTTTTTTAAATAAAATAAAATTTAAAAAAAATAAAATAAAAAAAAAAATAAAATTAAATAAATACATGCTTCTGATGTCACAATGAAAAAAATGTTAGAGAATGACTTAGAAAGTATACACTTTTTCTTTATATCGCTAAAATAGCCATAAGCTTTGAAAACTTTTGGTTTTTTAGATTCTTTGCACAGCATTCTGTCTGGGAAAATGAAGAAATAGGCAATATACTTATTCTAGCATGTTATTTATCAAGCTGGGGAAAGAAACATCAGTCTTTGCATGAATGCCTCACGTCACTTTATATTTTTCTGGGGTGCCTGCTCCTAGATTAAGACCTAGAACATACATGATCAACACCCCAGACACTTTCCTTACTACTATTTTGACTTACAGCACTAGAATTTAGTTTTGCCTGATTTTAAACTTTAAATAAATGAAATCATACAGGATTCAGTCTTTTGTGTCTGGTTTTTTTTACTCAGAGTTGTTTTTGTGAAATTCATTCCTGTGTGTAGCTATAGTTCATTCATCCTTATTGCTGAGCAGTGATCCATTGCATGGATATAGTACAGTTTCTTTATCCATTTTATTGTTAATGGACTGGGTTGTTTCCATTTTGACTATTATAAGTAAGGCTGCTATGAACATTTGTGTACATATTTTTTTGGTGCACGTACCAAAATATTAGTCTTCTAATATTATATTGTTCTTTCCACAGATTCAATGTTTGCCTGTGTTGACTTTTCTCTATTGTATGTATATTTCTATTTTATTCCTGGTCTTTTCTTTATTATTTCACGTAGTTTAACAGACGGCTTTTAATTTCCTTTTCCTTTTCTAACTTTTTCAGATGAATATTTAGGAATTTGATATTCACCCTTTCTTCTTCTCACAATTTAGGTATTTAAAGCTATATACATTTTCTCTCTAAGTACAGCTTTATGTGCATTATATAAATTCTCATATGCTATTATTTAGTTCAAAATATTTCCTAATTTCCACTCTAATGTCTTCTTTGACAACTGGTTTGTAACTGTTGTACTTAATTTTCACATATGAAGATTTTCTAGTTGTCTTTTTGCTTTTGATTTCTTGTTAATTCCACTGTGGTGGGATAACACTGAATGATTGGTATTCTCTGAAATTCGTGTGACTTGTTTTGTGGCCTAGAATAAAATATTATCATCCAGCAATGAACAAATGTTCCATAATCACTTGAAAAGAATGTGAGTTCTGTCACTGTTGAATACCATGCTGTTTGTTTCCAAGTTTGTTAATCATGCTGTTCATATCATGTAGAGATGTACTGACTTTTAAAATCTGTATGTTTTTTAGTGTTAGCTATGTTAAAATCTTCCACTATGATTATAGATTTTTTCTCATTTTAACTTAGTTTTATTTCTTTCAATATATGCTTTGTATATTGTATAGCTATATAATTAGTTGCATGAAGATTTAGAATCACTTTATCTTCCCAATGGATTGAGATTTTTAATCTTACAAACATCTCCTTTGTTTTTAGTAATGCTTCTTGCTTTAAAGTCTAACTTATCTGATATTAGTATAGCTGTACCTTTTTATGTGTGTGTTTGCTTAGTGCATCTTTCTTTATTTTTTCATTTTTAATCTTTCTTCATTTTTATATTTAAGATGTATCTCTTGTATTGCTTTTTTTAAATTTTAGGTTTTTTTTTTTTTTTTTTTTTTTTGAGACAGAGTCTGGCTCTGTTGCCCAGGCTAGAGTGCGTGGTGTCAGCCTAGCTCGCAGCACCCTCAAACTCCTGGGCTCAAGCAATCCTCCTGCCTCAAATTCCTGAGTAGCTGGGACTACAGGTGTGCGCCATCATGCCCAGCTAATTTTTTCTATTTTTAGTTGTCCGGCTAATTTCTTTTTATTTTTAGTAGAGAGGAGGGTCTCGCTCTTACTGAGGCTGGTCTCAAACTCCTGACCTCAAGTGATCCTTCCAACTCGGCCTCCCAGAGTGCTAGGATTACCGGCATGAGCCACCACGCCCGGCTACATTTTAGTTTTCTTATGAAGCATGGTAACTTTCATGTTTAAATTCAAATATATAATCAATTATGATTTGATGTAATTGTATTCGTTTCCTAGAGCTACCACAACAAAGTGCCATGAACTGGGTGTCTAAAAACAATAGAAATTTGTTCTCTCTTAGTCTGTAGGCTAGATGTCTGAAATCCAGGTGTCAGCAGGGTTGGTTCCTTCTGGAGATCTGAGAAAGCATCTGTCCCACGCCTCTTCTAGCTTGTGGTGGTTACCTGTAATTCTTGGCATTCATGGGCTGGTAGACATATCACTCCAGTCTCTGTTTCTGTCTTCACATGATGTTCTCTCTGTGTGTCTATGTCCAAATTTCTCTCTTCTTGTAAGAACACCAGTCATTGAATTAGGGCCCACCCTAATTCAATATAACCTCATCTTGATTATGTCTACAATGATGCTGCTTCCAAATAAGGTTACCTGCACAGGTACTGGGGTTTAGGACTTAAACATATCTTTTGAAGGGCACATATCAATCCACAACAGTAATTAATGGTATGTGTGGAATTATGTCTACTATCTCTTTTACTATTTGTCTTGTTTTATCTTCCTCTTTTTCTACTTTCTTGCCTTTTTTAAATTACTCAAGTATATTTTTACTATTCCATTTCCATCTTTGATTAGCTCTTTACATAAACATTTCTTTGCTATTCTTTTAGTCTTTACTCCAAAATTACACTATTAATATTTTACTTAGGGTAGTCTAATTTTTTTTACATATCTTAGGAAAATACTACAGTCTTAGACCCCTGTAATTACATTTACCATTCCTTGCCAACATTGGGCTTATTATTATCATATGTTTTAATTCTGTATGTATTTTCAATCCTGCAAGGCAGTCAAGATTCATGTTTACCTATCTACTTTTCCTGATGATCTTCATTCTTTTCTGTATAGTCAAGTTTTTATCAGATATCACTTTTCTTTTATTTGAAGAACGACCTTTGGTATATCTTTTGCTGTCAGCTGACAATAGTTTTGAGTGTTATTTGTTTCACTGTTGCTTGTCTGAGAATATCTTTTTGTCTTCATTTTTTAAGGTTATTTTAATAGTATATTTTCTCTTAGCCCATTAAAAACGGGACTCCACTGTCTTTTGACAATCATTATTTCTATTGGGAAGTCAACTTGCTGGTCATAATGTTGTTCTCTTGAAAGTAATGTTTCCTTTTCTCTATGACTGATTCTACTTTGTTTTTGGATTTCACTAAGTATGATTTTCTTTCTGTTTTTCTTTCTTGTGTTTTATACTGCTTCCTAAATCTGTGGCTTGATGTAATTTATCACTTTTGGAAAATTCTAACATATATATGAATAGTATATATGATATACATTTTCATGGCATCCCATATGATTTTTATGCTTTTTATTGTGTGTATATTTTCCCTCCTTTTTGTTATCTGTGCTTCCATCTAGATATTTCTACTGACCTTTTCTAGTTCTTTAACTTCTTCTTCTACAGGGTCTAATTGCCTGTTAAACCTATCAATTGAGCTCTTAGTTTTAAATTTTACACAGTGGTCAAAATTAGGAAAACAAAAGTCACTAAAAAGAAATTTCCATTGGACCTTTTGTTCACTCCTGTAGAATCTTATGAGACTGTGGATGTTCAAGTCCAGAGTCTGTATCCTTTTCAGCAGGCTACAACATTGCTTGATTTAGGCTTTATCATATTACATTGTCGCTGTAAGGTCCTTGTCAAGGAATAGGAAATTCAAGGAAAAATCTACTTATGGTGTGAAAGCCATTGTTCTAGGATTGTTGCACACATGTGAAGTATGTGAAAAGAAATAAAAGCAAATGATATCAAGGCAGTGAGAGTGATTCCATAACTATACAGCTTTATCCTAATGAACAAGTGATTGGAAAAATGAGAACTATTATCATCCAACGTCAGCAACCTGGTGAGATCATCAAGCCACAATCGCCTTTTCCACACAAGGAGTTGGGAAAATGATTTTCTCCTTTCTGCCTACTCCCATTAGAAGAATTCTCTCTTATCTTCTATAGTGAAAAGTGTGCACTAATTATATACAAATTAATTCTAATGCTGATAATACTTAATCTTTCAGTATAATTTACTAATTTTGTCAACTTCTGAAAAATAAAAGACTAGTTCATTTATACCCATGATGATAACTCATTATGTGTTTAATACATTAATGTACTGATGTATATCAGATTGATATAATTACTAATAATTAGGGTGTATTCATTCAGTTAACATTTTACGTGCTTATTGATATGCATATTATTAAGTACATTTTAAGTGCTTGATAATATGCATTTCATCAGCATAACTGTCATATCCTCAAAAACGTTATTAAACCAAACAAGGTGTTAGAGTTTCTAGTACCTTCAAATCCAAATGGAGTACAGTAGTCTCTAGGGCAAAAAAAGTAATTGTGTTCTTTCACTGAAAGATTTTGCAATTGTGTGTGTATATATATGTATGTGTTTGTGTATATATTTAATATATCTATCTATCTGTAGATAGATATTTCATAGACTTTTCTCCACACTACATTTCCACCATAGCATTTCATTAATTTTGTATGCTCATGATACTAAATGTTATTAAAAAATTAATATAATTTCATTAATTAATATAAATCAAAAACATAATAGTCTGAATTACTACACACTAGTTATAACTTGAGGAACTCAAAGTAATTCATTACCTTTAGTTCATTATTTTCTTGATAATACCTTAAGGTCCAGGGTAGATCTTGTAGGTGATGTCTCCATTTTATACCCATTTATTGTATACCTTTTATACAAGCAAATCAAGGACATTTCCCAAGGCTCATAACATAATCAATAGTTTGTTTAGTTGCTTATTTAAGAAATGATTTTCCCAGTTGTAAATATTAATTGTGTTGAATGTTACATTTTCTATTTTATGCCATGGGTTCTTAGTATGTCTTACTCACCCCACCTAAAACAACCAGAATGTTCTGATTTTCATCCAGCCACTATCCAGTTTTAAACTGCAGTTTATTTATTCTTCTCCATTCTCTTCCTCAGTCTTTTTTCTCAGATTTGTCTTCATTTTGTTCCTGTTTTCTTTTCTCTGTCTTTGAGTTTGTTTCTTTTGGAAGGCCTCACACCTCTCTGCCTTTCCCTCAGCCTAGGTAAGTTCACTTTATCACTTTGTAATCTTTCACTTACATTTTAATTATGCATATTGGCCAGCGAAATTGTTGAATTCAATTGACCCTGAATTCATATGTTAACTGACTTAGATGTCTCCTATTCATGTGTGAGGTACCTCTCTTAAATTAAGAATTTACTTGGTTAGGAATCATTTTATATGCGTAAGAATTCTTAACTAATAAGAAAAGTCATTACTCCCTTTAGTTTCTTTCTTTTATTATTTAATAGGTTCATGTTGCTACATTGATAGGACTGAAAGAAATGAAATCTAAACAGCAGATAAAAGATTTATAACATTTAAGGATAAGAACATGTATAGTTTATTGTTTGTTGTATTAAGTTTTATGAGCCAAGCTAATTAAGATCACATAAAGTAAAGCCATCACATTTTTAAAACAAGCAGATCAACTGAAAATAAATAGTTCATACTATAGTATAGGGCGATATATTATAAATGTACAACCCCAACCAACTGTTTCGGGATGCCTCTTGAAATGTAGACTCCAGACTTAGTGCCGTAAAATGTCTGGGTGTAGACCCTAAGAGTTAGGTTTCTTATGCACACAAGAATGTTGTAGACAAACTGTTTCTTTTTTTCCCCTTAAGGTTAGCTAGAATGACAGCTGGTTTTATTTAAAGACCTATAAAGTATACTAAAGGAGCGTCTAGCCTACATAAATATCAAAGTAGTTTCTATCATGTCAGGAGTTTGGAGGGGAGGCCTTTTGAAGAATGATCTCACAGGCATCTTTGGCAAAAATCTGGCACGTGTCCTATGTACCCTAGCGAGGCTTACATTAACCAGACATTCCACTCCCTAGGAAGTAAATTTTGTGGATTGATTTACAAGTGTTTTTGTTATCAAATCACTTTTTTTTGGAGGAGAGAAAGCAATCTTTGTGGGAGGCCATTAGCTCCCCTTGCATAAATCATTTCTCATCAATTTAGATTGCTACATAATATCTTTCTGAAATTTTTATGATGTTCCACAAAGTTTCATATTTCTATGTTCATGTGTCTAACAAGATCATTGGCATATGATAGAATAGATTTATATTTAAATGTTTTTGTGTTTTTTGTAATTTTTTTCTTTTCTTTTCTTTTTTTTTTTTTTTTTTTTTTTTTTGAGACACAGTCTTGCTCTGTCGCCTGGACTAGAGTGCTGTGGCGTCAGCCTAGCTCACAGCAACCTCAAACTCCTGGGCTCAAGCAATCCTCCTGCCTCAGCCTCCCGAGTAGCTGGGACTACAGGCATGTGCGGCCATGCCTGGCTAATTTTTTTCTATATATATTTTTAGCTGTCCAAATCATTTCTTTCTATTTTTAGTAGAGACGGGGTCTCGCTCTTGCTCAGGCTGGTCTCGAACTCCTGACCTCGAGCAATCCTCCTGCCTCGGCCTCCCAGAGTGCTAGGATTACAGGCGTGAGCCACCGTGCCTGGCCTGTAATTTTTTTCTTGATCTATAGTATGCCTACAGTAAAGTTCACAGATCTTAAGATTTTAGCTCTGTGAATTTTTATAATGTAATAATCAAGCATATTGAATTATAGAGTTTTCCCAGCCTCCCAGATGCTTATATTGTACCATCTGCTCCATTAAAAGTAATTGCTATTCTGAATTCTGTCAACACAGTGTAGTTTGGCCTTTTCATGAAATTATATCTCATATATATGCTATAAATTGAATATATTTATATATATTTATATATGCTATAAATTGAATCATACAGTATTTACTCATTTTCTTCTGAATGCTTTCACTTAACATTATATTTATAAGGTTTACCCATGTTGTTGCATGTAGTAGCAATTTGTTCTTGTGATTGCTTTGTACTATATTCCATTGTATGAAATTACCGTAATTTATTCATCTAATCTGTTTTCCAGTTTCAGCTATTAAAAATAGCTATGAATGTTTTTGTACATGTATTATGGTAGGTGTACATGTGCACTCATTTCTGTTTTTACATAGGAGTAGAATTGTCATGTCATGGGGTATGCATATATTCAACTTTAGTAGATAATGCCAATGGTTTTAAAAAGAAGTGTACCTATATGCATACCACTTGCAGTGTATGTGAGTTCCAAGTTGATCCTAGTCTTATTCAATGCTTGATATTGTCTTTTAGCCACTGTTGCCAGGTATGTTTTACCTGGCTCTAATTTGTTTTTCTCTGATGTCTAGCAATGTTGAGAACCTTTATATATATTTCTATTGACTACTTGAATGTTATTTTTGTGAAGTATATGTTTAAGGATATTTTTAAAAATTAGGGTATCTGTCCTTATTGTTTGGTAGGAGTACTTTATATATTCTAAACATGAATACTTTCTCAGATATATATTGTAAATATTTTCTCCAGCTTGGTGGCTCAGTAACGTTTAACATTAAGTAATGTTTATTTATAGATTTCAGTGCCGAGGTCTAGCATATTTCTTACATTTTTCCCAAGAAATTTTTTTGATAATTTTAAAAATAGTATTGTTTTGCTCCTTGTTTGCTGCTAATATATAAAATACAAGAGATTTTTTATATTAGCTTTATATTCAGTGACTTGCTTAATTCATATATTCTAAGAGTTAATCTGTAGATTCTTTTGAGTTTTCTATATAAACAATTAAAATGATATCATCTGGAAACTGTACCACATTTATTTCATCCTTATAGAAAATAATTCTTTTATCTTTTATGTTCTTACCTTATTGAATTTTGTTTTGTTTTACCACTTTGTGAATGTCTGAGATGACTCTGAAGGCACTGTGAGTATGGGTTTGGGGGTTACAAAAAATTTTTAGTGAGTAGACAAATTCACAAATACAGCATCCATGGATAATGAGGATTGACTGTTTTTGATGTGTGTGTGTAAAAGAATATAACATCATATAATATATCATAATACTATATGCGTCTGTGTATGTTATGATAAGACATAGTTTATTGAATTATACTCCTACTCTTGGAGGTATAAATTATCTCCAGTTTTTATTTACATTATCACTTTGAATATTGTTAGAAACTTCAGTGACAGCTTATGTTTTCCTTATTCATTCTTCCATAATTTGCACATTTACACATTATGATCCATTTACAGCCTCATTTCCCCTAAAGCCAAACCATTTACCTGCTGATTTGTTCACTCATTTATTTGTTTAACAAACATTTATTCATTACTTACTGTGTTTCAGGCTCATTGGACTACTTTTTTTTTTTTTTAACAAGTTTCCCCCTTTTTCTTTTAAGGACTCAATCACTGATTACCAGATTTTTTTAAATCACAAAAATATTGTGCAGTCAAGAACATTTATTTATGTCCCTGTGTCTATGATACTGTGGAGTCAATATAATGAAGAGTCCAAAGCAGATAGGACGAAGGCATGTGAACTCTCGCATATCATAGGCCACTTTCATGAGTGTAGCTGTACTATTACAAATACTATACAGAACGTGCCTAGCTTTCAGACTTATTGCTTGTCTTAGTACATTGTGCTGCCATAACAAAATACGACACATGGGGTAATTTATAAAGGACAAAACTTTATTTCTCACTGTTCTGGAGGCTGAGAAATCCAAGGTCAAGGCACCAACATTGGTGCCCGGTGAGTGCCGCTCTCCACTTCCGAGATGGTGTTGAGTTGCTGTGCCCTCCCATGATGGAAGACGAAAGAGAAAAAGGGGCTGAATGCTCTGTGCTCACATGGCAGAGAGCAAACTCACTCCCACAGCTCTTTTTGTAAGGGTCTTAATCCCTTCATGACTTAATTAGCTCTTAATACCACCACAGTGGGGTGAATTTTGGAGGAGACACCATCATTCAAACCATAGCATCGTTACGTGAAGTTATGTGCTGTGGTGAGTTTTATTACCTGTGACTATTCTTTGCTCTGATGTCCCTTAAACAATAGGAAAAATTATAATACACAAATTTACCTTTGAACTCCAGCTCTGCCTTTTTTTGTGGTTTTGAATTAACAGAGTTTAGTAGAAAGTGCTTTGGAACTGCTGAATATATTGATTAGAGTTAGATGAGGTGATGGAAGCTGGTCCCTTGGCACAGGGAAGACTTTGAGCAGTTCCTTTAAAGATTTGTTCAGGTGGACAACTTTCTAAGCTTACGAAATAAGTAAAACGGCCAAAAAATGAGTAGACTATAATGAAAAATAATTAGCTTAACTATTCTAGCAAAAAAATAAAACTAGAATACAATAGGAGATAAATAGCTTAGGTAGTTAAACATTTGGCCAATGCCAAAAGGTTTAGATTTAATCAATAAAGGAAGGAAATTTGCAATATCCAAAGCTCTTGGAGTAACGTTTAAAGAAGATAATTTAAGTGGCAGAATATAGGGTAAGTGTAGAAGAGAGAAAGAGAAGACATAGTCTAATATCTAAAACCTGAAATATGATGATAGACACAGAAGTGAAGATGGAATGGCAGATCTAAGAACATTGTGTATCAAGAATTATCAGAATTTGTAATGGCCTGATGAGACTAGCAAAGTAAAAATGACTTCAGGGTTTTGTTTGCCTGTAGAGGTGGTGCAAGAAGATTGTTGAAGGATATATTATGTTAAGATGAGTTAATGCTTTGAGAATAATAATGAGAAGACATTGGGACATTGATGTAGAAATGTCCTATAATTTAGGATAAAAATGCATTAAAACTTTATGATTGAATGACTTGTCCAAGGGACTACTTGCAAAAAGCAATAGACCTTGGAGTTACTCTCAACCAATTGGTGAGGAGAACATGATCTAAGGACCACCTAAAGAGACATCTGGAAAACTGAGAATGGAAGGAATGAAATATAGAGTTGAAAGATTGGATCAGGGAAGAGAATGTGTGATGATTTGCTCTATTGAAGAAAGCAAAATGGGCTAGAAACAGAGACAGTGGTCTAGAAATATGGGGGAAAATCCTGATCAATATCCACAAAGAAGCAGCTATACTGACTGAAGCCCAGAATGGAGAGGTGTAGGGAGAGGTATCTACAGGTTGCAGAGTGAAACGTATATTAAATTACAAACCAGATGAAGATAAATGTACTTCTAGGAATGTTTTATCTTAACAAATGCTTGGACTAAGTCAAGGAGTTAATACAATGTTATTAATACTTGAAAGCACCTGGCATATAGTAGGCACTCAATAAGTGTTTGTTAAATGACTGAGTGAACTCTCATCCCTGCCTTATACACATTCTATGCCTTTTGATATATTTTATGAATACTAAAACCGTATTAATAGATGATTGAGTGAAACAGTTATATAGAATGGTAAGCTAACGGCCAGATTGAAAGCAGTTCCTAAGGAATGTAGGAGAGAAAATAGAGGTATTAGTCAAACAAACTCCACAAAAGCGAAAAATCACAGAAGTGGAATTCTAGAGGTAGGGGAGGGATTTTGCAAGTCATTGAATAGTCCAATCCTCTTATTACATAGATGTGGATTTGAGACCCAGTTTTGTTAAATAACTTGCCATATATGTGTCAAGGTTCAGTTCCAGGAAATTGAAACCACACTAGCTATTTTAAGCATGAGAGGATTTAATATAAAGAATTAAGTGCACATTAAATTTTTGGAAGAATTGGAGGAGTAGCCTCTAGGCTTGAGCTCCAGGACCAGTTCCCAGAACAGTACAGAAGATTAGCCCACCCTGGCAGCTGCTATTTCTGCTAAAGTCAGGGAAGGGAGAGTGGGATAGCTGCCGCTGGACCTGCTGACTTCAACAGCTTGCCACCAAAGCTGTTATCCAAGAATAACACGCTGCTGCTACTGCACCAGATTCCTTTCAGCATCCACACAGCCAGGAACCGGACCTAGGACCTTGCTGCAGAAAACCCCTGTCTTTACAGTGTTTCCGCGACCATGGTTGCCACTTCTGAATTCCAAATCACACATGAGTTCATCCAGTTGGTTTAATCAGATTCTCATCTGGGATCCTAACTGCAAGTACATTGGCGAATATAGTTCCAGTATCTGCAGGAGCATACCCCAAGGAGGAGGGAATGGATGACGACTGCCAAATAACCATATTCAACATTCTAGGGTCCTCCGCTAAGAAAGATCCTCACTGCAACAAGAACATGGTAGCCCTGTTTTGCATTCTCCTTGTTATCATTGAAGACAGGCACATAAAAAAGAATTATGTGGATTCAGTCTTAACTTCGACAGATCACATTCTGAGACTGAAAGATCCTATGAGGAGGATAATCACTAATTTATTATTCAAATTGAGAAACATTTGAGAACAAACAAAAACATTTCTAATATTTATGCCAGAATAACTAGCATGACACAGAACTGCCCCCAAAAAACTGGCCAAATCCTGTTCATAAAATATTTAAGATTCTTCATGATCTTACTTCAACCTCCCTTGGCAACCACATCTCCCAGCACAAATCTTCATTTAGTTTTTGCTCCATCCTCTTTGAATTCTGTTCCCCCCCAGTAAACTTTCCAGGTCTTCCACTTATGTTGTGCCCATTGCCTGGAAAGACCTTCCCTATTTTACACTTCTAATTTCTGTGTGTCTTTTAAAATCCAGCTCAGATGTCACCACCTCTGTTGGAACAGTCTCAGATTCTTCTAGGTAAACTGTGTTTTCCTCGGTCAAACACATACCTTGTATGAAAGTATCTGTTTACACATCCTTCTCTCCTGTCAAGCTGTGACCTCCTCAGTGACAGAGCTGGGTTTATTCATATTTTGTTCGTAGAAGCTAGATTAGGTTTTATGCTGAAAAAGTACTTAAGAAATTTTGGAAATGGATGGATGGAAGGAGACAGGGAAGGAAAAAGAAAGGAGGGCATAAAGGGAACAAGAAACAGAAGGAGAGAGGAAAAGAAAGAAAGAAAGAAAAGAAAAGAAAAGGAAAGAAAAAAAAAGAAAGAGAAGGAGAGAGTGGGAGGGAAGGTGGTAATGAACCTTTTTGGTAATTCTAACATTTTCATTTGTGAAGATTTTCCTTGTATTACAAAATCAGTTAGATATTTAAACCCACGAAATGAGTTGAGTTGTGAAATCACATTCTCACATAGAAATAGACTTGCTACCTGTAGTCTAGACTTCCCTTCTAGTATTTGAAGAAAGCATCAGTATTTATTGACTTTGATGACACGCAGTGGTAAAAGATATTTACTATATCCATGACAACCTGTCAAATGTGTCATTCCTCAATGTGAATTGAACATGTAAATGTTTAGGTTTCTTAGACTAAAACTGTTTAAAGAATCTCTAAAATCTAGAAAGGTGAACCTAGATATAACAAGACCTACTGCAGCATGAATCATTGCTGTGCTACTTTCCTTAACTTGTCACAAGATGATCTTTTTTTGAGTAAGGCGTTTTATCCTGCTTGTTGTTGATCTTGTCGGTTTTAAGAAATGGCCCACACTGAACCTTAATAGATAGAATTTATTTCTTACCTTCACTTCTGTAGTATGACTTTCTGAAGTTCACCCCAATTTTCTATCATCTAAATATGATTTTTAAAAACTTAGTTTGTAATTCTCTAAAAAACTCAGAGCAAAACATGCTCAGTGACTATTTCAAACGTCGTGTTCTTTGGACTGTAAGGTGATACCTATGTTTGCGAAGGTTTTAATTTTTTGAACTGCCTCCATGTTTGTGCTAAGTAACAAGAACTTGTTTTCTTTTGGCTACTCTTGGAAGACAGTTTCTTGCTATAAACACATTTACAGTACCTTTTGGTTCACACAGGTTTTAATGAACAAAGAGGTTTCCATTCTCTTATGAGAAAGGTGAATATAATTGTTTTTGAGATTTGCTAAATGCTGCTCAACTTTAATTGCTCTCCCTTCCATATGATACTGTGTGTTGTAGGGACATATTCAAGGAGATTTAATGTCTCCTAAAAGTATAACGTTTTATTAAAAGGGCATTGTCAGTGTTTACACCGAAAATTTCACTACTACTGAACTTCCTCAAGTCTAAGCAAATGTGTGTAGAAAATCATTTAGGGAAAGCTGAATGGCTCCTGGAATTTTAAGACATGTTATAGAGTAACCTGCCTGTAAATCCTAGCTTCCAAGCCACCATATGTTCTTAGCAAAACTGAGTTAAGCGAACTGTTTCTCACAGCCAAGATAGAAAAAAAGAGACTGGATTTATTCTCTTGCTTTATTTTATTTTATTGATTTATTTATTTTGAGACAGAGTCTCACTCTGTTGCCCAGGGCTAGAGTGCCGTGGCATCAGCCTAGCTCACAGCAACCTCAAACTCCTGGGCTCAAGAGATCCTTCTGCGTCAGCCTCCCGAGTAGCTGGGACTACAGGCATGCGCCACCATGCCCGGCTAATTTTTTCGGTATATTTTTAGTTGTCCGGTTAATTTCTTTCTACTTTTTAGTAGAGACGGGGTCTCGCTCTTGCTCAGGCTGGTCTCGAACTCCTGACCTTAAGTGATCCTCCCACCTCAGCCTCCCAGAGTGCTAGGATTACAGGCGTGAGCCACCACGCCCAGCCTATTTTCTTGCTTTAAACAACCAGAAATGAACAAAATATATGAAAGCACAGTTTGCAAAACACTGGATATCAGGCAGTGAATGACAATGACGCTGAGAGATGAGAAACCAATGAGGTGAGCCTCAGGATCCCTCCAGTTCACTGTCTTGAGGGTTTCTAGTGTGAATTTCAGGGCAAGGGAACCCAGGTGGGGCCTGAAAGATCTGAGCTAAGAAGCCAGGGCTGAGAGTCTGGAGAGATGAAGGTGGCCAGAATTCACAGGACACAGTATGGGAGAAGAGAGAGTTATGCAGAGCTAGGCTTTGTTTAGATTCAGCTGTCAGGAGCTCACATCAAACTATCTTGGGTAAAAGGGAAAAAAGCAGTAAAAGAAGAAAAGGAGGTAGTGGTACTTTATTGGTTCATGAAATTGAAAAGACCTACGTTTCAAGAACGAATGGCTGAATTCAGATGTTCAAAGTCAGCACTGGAGTATCATCTATTCTATCAGTAGTCTCCACTTTCCTCTTCTTGCATTAAACTTAAACCAACAACTATTCCCATGCCAGCCCCAAGAACCTACATTATTATATTCTGCCAGTTTCAAGCTTAGCAGAAAGAACCTCTTATTTCTATAAGCTCCAGATAAAAACATCCTAGGCCATAGTTTCATTAGCATGATTTAGGCTATTTGCCCATCTATTAACCCAGTACTGGAGTCAAGGAAATTGTACATACTACTTGGCTGTGCCTGGGTCAATGTCCACTGCTGGAACTGAAAACAGAAGGGTGGAGTAAGAAAGTGACATGAGGAGGATATAAGTCCATGTGCCTGTGTGTGTATTCCCTGGGGAAAGATAATTTCCCTAAATCTAAGGTGTCTGGATTTAGCAAATAAGAATATAGCATTCTCATTAAATTCAAATTTCGGATAAACAATGAGTGGGTTTTTGGTATTATGTCTCATGCAACAGTTGAGACATACTTAAAAAAGTGTTATTTATCTTAAATTTGAATTTAACAGGAATTCTACATTTTATATGACAGTCTTGCTTATACTCAAACAGTTCAGTGATTTATTCAAGAAATAATTGCAGTGGGGCTGAGTGAGCCACAGTGTTGAGAGTCCACTACTATGGGAATGGCATTTAGATGCCAAAGAATGCAGAAGTGACCTCTGGACAAATAGATTACAATAGAAGTTAAATACAAAATGCATTAATGCAAACTAAGATAGAATAAAAGAGACTAGTAGATGACTGTTACTAAGTGCTGAGGGGAGAGGGAGATCTGAAAAGGAGAAGTCAGCAAGGTGGGTTGCCCGTCATACAACATTCATTTCCTCCTCCTCCTCCTCCTCCATTCATTTCCGCCCCTACCCTTCCTTTTTCCTTTTTTTAATAGAGCCTGAATATTATTCATGAACTCACACTTCTCCTAAACATGGGCTTCAGAGGAGGGGACCTCAGCCACAGAGGTTGATTTCTGATTTGTCTAAAATAGATGTGGGGTTCCATTCTTATCTGTGGATGACTTTTACATGGGCATGTGATTCGATTCTAGCCACTGAAACACGTGGTTAAGTGTGCCAGAGGGTTTCTAGGAAAGGTTTTTACCTACTCCAGAGAAAGACAGGCAGGAAGACACAATCTGTTGGACCTGGCTATGATGCTAAAATGGTGCAGCCATTTCTAAATCATCCAAAGGAGCTAACTTGAAGACAAAGTTTGTACACCAAGAATGGCAGGATATGAGAGGATGGGAAGAACTGGGTCCTTGATGACCTATCCATGGATAAATCCAGGAATCACCCTACCTCTGAGTTTCTTGTTATGCAAACTAATATGTTTCCATATTGCTTAAAACACTTAAAGGTTTTTTTTATAGCTAAAAACATTCTAAGTGACATATAGAAGACTCTTATTGAAAGTCTCAGCTTGTGTTTTAGACACTGGGTGACTTAAAATTTTATTTGCTAATGATCACAAACCCAAAGTGTAAGAACTTTTTTCACTTAAAAAGTAAGAAATTTTCCATTTAAAAATGCCATATGTTAATCCTCACAGTAGTCAGTAAAAACAAAAGCAAACACATGCATTTTAGAATTAGAACTTCTGGGGAAAAGAAATCACGGAAACTAATATTCATTCAATTCAGTTACTTAGTGAAACTTCTGAATTGACATCATAAATTGGCCTGAATATAGTTCTTTGAACTATCATTATGGAATTTCCCACTTTGTGAGGGATACAGCTGCTTTTCCCAGAAATATTTTATATCTTGGTAGAATAGTGCCCCCATGTATATGGAGATGCTTTTACTTTATCCTTTTAGGAAGTGATAACTTTAATTTAAATTTTAAAAAATGATGTCGGTGAAAAAAATCACTATTGGATGATACAAACAGGTCAACACAATTATTTATATTAACTGCTCTCTGCTTCTGACATTAATAGATGACATTTGTTGGACTTTACACCTATTTTTAGCTGATTGCATGATCTCCACCTACTCTTGGAAAATCCAGCATGTAGTATTCCAGTTACTTCATTTCATAACAGTATTCTGTTCATGAAGAATGCTAAATTTCTACATATAGACTTATTCTGTATTTATTGTTACTGCAAACCTGTATGATACTTCTTCATTTTGTGAAGTAGATACACTACAAAGAAAGCTGCTATGGCATATTTTGGCAAAGTTAGTCTTACTTTATCATTCACTTATTAACATGAAAATTAACTTCCATTCCCATAGAGAGTAGGAGTACAAGGGAAACCTCAACATAATTAAAATTTGTCAGTGTCATATATGTTAGGACTAGATTCAGTGATATATAAGAGAAAACTCATCAGAATGGTGGCCTAAAGATGACAAAAGTATCATCCCTCATATGTAAAGAAGTCTGGTACCAGGTATTCCAGGGCTGGTACGGCAGTTCCGCAGTTGTCGGGGAGTCAGACTCTTCCCAATGGAGTGACCCGACCATATTCAGCCCGTACCTTGATCCTAAGGTCACCTCATGGAGCTCCTGACATGTCCACATGCCAGGGGGCAGGAAGGAATATTGAGGGAAAGCCAAAGGGGTACACCTACTGGAATGAATTGCCTTCATGAAAGCCTTCTGTATTAGCCAATAGAAGTCTTCTGTATAAGCCACCAAGATATAAGCAATACTTCTACTTAGATCTCACTGGATGATCCTTAATCACATGTAATCATTAGTCATAAAGGGGACTGGGAATGACTTTAGCTGGGTTTATTAACACCTCCAATAAAATTGACTTTCTTCTCCTTAGGAAGGAGGAAATGGATATTGGGTAGATGATTCTATTACAGTCTCTATCACAGTATGCTTTTAAGATTGCATTCCAACTTCAGTGTATTTGTACTAGATTCAGAACATTACCAGTACTTGTATCTTTCCAATTTTACCTTTGTCTCCTGCCCTTTTCAAACCATAGGAATTTCTTCTTTGATGGGGAGTGATTTCACTAATTCTGCACTTTGATTGCCTGTAAACGTTATTAGGCATATGAACATGCCATGTTCCTGAAAATATTTCAGCCTTAGTGTTCATAATCAACAATGCAAGTTATATTCTACTTTACCTGTTTAGTAGGTTCAGAATTCCTCTTTAACACTAATAATCCTATATTCAACACTAAAATAACTATATTTATTGTGACTTGATTGACCACCCATGTGTACTCCCAAATTCATTTCAATACAATATGCTTTATAGTAAAATTATCCTTTTATGAAAATTCATATAAAGCAATTGGGAAACTAGGGAGTACACAAAAGGATACAATCAAAATGTTTGCAAATGTTAATTATTGCTTATCAGTAACTCCTAAGGTAAGTTTCAAAAACTTACTTTTTCCAAAAAGTTTGATAAAAGAAAAACTCTAAGAACTTTTTTTTTTTTTTGGATGTTCAATTTCGAGCATACTTGTTAGGAGACTCTTTCTAGCAGGAATTTTTCTGTTTTTCTGCTAATTCTATTACCACAGCAATCACTTTCTGCTTCCCAACTCAGCCACCATCATACAAGTTACCTTAGCACTTATGTAGCAGGATGCCCACAGGGTACCACCAGTGATCCATAAATTTTGACACCCAATACAAAGGGTCACTCTGCTTTCACTTATTGAACTTGCCTTGTATGTGGTCCTTCTCAGTCCTTCTAAGCAGTAAACATCTGCCAGAGTTTTTGGGTGTGATTATTATGATATTCCCAAATAGTTGTTTCAATTCCTATATCTTTGACGGGGGCAGAGATAATGGTAGTATTAGGTACAGAGGCACCTAGGGTTTTGTCAAAAAGTACATCATCTTTTAAACTGGGAACCTTTATAAAGATGTGAACTATTACCGGAAGACATGTTCTAGTGCTTGATTAGCTCTGCCTACCCTAGCAATTGTGAAAGTGATTCAAGACTATCTAATTGCTTGTCACTACATGATATAAATCCAGCTCCATTCTGAAGATAAATCCAACCCAACTGGGTGGTTCCAAGGATTAACACTTAGAGAGGTGCAGGTGGTTTTCTACCTTCTCAGGTTCTATATTTGTGTGAGTATTCAATAAACATGTGTTGAGTGAAAATGAGTGCTGTCTGCAAGCTAGCTCTCTCCAATTTTGTATTAGGTTTTTAAATTACTAAACAAACCCGTGTTGTTGGGATTAATTCTAATTTTACCTGAAAGCAAAAATTCTTCTCTCCTTGTACCTCCACTGTGTTCTGCAGTAGATATTGTGAGCCTCATTCTTTCTAAGGTTATTAGCAATCCAGATTTTCCTTCACTAATTCCAGATTTTTTTCTCACCTCTGTTTTAAAATAACTGTAACTAAATAATTCGTGGTATATAAAATAAAATGGATTTTAAAAACTGAAGGCTTCTCATAATGGGAAAACCATCATCATCATAAGTAATAGCACTAAGTACTATTTGTAGAACACTTATTTCTAAGCACTGTGCACAGTGTTTTTAGCATTATTAACGCATATCATTACAGTAACTGCAAGAAGAGGTATTATTATCCCATTTTATGTATGAGGAAACTGAGCATCAAAGAGATTAGGCATCATAAGTAAAATCACACTGTTAAGATGTACAACTACAAAGATTTGAAGCCAGGTATGTCTGATTACAAAGCTCATGTTACTAATCACTTGACCATTACATTATAAAGTGGGCATACTAAGACAAATTCATTATGAATGAAGATATTTCACAGCCTCAGCGCTGTCTGTAACTAAAAGGATGTGTATAGGTAAAAAGTGCCAGAAGCTATTCCAGTGTCTTTCTTTGAAATATTTGACATTGCCCAGTTTAGGAAACATGGAAAGAAATTGCACAGCCCAGGGGAAAACAGGGACAAAAGTATTCTCGATTTAAAAAGGCTTCCTTTTTCTTTCCCAGGTTTCTTATGCAATAAAAAAAGAGATCTCTTCTCTTACCATAAAACCACCTATTTAAGGGGGGATGCAAAGGCCAAACCAAAGGTGTGTTACAGCAGAATGAACTGTCTTCCTGAAATAAATATTCAGCCTTCTTCATTCATGCATCAGGATTCACGATACGGTGACATTGCTAGTATATTTCCATTGGACGTTGTCTCTGAGAGTTCTGCCAAAAAGGGCCATTTTTGGAACTGAGAGCTTAAGTCTGAATTTCCTATTTGTACACTTACTATTTCAACCTTTCACATTCTCAAGTGTGTGAAAAGACACGAGGTTGGAGCTGTGTGCAGGTGTCGTTTCTTGCCCTCAGTGCAGGTTTGTAGCTCTTGAAAGCAACTTTTGAGGAAAGCTTTCTGTTTGATGTGGGTGATGGTTGGAGTTATTTATGTATTGTGGAGCCAATGTGATTCCTTGGTGAGGAGAAAATTCCCAACTAATGGGCTTGGGTCAAAGTGAATTACAGTATAGCTTCCAAACCTGAGTACTCATATTCAGAGCTTATGCCCCTACTTGTGTGTGTGTGTGTGGGGGGGGTGTTGGTGTTTCTATATATTTTTGAAAGGTACAAATAGTGTGAGTAGGATCTATACTTCCACTACTTCTAATCCTGTGTGGTTAGGGCTTGGCCATCCATCTTCCTAGCCAAGAGACACCTTTTTTTTTTCCTCCTCAACTTTATTAAAACCACAAAGGTGGAGAGGAAAATACCTATTTATTAATGTCAGCTGCTGATTCCAGTGGCTTACAGGCCCCAGGACAGCATTAAATAAACCTCCATATAAAGCATGAGTCACAGTTGGTTCTGACAAACCTGTTTTTAGGTATGTGGTTGTTTTAGACATCAAGGCAGTTTATAAAATAAATTCCTTTTCGAGTTTTATATACTTCAAATGGAGACAAATGTATTTTCAGTTTTCATGTACCAGAATTTTGAATTTTAGTATCAAAATGATAGATTTTTGTTTTTTAATTCACCAAAACTTTTCTTTCTGTAGTCATCTGAAGGCAGATAATCTAGGTCATTAAAACCTAATAACGTCTCTCTCCCTCTTTCTCTCCATATATAAATGTATGTATATATGTATATGTGCATATTTGTGTGTGGGCTGTGTGCCTGTGTGTGCGTGTGTATGAAATGTTTATTTGGAAAATGAAAAATTTAAATTCCTTGAACTGCATAAAATAAGAAATTGTTTATACTTTCATTTTTCCTTGGATACAGGTCATTTCTTGACTGACTTCTTACTTTGCTATCTCAGATTCAGATATATAGCAACTGAAGTGACCAGCTATCGAAATGATGGCCAGTACAAATATGGAGAACCGTAGTATTAAGTGGATATACCTCATCTATCTACTTCTTCCCTAGCAGCATTGACCAGAGAACCATACTCAGAAGAAATAAAGTAATACATGATGACTGATAATCATGTCACTAGATGCTGTTGCGTTGTCATGCTATAATTAGATTTCTTAATTAAGGCTATTGGAAGGAGGAGCGATTTAAATGTATGTGACACAAATCCTATACTCCATGGTTATAGTAATTTAAATTAACCACTGTGAACATACTGACATGTGATTTTTACTTACAACCTCAATTTATGCGATAACTATTTAGCACGTGTTCTGTACCCTGACTGCCTTTCCTGTGCGTGGGGATACATCTGGGAGAAAGACTGAGTCATTCTTATCTCATGGAACACTCAGCCTGCCATGGTGGCACTGTCCCTGTACAATATTATTGTTCTACCCTCAGTGTTGCTGTTCTGTGTTGTAGATCTGTCTGATCATATGCATGTGCGTATTATTCCAGGAATAAACGGAAAAGTAGCATCTCGGTGCTTATGGAATTTAATGATGGGCCCCTGAGAAGATTCTTGGTTTCTAAGCGGTTATTAGAAGGCCCACTGGGGAAACTGGAATTCCTGGGTTCCTTTTGTTTCTTACTAGAGTCGGATCTGGAAGGCCTTGATGATCTCGGTACCGTTTACGACAACATCGGTCAGCAGCTGAATGAAACGGTGAGGCACCGTAGACACGCGGGAGAGAATGATTACAACATCGAGGTGCTGCTGGGAGTGGATGACTCTGTGGTCCGTTTCCATGGCAAAGAGCACGTCCAAAACTACCTCCTCACCCTGATGAACATTGTGAGTAGTGGCTCCTTTTTGAGGCTTTTCCATCTTTTAATTCACTTTTCTGGTTTTGTTAGTATCCTTTGGAAACCTACGTGAGATCTTCCGTGACTGTGCCCCAAGTCCAAAATGTGTATTTAACTGAGTTAAATTGAAATATCGGTCAACTGTATTTAAAATACAAAAAATGCTGAAATAAAGGGGGCATGAAGCAAAAGTTTCTTTTGGGTGATTAACAAGTTTTCCATTGTCCTCAAGGGAAAAATCATAAATTGAAAAAGCCGTGATGGTATGGAATCAACATGAATTATGCATTTCATTTTGTTCTGGGGATGATCAAAACTCTCAGGACTTTGGTCGCTCGCCTTGATGGGGACCGTGAAGGATGAAATAGTTCCTGCCAGCATCACTCTGTGTCTCAGGAGACTATAGAGTGATTTATGCTTAACGGTGTGGATTCTTGTTGTTAACAGCTTTTTAACAAATGTGATTTTTTCAGCATTATAATACTGATGGTAATAGAGTTAGGAAGCACACAACTATTAGCATATTCCTCCACAGCAGTCACTAAAGGGCTCTTTAAATTTTTCCTTTATTTCTCCTTAATCGGATGCAAAAGAAATTTGTCGACATTCTTTAATCGGATGCAAAAGAGCATTTAATCTTTAATTGGATGCAAAAGAAATTTGTCGACATTCTCAAACTGGTGTTCTCTTTCTTCTGGATTGGCAGAGATCAATTGAGGAGAAATAATAATAATGTAAACCATTGACTTGTAAAAGGTAATCGAGATATTGGTGTACTCTATTTTACCTTGTGCCAGTACAGTATACATATTATAACTGATAATTATAATTGATCTCACATACATATTATAATTTACTACCAAAGCATACTCTTTCTTGTCTTTCTCTACACCGCTACTCCTGGATTTTGCTTTTTAATTTAACTTCTCTGAGTATCTATGTTGTTTACCTTTTTTTCCGCCATGCTTAAGATTAGATTTCAAATAATTATACTAGCGAAGAAAAACTCTTAAATTCATGAATCCTGATTTTATTTATGCTAATGTTTAAGTCCATCTGTTAAATATATTTTGTTTCATTGCGATGTCAGTTTATAAAATTACACATATACCATATCTCTGTGAAATAGAAAATGAGTATAGAAATTCAAACATGGCCAGGCGCGGTGGCTCACACCTGTAATCTTAGCACTTTGGGAGGCTGAGGTAGGAGGATTGCTTGAAGCCAGGAGTTCAACACTAGCCTGGGCAACATAGAGAGACCATGTCTCT
>CM052449.1:13691758-13729376 GCA_028533085.1 Varecia variegata | reverse complement strand
CACCGTGCCCGGCCAAAAGTCATGCATTCTGTACAGTGCCATATATACATGCATAAATAGACAATCACAATTTAGTTTTCCATGTCGAATTTTACTTCCTAAATTATCTAAAATTTAAAAATTTCCATAGAGATGCTATCCTCACTTACATCATTCATTGTGTCCCTGGGCTGCTTTTCCTGCCTCTGGGCAGGCAGTCAATCAATCAGGATAGACTTATTAGGCCCCAAACTGATGCTCAGAACTACGAAAGGCTCTTGGAATAATGCAACAGAGATTTGATATGGTCCTTGTCCTCACAGAACTTATAAGTAGTTGAAGACAAAATATAACACATGAGAAAATTAGAAGAAAGAAAAGTTAAGCAATAAAAGGTATGCTATTATTAAAACTTATACTGTAGGCACTATAACATAAGTGCTATTAACACCTTAGAAAACAGAGATTTGACCATAGCTATTCAATCATGAAGTGATGAGAATATTAAACTGGGATTTAAGAGGGTGAGACTTTAGTTCTAGCTCTATTACTGCTTGGCTCTATGACCTTAGACAAATTATGTCCCTTGCTGGGATTTAGTTTCCATATTTACAAATTGAAAGATTCAACAAGATGTTCATTAGTTCTATAATTCGTCAAGAAGCTAGGGGTTGAACTGTGTCTTTAGGGATTTGTTTTTCTGTTGTTGTTTTTTGTTTTGCCTTGTTTGTGTTTTTTGAAGAGTACATGAAACTATAAAGCATTTCTGGGTAGAATCTATTGACAGGAAAGTAGGAATAAGATATATTCACGAGACAGTTAAGTATAATTTTGAGGGTGTAAAGAAATAACAAAGTGCTGCATTTTGTAACAGTCAAAAGACCTTCTGTTTTTAAGTGCATTTAAAAAGTCAGGTAAGACTCTGTCCAATACCAAATTATTCTGAAGGAAGAGAAACAATTCTACCTGGGCTTTTGGCACGTGTCCGTTGTTACAAAGGCCAGAAGAGTCTGTAGGGCCCTACGGCTGACTGCCTGTGCTGGATCTCCCCAAGCTTCTTTGATGCTTAGATGAGGTAAAAGCATAATTAACATCAAAGGATAGACTCATGCTTATTGAAAACAACCATCTGACCTTTACAGTCTTCCTTTCTGGACAGCTACTGAAATGTGCCCAGATCACCCAAATACAAACACTTGCAAAAGTTTTAACAAGTTACTGCATCATTCCAAGTGAGTTGAATGGATGTGAAGGTGGACAGATTTCAGAGATGTCTATAGGACTTGGCAGCAGATCGACTCTAGTACTTGGAGAAGAGGAAGGAATCAAGAATGATTTAGTCTTTGGCTGTGATAGAATATTTAGAAGAGAAGAACAGATTTTCATGAAAAGGTGGATGTACTTGGAGGTATCTAGGTATATTTCTAAATGGTTAGGCCTGTTGCTAGAGTTGAACAGATGGTTCTGGGGCACAAGAGAGATGAATCAGTGTTAGATGCATGAACATTTTGAATTCTTAAGCCTGTAGGTATTGGTTGAAGAAACAGCAGTGAACAAAATAATGCAGGGAGAGCATGTGAGAAGACAACAGAGATGAAAAGCAAAACCTTGAACAACATTGACATTTGTGGGGTAGGCAGAGAAAGCAGAGCTAATATTGTTAAAGAATATATGCTTGATAAGAACAGAGACTCAGATTCATTTACTAGTCCATTCCCCACCCCTAGAACATTTGGGCACATAGCAACTGTTCAATAAATATTTAATAAGAATATTAATAAACAGTAATTGTTATTAATATGAGATCGTAGGTGAGGGACGAAGAGTTGGCAGATTGGGAGACAGCTATCTACTCTGAGTAAAAGGAATAGAGTGTGGGGCTGAAATCCAAGTAGGTAAGTGTTTGCAACGTGCAGCTATGTAAGAGATAGTTTGGACAGAGTCATATTTTTTCTGAGTCCATTTTAGAATTCTTTTATATCCAGCCAGAATCACCCAGGCTATCTTGTCATTACTTATTTACCTTAAGTTAACCAAAAGTCTCTTTAAATATATACATACACACACACACACACACACACACACACACACACACACTATTTATTTGCTTCTATGTGAATAATAGCAATAATTATGGCCAACCATTTTTATTTTTTTGCATTTGCAAAGGCCAAGCACCATTTTGAGCTCTGTATATATATGAGCTAATTTATTCCTTTCAACAATCCTATGAGGGCAATACTGTAATTATCCCAGTTCACAGATGGGATAATTGAGGCACAGGACAAATAACATGCCCAAGGTCGCATAACGAAAATCAAATCCAGGCAGTCTGGCTGCAGAGCGCATGCTCTTAACCACTAAGCTAGACTGCCTCTCCAGACCTAATCCACCCATCTGAAGGAAAACTGAATGTTGCTTTGTTGAAGCCAGACAAAGCTGTTCATCAGCTAGTCAGACAAAGCAGGTCAGATTGTCCTGCCAGGGAAATGTCCTGGGAGAATTTGTCCCGTCCGGGAACAAACTTGGAAGGAATTTTCCTTTCAAGGAAAGGAATACTTGATTTGATTTTACCTTTCTTCCCCCTCCACATCACTGGCAACCTCTTCTGATTTAAGGTCATCTGAAAATTGAATCAATGTTCTGTTTACCCCTTCCTTCAGGTAATTTAATAAAGACTTTGGGCTCAACCCTAAACACCTCATACAAAATCTACCCATGGTCCAGTGTGTTGGTTCACATGAAAAGATATTCAGTTTTGCATAGATTTACTTTTGATTTGCATTATGTAGTATCACATACATGACTTCTTAGAATGCTTTTCTTAAGACCAAAAACACTAGTTATACATTTTACCCTGTCTTTTTTTTTCTGATTCAGTTTTGCCACTGATCTTCTCTAGTTCTCTATACTTTTCCTCAGTATTTTTTAGAATTATTAATCAGCAAGAATTTCTTGTCTATATTCCATTCAGAGTCCAAATCATTTCCTTAAAATTTACATGAAGAAGGATTATTAATAGGAAGTGAAAAATTTAAGTTCCCTTTCTCAATATGTTTCCACACCATATTTTTAAATAGTAGTGAACACGATTGATTATTCTAAAACCAAATTCTGCTGAGGGCTGCGTGTCTTCGCAATTGTAGCAGTTTGGTTACAACTGCCAACGGGAGTCACGCGGCCTAGGTTTTCATCCCTGGGTCTGTGTGCTAACTGTGTGACCTTGGGCAAGTTGCCTAATTTCTTCAGGCCTCAGTTTCCTTACATGTAAAATGAATATAATAATAATATATCCAAAGTTGTTGCAAGGATTACTTGAATCAATATGGGTAAAGTGTTTAACCAGTTTCTAGAACCTGGAAAGTTCTCTATATATTAGTTATTTTTGTTTGTTGTTGATATTGCTTTTACTTTAAAAACTGCTTCTCTTTCCATTAAAAGTTACAAAAATACTTTCTTGAATATTATTTTAGTCCCTCTTGACAGATTTAAATTGTTCATTCAGTCTCAAATACTTTTAGTTGTTTCTATGTATCATTTATTGAGTGTTAAAAACATCCAGATCCTGGAGATTTCTTTCTGCCTCTTATATAAAGTTGTAATCAGATGACATGAAAAAAAATCGAAATAAAGATTTTTTTCAATATTTTTCTTTGCTTTTAAGAGTCAAATGAGTAAGCATTCAAAATGTAGCATGTTCCTCAGGTTATAATATTTTAAAATTCTTATTTAATTTTAAGGAAGTTACTTTATTGGTTTGTAAATATGGGAAAAGGCAGACCTACTGACTGGTGCCTAAGTACATTCAGGTGTATTAAGTGGCTTGTCCTTTACCACCCTCTAAAAACGTACATACTGCCATCTGCCGGAGGGAGCTTTTCTACAACAGTTAGACTTTCTGAGAAAAAAATTCCTAAAGTGTCAAATGATTTTTCCAATTAATGTTCCTAATGATTTAAAC
Source organism: Varecia variegata (assembly GCA_028533085.1). Classification (NCBI taxonomy): domain Eukaryota; kingdom Metazoa; phylum Chordata; class Mammalia; order Primates; family Lemuridae; genus Varecia; species Varecia variegata. The sequence continues at coordinate 13,725,436 of CM052449.1, read as the reverse complement.
TATATCTTTCATTCAATTGAGTTTAACAAATTTCAACTGGAAGAGTCTTGAGATCCCTTTCAGTGAAAACTATTGTGGGGGACAATTGTTTTTCTTGATCTTTTTGTGTAGATTATAAAAATACATCCATGTATCTGTAAAACTGTTTGCATGGACAGGTGCATGGATGGTAAAGTACTTTGTATTTTGCTGAACAGAGTTGTGTGGCATCTTGCTTGATCTGAGCAACAGCCTGTGAAGCAGACAGAGAGGGTACCTGCTTGGTGAATGGGAGATAGGATCACAAAGATCAGAGAGCGCGAGATAGACAATAGGGAATAGAGTGCCGGGTGGCCGTGCACGTCCGGCCAGCCAGCACAGTGTGCACTGACCCACAGCAGGACGCCGGGCTCCTCCACTGACATCCACACCCACTCACACGGGGAAGCACCTGAAGTCAGTGCAAAGTCGTGGCACAGGAAGACAGTCTCTGTGGAGAGGAGGCAATAGCGGGAATCATTTTCAACTCCCCGGTGCTCTGTGCTGGGACCACACTGGGTGAGGGAGGGACTGGTCTGAGTGTTGAATGGTGAATTTGATATTCAAAACAGAGTTCTCTTATTCATTTTATAATGTAATATTCATATTGGGAATCATAATTTTGTATTATACTTTCCTGGTGCCCCATTGATTTTAAAATTCACCAAGTGCAAATGACTTTGCTAATTTAGAATGATTATATGTACATTTTATACTAACTCAAGCATCACAAGCTATTTGTCGTTATTACCGTCTGGCCTTCATTTTATGATTCTGACATTTTCTGACGTAGGTGCTTCCTGTCATATTTACGTACGCATTATAAATGTCATGACATAGTTGTCACTGCTGTTCTGCGCTAACCTCAAGTGCCTCCTGTCCCCTCTCACTCCTCCTTCTCTGGAAATTAACTCACGTTTTTCTACCTAACTACTTTTCTTTAGTTTTAAGTCGTATTGTTCTTCAATTCGATTTATTTACTAACATTGCTTTCAATGATTTTCTTTTAACATCGAATGCTTTTTACATTTCAACTACATTAAACTAAGTCCATGTTATAACTTTGTGGGTGAAGCCATGTGTCTAATTTGAAACAGCTGCCTTATAAGAAGCCTCTTGGGACAACTGTGAGTCTCTGAATGAATGGGTTGGTGACAGGTCTGGTTTTGGACTTCTTACTTTTACTGGAACTATAAAACTTAGGAATTTGTTATCAGATAATTAATCCAGCAAAGGTTGATTCAGTCTTCAATTAGACAGTATGAGATACGGCATAAGATAAGAGAATCTCCCCATGACCAAAAAGGCCATAAGAAATCACAGCTTCTTGTCTAGCATTCATGTTTTCCTTTTACTGAGCTGGAATTTACCCCTTTAATCACGTGGATGGTTTTTACTTTTGTTTTCTATAGATAACACAGAATAAATCTACCCCCTTTTCCATAGGACAGCTATTAAGTGTTCTTTCTAGGTTTTTCTTTTCCACTTTCCATATTCTAATGTCCTTAAACACCCCTCGACACTAATAACATTATTTAGCAATTTGTTTACATGAGTTAAATCTTTTCATTCTTACCCCAAGTCTGTAATATAGTATTTTTATTATGACCATTTAATACAGGCTCAGAAAGGTGAAGATCTCACAAGCAATGAAGGGTTGAACCAGGATTTGTCTGAGACTGTTAATGTCTGGTGTTTAGGCTTTTCACCACTATGTCTCCCCAGCTGTTCTTTATATTTTCTTTCATATTTTCTGGGCTTCTTGCTCTTTAATCTTCTTTGGATGCATTCGTGTATTGTCAAATACCTCTGCCATAAAGAACAGTACAGAAAAATGAACTCAATACTTCAGGTATACACTAGCCTAGAGTGGGACAACTCAGGTATGAGCTGCCTGTCTGCACATCTATGAAATGCAAGAGTGTAGTGCAGATTTTTACTTTTACATCTTGGCTTATCTTGAACAGGTATTAAATTGGAGCTTAACATTCTACACACATGTGTGTGTATGCATGTGCCTGCATGTACATGTGTATATATTTACAAATGTATGCATGTATATATACATGCATTTTTCCACTTTAAAAGGACTTTACATATTTTCTTATTAAACCACACTTTGTCATCTTTAGGATATTCTACCTTAGTTATATTTTTTACCTGCATCTTTGCTGTTCTTTCCTTTTTTGTGCCATAGACAAATTCAGTAAGAATGCCTTCAGTCTACATTCAAGGTCTTGATTTTTCAAAGTGTTCTGTACAATCACATTGGATTCTCAAAACATTTCAGTTGAAATTTCTGGTCTGTTTCTTGGTCAGTGTGGCAAGTCAAAATTGCATGATTTGTGAATTTCTTTTTTTTTAGAACATTCTTTCATTCTTGAGTTATATTTATTTTTTAAAGTTGTTCCCTATGAGATTATGCCTATCTTTTCTCTGCAGGGTTCAGATTTGCTGTGCCTACTGTCCAAATCTCCTGGATCCCAAGTTGAGTTGCAGTTAGTTTTCCATCCCTCTTTTAGTCACTGTGACAAGTGTTGACTTCTTGTTCTTGGGAACAGCTAAGAACTTTGTATCCTAGCCTAACTCCACCTTTCTCGTTCCTGCTAGCATTTGCCAAGTTGCTAAGCATGTTTCACCAGCACTAATTTTGCACTAGTTTATTAAGAAGATACAGTTGCAGTCCACTTTAGATTCATATCTGCCAATAGCTCACTGTGTGTTTTTGTATGTCAGTTAATTTCTACAGTCTTTCTCTTCCTCATCTGCAAAAAACAGAATTGGGCTATAACCTCTGAGGTGGTGTTAATTCCAATATCTATTATTGTAAAGTATACCAAATCACTTTTAGAAATTTCAACTTAACTTTAAAAATTAAAAAAAAAAAAGCAGTACTCAGCTTTGCTCTTTTGAGCTGCATCTAAGACTGACGTTCATCTGATACGCACTTGTACCGTCACCTTAGTAATTCAAATATTGAAGGACTTCCACCTGGCACCCAGGTGGGCCTGGTGGCTGTATTCCCCCACCACGGTTGCAGCCCACTCACAGGACAGCAGATGATTTGCCAGAGTCACCCTGCCATGGTTGCTTTTGGTGAGTGTTATGTGTGAATTACATCATACTGCTTCTAGTACTACAATAGTTTAATGAAGCCCTTTTTGAGCATATTTTCTATGTTCCTGTAACTGTGGAGTCTGTAAGATCAGTAATTCACATATCCAAAGATTGTTCCAAAGCTAAAAATAAATAACTTCATTTCAGAGTTCAATTTAAACCCAATTAAAGAGAAAGTAATTTGACTCCAGTACCTTTACACGGCTGATCCCTAAAATGTTGTGTGTCTCAGGAAACCCTTTCTGTTGCCTCTCCTTTAGCAATTATCTTTTCTGTGTCTTAGGTGAATGAAATTTATCATGATGAGTCCCTTGGAGTGCATATAAATGTGGTCCTGGTGCGCATGATAATGCTGGGTTACGCAAAGGTAAAATGCCTTAAAATATGTGAACTATAAATATTGGAGACTGGGTTAGCAAACAACAGACTAAACTGCTAAAGCTGTAGCTAACGTGGCATAGATAGACCCTGATTGTTCTGAGTTGAGGAGGAGAAACTGTCACAATGAGTGGAGACTTCCAAATTTGAGCAGATAATGAAGGATTTTTGTGCTCCTATTATTTACTTATTGACTTCTGTTTCATGGAGATGTAGATAGTCATCCTGACTTTAGGCATGATGGTCTGAATGGAAACAAATAGATAATATTATAAGAAGAGAGAATTTCCTTAGCCTATCATTATCATCAAGTTTTCAATTCATTCATTCATTCAAAACATTTACACTGAGTGCCTACTAAGTGGCAGATGCTTTCTAGATGCTTGGGATATATAAATGAAGAAAGAAGTCAAAGATATTTGTCTTTTCTTGATTTGTTAAAAACAGCATTTTACACACATATCTGCCCACTTAAGAAAAGTGAAGTACATGGGAATATTTTTCACTTAAAAGAGCTTAAAACAAAAATTTGGATCAAAATACACACAGTAGGCATTTCATGTAATGTTAATTTTAGCTGGCTTTAAAATGTCATTGGATGTTTCCTTGTCCTTGGAAATTATGAAATGGGTGAAAAGGTTTTCTCCCTTTGCAGAGTAAATGTAGGGGAAATGACTAACTTGATCATTTTCTTGATGTTTAAAATTATATGCCCCTCTCCCATAATTAATTCTCCTGATTATAAAATGCTAATGAATTTGTGCATTTAGGAAATAGGAAAAATTCATGTGTTTGCATTTCAGTACATATTTGACATCCACTTATCATTTTCTAATGATAGGGTGTCATTGATCTTTAGTTTATCCCTCCCATAAACCTGACCTACTTTGTGTTGCCAACAACAAATACAAGTTAACTCCAGTTGGAGCTAACAGCCTTCTGTTGGTTGTTAAATCATTTTCTGGGAAAAGTATGTGACCAGCATATAACAAACCATGCTAATTTTATTAGGAATGTAAACACTGATAATAACATTTGCTGAAATATAACAAAAAATCTCAGCCTGTCAGCCAAGTAGGGACTAATTTTGGGTTCCAAGTTCAATTTCTCATTCCATCAGAACTACTCTGGGAAGTGTGGCTCCTGGGTTCTTGAAGGATGGGCCCTTTCCCCTCTGAACTTTTAACTCCTGACCATAATGTGATAGTAGCAACATTCCAAGGAATTTAAATTCATCTATTGGAACTACAAGGTAAGAATCCACCCCTCTTCATTACCATGACATTAAAAAATGGTAGTTTTTATTTGTTTGTTTGTTTGTTTTTAGTGTAAAGTTAATATAATTTGACTTCTCCCCATGAACTAAGATTTGATTAGCTTTGCTAGGTCATGGAAGAACTTATATCCCACATGTTGATGAATTCTGGACTAAAGAAAGAAAGAAAGACATAAACAAAAATCTTAAATAAGATCTTTTACTTTGGCATCTCTGGAAAAAAGTCTCAAGCCGGAATCTTTCCCGATATTTTTGTTCTTTGTATCTATGAAACTCAAATCTAAGCTGAATCAGGAAATATTTAGATTGTTAAAAGTTTTACTCAAACGATTCATATTAAGTTGCCTCACGATAGCAAATTCTAGCATCAGACGTTCTCATACGTGGTTGTCAGTTAACTTTCACACTGGTAATATTCATCGTCATAATGATGCCTTTCATGGGCATTTAGAATTCCCAAACCAATGTAAATCTAAATAAGCCCCAAACCTAAATAAGCCCCAAATAATATCATTGAATTTCTGTTTAAGTATTACAACCCCAAATTTCAGCTGCAGAGAAAGTTAATAAAGGAAGTCTTTGGGAAACTATTATGTGTGTCTTTAACATGTTGTTTCCTCTTAGTCCATCAGCCTCATCGAAAGGGGAAACCCCTCCAGGAGCTTGGAAAATGTGTGTCGCTGGGCTTGCCAACAACAAAAATCTGATCTCAACCACTCTGAACACCATGATCATGCAATTTTCTTAACCAGGCAAGACTTTGGACCTGCTGGAATGCAAGGTATTGTCATTAATATGTACAAGAAAAACTTAAGGGCATGACTTTTTTTTTTTTTAAAGTAAACCTAAATCCCGAAGTCTGTTCGAATATTCCAATCTTCACCACCGCTTTCTATGTACCAGCCAAGCATACATTTCCTTTCTGTTGCTTCCAGTGACTTCTGTGGAATTCACCATGTTAAATGCCACTTAAATACCATAATAAATTGTACTTGCCTTTAAAATAATGATTGTGTGTTTGGGGTACGGAGGGGATGCTGTAAAATGCAGTGTGATTTCTACTAACTGTTCGGAATGAGAAAGGAGATGCCATGAGAAATGACTGCTGCCAAAGAGCTTTCTTCCAAAGTCAGCTTACATTTATCCAGTAAATTCTGATGTGGACTTTGGAACAAGCAGACTGGTGATTTTCTTTTCAGTGTTGATGGCATTTCTGGCTCCCTTCATCAATACCACAATATGAAGGACCATTTTACTAAAGCAGAAAGACAAGGGTTAGCTGGTAGGCAGAAGAGAATGGTCACCCCAGGCAGTTCCTTCCTTAGGAAAGAAGAAAAGGCAGACCCAATGAATCTTTTTAGAGACCATTACCTGTGACTTTCCCAAGAGAATGTGGCGCAATGCTAGCAGGGAAATAATACTGCTCTGTTTCCTGAAAAGCTTTTTTTTTTTTTTTTCCCCTCTAGGCAGAGGTCCAGTAGTAATTCTTAATGGGTTTTCTCATAAAATGAAAATAAAAGTAATTGTTATTCTCTACAGGATATGCTCCAGTCACGGGCATGTGTCATCCAGTGAGAAGTTGTACCCTGAATCATGAGGATGGTTTTTCATCTGCTTTTGTCGTAGCCCATGAAACTGGCCATGTGTAAGTCACTGTTGACAGCTATAAAGCAAAAAAAAAAAAAAAGTCTTTTCTTTCCTGCTTCTCCCAGTATTGTTTCCACTTTGGGCAGAATGCATGCCAGTATGCAATTCTCATCTTTTGCCAAGTGTGAGGAGCTGAACACTGCAAAGAGGTCATGCACTGAAACTAAACGAGTGACTCTGGCTTGTAGAGGCCCTTCTGTGCTTTTCAGAGGAGAAGAAAGGCATTTCTGTCAGATTGCTCTCGATTTCTGTGTCTGTGCCTTTTCCAAGAAAGCCACGTTGCCTTACAATACATATTTCCCAGTACTTATTTTCGAAACAGAAGTTACTGAAAAGCTATAGACCCCCGAGTCTCACCAGCAAGGTCTCCTTTGTGTTCTAGGTTGGGAATGGAGCATGACGGACAAGGCAACAGGTGCGGGGATGAGACTGCGATGGGGAGTGTCATGGCTCCCTTGGTGCAAGCGGCCTTCCACCGTTACCACTGGTCCCGGTGCAGCGGCCAGGAGCTGAAAAGATACATCCAGTATGTCCCCTGCTGCATGGCCTGAGAACGTTTGTTTCATAGCCTACAGACATAAAACTGACTCTTAGCACCTCGATCATAACAAAATTCCCAGTCAATGAAAACTCTCGTTGCTAATAAATACTTTATTATGACTCACAGCATTTGGTACAACAAACAGTTCTGTAATGTAGTCACAATATTTTAAGCAATAAACCTAGAATTTAATTTTTAGCTGTAATGTAATTTCCCTTTAGTAAATTCTGTATGGGATCTTTGACTAATGGTCAAACTTGAATGAGGATGAGGAGAGGATGGTCATGTGATTCTGGCATATTATACCACCTATGCCCTATAGTATACGTGTCAGGACGTGCCCTGCCAGGCCACGTGGCGGTTTAATTAGTGATGCAAATAATCACGGCATTATTATATGCTTAAGTCATACATGGTTTTATTTTCCTGGCATGAATAAGGGTGAAGGGGCTTTTTCTAAACAGAACTGAAACCAAAACTTTAAAGTATGCTTTTGTGTATGCTTTTGTGAACTTGCTCTATGATCTGATGAAATTCTGGAGTATATAAGCTAAGATTACTTTTCCATAAGGACATGATTATAAAGAATGAACATTTAACTACAGACAATATTTTCCTTCCTACAGTTCCTACGACTGTCTCCTTGATGACCCTTTTGAACATGATTGGCCCAAACTCCCAGAACTTCCTGGAATCAATTATTCTATGGATGAGCAATGTCGTTTTGATTTTGGTGTTGGTTATAAAATGTGCACTGCGGTATGTTACTCATAGTTGATGTAGATTTTGCATCTTGAAATCTCTTTGTGTAGCTCCTGCTTGGTGAACTCTACAGACTCACAGGTGCAAATGTTAATATAAGAACATCTACCAATTATTTTGTGTTTGTTATATCGCTATGTGCTAAAGCTCAATGCTTTAAATATACTATCTTATTTAATCCTCATGGCAGACTAGAAGGGAGCTGATGTACTTCTATTGTACAGGAAAAAGATTCAAGACTTATGGAGGTTATGCAACTTGCTTAAGTCACACAGCTGGTAAATAGGGGAGCTGGATTTGCAATCAAGGCTATGAGGCTCAAATCTTTATGCTCTGTTCCTCCCCTGGTTTTTGTGACCTTGAGAGATGACTCTTAAGCCCTAGATACATTGCTTTGCTTTGGCGTGATGGCCAGGATTCCATGCATGTGTGACCATAGGGAAGGCTTGTGCTGGTGTTTGCTCGTATAAGAATTGTATGGGACAGCATGGAAATCAGGAATATGGACACCGTGCTCAGACTGGGTGGGTCAGGTCCTGGATCTGACGCTTAATCTCTTTGGCTTAGTTTCCTTGTATGTAAAATATGAATAATGATAGTATTTATCTCATAGGATTGGTGTGAAGATTAAATTTGATAATCTAATCAAAGTGCTTAGCACAACATGGGCACAAAGTAAATGCAAAATGGAACCCATTAAAGCCAGTCTTCTGCATAACTATTCACATTAGATGTATGTTTCATTAAATTTCCATGTTGACCTTTAATAGTTCATTTTGTAAAAGGAAAGGCTTTTTATATGTTAGAGCTAGCTTTGTGTGTTAGAGCAAGAAAAATAAGTATTTAATAGCACTGAAAAGAAATTGCTCTGCTGTTTGAAATCTTCCATATACAGCCATTTGGTCTGTCTATAAGGTAAGGTATACACTGTGAACTCCTAATTATAATATAATACTTGCATTATAGTTTTAAATTTGAGAATTTTAAAGCTTGGCTCAATGTTATGGCAAAGTACAATTTCCACACTAAGTAATAGGGATTAGAACAAAAAAATCCAGGTCTAAAAATGGGTACTAATAAAAAAAAAATCTATGCACACAAGGCTGTACATGGGCAATTAGCAGTGTAGGCAGTAGACATGCAGATAAACAGTTGTTTGATATTTTTCAAAATGTGTCTTAAGAATGGTAAGATATTTACAGTTAGAGAGAAAGAGCAGATGAACAAAGAACACACACAAATATGTGTGTGTGCTTACACAAACATTTGGATAGTATAATGTGGTGTTTTAGGAAAATATAAAACATTCTCAAGAATGTGAAAACCAAGATGCTAGTCTGGCTCTGTTACTGTCTTACTTGTAACCATAACTATAGCCTTAACTTGTAACCCATATTCTTTTAGCCATGGATTGGTATGAGGATCAAATATATGGAAAGTATTTTATAAACTATACGAATGTATTATGATACTTTGTTATACCTGGAATACCTCATCTTCCACAGAAAATTTGACAATTTTTTTCTGCTTTTAACCAACTAATTGTTATAAGTATTTTTATTATCTGTATCTAACTAGTTCATACATACAGAGATAAAGAAAAGACGTTTTGATAGCTTGAGGGCTGCTAAACTAATATATTTTCATATTTACAATGTTCATAATAATTACACACTCTTTTTAAAATTCCAATACTGTCTATTTGAAAACCTGAAAATATAAATGGCATGCAGAAACATTAAAAGTCAACCAGGGAATCTCAGACAAATCAATGTTTATTATTATTATTTTGGAAAAGCAGAATAAAAGGATTTTCTACTTGGAATTCTTATGCAGTGTTCTTTTCGTAACATGTCACAACTTTGACTATTAACTTGAAGTAAAAATACCCAAGAAACATGGCACGCAGAGACTGTATAGAATATATTGTGGTTGCATGTCATGCTATCTGAGGGTTCACTGAGAGTTTGATTCTCTTCCAGTTTCGAACCTTTGACCCATGTAAACAGCTGTGGTGTAGCCATCCTGATAATCCCTACTTTTGTAAGACGAAAAAGGGACCCCCACTTGATGGAACTGAATGTGCTGCTGGAAAAGTGAGTATATCTGTTGACATAGTGAAGGTTTAGGATATGCTGCATAATAATCATCTTAAAAAGTCTAGAAAATGGTGAAGATAGCTGTACTGTCGTTTTTATGAAAACCATATTCCATGAGGCTTCATGATGGTAATGCACTAAGAGAATGCATTAGCTCCCTGCCTGCTGAGACAAATTAGCACAAACTTGGTGACTTCAAACAACAGCACTTCATTCTCTTACAGTTCTAGAGGCCAGAAGTCTGCAATTAGTTTCCCTGAGTTGAAATCAATGTGTAGACAGGGCCATACTCCCTCCAGAAGAGAACCTGTTCCTGGCCTCTTCTGCTTTCTGGGGGCTGCCCACATTCCATGACCACTCTAATCTCTGCCTCCGTGGTCACATTGCCTCCTCCTTTTCTGTATGTGTCAAATCTCCCTCTGCCCCTCTCTTATAAGGATACACATGTGATGGCATTTAGGGCCCACTTAGATAATCTGGCATAATCTCCCATTTAAAAATCCTTAATCTGCAGAGACCCTTTTTCCAAATAAGGTAGCATTTACAGGCTCCAGGGATTAGAACCTGCTATCTTGGGGACCACCATTCAGCCCAGTGCAGATCAAGTAGGAAGAAGCAACTCAAAAGACTATCTGGCCCCCTGCTGGTGGGATCTGATTTACTTGCTGGCATCCCACGCCTTGTGAAAGCTGCCCAGAGATAAAGTCATGTGAACTTATACAGACGATTTGGCCTTGCTCCTTGGGGAAAGATGCCCAGAGGTTTTAAATCTCAAATCGCGTAGTCAGGGTTGAATACTCAGAAACTGGCTGAGTGCCAAGCTATGCTACTCATAAGGGCAAAGCTCCCAAAACAAAGGCATGCTAAGAACTCAAGTTGAAGAGCCTCGACTAGTTTAGAAATAAGATATTGTAGACAGGACCAAAAGCTGGCAAGGAGATTTACATAGCTTTTAGTTCCTTTAAAGCTTGATTTCACATGTGTATAAACTGTACTTGTGATGAGGATTATACATGCATGATGATAATAAAACCTGTCACTGTAAGTGTTGGCACTGTTAGGCACCATGCCAGGTCTGTAACATACAGCGTCCTGCTTTGGGAACATTCGGTATTACAAACTTCCAACTAAAAACAAGAACAATAATGAGTGGATTCATTTTTGCTTTTAAAAAGAAGTGTACTATAATCAACTCTTAATGTCCAACTCCCTAATGAATACATTTTGTTATATTTAAATTTATAAAAGTTGAGTTTTAAAAAACACTTGTATTATGTATTGTATTAGAAAGCAAGTCAAAAATGTTAGAAAGAAAAATAGCTGGCATCCTTTGAGCACCTGCTGTAGGCTGGGCACCATAAGCTAGGTGCCTCTATCGTATTAAGGTTCTAGCAGTCCCACTTAATTTCTTCATGGTCACGTGACCTTAAACTATTCACAACCTTTCTGGGCCTCAGTTTCCATCATCTAAATGGTAAAGATCATATATCTGACCTATCTACCTCTCAGGACGTTGTGAATGAAAATTTTAAAAAGTCAGTAAAAGTGCTTTGAAAGCTGAATGTTATGTTAATTACTTTCTAAGTTAAGACATATATTTTCATGTTATCATTTTAAAGGGGAGCATCCTGCCCTCAAAAATCCTAATATGATATAGGTAATGAGAGATGATGGGTAGAATAGTACTTACTGTGCAAGTTGGATGCTGAGAAAATTCTCACTGATTATGAAGTTTAACATTCCCTGGTGAATGTATCACAAAAACTTACCTGAGTAAATATTATTTTTTCATTTTAATTTCTTACTTGAAAAATGCGAGTCTAAATTACCCTTCCAATAGGGCATCTCAATTGCTTTTGGATAATCTTAAGTGCATCCCCACCTGGAAAATAAAAAGAAGAGGAAATTAAGCCCTTCAAATAGGTGGTTCTTGTATAACAGCTTCCGCTTTAGTGTATGCACGATTTTCGTAATTACCTTTTGCCATTTTTTTAAGTGGTGCTATAAGGGCCACTGCATGTGGAAGAACGCCAATCAACAAAGACAGGATGGCAACTGGGGGTCCTGGACCAAGTTTGGCTCCTGTTCTCGGACATGTGGGACTGGGGTTCGCTTCAGAACACGCCAGTGCAATAATCCCATGTGAGTATAATCCCTGCAATTCTTGTTATTTTTGGATAGACCATAAAAAAAATACTCCAATATTATCAGTATTCTGCTTCAGGAAGTGCATGTAAACTACAGGGCATGCAAAGAAATTGTTCATGGCTCAGAAACCAGTGTCTCCTTTGGATAGATCTCCGTTTATTAATCTTGTGAAGGGTAGTCGGTAGGGGATGAAGATGAGAAACTGGAATGAAGATAACAGATTTTTGAAGAAATTACCATTTAGGAATATTTAAGAGCTAAGTAGGGAAGGTAGATGAGTGCACCCTTGGGGCCTGAGCACTGTGAGCTGAGATCCACTGCAAGAAGCAGGGAGCGTCAGGGAGGAGCAGTACCCAGCATATAGAGGCTCTCTCCACGGGGGAGGATGCCATTGCTTTCCAGGAGGGGCGGCAGAAAGATTGTGGTAGAAGGCCAGGAAACTGTTGGGGGGAAAGTTATCCATTCATTCACTCAGAATACATTTACCGAATCCCTGTGTTGTGCTCAGCAAACTTTAGTTTATGAAGGAAAAAACCTGAATTATTAAATTTAGGATACTCTTCCCTATCTAGGGTTTAATACACGAGCAGCTTTTTCTCTCTGTTTCAAGTAGGGTGGCTCTGAGCGTGTCTTTTATAAAGACTGTCTGGTGCCACAGACCTGTCTTCAAAGGAAGAGATGATGGTAGTATGAGTAGAAGTAAGAAAAACGATAAAAATTATAATAATGATAGCAGCTAAGATTCACCATGAGCCTGAGTCCTTCTAAGGGCTTCCAATATGTTAACTCATTTAGTCCTCACAATTTTGCTTCAAGGAAAATAGTATTAGTATTTGCATTTTACATATGAGGAAACTGAGGCATAGGGCTATGATCAAAGTTTCTTTGAGTTGCATCTACCTGCTTTAGTCTACATCCATGCTTTTTATTTCTTTATATACTTCTGCCATGCATTTACAATATACTGTTTGAAAAGCTTATTTTAAGTTGAGTATGGGGATTTTTTTATTCCCACCCAGCAGGGAGAGAAGGGTGCTTTTGGAAAGCAACTGAGATTAGGAAGTATGAGTTCATTCACTTGGTGCTGGCAGCACAGAAGCTCTGGCTTTCTGCCCTCGGGCACTGTGCCTGCAAGCTCCAGCTGCTGGCCCCAAGCCAAAAGGCCTTTCTAAATGTTGCCTTTTCTTTAGGCCCATCAATGGTGGTCAGGATTGTCCTGGCGTTAATTTTGAGTACCAGCTTTGCAATACAGAAGAATGCCAGAAACACTTTGAGGACTTCAGAGCACAGCAGTGCCAGCAGCGCAACTCCCACTTTGAATACCAGAATACCAAACACCACTGGTTGCCATATGAACACTCTGACTGTGAGTAGCCTCCCGCTCTTTCTCCTGCTGGGTGGGTGGATGCTTAGGGTGTGAGTTTTGCCAACATCAGTCCTGTGGACTCTTGATCCCTGCTTGGTAACTTAGGAAACTTGGTGCTTACAGGGGTAAGTACTCCTGGGTTTCCAAGAATAAGGCTAAAGTTCTCCTTTCTCTAGAGAGGCAAGAATTGTGCAATAGTTCCTGGCACGTAGCACCATCACCATCACCAGTGAGAAGACCAGTGGAAAAGTAACGCCTGGGAGAGATGTTGGATTTCTTGGTTCAGCTGAAATCCCTCTACTAGGAAATGAGTCTGGAATCTTGTGATCTTTCCTTTCTGAACAACTAGAGAAAATTAGAGTTCTTTGACGTTTGAGTTAGGACCAAGAAAAAGGCCATTATTTAGTAACAAAAGATACTTCATAACCTTTTACTTTTGTATTGTAAATTAGTTTTTAAAAAATGTACTTAAAGTTTTCTTTTAAGGTTTCACTTCTTCTGAATTTGGGTGGAATGTGTTCAAGTGGCAACTTCTTGGCATATTTCTTCTTTAGGTGAATAAAAGAAAATAGTTACATGATTGTCATGTGCTATGATACACTACTGAGTTCAGTTTAAAGCTGTTTTAAAGAAAAGGTGGATACATGTAGGAATCCAAAGTTGCAATGCATTAAGAAGAAACGCATTATTTTTTATCTCTTTTGGTGAAATGAGTTGCATCCTCTAAGAAGCAAAAACTTTGCCAGGTGATGGACTCAAACCAAAGAGACATTCTTTCAGTGCTCTAGCAGTACTAAAACTAAGCTGGTTGTGAATCTAAGTTTATTAAACAGCTGTGATGAAACCTAGGCTTGTCATACAACCTGGTTTGTAAACTGGGACAGTCCCAGTTTATACCTGTTTTCCCTGCTCAGTGATTACGACAGCCCCTTTTCACTTTCAGAAGTATCCCAGCTTAGATGACAAATCATGTGGTCACCCCAGCTAACACCAATCTGCTGAATGTGCACACTTTTCTCCTACTCCTCATTTTATGTATTTATGCAGTATTCCTTTTGTTTTCAGAAAACCACATTGAAACTTTATATTTAAAAATAAAATAAACTCTGCTGTTCAAACATTCCATTTTATGTAAATAGTTGGGTTTTTTTTATCCTCCATCTTATGCAGCCAAGAAAAGATGCCACCTTTACTGTCAATCCAAAGAGACTGGCGATGTTGCTTATATGAAACAGCTGGTCCACGACGGAACACGCTGCTCTTACAAAGATCCCTACAGCATATGCGTGCGAGGCGAATGTGTGGTGAGTTCAGATCGCTTCCCCAAAGGCTTCCTACAGCACTGGGCAATTCTACATTTACTATTTCTGCATATTTTAAATTTTTTTAAACTATTTGTCATCTGTGAAATCACATTATAGTGCAATCTATGAATAATTCAGTAGCTAAAATGGGGAGAAATTGTGCTTACTAAAGTCAAACTTTGGCCACTGGCAGAATCAGGGTTTAAACAGTTTTCCTAATTTCCAACCTTTTCTAAGTAACTCTAGATTGGGAACTCAACAACTTGGGAACAATGCATTTGCTTTGAGTATTTTACTAGCACGACTGTTAAAATACAAGGTCTTTTTCAAAACACGCACTGCTGAGTATAAGTTTTGTTTAAAAGATTATGAGACATCTTTTTCTTCCTCTCTCACCTTCCAGTTTATTCTGAGTTTAAATTCTAAGCCCCACATCAGAACAAAAGGAGTGGAGAATCAAAAACAATGTTTATTGCTCTATTTAATGATTTTTAAAAATGCAGTTCATTTTCTTCTTTATGTTCACAGTTAAATTGATATGAAATTATCTTTTTTTTTTTTTTTTTTTTTTTTGGGTGTGAAAAGTTCCTTTAACCATTAAGTTGAAGTTTGACAGTCAGTATTGGGTTGCCTACAGTTTACAGTGTGACTCAAACAGCTTTTGTATCTGAATTGGCAGTTCACCATGCCTGGAAGGTACTAGATGTTCTAATGCTTTAGAGTCTGCTGAATTGAGAAGTAAATAGCCATTATAGGCAGAGTTTCAGTTAATAAAGATTCAGTTAATAAAGATATTAACTGAAACTCTGCCTATAATGGCTATTTACTTCTCAATTCAGCAGACTCTAAAGCATTATATTAATGAGTCTCAAGTGCTCAGATGCCTGATGGTCAAACTCAAATTTCCATGTCAGTGTCTTGTTCATCTTTCACCTCTCACACTATCTAGTGTATTAAATGTATGTGGTGTTATTATTTTCCCTGCCCAACTTTCATTCCTAAGCTTATGAGTGCAGTGGTGTATTGTGTATCCTTATCCTACAATTTACATTAAGGGCCTGCCCTAGTTCAGAAAACTTTCAGTAGTTCCCTGTTAAATTAATGTGAAAATGTCAACTCTTCCTGGTGTTCAAGGCCTTCTGCAGCCTGTGCCATGCAGAACCTTGACTGCTCTTCCCCTGTCTTGCAACGCTAACCTTCCATTGCTTTAAATATGGGTTTAAATATCAACCTCTGAACCCAATTTCCATGAACATACAACCTCCATGGCTCTGTTATAACCCCTCTGCATTCCTAAAATGCCTTCCCATTCGCTCTGTGTTCCTTCAGGGCCCTGCAAAAGTCTCCACCACTTCTATGAAGTTCTGTTCAACCAGCTTTAAAGATTGCACTAATATATGACTCACTATATTATTATTCATCTTTATAAATATGAAAGCAACAAGGGAAAAGCACCATCTTACTGTTTTTTGTCTCCCCAATATCAACTACATCTGTGTTCAATAAATGTTTGATGATTAAGTTATGGTGGGATAAATACTTCCTTAGACAAAGGGGAAATTTATCCTTTATTACCTAGAGCACAAGGCATTTGATTTCATACTAGTTCATTCTTTAAAAGACTGAGATATTAAAAATCATGACTACAGTGAAAGTTTGGTACAAACTGGCCAGCTGTGGACCATGATTCAACAAATGTTTCATCATTCTCTGGGATGTTGACCGACCTCTACTTGGTGCATTGAAATTAACCACGTTTAACATCTTCTCTCCCTAGAAAGTGGGCTGTGATAAAGAAATTGGTTCTAACAAGGTTGAGGATAAATGTGGTGTCTGTGGAGGAGATAATTCCCACTGTCGAACCGTGAAGGGGACATTTACCAGAACTCCCAGGAAGCTTGGTAAGATGAGATCTCTCGTGAATTTAATGTCCTTCTCTAGGATTTGTACCTTTTGAGACTTCTTTTATAAGTGCTGCATTTTCTCTATAAACATAACCAAAAAATTAGCTGCTGTTTTATTTTTACTCAGATTACCTTTCAAACCTTTGACTGAATTCATACTCCAGAACATCCATGATGAAAAAGTTACCAGCTAAATTTAGATAAGGAACAAGTACAGTCAATATAAATTATAGTAGTTAGGTAAAATCTGTGTTTTGTTTCATTTTGCATTTTGAATCAAATTACTAGAATTGGTATTTGTTTGGAATTCCTGTTGCACATAAATTATTAACCAGGAGTTAAAAAAAAATCACAAAACTTTAGATACAACTTTTTAAACATTACATTAGTTTCACCTCTCTTATTTTAAAAGTGAAAAATTTTATCCTGTTTATAAATCTGTGAACCTAGGATCTATAATTCACATGATTTTTACAAATCGATTTTAAACAAAATTGAGGTACAATTGAAAAATAACCTGAGATATATATGCTCATGAGTGTGAACTTTTGTGCTTGTTACCTAGTCAGTAACTTGGACTTAGACATACACTGAAGGTTCCAAACGTGGAACAAAAAGCTATCCTCTTGCAACAAATAATATGCAGAATTTTCAGTAGTTTCATAACATTCATTGGAATTTCCATAAAAAATTTGGATACATACATTTATTACTGAATAATTTGTTTTTGTAACACATATTGTTCAGTTATTCAATAAGGATTTATTGGACAAATGTCAATATATCTTATAGGATGACAGAAAACAAAAGAAAACAAAAAACAAAGAAAGAAATTTGGTTTACTTTACATTGTCACCGTGGTAATTTTTCCTTTTATAGAATAAAAAAGTATTAAAAAGTTAGTCTTCATCCAAATAGACTAATTCTTTTAGCCCTTTTTACTCCCATTAGACACCTAGCTCTGGCTCATTCCATACATATGAGCTTTGCTCTTTGATATATTTAAGAGGGCAAAGCTAAATGACTATATTCTAATGTGTTTCTCTCAGGCATTCCCTACTCTAGTTACCAAGGTATTTTCTATTCTTGTGTGATAAATTATGTTTTGCACTTTGAAAATTTTTAAAAAGCAAATATTGCCATTTCTGGCTGATTGCATTATTTTAATAAGTCGGCATTATAATTACATACATATATTATGGTTTTGGTGAAATCAAAGGTAATTTTCTCCATCTTCCTGTGAAATAATGTACTATGCTTTCTTTATTGTAGTTATATATTATTCTTTTCTTTTAGATGTAAAATAATTCATTTTGTTTTCTTTCCAGAGTGAATTAACGTAAAGAAAAAAGTTTTTGACATGATCATTCATTCTATATTATGTGTGATATAAGGCAGCGGTACTGTTTTTCAGATACCCCAGAAATTATTCTAAACCTGCAAATCAAAGTCAAAAGATCAGGAGAAAATTTTCATCGGTCATACAGCTTCAAACTGTTCAAAGATAATCTAACATCCATTTCTTTGCACTAATGTTGTCATCATAGTCATTCAATAGACTAATTAACCTTTTCCAACAGGGAAACATTTAAGCAAGAGGTGCCATAAAGAATTCAAGTTGCTGGAAAATGAAATCTGCAAGTATTCAACTTCAAATCCCCTACATTGTTTTGCATTCATGCTTAGTCTTACTTTCATTGACTATTAACAGTTTATTGGTGTTAGTTAACTATTATAAATGTGTTTTGACTCCAACATACAAAATTACCAAACATATTTTATATCTTGCCTAATAAAATATATATACGGCTTATAGGATAGTCAATGAAACAGCAAGACTTTGATAAACATGAAACCTCCACTAATTAAAGACATTCTATTTAAGGGAAGACGAGAGGTGCTTTCACTTTACCCAAAGGAGCTCGTGATGTTTCTCTTGCTGAGACAAGAGAAGCTAAAAATGTACTGGGTAAGTTGTAGCAAACTGCAGAAAGATGGGCATCCATAAAGGACATCAAGCTGTTTTGCTGTACTTGGCATCTTAAGCATGTCGTTCTAGCCATCGCATACTCAGGCAAACATGGTACATTCCATGTGTTGGACTTTACCCCAGGCTCACGTGCTGAAAATCCTGATCCCCAAATGACCATTCCATTTAGTTAGAACACTAGTAAATATTGTCAAAAAGTTGGATAAATCTACCCATAGGTACATATTAATTGTACATATATAAATGACAAAAAACATGTTTTTTTTTCCTGATTCCATCAATAATTAAGTATTGATAACTGAATTTTTCTCAGGACTCATACCTGGAATATGAATTGGTTGTTTCATAATGTACTGAAGGTGTAAGTTGCATAATCTGTCTATATTCATTTATTTTTTATGGTCATGAGATATAGCATCTTGGTCTATTTGACCTATTGTTGATTTGAAGTTGTAATCTTAATTCTAAATGATTGGAAGATAATTTTTAGGGCATATGATTACATTACAAAGGTTTGTGATATGTGATATTAACAGTAATAGGAATGATGTATGATTTTAAAACCCAAAGCAACCAATTAAGCATATTGATTTCACTATTTCTGGCTTAGAAGAGTGAGGTTAGGGTGCATGTAAGGCAATGCATGACGTAACTTACACACATTTCACAACCAAATGGTTTGGCCAAATCTATAACATGTATTTTAAAATAGTTGCATCAAAAAACCTGTCTAAAGATTTAAAAATGAATACTGATCACAGGAAAAATGAAAGCTACGTGCTGATTTTTCCTTTGTAATTTCTTTAGATTAAAGTAGACTTTTTAAACACAAATATATTTCAGTAATTAGAAGTTTAGCTATCCAGACTTGCCACTTAGGCTTTTAAAATAACATGTTCACCGCCTAAGTGAACTCTCCCTAATAACTGGCCCCACTTCAAAAGAGTAGTTTAGAAAACTAGAATCACATAGAGGGACACAGGAAAGTATAGTATTTGCCTGAATTGTTGTCGACACGATTTGCAGGTCAACACAAGATAAATGACTACTAAATTGGTAACAAGATTAAACTTTTCGCCCCCCTCTTTAATAAAGAAAAATTTCCTCTAATTTCATGCCGGATGTCACAAAAGCCACCAATGCTTTGAAGTTAATTTCCGAAACTGCTTGTTTGAGTTTATGGATGCCATCTTCTGTACGCAGGAGCAGTAAGGATGTAGTGCTCTACTAACCATAGTTGTTGCTTTTGTTTTCTTCTTTGCTTCCTACAACATTTACTGCACATGCAAAGGGTACCTTAAGATGTTTGATATACCCCCTGGGGCTAGACATGTGTTAATCCAAGAAGACGAGGCTTCTCCTCATATTCTTGGTAAGTGTTGCTGTCTGCTGGCTCCGCTGTAACATGCACTGAAACCCTGAAATGTCAAAGACACCGTACATATGGATGTGTGTATGTATATGTGTATACATACGTATGTAAGAATCAAAGCTATATATAAATTAATTGAATAGTATGTAGTTTTCGTTGGTCTTTTCTCCCAACTATTCTTATTTTAAAACAAAAAATGTCCAAAAATAGAGCTTTAATTTTTGGTAGAAATGAGTTGGTTCATAATTACACAAGGGAAAAAAATCATTTGGCAAGTTTGTATTTGTTATGCATGTTTTGCTCTGTATTAGGGGATAACAAAAAGAAATATGTTAATAAATGCATTAAATTAAGGAATAATAGAAAAATTCATCATATTAATGCTGAGAAATGAGTTCCGATATTTTGATTGATGCCATACTGTGTGCAACCGCTCATTTTTAATGGATTTTATTTAAGCTCTTTGGCTAAAAAGCATCCACAGGTGAATTTTACTATTATAATAGTTGAATGTTAAATTGTTCTAACATCTGACATGTGTCAGGTTTTTGACTAGCACATGCAAATTTATTTGCAAGACTGATTATAATTTCCAAAAGAAGTTCTTTTTCTCTTTTATGAGAAATATAGACTTGTAGAAATATCACTTTAAAGAGGTTCATATTTAAAATGTGTCTTCAAGCATAAACATAACCTTCACATATTTCTTTGCCTATAAAAACACTAAGAGGATTTCTGAAACTAAGGAATCAACTATCAACCCCATAAATATTTGTAGCAAATTTTATGTGTGACTTTAAAAAGGTGAATTGTTTCATGGTGTTTCACAGAATTTTTTAATATTTAAATTATATTCACTACTAGATGTCCTAACAGTCTAGCTGTCAGCCATAGTTCTCTCTCCAGTATTTAAAATTCCTTATTTTCATCCTAGAATTCAGATTATTATCCTTGGAAAAATGTTACTAGTTTAAAAGCTTAAGAGGAATAAATGTATTTAATTAAAATTACTCATGTTTTCCACACATTTTCAATAATGGTAGTAACTTATGAAATTTTGTTTTCTAACTTATTGTTATATGCTGATGAGAACTTTCAAATTTTAAAGTCCCATTTATCTTTTACACACTAATGTGGCATTTTATTTTATTTTATCTTATAATATGTAGTAGAACTATAATACATTAAGAATTCTATCAGCATTAAACAGCTTTGTCTAACTATATAAGTAGGTGATATAGATTTGGAATTTTACAATCTTAAGAACTAAATTGTTGGCCTGAAATTAAATTACTTCAGCCATGTTGGGTGGCTATAAATATTTTGACCAACAGTAAGGAAATACAGAGTAAAGAAGGCATTGTGCTATATGCTATGCTAGCATAAATTGTTTGTATTAATTATTAGAGAAGTATCCATTGTTTTCAAAATGTTCCCAACTTTCCAAGGAAATGTATAGGATGAATGGGTTAGAGACCATTCACCTCTTTGACAATGTTTTCAAATGGGAATATTTGCAAACATTATTTTCGCCTATTTAACCATCTTGCCATTGTTTTTGACCAGTTAGGAATGCTTCTTGAGAGGTTTGAATGCCTAATGAACAAAATGGGAGTAATATCAGAACTAACACTCATTTTGATTGCTTGATACTAACAAGGAAACATGGTCATTGATTTATAGAAAGGGGTAGACTTACTATGAGTCTTTAACACTGTGATATGATAAAATAAATTGTATGTCGATTACTCATTTTCTTTCCTTTAGCTATTAAGAACCAGGCCACAGGCCACTATATTTTAAATGGCAAAGGGGAGGAGGCGAAGTCGCGGACCTTCATAGATCTCGGTGTGGAGTGGGATTATAACATTGAAGATGACATTGAAACTCTTCACACTGATGGCCCCTTACACGATCCTGTTATTGTTTTGGTATGTGGCATTACAGGCTCATTATGTAGTTTATAATTTTGTAATTAATTCTTCTGAAAACACTTGTACCTTGAGCATCGAATATTCAGTTGTTTGTTTTTTATAATTCTATTTATCTCTGCTCCACTATTTCTGCAATATTGTCATATAGTTTATTATATATACATTTATAAACTGAATGATGGAGTATTATGATTTTTCACTGAAGTAATCAGTTATCCTTCAAAGACAAGAAAATAAAAAGTACATTTTTATCTTTACCCACATATTTACCATTTCTGATGCTCTTCATTCTAACTTGTAGGTCTAACTTTCCATCTAGATCATTCACCTTCAGTATAAAGAATTTCCTTTAGCACTACTCGTGGGGTGAGTGTACTAGCAAATAATTCTCCCAGCTTTTAATTACCTGAAAGTATCTTTAATTCACCCTCATTTTTGCAAGATGTCTTTACTGGATATAGAGTTTGGGGTTGCTATTTTTTTTTTTCTTCCGACACTGTATAGATGTTAGGATCTTGCAGGGAGTTGAGTGGATTTGGGAGCTGAGCAAAGAAACAGATATGACCACAAGGTGGCAGTAGCGCACACACAGCGTTATTTGGGTGAGGTCTCAGCAAGTTTGCAACTGGGGCCATGACCCAGAGGTGAGAAGGCCAAGGGAACTCCTGAGAAAGAGGGGAATGGAGTGGCGGTTTATATGCTTAGGTGATGTCCTTCAGCAGCACAGCGGAGAGTCTGTGGGTCACAGAGTTCCAAGGACAGCAGCAGCTGGATCCTTATAGCTACAAGGTCTTGTGTATACCTAGCAGATGTTGGATGCAGTTGGCTGGAGGCATGCAAAGCAGGCCAGCTCTAAATGGCTAAAACTCTTCTTGTTTGGGCTACAGTAAAAACAACTGGATGTGTTAAAATTTGCTTTTGGCATCAGTGGGCTTTTGAGCTAAGAAGTCTCAATCTGTTGTGAAGGAATAACATAGGGGCCATTATATAGGAGCCATCTTTTATTCATGTATGTAGCAGTTGTCCTCTAGAATCCAGCATTTATGACAAGAAGCCTCATTTAAATTGCTGCTCTGTATGGAATGTGTCAGTTGTCTCTGGCTGGTTTTTTAAGATTTTTCTCTGTATCTTTTTGTTTGTTTTGTTTGTTTAGCAGTTTGATTACGATTTACTTAGTTTGTGGTGTTTTTTGTATGTGTTATGCTTGGGGTTCACTGAGAATGTTGGCTCTGTAGATTGACGCTTTTCACCCAATTTAGGTAAATTTTCTGTTATGTCTTCAAGTTAGTTACTTTTTTTTCTCCCCATTCTCTCCTCTTTAGTCCCAGGAGACTCATTTACATGTATGTTAAACAGTTGAAATTGTTCCACAAGTCTCAGGCTCTATTCATTTTTTTATGATCTTTTCAAAAAATATGTTTTTCAGATTGGATAATTTCTGTTGAGCTCTGTTTAAGTTCAGTGACTGTTTCTCTTATGTGATCTCCAATCCTATCCAGTGAATTTGAGCCTACCCAGTAAATTTTTCACATCAGATGGTGTACTTTTTTTTCATAGAATTTCCATTTTGTTCTTTTTTTTTTCTTTTTTTAATTTCCATTTCTCTGCTACATTTCCATATATGTTCAGTCATTATGCCTAACTTATCCTTTAAGTTCTGGGCTTTCATGTCATGTGTTTCTATTGCCTGATTTTTTTTTCTTTTTGATCATGGATCACATTTTTCCTGCTTCTTACAATTTTTGTCTTGTACAATAGACATTATGGATGATAAATTGTAAGGTGTTGGGTTTTGCTCTGGCAGGCAGTTAAGTTGTCGTCAGATGCTCCTGATCCTTTGAGACCTGGTTTTATTCTTCATTAGGGCTGGTCTGTTTCAATGTTGTCCTTATTCTTATGACATGGCCTTTCTGGTGCCTTAACAGAATACCTGAAGCATTAGTGGTGCCTCTTCATTCTGGCTGGGTAAGAATTACCACTCTCACCCTGTTGAGTTCAGCCCTATCTGAACGCCAGTATCTGTCTCACTCCCAGCCACACAGCAGCCACTCACTGTGGACCCCACCCACAATGTCTTGGCCTCGGCACACGCAGACCAGCCCTCAGTCAAGGACTCGTTCAGACTTTGAGGCCAGGCCATGCAGCACGCCTGCCCTGCAAGTTGCAAACTCTAAGCTCTATCTCCACAGCTGGGGAGACTGCTGGACTGGGCTTGAGCTCCTCCTCCCTGTGCTGGGGTCCAGAATCTGGGCCCTGTCAGGAAGTAAGACCTGGCTTGTTTCTCTTCTCACAAGGATCGTTGTCCTTCGCTATGCTATCCACTGCCAAAAAAAGTTGCCTCCTGTCTTCCATCCAGTTTGATCATTTTTGCATTTTTGATATCAGGAAGGTCACTCCATTACTCCCTCATGGATGAAAGCAAGAAGACATCTACTTGATTTGAGATGTCTTGTTGGATTCTGTTTGTATACAGAATTTGTATTTATTAGATTCCCTCTAAAAATTATACTAATCTAAAACCAAATTTTCCCACTCAATTTAAGTCTTTTTTTCTTTGAAAATTTTTTTCTCCTTTGAAGTGTCTCTTCAAATCTTTTGGCCATTGTTACAGATTTTTTTTTCTTTTTCTTGAGTTTTGAGAGTTCTTTATATGCTAAATATAAGACCTCTGTGAAATATGTGATTTGCAAATATCTTCTTCTAGTCCATAGCTTGTCTTTTGGTTTCTCTTAGTAGTTTCTTTCATGGAGCAAAATAATTTAGCTTACTGAAGTCCAATTTATCAATTTTTCTTTTATAGATTGAGATTTTGGTATCATGAAAGAATATTTTGCCTAAGCCAACATCAAAATATTTTCTTCTTTTTTTTTTTTTTTTGGTAAAATTTTTACATTTAGGTTTATGAACCATGTTGAGTTAATTTTGGATAAAATGTTAGTTTATTTTTGAAAATGGATGTCAATATTAGTTCTCTCTTGCTGCAAAACAAATTACCCCCAGGTTTAGTGGCTAAACACAAGCAACATTTATCTCACAGTTTCTGTGGATCATGTATCTGGAAGCAGCTTAACTGACCAGTTATGGTGCAGGGTATCTCATGAGATTGCTGTCAGCTGGGCCACAGTCACCTCAAGGCTTGACTGAGGGTGACTGTGCTTCCAAGCTGAGTCACACGGCTGTTGAAAGGCCTCAGAAGATTGCTCCCAAACAATCTTCCAGGTAGTGGCTGGCAGTCCTCAGTTCCTTGCCACAGAAGTCTCTCTCTAGGCCACTTAAGTGTCCTGTCAACATGGCGCTGACTTCCACTAGAGCAGGTGATTCAAGTGACAGAGAAAGTGAGACAGTGCAGCCAAGATACATGTCATTCTTTTTTCACCTAACCTTGGACATATTTTTAAACGCACCACAATGTCTAGTTGTTTCAGCACTATTTGTTGAAAAGACTGTCCTTTCTCTATTTAATTGCCTTTTCATTTATGTCAAAAATTAATGGTCCAAATGTATGTGGGTCTACTTCTGGACTCTCAGTCTGTTCCATCAGATAGTTTTATAGCAAAATGTATGCTAATGAAAATTTTATTCAGATTATTTTGTTTGAGTGATTGGAGATTAGAAGCTCCACTTCACTCTTGTTAAACCCATTGCATTCTTTTCCAGCAACACGGGCATCTGGCTTCAGAGCCCTGATGTTGAGCCACCATAACAGGCTGCCTCAAGGATTTGCCCGTGATTGTAATGTGGCCACATGGAGTGGTGTGGGCTGGAGATACAAGGAGGAGATTTGTAACTAGCAGAGGGAGGTGTGAACAAGCAGTGCTCTCTCATCATGACCCTTCTTTTCCTCTCTGAAGGACAGAAAGCTCAGGTCTGCAGCCCTGGAGCATGGTGGCTAGGCTGTCTGGGGCTGCAAGATTTAGACATCTGACTAGAGTATAAGGGTTGGTGCTGATTTTCAATGCTGTTTTCAAAACAAAGGCTGAGAAAAAAGAGAACTGACCCCAGATAACCAGATCCTTTACCCCAGTGGGTTTGGCATCACTTCATTTACCAAACAAAAGCTGTGTCTAAAAGTTTAGTTAAAATACCAATGAATTGCACGTGTCTCCCTTTGTTTAAAAGGCAGGTAACAAACTGAGAAAATATTTGCACAATTCTTATTACAAAAAAATGGATTAATACCTTACTATTTAGAAAAGAAAAAATATATGTACAGTACCCATAAAAAACAGAACTGATGATCGTGCAATGTACAGCAGACAAAATACAAGTGAATCATAAACCTAGGAAATTTAAACTTTTCTAGTTATCAAATAAATAACAATTCATGATCTTTTTTCCATCCAATTAATAAAGGTGAAAATTATGTTATCTATAGCGTTTAATGAACATTTTCATATATTCTCATTTTTAAAATAACCATTTTTCTAACTATTCTGGAGGGCCATTCAACAATCTATTATAAGAACTATAAAAAGCGTTGGTACCCTTTAGCCTTTTAAGGAAAACTGGAAATCCCCACAAATGTGTGGACAAATTCTAATCAATACAAATATTTATTAATAAGTAAGTAGTTAAATAATATATAATACTTTTAGGAGTAAAGACTATGCTGACATTTAAAAGCATGATGTTGCTCCCCTCCCCAGCCTCCCTCCCCCACTCCCCCACTACCCCCTCCTCTTGCCCTCCTCCCTCTCTATAAATAAATAAATTAATGAATGAATTAATTAATTAATTTAAAAATGTCCTCAAAGAATATTTACTATCTAGGGAAATGTGCATGACACATTAAGTGAAATAGCAAGGCCAGAAAACTATGTATGTTTCTATACACACACACACACACACACACACACGTGCACACACACATAAATACACACACAATGCAAAATATCTTTAGAGAGTCCAAAAATAATAAAAATGACTTTGACTTTCTCTGGTTAGTAGAATTATGGATGATTTTTATTTTCTTTACATTTTTCCGTAATGTATATATTTTCTGGAGGGAATATTATTATCTTTATTATCATAACAAAACAGTTTAAAGAACAATTTTAAAACACACTAAGGAGACAGTGTAATTTAAGGAAACCTGTAGTGAATGTTATAAAGTTATTATTTTTATGATACAAACACTCCTCAGTGTATGTACTTTTTAATATATTTATGTTCAAAGTGTTACATATATTTGCAATGTTTTCTTAAACGGGACACACTTGCACTTCAGTTGATAGAAATGAAAACATTCTAATTTTAGAAAATACCTGAAAGTTTTCCAGTTTTAATAAGAGCAATATTCTGAAATATTTGTAATTTTACACTCAAAATGTAAAACTCTGCAGTGATTTACATATTGATTTCATGTGTATGTCAGATTATACCTCAAGAGAATGACACCCGCTCTAGCCTGACATACAAGTACATCATCCATGAAGACTCTGTACCTACGATCAACAGCAACAATGTCATCCAGGAAGAATTAGATACATTTGAGTGGGCTTTGAAGAGCTGGTCTCAGTGCTCCAAACCCTGTGGTGGAGGTAACAATTGAACACATTTATTCTATTAAAATGTAATTCATACAAAAGCCAATCTTGCTTCTACCTTAAGAACTGTCTCTAGTTGAGGCCCCAATCTGAGAATCACCAGACATAACCACCAAAACATAAATACGAAACATTTTTACTGAGATCTCAGAATCAGCAAAGGATAGGATTCCATTCATCACAATGATAGACCTTGAAATCCTCTTGCCCTTTTCTCTCGGGTTTCTTATGTCTTGCATTTACTGTAGTGGGACCCTTAATCACTTTAACCAAATTCCAAAACTCTCCCAAATTCAGTGTACTCTGGTTCTCACCTTTCTTCTCCACTTTGACTTTCCATATCTATGCATTTCTTTTCCATCAGTGTTAATAAAAGAGTTATTTGTTACACATGACTGTGTAGCTGACTGTGCTATGTAATTTGGAACCAGATGCTATTACAAATGCGTTAAATATCAATGCATGCATATTTACAATGCCCTGTGAGATTGATACTATTCTCTCTATTGTACTGATAGCAAAACTAAATCACAGGCAAGATAAGTAATTTGCCCGATAGCACAGGATTCAAACCTGGATAGCCTGGCATCTGGGCACATACTTTCACTCACTGCACTCTGCTGCCTCTCTGCCCTCTCCAGAGAACATCTAATAAGCTGGACTCAGTGTTTCTCAATTTCTGCCTTCACCCATTCCTCTCATTCTGAACAAGAGCTCCAGTACCAAGCTGGAGCTTGGCCTAGACAAAATTCTTCCCAATGGGCAGGAGAAAGCAAGGGACTGTCACAAAAATGACAACGAATAATTGAGAACAAAAAAAAAATTGTTCACAACAGGGAATGCCTGTGTAAACCATTTATTTAAATTCAAGGATGTGTTTCTAAAGGGATTTCTTTTAAGGGGGAATAAAATATTTTTAGTTAATTATCTTAAATTCTACTTTTGTATATATTACAAGATGCTTAATTAATTTGGATTTTTCCCTTCTGCTGTACTCACAACATCTACTTGATCACAAGATTTGGCAGATACACCTTCTTCATATCTACCACATCTATTCCTTCTTCACCAGACTTCCTTATTTTGGAAGGAAAGATTATTGCAACAGCCTTTTTATTAGTCAGCTAACTTTGATTGTCTTCTCTTCCTTTATTTCCAAGATAATCTTAAATGAATGCATGGATGAAAGATTGAGTAGAATTATATTATTTCCCCAATTAAAATCCTGAAGATGCAACATCATTTTGTGTAGTATTCTTGCCAAAAGTGAATAACCTGAATCTCATCATTAGGACACAATTAAACAGAGCCAAATTATAGAACATTTTACAAACCTACTGGTTTGCACATTTCAAAACTAGTAAATGCCATGAAAGACAAAAAGAAGTTCATAAACTATTCCTGACTGATGGAGGCTAAAGAGACCCAACAGTTAAATGCAACACATGATCCTTGATTGGAAAAACATTGCTATAAAGAGCGCTATAGACACAACTGAAAAATTTTGATTGTGGTCTGTATGTGCAATAATAGCATTGTATCTGTGTTAAAGTTCCTGATTTTAAGAGTTTATATTGTAGTTATCTAAAAGAATATACTTGTTATGAAATACGTGCTGAAGTATTTAGGAGTGAAGGATCAGGATGGCTACAACTTTCTCTCCAATAGTTCAGAAAAATAATATGTATATAAAGAAGGAAATGTAGCAAATGTGGTGAGATGGTAATAAAATATTAATCTAGATGCAAGGCACACAAATGTTCATTGTACTTTTCTTACAGCTTTTTTGTAGGTTTGAAACTTTTCAAAACTTTGTGTGTGTATATATATCATATATATATTATACACACACACACACACACATTTACAAATGGTTGGGAGACCTCCATCATTAACTCCCTATAACCTTCAGGATAAAGTCCAAATACTTGTCTGACAGTGAAGGCTTTCAAGATCTGATCCTTTCCTATCTCTTGCCCTCTTTACACATGATGCTTCAGCCATTTCAAGGTCCTGCTGTTTTCTATATATGTTATTTCCTTTGCTTGGAGAATAATTCCGCTTCATTTCCCCTACCCAATACTATTGAACTTCAAGATTCTGCTCAGGGAATGCTGATGCTATATGCTTTCCCTACCCCTCCTCCAGCCAAGTTAGAGATCTTTCTCTGTGTGTTCCTTTGGTGCCCTCTACAGTTAAGTATTCACATAGCGCTATAAAAACCTACATCAGTAGGTATCGACACAGTGCTTTTCACAGCTGTCTCTCACACTAGACTGTGTATATTTAAAGTCCAGTTCATTAACGAGCACACAGCTGGTATTTACTAAATTATAGTATTTATTAAATGTAGGCTCTGAAAAGATAAGGATCTTTGGTTTTTTAATTCCCTTTGGGTCCTCCAGCACCTATTGTAGTGCCTGGCTTATTGTATACGCTCAATAAATATTGAGTGATTGAATGAATGTATGAATGATTGAATGAGTAATCAAATATATGATAGTATGAATAAGTGCTTAAATCCAAAGCAATTTATTTCCTTTTCCAGGTTTCCAGTACACTAAATATGGATGCCGTAGGAAAAGTGATAATAAAATGGTTCATCGCAGCTTTTGTGAGGCCAATAAAAAGCCGAAACCTATTAGACGAATGTGCAATATTCAAGAGTGTACACATCCACTGTAAGCATTTTATTTTAACTGTTATATCCCAAGGTCAAAGCGAGGCTTTAAATGTCTTTAGCTCTTTTTAGTTTTAATTTTATTTTTAGGCAAAGCTCTATCTACTACAGGTACCTGATTTAAATAGTCAAATCATTTCACAGGAATCCTATGAAGCCATAGTTTCCCTACCTTTTGCCATTTTCCTGCTCAAAAACAACCACTTTCAACTGTTACGTTCCTTTTGCTATTTGGTAGTTATTTGTTTCCATCTCTCTAAGTAAAATGTTTTTGCTTTTATTTTTTGACTCTTTTAGAGGGTGGGTTTTGATGTTATATGTTGAATTTTCTCTGTGAAATGTGAAGATTTAGCATTATTTTATAACCCCTACCCAATGCACACCTACAGGCCACCCTCCTTCCTTCCCCAGTACTTCCAGTATTCATCTAACATACCTTTTCCTGATGTTAATATTCCGAGTTTATATTAACATGTATCCTTCTTAA
Source organism: Varecia variegata (assembly GCA_028533085.1). Classification (NCBI taxonomy): domain Eukaryota; kingdom Metazoa; phylum Chordata; class Mammalia; order Primates; family Lemuridae; genus Varecia; species Varecia variegata. The sequence continues at coordinate 13,694,867 of CM052449.1, read as the reverse complement.
TACCTGAGTCACACAGTGTGCTCTGATTATTGTTTTCCTTTCTTATAAAGTTTTGTTTCTTCTATAGGAAATGAATGTCTTGATTTTTATGTACTTGATTTTCTATTACTCTTCACTCATTCATGCCCAGACTCTCTTCCTGAGTATCAGTTCCCTCTAAATACTGACAATCTAAGCATCCTGTCACTTTCATCCTCCTGGAGACAGAAGAGTTGTCAGAGAGCAGAGTTGTCGGGGTTCCAGCTGCAGCCTGGGCTTTTAAGCAGCATTCATCCTGGGGTTTAGTCTCACCATCCTCCTGGGGGTCCCTTGCCTCTCTCTTGTATGGTGCCTCCTGTTTCCTGCTTTAGCTTTCTTATCCCTTGGTTCATTCATTCATTCATTCTGGTAGGTCTTACCTGCCAGTAGCTTCATGAAAACAGTGAAGTTTTCATATATATAAATTAAATTTTTAGACATCTAAGAAAAATGTATGAGGTTAAAGGATAAGATTATGTAAGAAGTCTTTCCTCTCACTTTTGATCATTCGGACACACACGTATGTATTAAATATACAGTTCCAAACCACAGTATCCCTCAGAATCTCAAAAATGCTATTCCGTTATTTTCTAGACTCCAGTGTTGCTGTTGAAAAGCCAGTTGCCATTCCAATCCTTAGTTCTTTCTGTGTGACCTCGTTTTGTTTGTCTTTCAAAGTTTGTAGGATCCTCATTTTGTTCCTAGTGTCCTGAAATTTCACAATGATGAAACTGCCACAGGGCTCATCTTTTCTTATGCATTGTGCTGTGTACTTGTAGACTTTTTAAAATCAAAAAATAATCATTGTACATATTTATGTAGTACAATGTTACATTTTGATATTAATACATGTATGGAATGATAAACAAGCTAATTAGCCTATCCATCGCATCACATGTTTATAGTTTTTATTGTGGTGCAAACATTTAAAATCTTTGAGCAATTTTGAAATATCTATTACATTATTATTAACCATAATCACCATACTGTTCAATAGATCTCAAAAACTTATTCCTTCTTTATGCCTTGACCAATATCTCCCCGTTCCCCTTTACGCCTTCTGCTCTCTATGTGTGTGAGTTCCATTTTTTTAGATTCCACATATAAGTGAGATCTCTTTCTCTGTCTGGTTCATTTCACTTAGCATAATGTCCTCCAGGTTCATCTGTGTTGTCACAGGTGACACTTGTGGACTTTTTGAAGTAAGAAACTGACATCCTTTTTCTCTGGAAGATTTTATTGTATTTTTTCTAGGAAAAATTTCCTCTATTTTTCAGTGTTCTTTTTTTCTGGGACATTTGTAGTTCAACTTTTCTCTCCTATTGTACATTGTTCCACTTGCTGAATCTTTCATTGTTGCTATCATATCATTACTATTCAAGATCTATGTTTTGTTCATCAAGTATTCGTTTCTCAAGGCATTTGTTTCTTATTTCACAGATGCAATATACTTCTTTTTTATCTCTTTCAGGATGTCAAAAATTATTTTATTTTCCCACATTATTTCTTTCAAGTTCTTTTCTTCTGTTTCTCTCTCCCCTCCCCACACTTCCCCCCTTCACTTGTATTGGATGATTTCTATGTCTGGTGATTTGGGGCTCTTCGTTCATATATAAGAATGCTGTGTTAAAAAGGCTGATTGATAGTTTGCATCATAGTTGAGACTTGTTAGCTGGTGGGCTTAACTATAGGGTGAACTGGTTTATCCATTCCATTGAAAGCCCTTCAATGAATTGTATATTTAGGGCATTTCTTATGAAATGATCAGGTTCCATAGAGCCGAGTCAATCTCTTGCCTGGGGAGTGTAGGTCTCTTCAATTAGCTATTCTATAAATGTTTGTGCATAGGTGTCTAGACTTTTATGTGTCTAGAGTATTTTGTGTGTATAGGTCACTATTCACATATGGATTTTTACATAACTCTGTTTTCACTATGGTTTCCTTCTCTCTTGATCATGTCTATTGTACCCACTTAAAGGTATGGTCCACAATCTACAGAAGATAAACCTCATGTCTTCTTCTAAGGTGGGAGGGGGTAATTACCCTCTGGGGTTAAAAATCAGGAGGTCTAACTGCTTCCAAACAGACTTTTCGTAATTTCCCCTGCTTTCAGCCCAGACTTTACCCTTGCTGTCACGGCCCACACTGTCCCCGAGGCCACTAACCCCTTTACATTTCTAAAGTTCTGCAGTGCAAGTCAGTTTGCTTACGAGCTTATACCGGGGACAGACTTCATCCTTCTTGGATTGGCTGAGTTAGTTGCCGCATGTCCATCTGTTTTCTAGGTCCCCAAATTACATTGCTGTGGCTTCCTCTCAATTTCCTTTGCCTTTGTGGGTTTAAACATTTTTATCATTTATTATCATTCTGGGGATTTCAGGAGGGAATAAAGGTAATCAGAAGTGTCTATATCTATGAAGTGTACTTCTCATATACAGTATTTGTCTTCAAATGAGAGTCACTACTGAGGTCTTCAAAATCGAGAAAAATTCCTCAGTTCAGTCGCCACAATGCATTTTACGGCCAGTTTAACAGGCTACAACAGTCTTAAACTGTGAATACCAAAGGCTGCCAAGGTTTTATCAGGGTTATAATTTGGTGCCTCATATATATAGAAAGAAAAAAAAAGTGCAGAGGAAAAGGAACTTTAGAAAAAAATAAATAGTATGCCTCAACTACATAGTGACAGATTAATAAACCAAATGGAGTCAATGCGGACAGCCCTTTGAGACTTGGTAACCATACGTAATTGAGAAGTGTCTGTAATACTGTATCCACCGTTGATTTGGAGAGTTCTTGGGGCACTGACATTGCCACTAGAATTTGGGAATGTCCCCATGGGAAACATTTTTTGAAAATGTCTCTTTGGAAATATTTCTGTCTGGTGCATTTGTGGGAGTCGTTTTTCCCCAGCCCCGAGACACGAGACACCTTCACCTTTGTCAGGCCCAATAATAAGGGCCAAGAAAAACTGAGTTCTCCAAACAGTGTAGATACGTCAGGTAGCCTTCTCAGCAATAGCTGTAGAAATGAAATGGTCATCTCGGTTGGAATATTAAGACATAAATAAATTCTACAGATTTCATGAAAA
>CM052449.1:13639174-13691258 GCA_028533085.1 Varecia variegata | reverse complement strand
GCCCCTCTCAACACTGTTACAATGGCAATTAAATTTCAACATGAGTTTTGGAGGGGACAGTCAAACCATAACACAAGTGAAGGTCACCCACACATGACCCTAAAGATAACTCCTGTCAAAGTCCTGGAAGAGAATCCCTTCTTCCAGAGTGCCTACTTAGGACAATTGCATGGAAATTTCTGGGCTTAGCTTTAAAACAGTAGGCCCCTTCAACAGAGTAGTTCCAAGGAGGTTGAATTAAATAAGTAGCACGGCAGTAAATTCTGCCATCTTTAAGAGAGATGAAGTGGGGAACTCAATACCACAATTGGCTTCCTGAAAACAGACATGGCTACTCTTTTTAGGGACTACGACAGATACTAACAGCATCACAATAATGGCTCCTCTCACACGGAATGCTTACTAGGTGCCACGCATTTCGCCACTGTTCTGCATACATTGTTTCCTTTGCCTTCATTTAGTCTGACAACAATCATATAAAGCGGGTATTATTATCCCGGCTTTCTACCAGATAGGGAAACTGAGGTTCATAGAGAAAAAACAATGTGTCCACACTGGTAAATAATGGAACCAGGATGTAACTCAGGATCATTTGTCTTCAAAACTACTGTGGGACACCGCGTCAACAGAGAAGGAACTCCAGAGCTGTGTGCGTGTGTGTGTGTGTGTGTGTGTGCACATGTGCGTGCAAGGCTTTGGTGGAATAACGTCCATAAAACCACGCCCTTGTTTCTGCAGTGCTCCGTAACCTGCGGGGAAGGGACGGAAGTGAGGCAGGTCCTCTGCAGGGCTGGAGACCACTGCGATGGCGAAAAGCCCGATTCGGTCAGGGCCTGTCAGCTGCCTCCCTGCAATGGTAGGTGTGACACACATTGACTTCACTGCTCTGATAATGTTCTTAAACCTCAAAAAGCAGAAGTTCATTTCAGGATAAACTATGCAATTTACATTTGCTTATTGAGAAATAACCAAAGCAGCACACCCGGGCAATATCAGCGTAATATAGTTCTTTAAGATCAGTATCTGAGGCATTGTCCTGCACCATTTAATCATCACAACTGCTGTGGCCCTGCCGTTCCTCTTCGGTGGCAACGCTGGGACGAGGGCCGTGCTGTGTATACGTCGTAGCTCCCGTCAGTGTGTGTTTCCAGTGGGGGCTACTTTTTCCCTGTTATATTCCTTAACTATAACTTGACATCATTATTAAAAGGCATAAAATTGCAGAAGGTTTTGAACTAGTTTTCTGAAGTTATTCAATTTAGACATGTGGATGATAAGTGTCACCCAGCTCCAAAGCCATTTCCCGTGACTGTCCATCCATATACACGTGATTTGAAAATAGCCACCTCGCACAGATGCCCAAATTTGTCATCTGCCTGGCCCACCAACTTGCTGTATTGCACAAGCAGACTGTATTCTTTGTTTTAAAATATAAAGCAAGTTGCTGTTTTAAAAGAAGCAAAATATATTGGATAGTTTCAGTCCCTACCACTTTGTCTCCTTCCTCCCTGTCTGTTGCTCCCTGTCCATATCCGTCTCTGTCCTTTGTCTCACCCTCTGTGTCTCTCTTATTCTCGGTGTGTGACTTGCTCCCTGGCTCTGACGTGCTGTCACTTGCTGCCGGCATGTTGCTCACTTTCTCTGTGTCTGTCGCACGTGCTTTCTGGGCCTCAGTCTTTCTTCTTGCCCTCCCTCCCTCCACACCTCCTAGTCTCCCCGACTCTCTCCTCTTTGCTCCTTTTCTCTCCCTCTTCCTTGTCTTTCCCTACCCCATGAGCCTGTCTGTCTCTTTCTCTCCCACTTTTCTCTTTCTCACTGTCTCCCCCAACCCTCGCCCTCCCTCTTTCTCTTTCTCTCTCTTCACCTCCCTCATCCCTCTCCATGTCTCTCCCATTCTGTTTCTGTCTCTGTCTCTCCATCTCTCCCACCTCTGTCTCTCCCTGTCTCTCACCTTCCCCACTGTCTTAGTTCATTCCAGCTGCTATAACAAAAAATCTTAGCCTGAGTAACTTAGTAAAAAAAAAAAAAAAAAAAAAAAAAACAAATGTATTGCTCACAGTTCTGAAGGCTGGAAAGTTCCAAGATGAAGGTGTCAGCAGATTTGGTGTCTGGTGAAGGCTTCCTAGACGGTTCCTTGTTGCTTTGTCCTTACACGGTGGAAAGGGCTGAAGAGTCCCTCAAGCCTCTGTTTTAAGGTGCTAACCCCATTCACAAAGGCTCCACCCTCATGATCCAGTCACTGCCCAAAGGCCCCACCTCTTAATACCATCACCTGGTGGGTTAAGTTTCAACGTATGAATTCGAGGGACACAAATATTCAGACCGTAGCACCCACCTTCCTTCCATCCCAGCCCCTTTGTTTCTACTCCTCCACCTCTCTTCGTTTATTCCCTGCATCTGACTCTTTCTCCCCCTATCTCTGTCTTTCTTCCTGTCCTCTCCACTGCCCTGTCTCTTCCTATCCCTGCCTTACTCCCTGTCCCCAAGTCAGTCTGTCTGTCTGTCTCCCCCCATCCGTCTGTCTCATTCTCTCTACCTTCCCTCCTTTCCTGGCCCACCCATTCCCCTCCACCTCAACCTCCTCCTAAAATGCAGTTCTCCCAAATCCATGCCATGACCACTGTGGACATTGATTTGACACACTAGTGATATTCAAGATTAAAGAAGTTGCTTTTTCCTTGGCCTCCAGCACCATAAGTAAGCCATTGATTAAATATTGACATCTGCCAAATGGTACGTTTTTTGTTGTTGTTGTTTTGGCCAAAATTGGTAAGACACTATCTTAGCAAATGCTTTATTTTTGGAAGAAATTTTGGGCTTATGGCTTTTTAAACCTTATGAAGTATTTCTTTATAAATTGTCATTTGAAATGTGTGGTGGCAAGAAGTATGACCATGAGAGGGAGACAAAGGATTTATATAGTTAATCATTTTACTTTGGAGAATATATTTAAAAGCTCAAAACACAAGTCAAAGCCTGAAGAAAAAACTTTATCCAGTTAGAAGCTTTAAAGTTTACGGTCACCATAATATTTGATTCTTATATAGTCACTGCTTTTAGGAAAAAGCTTTATGGATCTTAAGAGCTAGGACAGCTAATTATTTCTGCAGATGTGCCCAGTGGTCAGCGAGAATTATCCTGATTCTCCTCTTTTACCTACAAGAAAATGCTTTTATTCTAAAAACCAAGGAGCTAATAACATGGCGTAACTATATTAGGGATTCAACATTCATTTTAGCTGCTGTATTGCTCTAAAGTCTAGGCCCAAAGGCCAATTGTAAGAGTTCTGAAAGATTACATATTTCTCCCATATTTCAATAAAATAAGAAGTACTTTCCCTCAGAGTCTCAAACTGCCATTAGAATCCAATGGCTTTTTCAAACCATGTGTACAACCCTTTTTCTGAACTTCTTATAATGATTTGGGAGTGGAGCAAAAAGGCTGAAAAGTTTTCTTAATTTTAAATACTAATTTTGTCATGTGACTTCATCTCATTGGCCCCATATTTTTTTTTTGAGATGGGGTCTTGCTATGTTGTCCAGGCTGGACTTGAACTCCTGGGCTCAATCTTCCTGTCTTAGCCTCTTGAGTAGCTGGGATTACAGGCAAATGCAACCATGCCTGGCATTGGACCCATTTTTATTGTACTATTTAATTTTTTGCCTTTACACTCTTCCCATCTATCCCTAGGCAAATTACTATAAAGTTGATGTATTCCTTTTCTCATGTTTGTTTTTTCTCAGAATATCTCTTCCTTTTCCTCCTCCACACAGAAGTATATTCTGGCCCTAATGAGACCCAGGCTATGAACAGGTCTCTGCAATGCCAAAGTGTTCACACTTAGATACAGGAAAATCTCACATGGACTCCTTCTCTAACTCAGAGCGAATAAGCCGCACTCTGAGAGGGGCCTCAGAACAGGAGTCAGAGGACAAAGAGACGACAGGTCCTCCATTCTAGGGCCGAGAGCCTTAAACATATAGGAAGAAGACATTTTCTTTCTTTCTTTTTTTTCTTTTTTCTTTTTCTTTTTCTTTTTTTTTTTGAGGGTCTCACTCTGTCACCCAGGCTGGAGTACAGTGGCATGATCGTAGCTCACTGCAGCCTCAAACTCCTGGGCTCAAGCAAGCCTCCCCTTTCAGCCTCCTGAATTGCTGAGACTACAGGCATGAGGCATGAGCCATCATGCCTGGCAAAATTTTTTTTATTTTAACATATAGACATAGAAAATGTAATTCACAAATGATGAGGAATTGAGATTTGAGGTAAATTCCATTAATGAAATTCTCACCTATTCACAATATAATTAGATGATGACCTTAGTAGCTAATATGAAATATTTAGACACATCATCCTATTAATATATAATATTAATATAATATAATAGATCTGTAAATGTCAAGCAAATACAAGTCGTGCCACAATTTGGGAAATGGACACAGTATTACCAACCACAGTATTAGCAACTCTAACAAAGCTGGTAATTTTAGCCTTCTTTTGGCTTTGCCAACTGACTCTCCCTTTCCTTTTTTTTTTCAATCTTTCAAAAAAGAATTTTTCAATTTCTTTGGCAAGGTATATAGTAGATTTCTTACCTAGCAATATAGTATTATCCAATAATACATTCCAATTTTAAGTGATTCTATTACATAAATGCCACAATTTACAGTTGTGTTTATTAATTGGACATGGGCTAAGTATTTTGGTTTTACACATCTCCAGGAATGCTACTATATGCACTGGCTCTGCTCCATTCCATACGATATGCCCTAGGATGACTGAAAATAAGTAAAAATTAACAATTTTTATGAGCTCAATATTTGGATTATTTGAAATCTAGTTCTTATACCCTGCAGTCAATAAAATTTTAAAATAATAAAAATAATGTGTATACATACATGTATCAAGTGTTTTATGAGTGTTACTTTAGATGTTACCAAGTGTTTTATGAGTGTTCAGTGCCCTTTAAACTTGAAATGCTGTCAATTCGATGAAATTAAATTTAAGAATTATGAATTCTTCATAAGAAAGTTGACACACTTCACACAAATTTGTGCAAATAACATAAGCATATTCAATGGTAAACATTAAACTATTATATATTGAAGCTGGAGTTTATTCTTTTGATTAAAATGATATTTTCATTTTTCTTTGGATAATACATTTTTAAGATTTATTTTATTCCAACAGGTCTTTAGTATTCATTTTGATTTTAAATTTAAAATAATGATTATGAGAAAGCCAGAAATATAACACAATAAAATAACAAAACAGATGCCCCTTCACATCCTAAAATTTAAGCACAAGTTTAAATAAATCCTATTTTCTCATTGTAAAATCGGATATATGTGTTCCTACTTGGAAGAAAAAATACTCTTGGAGATCTGAAGGCTCTTGATTGTAATATTAAAATGGAGGTCATCCCAAGTACGTGGTAGATAAAGAACTATTTATTTCAGTGAATTCATCCTAATGTTCATATTTTTAATGCAAAGGCTCATCTGGACAACTCCTGTCAATGTCAGATTTCACTTAAATCTTTTTATATTCCTTAACAATTTTAATTTCTTCCCCCCTTTTAACGTTTAACTGTGCATATTACTTTGTTTTCCTTTAACTTTTGCAGATGAACCATGTTTGGGAGACAAGTCCATATTCTGTCAGATGGAGGTGCTGGCACGATACTGCTCCATACCAGGTTATAACAAGTTGTGTTGTGAGTCATGTAGCAAGCGCAGTAGCACCCTACCACCGCCATACCTCCTAGAAGCTGCTGAAATGCACGATGATGTTATCTTTAACCCCAGTGACCTCCCTGGATCTCTAGTGATGCCTACGTCTTTGGTTCCTTATCATCCAGAGACCCCCGCCGAGAAGAAATCTTTGAGTAGCATCTCTTCAGTGGGAGGTCCAAATGCATATGCTGCTCTCAGACCAAACCGTCAACCTGACGGTGCTACCTTACCCCAGAGGAGAGTTCAGCAAGCAGGAAGTAGGACCGTGAGACTGGTCTCAGTGCCATCCTCTCCACCCACCAAGAGTGGCCACCTCAACTCAGCTTCACAAATGGCTGCTACTTCCTTCCTGGCAGTCAGTGATTCAATAGGTGCTTCTTCTCAGGCAAGAACCTCAAAGAAAGATGAAAAGATTGTTGACAAGAGACATCCAGTAAGATCAGCTGCTTTAGAAAGATGAGAAAAGTGAACCCAAAAGGCTAGAAATCAGAGGGGAACCGGAACGACCTCCCTCTCCCCGTGGTGCATACGCTTGTTTAAAGTGGAAATCTCTGTAGATCATCAACTCGTTTTACCTGTAAGTGGAAGAACAAAAAGTGCTGGTTCACTTTCTAGTTGCTTTCATCCTCCCGTTGTTCTGCATTGACTCGTTTACCAGAATTCATCGGAAGAAAGCACCAAAGATTATCAACAGGAGAAAAATAAGTTACTAAGTGTGTCGGTCACTCTCTGAAGCAGAAAAGGGACTGAAACCAATTGTGCATATCAGCTGATTTTTTTTTGTTTGTTTTTAAAAAGTTACAGTAAAAATAAAAAAGAGATACCAATGGTTTACACTTTAACAAGAAATTTTGGAAAAGGAGCAAAGAATTCTTAGACTTGTATTCCTATTTATCTATATTAGAAATAATATTGTATGAGCAAATTTGCAGCTGTTGTGTAAATACTGTATATTGCAGAAATCAGTATTATTTTAAGAGATGTGTTCTCAAATGATTGTTTACTATATTACATTTCTGGATGTTCTAGGTGCCTGTCATTGAGTATTGCCTTATTTGACATGCTATAGGTTGACTTTCAAAGCGGAATATTACAAAGGAGAAGTTAGAATCACAGCTACTGACAATACAAAGGGTTTTGTTGTATGGTTTTGTTGAATCAACAATGTGATACCCAAATTACAGATAAAGAAAAAAAAACAGAGAAGCTGCAGATACACAGATCTCAGCTTACCTATTGCCTTCCGGTCTTATAATTAAAAAGATAAGGATTTGTGTCTTAGTATACTTGGGGTCACAGGGAACAGAGAACAGTTAATGAACCTGTGCAAGACAAAACTGAAACCCTTTTTACCAGAACCTCAGTAGGTGCCAGTGAGGTGCTCTATGTTCTTGTGTTATATATTTTTTTTTAATTTTACCATTGTTGATATATACAGAAGTTAAACTGAATGTACTGTAATAATCACAAAGAAAAATGTTTTGGGATGACTTGTTTGTATGTTGGTAGCTGAGAAAAATATCAATCTAGAATTGAAGTACGAGTATAGTAGGGCTTTGGGGTGTTGGAGGCAGGATCAAGAAAGCATTTGTCAATGGCTGAGATATTTATTTGCCACATGGTTCATATTCAAATGTTCATAACCACAATGCATCTGACTGCAATAACGTGCTAGTAATTTATATCAGTGATCACCTTGCTCACAGCAAAGCCAGAAATGCTCTCTCCAGGGAGTAGTTGTAAAGTACTTGTATATAGAATTCAGAACCGAAGATATTTATTAAAAGTTGATTTTTTTCCTTGATAGTATTTTTATGTACTAAATATTTACACTAATATCAATGACATATTTTGGTAAACTAGAGAGACATAATTATAGATGCATGGTTTGTTCTGTGCATAGAGGAGAAATTTAAACAAACTACCGCAGCCAACTCAAAGAGCTAAAATTGAACAAATTTGATGTTATTAAAACATTTTGTATTTTTAAAAGTAGTTGATATTAAATTGATGGCTTGTTCTCCTTCAAGGAAACATAAAATTGTATGGACTCAGCTAGCTGTTTAATGAAATAGTGAATTAGAAACATTTTTAAAAGTATGTGAAAGAGACAGATCCTTCATGAATTATACTTAAAAAGGAAAAGAAAGATAAATGTTATCAGCATAATGTTTTTGAGGTCAGTACCTGAGCTGTCTAAAAATATACCATGCAAACTAAAATATAGATAAGTTAACCTCTCAAAGCACAGAATATACAAGAAAGTTTGCATTTTAACCATTGTAAACTAACAGCTTTTAACCTATTGACTCTATACCTCTAAAGAATCGCTGCTACTTTGTGCAAGAATTTTGAAGGTCAAATGAATTAGGTTAATTCCAGATAGTAAAACAATCCCTGAGCCTTAAGTAGAAGTCTTTTTTTTCCTAAAAGTTTCCCTAGAATAAAATTCTCTCTAGTTTACTTGCGTGTGCATACGTCTGGTCCACAGGGAAATACAGAGAAAGATGGTCACACACATACACCTCCCATAAAGATGTACATGTTCGTTATACTTCTGACCTTTGAGCTTTCTTTTCTACTAAGCTAAAAATTCCTTTTTATCAAAGTGTACACTACTGATGCTGTTTGTTGTATTGGGAGCACGTAGCAATAAAAATGTTAACGAAATACAGATCTGGCTCTACCTAGATTTTATCGTTAGATTCATCAGAGTACCGGCAACATGTCCTTTCCTCCTACAAAATGAAATGGCATCAAATTCATTTGCTCCTTGTACTTTCTCAAAAGACTTAAATAAAGAGATAGTGTCTCCTGTTTTCACATAAGGGTGCACCATAATATTTTTTAGAAAATAACATAAAGACAAAATAAGAGGTTGTGGGAGGTGGCTTTCTGCTTAAATCTGTCCTGTTGAAGAATGAAGAGGATGAGAGAAGATGGTGATAATGCCAGTATTTACGAGAAGGAAAAGAGGGACTTTTATTTTTCAAATGTGCAGTCTCACAATGGTTTTTAAATCAAAGCTGCCCACCAGTTTTGGACCTTGATTACCTGAGGATTGGTGGAAACATCACTGAAGACTCGGAGCACGGGGAGGAACATCACAGTGGAAGGTCTTTTTTATGTCACAGGGAAATGCTCTAGTGCAGTGGTTTCCAGTTTGAAATGCAGAGTTAGAGGACTCAGATTTGAACTCCACCTGCCGCTTCATACCCAGATGGCCTTGGGTGACCTCGCTCATGTGATACCTAAATTATACAAAAAGAAGAAAACAGGGACACTGCAGATATACAGATCTCAGCTTACCGATTGCCTTCTATTCTTAGAATTAAAAGGAATGAACCTTCAAATTTTACTTACCTCATCTGCAAATGGAAGGGAAAACTGTCACAAAAATTATTATGTGATTGCTACGAAAAATGAAGATGATTAAGTGAAGCTGTTAGCACAGGGCCTAACACATAATAGCTCACAGTAAATATGAGATGTTACTGTTAAGTCATAGTCCTTGTCACCATCATCATGTAACTGAACCACAGGTTTCCTCTAGGGTCTACAGCTAGTTTGAGTCATGGTCACTGTGTCTCATTGAGGGTGGTAAACAACATGATTTCAGGAATTTAAAGACAATTTAGCTTTAAAAATGTATAGGATGAACTCTTTAAAAATGATCTCCAGTCATTGATTTTGAAGAATTTTAGCTAATTATTCTCACTTTCCCTTTGTAAGCAATAAATAGTCAAACTAAGGGACTGGGTATTAATTATGTATTTCTGCAAAGGTGAGCCATGGTACAATAATGCCCCAAACAATTAACATATGTGTTGCTCATATATTTACATTAATACACTTTGCAGAAATATCAACAACAAAAGCCATTCCCCCATACGTACCTTACCTTTCTTCATGAAGAAGCTACTTAAATATCTGATGTAAAAGAAAAAAGCAATTGAAAAGTGATGAAAACATGACTAAGCCAAAGAAGTATTAAAGAAAAAAAGACTGTTAAAACTACTTATAATGCAGTAAAATATAAAAACTGCCCTAGGTAGGGTGCACAGGCATTATCTCAATGTATCAATACATATTAGAAACATTCACTCTGGGCCCAGATACTTTTGGACAATTCACTTAGAGCCAGAGACAAAATTTAAAAGTTCATTAAAATACTGTCTACCCGGCAAAGAAAGCATAATGTACTAAACTGGATTTGACATCATAAACACAAATTATGAAAGAAAACAAGGAGCTATAAATTCTGCAAAATCATCACAGAGTGTACCTAAGAATTAGAATTACTACTGAAACTACCCCCATCCTGCTAAATGACAGGTGTGTAAAAAGTTGCTCCCCTCCTTTGTGGCAGCAAACTTCCTGCATTAGAACTGTTGCTTAGAAAGACTTCCATTTTTCAGCCAATTCATAGTTTCAACTAAATAGTTGACGCATTAGCTTTCAACCATTGGATTGTTAACAATTTACCTGGGACTGAGTAGTGTTGGTTTTTGTTGATGTTTCATTGATCTACCAAAAACCCCAAAGTTTTCTGAAGTCAGAGAATGATTATTCACAGTCAAGTGTTATTCTTATATACATCACTGATCTTATTATTCTGCCCTGTAGGATCTCTCTGGAAGTTGAAACCAAAATAATAAAGCTTTTCTACCATCTGCTATTGAATAAACAAGTGATGCTAAAATTATAAATACATCCACACAAGGAATGATTCATTTTAGATGAGATATTTGGAAACTCACAAGCAGAAATTCCCACTAGTAGTTAAAGGGTGAAACAAATTTCTCCATGGCAGAAGATACAAGACAGCAGTCTGCTTTCTATTCCTGTGACAAAGTGATATAAGGTTCCTAAACTTCACAGAAGTTATGGTGCCCTAGTTAAGAGTGTGGGCACTAAAGCCACATGGCTGGTTTACATCTGGTTCTAAAGTCAACTAATTGTGACTTGGAGGAGTTAATGTACCTAAGCCTCACTTTTTTATCTGTAAAAGGAGAATGGTAATAGTACACACTTCATGGGCTGTTTAAGCAAAAAATAAAAAATTAATAATCCAGGAAAAGCAACAAACACAGTGCTTGATAGGCCTAAAGTGGTCAACAAAGGTTTGCAATTGTTATTTTTTCTCCAGAAAAATCTGTTTTTAAAAGTATTTATCTTTTTATGGATGATCAAAAGATCCAGTTTGAATATTCCAAACCAAGGTCACAATTTTCACAAAGTCCCATCTGCCCCAAAGTATCCTATGTGCCCAAAGGAATGTGGAACACAAGAATGGAAGCAGAGAATTATATAAAGTACGTATGTTATGCAATAGTTCTCCTTGCATAATAGGGACAACATGGCAAATGGCTCCTAAGATTAAGGCAACTGCTTTTTATGTGGTGGCATCATGCACCACAAGATATTGTCCACAGACTCGCTGCAAACAAATCCTTTTCCCTGGGTGACATGCTTTCCTCTGTCTCTTATGATGTCTTCCAAATCTGTGTGTGTGAGCCTTCACACCTATACCAACCACAAACACATTCGTATGTGTCTGCTGAACATCTTACCTCTGCTGTTACAACTGTAAGTCAGCATTTCCAAAACCCAAGTATTGACCGTCCTTCCAGGAAACCTAGTTCTAAGTCCTCTGTTCTGTGTTCCTCACTAGACTCAGCCTCACGGAGAACCAACCGCACTTTCTCACTATCCTTTTCTTTGTCTTTTACTCTGCATATTTAATCAGCCCCCTTGTCCCACTGATTTCACTTCTAAAATCTCTCCTGCATCTGTTCCCTCCTTTTTGTGCTCCTTGTGTCCGTCCATCAGGCTCTAACTGTAACTATCACAATTGCCTCCCTCTCTATGGGGTCTCATCCTTCTCCAGCTTTATACCCACCCTGCCATCAGATGTTCTCTTGTGTGTATCACTGCCCTATCAATGCCATGTTGTGCCAAATCAAAGTCCATCTATGCTCTTTCTCTCTTTCATGTCTCAAGGTCCTTACTGAATTTTTTATGCACCTAGCTCACAAAGTCCCATCTCAGCCCTTTCTATTTTTCCATTCGTGTTGTTAACCATAGATGTTGAAGCCCCCATAAAATGAGCTCCTTTCTCCCCTATCTACTCTCTCGTGAATTTGATTTTAGAGAAGGAAAGGACCATTTCTCAATCTTTGTATACCCAGAGTCTTGCACCCCTAGTAGATATTTTTTGAATAAGTGAGCAAATACCTGCCTAACCATTCCTCACAATAGGCACAAATTCCTTTCATCTCTTGTTTTTACTTCTCCATGCGGTTCTTCCCTCAACAGATTTACTTGATCAAGGATTACTAGCTTGTTAATTCTGGTTAAGATTATTATTTCCAAAAGGTAAGTTAAAATAAGAAACCTAAGAAAGGCCACAAGAAACCTAGTGGCCTTATTAAATGGAAATTTACAACCCTTATTTTGATCATGCTATTAGCCTTTTTAAACCATTAGATGAAAAAGAAGTGTATATATACTGCTAAATTCATTTAGATGAGGCTAGAGTCAGGGTGGTTGGAATAAAAACAATTTAGGGTTTAAATTATAGCCTGGAAGAGATTTCTAAATGCAGTGAGAATGTGTGGTGATCTTGTCTAGTCTCATGTCTTTAAATACCATCTATTGGCTAGAAACTCCCAAATTTATTTCTCTAGTCCATATGGTCTCCCGAACTCCAGATTCACATTTATAACTACTTGACATTTCCACTTGGATGACTAGTAGAAATTTATAAACTAACAAGTCCAAAATTGAACTCCTGCTTTCCCACCTTACTGGCCCCCAACCTGTTTTATCTAGAATTTTCATTCCTCCCAGTATCTCAGGACCAAACCATAGGGTTTCCCATGAATCCTTATATTACTTTTATATTGCTGCTGTAACACATTACGACAAATTTAGTGGCTTAAACAATACAAATATTATCTTACAGTTCTGTAGGTCTGACACAGGTCTCAATGGGCTAATATGAAGGTGTGAGCAGGGCTGCATTCTGTTCTGGAAGCTAGAGTGGAGAATCCATTTCCTTGCCTTTTCCAGGTTCTAGCAGCTGCCCGCATTCCTTAGCTCGTGGCCCCTTCTTCCGTCTTCAAAGCCAGCAACGGTAGGTCAGAACTTTTTATATTTTATCTCTCTGATCCTTCTGTCATCTCATCCTTGTCTCACCAAAATGGGAAAATTTTCTCCACTTTTAAGAACTCATGTGATTGGATTGTACCATCCAGGATAATCTCCCCAACTCAAGGCCAGCTAAATGGCAACTTTAAATCCATTTACAACCTTAATTCTCTTTTGTTATATTCCAGTTATTTTAAAGTATACCCTAACTTATTGTTGATTACAATCACTTTGTTGTGCTATCAATTATTGTTCACTCTATCTATCTAACTATATTTTTGCACCCATTAACCATCTCCACTTTATCCACCCCTCCCTGCTACCTTTCCCAGCCTCTGATAACCCTCATTCTACTGTCTGTCTGTGTGAGATTGTTTTTACTGTTTACCTCCCACATATGAGTGAGAACATGCAAAATTTGTCTTTCTGTGCTTGTAAGCCACGATTTTAGAAGCTAAGTAATATTTTAAGTAAATCAGAACCCAGATCTGTGTCTATGTCTCCACATATAGTAGTTAGGCTCTGATAATGTATTACATATGTATATGGCGGCATGCATCACTCTTTTAGAAGTTTTCCTGATAATTTGGGGTAGTTTTTATTTTCTCAAAGGATATTTAGCCATTTTCAAATTAAAATACACTTCTGCAAAATCTATTACCTCAAAATAAAAGTCTAAATATGTAAAGAAACATATCAAATGACATGAGCCACCAAAACTAAAAGAAAATGTATACTAGGACTTTTACTAGTTGATTAATTTCAATATGGCATGGTTGTGATATGTAATTGCCAATGTGGGTGTGTTCTTTGTCTATTCCCTGAATAATGAATTTCATGAAAAATTGTGTCTAATGGTTGTTTCTTCCTCACCTCCTCCCTACCTTCTTGGGAATATGAACCAGGAATTTCTGCCAAGCCTCTTGATAGCACCTTCACCATAAGACTGTGAGAATACAAGGTAAATAATTTACACTAAGCATTACATCAATAAATGCCATATGAGAGCTAAAATCCCTGTGCTGCCATTTCAATCGATTAATGACCTTCTCTTTGCTCCTGATATCTAGACCAAGGGAACATCTTGATCAATGTCTTCTGGCCCATGTGTTCTCTATGCAGCCTTTAATGATGGTCTTATTTTCTCCTGGATTTCAGGTATATTTAGCTATATTGAAATGACTTCACATGTACAAATGCATGTTAAAAATAACTGGAAGTAAGCAGTTATTGTGAATTTAATTACATGGTAACCATTGTTCTCTGTTGAATGTCACTATCTTCTTCTTCTCTTTGCTTTTTCCTTGCTTGTTGGAGAATCTCTCTTTTAAATCAATAGCCAGACTTCCTCATTGAGGGTAATTATTTTATTTTTTCAACAATAGGAAAAAAACTTGTCATTTGCAGAATCATTTATTTCTAAAGGTATGTATATATACACATGTGTAAATATGTATATGTATATATAATTATATATAATTTGGGGATAGAATGTTGAGTTTATCTACAAATATAATTGCATGATCCTTAAAATATTTGTGAATATTGAAAATGTGACACAGTTTGCTTTAACTTCTGATTTCACCATCTTACTTTTGAAACTCTCTAATCTCCAAAATGCCACTTGAGTATAAAAGAGTAATCATAAAATTCTTCTACCAAAACCAAGTATATCAGCTTTTTATATCAGCTCTTATTTATCTTATAGTTCTTTAATGTTTATTTTTCTGTTCACCAAGCATAGCATGCTATAAATTTAAAAACCAGAAGAGATTAAAAACAATGTCAGAGTGATTTTTCTAAAATGGAAATCTGATCATATCTGCCTTCCGTTAGTTTCTGTGAACTAAAAATAAAATCCTAAGCCCTCTGGTAAATGAATGGACCCCTCTTGGCCAAGGGGACCCCAGAAACACCCTAAAACTGAGCTCCCAGCAATGACAGAATGGGAAAGATAAAGCACAATTACGTGCATATGATTCCCCTTCATAAATATACATGACTCCTCCTATAACTTGTTGAATATGTATAGTTGAATATGTATAGTTCAATATAAAATCCTGGTCCCTTTTGTCTCTTCTTTGAAGCACACTTGTCTGGCTTCTGGTAGGGGATCTGCTTCCCAACCTGTTGGAATGGCCTCTCAGCAGGTTTCTACCCTTTATGAGAAATAAAGCTCTCCTTTTTCCAAAGTATAAACCTCGTTAATTAATTTTTTTAGTTAACATTTCTTTAGTAGCTCTTAACTCCAGTCCTTTGCATATGCTGTTTCTTATATTAAGTCTGTTCTTTCTCTAAACACCATCCCCACTTCCCTCTTCTAATTCCTAGATTATTTCAACTTTTTCTGACTTTTCCCACATTGACTCCTCTTTGGCATTTCCAGTGTACCATGTACAGATTTTTAACACTCCTTTTAACACTGCTTGTCTGTATCCTTCATTAAACCATAAAATTTTTAAGCCATAGGCTTTTTTTACAGTATAGTGCAAGATGCTAGGAATGTTGAATAATGAATGAATGAATGGATTAATGAATGATTGACTTAGACACAATAACAGAAATGATTATTGACAGTTTAACATTAAAGGAATAGATAGTCTAACAGATAAAAGATTTAAATTCCACACAGTAAAATGATGAATGTTCTTAATAAAAGTCATAATATGATTTAAATTATGTTCTATCTTTTCTATTTAAAAAAGGGAGAAGCACTTACATTATGAAAGAATTTCAATAAAAATGATTTTAAAATGAATGAGTTTATTGGTAATGAGGTAAATTCATCTATCTGCAAAATTCATCTTGCTGCCCAACAATATTAGATAGGCGTGTACAGGGTATATGTCTATGTGAAGATTTGTTCTGATGCCTGATCTTATGACATTTGGTAGGTATTAGATGGTGTTAGTACTATGTTATATTAAAACTAAGACTTTGGGTGATGAGTGAACCCTTAAAGTGGAAAAATGTAATAAAAAATAACCAAGAGCTCATTTAGCTAAAAGATACTTTTCTAGCTTTGGCATTGATTTCTTATATGACAAGTGAGCATACTCAGAATATACATATATATGCAGTTACTTATGTTAAAAAGTATTAATATTATTCACTGTGTACTTGTGTTTTAGGTTTATGGTTGTCGGAATACATACCATTTCTGATGCTCTTTATAAATTATTTGTTGCAAGTTTAAATGAGAATATTCTAGGACATGAACCAAATGAATGTAGATCACCAAATGGTCTTAAGTGTCTCTAACTAGACCCCTGATTCTGGCTTAGGAAAAACAGGGTCCCCAGAGGACAAAAGGTTAATGAGGACTGTGAAAGGCTTTAGGGGAACTCTTGAGTTTTTTTTTTTTTTTAACAGAATGCAATATACAAAGAAATAAAGATCTTAAAAAATAAAACATATGTTCTGCAATGCTTTCCTAACTCCAAGTTTTACTTAAAAAGCTTATTATATGTAAATTTACTTCTATATGAGTGTTATGATTATATTAAAATTTCACAGTGAAGTTCTGAGAAAGGTAAACACAAACAAATTAGAACCTCCAGCCTTAAACTACCTGCCTTAAACTACCTACTAAACACCTGTAGAATGGTGTAGAGTGAGAAGGAGAAGCTGAAATTTATTCAGTGAGACAGAAAAAGGCATACCCAGGATGGCAAATGTTGGCACATCTGAGATTTATAAAAAAGGAACGTTTGCATGAAGGACAGAACACGTTAAAAAAATAAAAAAGCAAGTCTTCCAGTATGTGCATTTTCTGCAAAAAAAAAAAAAAAAAAATCAATTGTGAGTGCAGGAGATGATTAAAAATGTCTATCAAGCAAGAGACGGTCAATGGGAATTTAGCTTGCAGTATTTACCTTCACTAACAATGGTATAGCACAGAGGTGCAGAAATGACTTTTAGAGCCAGATGACCTGGTTTTGGATCTTGCTCTACATCTCACTAGCTATGTACTTTGGGCAATTCACATCATCAGTCTTGCCATGTCTATTCATATGTGAAATGTAGATAGAATACTACTAATACATAAGGTATTATTACTAATATGCTAAAAGGATTGTTATGAATAAAACACACTGAGTAGTACCTGACACACAGTAAGCACTGCAAACCTATTGCTGCTATTAATTTAAGGTGTATATGATGTCATCAGTGTTTTCATTTAGCATGCTGTATTTATGGAGTTTCATCGATGTTATTTTATTTGTTCCTTCAAGTAACTGGTCTTTTGTATTATTTATAAGTGGTCATATTCTCATACCACAGCATAGCTAGGAATATCTAAATGCAGATTTCTCCAGTGTTATGCAACACTGAATTTATGCAAATTTTTGTCTCAGATAAGGAGGCATTTATCTATTAAGAGTTTAAATTTAGAGATAGGAGAAATGTTGCATCACGTCTTAGTTTACCAGGTAAAGTAGTATGTGACTGATGATTGTGAAGTAAAGAGCAAAGAGGAGAAACAGGCATCACAGGATATTTCTTTATTGGTCTGCATGAATTTCTATCA
The DNA here is from genome assembly GCA_028533085.1 of Varecia variegata. Lineage (NCBI taxonomy): Eukaryota > Metazoa > Chordata > Mammalia > Primates > Lemuridae > Varecia > Varecia variegata. The sequence continues at coordinate 13,673,840 of CM052449.1, read as the reverse complement.
TGTGGATTCTCATTATTTCATGGTTATTGTATTATCCCACCATTTATTACATGACAATTCCTCTCTCGCTGTCTACACACACACACAAACACACACACACACACACACACACACACACACCACCTGCCCACCCACCCTTCTCTTCTTGTTTTGCAAAGCACTGCATTCAAAAAACTCCAGAAATAGTTTCACTGTAGTCTCATGGAAAGTGTCCACGTGAGTGAGAGGGGAGGCTGGAGATCACTATACAACAAATAGCAAATATTTCTAAAAAACGCCTTTTTAGATAAGACTCTCCATGAAAACCTGCTATTCATAACAGTTGCTTGAAGTTCTTTGTACCACCCCCTAAGCTCCTGAACCCTTTCTTGCCAGGCTTTAATTCTTTTCCTCTAGCAAGAAGCACCACACACTTTTCTGTGGAACTAATCTATTTCCTCCAGGTGTCTTCAGTTTCACCACTAGGAGGCTGCTGTAGTAAATTATTAAAAGAGATGATAGCAATCAGAGCTATGACACTGGCACAAAGAATGGCAGTGATAGATGAAGTATTTAGAAGATGAAATTTAAGTCTTCAATGATCAATGGAATATGAAGAAAAAGGATGGCAATAAAATTGCTAAGCAGATTTCTGGCTTCAAACCACATTGTGTTAAATTGTATCCACGGCCTACATTATATATATAAAACTTGATATAAAAATTAAAATTGCTTTGAAGTTTATTTGGCTAGGAGCAATTCAAATATGGTAATTTATATTTGGCTCTGACTTCTCTCAAATCACCAGGTACTTGCAGAAATTATTACAAAGTAAAGAGACACTAATATACAACTCATTTTCAAATGGAATAGAAATATTATGAGTACTAAAATCTAACAATAACAAGGGTGGTATGAAATTATATATTTTTGACCATTAAATAATAATTTTTATTTTATAGTTTTATTTTCCTACTGCTGAGTAAATAATATATTTTCTGGTTTCAAAAATTTTAGAGGCCCCTAAAAAGTATGTAGTCCCTGAGCAGTGTGCCTATTGTTCCAAAGAATAAAACAGACCCATTTTTAGTAAACTTCAAGGACCTGGTATTATCCGCAGAGCCTTTACATAATTTTCGGGAGATGTACATTCAGTGACTGCACTGTATTTATGCCAAGAAGACCCATAGGAAGCCTTGCTGACTTGGTTAGGAACTATGTTGATGCCCTCAGGGAGCTGAATCTCCTTTTGACAATTTCATAAAGGAAAACATAATCTTGGAGGATATTACTATTGTGTGCTTTATTAAAATTAGAATTTACACAGAAAAATTTATTCTTCCTGGAAGAAATGAGTTTAAATACAAATGACTTGCATTTTCTCTTTCCAAAGTCTCAGAAGTCTGGTTCTCATTTAATTTCAGATATACTTTATCTTCAGCAACACCTTTCCTCTGGGAAGAAGTTGCCTTTTGAAAGGTGAGCTGAGTAATACACAACCGTATAACTCATCTCTGCTCAAATATTAGATTGCTTTAAATTTGAAGGTCGAACACAGAGCTATCAGCAATTCTTTTGAATGTGAGTTATGGCTTGCCTTACAATTTCTGGTGGTTCATCATTTACACCAAAGAGAACAAGTTTAAGAAAGAGAACCTACACACACACACACACACACACACACACACACGTGCACACACATTCTCATTGCAGTATGTAGATGTCACATGATGACAATAGTTACAAAAGCACAGGTTGAATTGTCCAGGAGAGTTTATAAAATACTTTCTCAAGCACAATCTCATTTAGTCCTCTTTCTAACCAGGTGATGAAGGTAACACTTGACAGACTTCTAACCATATTTATGAATTTATTTACATGACATGCAAAACAGAGTTAATCCAAGTTATTAATGGATTGTTGATATACTTACAATAATAGAATATGTGATCTGCAAAGTTTTACTTCACCAAGAAAGATTAATAAACTATTATAAATATTTTAAGTGGAAATAAATGAAAAGAGTTGCTATAATTCAATGTAGAAAAGAGAGAATTTATGATTTTTATTAACTACCCCCTGATTTTTATCAGAAGAATGAAAGCTACTTCAAAATAACCAAGGGAGATTGTGACAAGATTTTATCCCTGCTCTACAATATTTTCTAATTTCTCTAATTTAGACATGTATTATAATAAAGAGGAATAGAATTAAAATTGATAGAAGTATAATAGAAATGGGTGATGTTAAAAATACCAGTCTGGCAGATCAAATAGGAGTAATGTACTGTAGAGTATCTAAATGATATAATAAATATTGATATAATAAATATCAAAAGACCTGTGAAAGGATGTGCGAGTATTAATATGCTTTGTAGAGGAAATCCAATTGCAATAAAATATTGCAAACTATACTTTAGGACAAATAATGAAAATATACCTGAGAAATATGTGGTGAGGAGATATTCATGAAAGTAAGAGGATGGACTGGAAAGTAAATGGATAAGACACAGGTCTGCATTCCATTATTCCCCGTTACCACGTGAACTGGGTTGGATAATGTCCCCAGCAAAATTCATGTTCACCTGGACCCTGTGAATGTGACCTTATTTGGAAATAAGATCTTTGCAGATGTATTGGGATTTATACTAAGATGAGGTCATATTGGGTTAGGGTTGGGCCTAAAACCAATTACTGATGTTCATACAAGGAGAGACGTAGAGACACATAAATAGAAAGACTTATGAAGATGGAAGCAGGTTGACATTGTATTGTCACAAACTAAGAAATAGCAAGCATTTCCAGCAATCACCAGAAGATAGAATGGAGGCATGGAACAGATTCTCCCTCAAAGCATTCAGAAGGAACCCACCTTGCCAACAACTTTGTTTCATATCTCTAGCCTCTACAACTGTGAGATGCTAAATTTCTGCTGTTTTAAGCCACCTAGTTTGTAATACTTTGAAACTAATATACCAGGAGACACCCCAAGGGAAAATGAAGGTGAATCTGTCAAATTTCCTTGTATACATAGTAATGACAGACTTCCTGTCAAATTAATGTATTTGCCAGCGAGAAGAGTCCTTACTTACAGAATACTTTAGCAAGATGTGCCTTGTTGTTCAGGATTACTTAGGGTTAACAAACCTAACATCTATGGATTTCTGGGGCATGGATCTCTGGAAAATATAATATAGTCTGTGTGACTCTCTGAGTATAAAATGGAGATGTTTCATGACTTAAGTTTTTCCCTCTACATAAGTGATGTGGTCACCTATATCACTTACAGATCTCATATGCTAATCTGGGCCACAGCATGTTTGGATGTGCAATGAAGGCCTTGAACATTGCATTCACAGTCCCTGTCCTCTCTTGCTTTCCCTGGACTTCATGATTACTTGTATCCTTGAAACTATTAGTAAAACTTAACACTAGGGAAGATCTCAGATTCGTGGGACATCTGGTTTGCCAATCCAACCTTTTGTGTTATTTCAGATCATGTCTTAAAATTGTCTAGCTAAAACTCATTTGGTTTATAAATAAACAGAAGCAACAAGATTCTTTTTTGCTCCATTAGAATTTTAACTTCCTGACACATTATTTGTTGTTGCGCATGATTAAATTTATTTATTTATTATGAACAACCTGCATCTGATGACCATTTTGAGTCCAATTTGGTCATATCAGTGATGCCAAGGACCTATTTGCCACCAGGTGTAAATGTTTCAAGTTCAAGTATGTTTATTACCCGCACTCTTGGTATATAGAATTGGTATATAGACTCTAAATCGAAATTATTGCTCCTGGTACTTGGCTCCTCTGTTCCCTACTGAGGATAACCAGGAGACTTCTCCCTCCGTACTTGTACTTGTTGTTCCCATGGTGCCCATCTTACAATATTGTCTGGATATTTTCATCTATTTCCTATAAATTTCATTTTGTAGCTTTATAGATCATTTTGACAATTCTCTAAACATATTTATTGAGAGAACAATGGCAATGACATAAATCCAGCTCTATGAAAGAGTACTTTTGGGGAAATCTTCCAGAGATAATGGCAGTATCAGGTGTGTGTGGGTATGCTATTGCCCACAGAATTCTGAAATAGCACACAGGGATTTAGTCACACTAGATATAAGACTCCAGGAGAGAGGGACCCTTTCACTGGTGATGTGGAACTTTAGCTGCATGATTAGAGAAGCAAGAGTTTCTGCCTTATCATAACAAGTCAAACTCTGCCATATCACATGCATTGGTTGCAAGATCACCAGCCCCTCTTCTGGTGTGATCGGAAGTCAAGTCTTGCATTTAAGCTACACAGCATAGTGGGCCAGTGGCCTAATCTGTCATCTCAGTATTCTTTCTGAATTAATTGCCTCAAGGATTTGACTATAGTCAGTTTCCATGGAACTCTATTATAGGCCAACATCTTCTCTGAGTGAGAAACATGGAGGGAATCAGTTACAGACAAATTAATCTTTATCCATCCTTTTTTAAAAAAAAAAATTTAATCCTTCACAATATACACTTTATCCGTGGCTAGCAGTGCATGCGTACTTTTGTGTTCATAATCCACGATCTAGTCATCAGTATCCTTTGGAACTATCTTAAAAAACCATCCATATCTTCATTTTTCATAGTTAATGTTTTATCCCTGTCAAGCATCAATTTGTCAGATGAAATTTGACAACTTCAGGCAATTGCTTCATGATGCCAGCATACAACCCACTGAGGCTTGTCAGATCTCTATAAAGTGTATACTTTTTATTAGAGTGTCTTAGTCATTAGTTATAATGGCTGGCTCTGCCCCTGGGGGCCATATTGAAACATGCCTTCTGTTTGTTTATGCCTGGGAGAGTTAGTTGTCTTGAGTAGGGTGTTCTATTGTTTATTTAGAATGTTAGTTTTTACCGCTGGTTGCATATTTATAACACCTGAACACTGTGAAAAATTATTAATGTCTCACTGTAGACCAATTAAAAGAGAATATCTGGGGATGGGGACCAAATATCAGTGTTTTATAAAATTCTCCAGGTGATTCTGATGGACAGCCAGAGCGGAGAGCCATTGCTTAAGCACAGTGCTTCTCAAATACTAAGATGCAATGAATCATCCAGAGATCTTATTAAAATGCAGATGCTGATTCAGTCAGTATACATGGGGCAGGGCTGAGACTATTTATTTCTAATGGGTGACACTGTTCTCTGGACCACAATTCGAGTAGAAATGCTTTTGAAGATTATTGTTTTACATATTTAAAATAATGAAGAATTTTCTAGAAATATTCCAAATCTCATAACGAAAGTGCTCTCATATTGGATCAGTTTATAAAATTGACAATTTGAATAGTTTGAGTTATTCTCTTTTTTCCTCCCACTGCCTTTTGATCTCCAAATATTTTTTATTTTTACAATCATAACATGGGTTATTAAAAAGTGGTTAAGAAGTAGTTCTTCTAAACAAATTAATTACAATGCATAAACAATAGGATGTAGAATAAAAAAATAAAGTTAAACAAAAAAATTTTGGAATTATACGTATCTGAGTTCCAAATTTGTTTTTACCGCTTTCAAGCTTCATGACTTGGGTAAACCAACTTTTCTGAGACTTGGTACCCTTTTCTATCAAATGGACATAATGCACACCTCTGGGTGCTCTTGTGAAGTTCATCACCTAGCATAGTATTGAGATTTTTATAAATATTCTGAAATTTAAAAAAAATTAAAAAGTAACTAGTATTCCTATTAATGCTTCTAGGTGTAATCAAAACAGCAAAAGCCATTTAGCCCTTACTAAGTGATAGTTACTCTGCTTTTCATTTTACAACCTCTCCTCCATCATTTAATACTCACAGCAAATCAAGAGGAAGGAACTATGGTTATTCCCACTCTACAGATGAGAAAATTTAGGAACAGAAAATGTATTTTCCAAAGCACCAAGCTAGTAGATGGCAAATCCTGTCTGATTCTAGAATCAAAATTCTTGGTGGCCATGCATATTTTAAAGACATTTTAGCTTTCTTTATCTTTTACCTTTGTTGTTTCAATTTACAGAACAGGGACAAAGCACATCTAAACAATAGCAAAAGCTTTTACCTGAAACCACATAAATGACTGGAAAAATATGAGATAGTTTCACACCCAGAGATTTATATTTATTTGCCCAAACTATTTTGTTATAATTCCCAATTTTCTAGGGACTTATCCCACCCTAGAGTGAAAGCTAGCTTTCACAACCTTTATCCTGACATAATTTTAACATAGCTGAATCCAGGGGCTGTCAATTCTTTTTTTAACAATAGTACTAATTCACCAAATCCAGGGTGCTGGATTTAAATGTTGGGCCCCTGTAGGAAATTTGGAATAATTTTCCTATTCCAAATTGGAAATAGTATAATTGTTCTTGCTCTCTGTATACTTCATGGGAGTCATACGATGATTGTTAAACAACTCTGATTAAACATTTCGAAAGAAAGGTGCTGTTCCCCTGCTAACTGCTGCATTATTAAAGGATTTGCTTCTCTCTGTCAAGATTCTGTTAGAAAAGGGGTCAAACTGGGGTCCTGAATCAGCTCTGTAACAAATGTGGGTTCAACTAGGGCATAAACTTCATTTATAAAAATATTTAAAAGCCAACAATTTCTCCTATGGAATGATACTATGATGTTCCTAACTTGATACTCTTTAAAAAATCAACTTTTAAATACAAAGAAATGTGTCCTTTTTTCTTGCTACTGCAGTTCCCGAGACAAAGAAGCTGAGATCACCTGTGACGTAAGTGCCCTACAATAAATATCTTGCTTCTTCTAGATTAACCCACATACATCAATGGAGATGAGAAAAGCAGTAGCAAAGAACTTCATGTGATCCAGTACATTTCTCTGAAAACTAAGTACATTTTAAAAACACAAGCATATTAATAACTCTGTAGTCTAAAATTTCAAATCCAAAATAAAAGAGAGAATTGATAAAACGTGGTTACATGCAAAGCACTGCTCATCCATCACCATTTGCAGGGGGCGGGGGGGAAATACACACACATACACACGTGCTTGATTTGACTCATACACAAATGTTTACATTGGGAAAGGTCAGGCTTTGCAAACTGTTCCCTAGAGATGTATTTATTCAGGCAAATATGTATGAGTCACTGTACATATTTTATATAAACCATAAGATTGGTTATGATCATAAGACCATTTTAGTTTACTTTTTTTTTTTTTTTTTGACCAGAGAGAGCTTTCTGTAAATGTTTTCTTTGGAACATTTTCAGAAATAATTGAAATCCAAAGCCAAAAAAGCAACAGTATTTAAATACATGACACATAGTAGAATTAGGACTATCCCACTAGCTTTTGTTAAATCTCACTGCTATTGGTAGCTTCTCTCAATTCTTCCATCACTAATTCCTGGCTGGGTTTTTCAACACTTTTCCTGTAAAGCAAATTTTCCCTATGCGGGTTTTGAAATGTAGGTTCCTGGGCATGCCGATTAGATGAGCTTATGACCGCCCTGTTTTTAGCTTTCAGGGCATAGGCTTCCCTGGGCTTTGCCTTTTGTTGGCAGAGCTGGAGCTGGAAAGCATCTTGGAAACCACGGCGGAAATTCTCATTGAAGAAGCCGTAGATGATGGGGTTGACGCTGCTGTTGCCAAAGGCCAGCCAGTGTGCGAAAGGGTAGATGTAGATGTTGATGACCCGCAGCTCATTTGGAGAAAGGTCGGCATAGTCCGAGAGCATCATCAGAGTCCACAGGGGCAGCCAGGAGAGGATGAAAAGCAGGGCCACGATCAGGAGCATCTTCACCACTCTCTGCTTCCTCTTGGACACCACATGCCACTGCTCTTGGCTCTGCTTGCCCGTGTGGGGCACCGCAGTCCTGAAGAGTGAAAGCCCAATCCTTCCGTACATCACAACAATGAGGGACAGGGGAGCCAGGTAGATGTTGGCGAACAGCACAGTGGTGTAGATCTTCCTCATTTCCTGGTTTGGCCAGTCTTCCCGACACCAATAGACTGGGCTGCTTTTATTCGGGGAGTTGAGTCTCACTCGGTAATATTTTTCTTCTTGCACGTGTAACATTACTGCAGATGGAGACATGATGGTGATGGCCAAGACCCAGATGATCACGATAATGACAAGTGCTGTCTTGATAGTGAGCTTCGATTTAAAAGGGTAGACGACACACCGGAACCTGCAATGAAAGGTAAATGTTAATGAAGCGCTGCCTCGTAACTTCTGACCAAGTCACGAATCCAGTTTATTTAAGTAATTGCAAGCCTCCCACCCATATTTCCCTCAAAAATATAGAAAGTTACCATTCGTAGTAGAGAGGTGTGCACTGTCATTGTCTGTAATTGATATGAGATAAATTTTAACTCAAAATGTGAATAAATGGAGTATATCAGACACTAGTAATAATAAAAAAGTGATAATAGTAACTAGCATATATTAAACATAAACATTTACAACTCTGTTCCACAGTCTATTCCATGGGTCTGCATGGACTGTCCCTTTAAGCCTCCCTATTTAAAAGATGGGAAACCAGACTTAGAAAAGGTAAAAAACTTGCCCATAATTATATAGGATTTTAACACAAGTAGTTTGGCTGCAGACCTCACACTTTTAACCTCTACAGTGTGCTCAGCAGACTGCTAGCGCTATTAGGCTGTGGGAGACTGTTAATAGCAATCTCCCTCGTGCTCTTGTGCAATCCCCTATGCATTATGTGTGTGTTTGCCATGTGACTTGCTTTGGCCAATAGCACATTAGGAAGCATCATGCACATGGGGCTTGCCTTTCTGGAATGCTTCTTCCTCAGAGCCATCTTCCAGGTTCAAAGAAGCTTGAATTATTTTATACAAATCTTCTAAACTTTATCTGTCCATGCAATTTTTTCTTTCATTACCCTCTTTAACTTTCTGGACAAACAGACTCTGCTTTAAGACAAAATTATTATCTTTTCCCATTGATAAAAAAAAATACATCCTATTACTTTGCATGCACATTTAGTCTTTTTCTGACACCATTGCTCCTAGGATAGGTTCAACGCTCATCTTTAACCAAAATATCTAATTTCTCTTTCACAAAGAAAATTGGGAGATAAGTAATTGAGCACAGAAAATGACCACCTATAGCTACATGCACCATTTTTAGGGCTTTTTTTTCCTTAATAAATGAGGGAAGTGGCTTGGAATTATTTATTTTTCTTGCTTCTGAGAGTTCTTGAGTTTTATTTATTTTTATTTTTTATTTTTTAAATTTAATTTCAGAATATTATGGGGTACAAAGGTTTTGGTTGCATAACTTGCTTTTGTACAGTTTGAGTCAAAGTTATTGTACCTGTTAGGTGTGAATTTACCCATCCCCTTCTCCCTCCTCCCACCTGCTTGATTTCTGATGGGTGTTATTTACATATGCACATGTAAATGCTGATCACTTAGTTCCAATTTAATGGTGAGTACATGTGGTTTTTGTTTTCCCATTCTTGTGATACTTCACTTAGAAGAATGGTCTTCCATCCAGGTTAATACAAGAGGCTTTAGTTCACCATTTTTTATGTCTGAGTAGTACTCTGTGGTATACATACACATACCACATTTTATTAATCCACTCATGTATTGATGGGCATTTGGGTTGTTTCCACATTTGCAATTGTGAATTGTGCCACTATAAACATTCGGTGGGTATTAATTCTCTGGTACTTCTGGCCTGTTCTGCTCAAGAGCAGAGAGGCCTTCCACAATTTGGGTGGAAGATACAGAGATAAAGATATTAGCAGATGGATGTGAGGCAAGAGATATGGGCAGGGCACCAGGAACATTTGCTATGGGAGTGTGATGGTTGATTTTATGTGTCAACTTGAGTTGAACAAGGGGTGCCCAGGTTAAATGTTACTTCTGAGTGTCCTTATGAAGGTGTTTCTGAATGAGATTAGCATTTGAATAAGTGGACTAAATAAAGTAGATTGCCCTCCCCACTGTGGGTGGGCATCATCCAATTTTTTGAGCACCTGAATAGAACAAGAGGTGGAGGAATAAGAAATTTTCCCTCCTTTTTTTTTACTGACTCACCACTTGAGCTGGTACATTTCATTTCATTTTCTTCTACCCTTGGACTGAGGTTTACACCATTGGCTCTCCTAGGTCTCAGGCTTCTAGATTTGGACTAAATTAAAACACAGGCTTTTCTGGGTCTCCAATTTGCAGACAGCATATCATGGCACTTCTCAGCCTTTAAAATAATGTGAGCCAATTTCTTATAATAAACATTTCTCTGTCTCTTTGTATGTACCTATATCTATAATTATATCCTATTGCCATTGATTCTGTTTCTCTGGGGAACACTGACTAATAAGAGGAGTCATTGGCATGTAGACGGTATTTCAAGCCTTTTGAACTATAGTATTACCTGTACTATACTATTCTAAGAGTGATTACTCTTTACAAATGCTCTTAGGCAAGTTAATGATTTTTCCCTTTCCCTCCAGTAGCTAAATTAAGACTCTAAGACTTCCATGGTATATTCAAAGATATTTCTTTTGCACAGAAAGCATTAAAATATATTGGACATATCCAGTTCCAAACAATTGCTTAGTACAGAATCTTCCTCATTAATATGGAGTTATAATAGAAAAAGACCCAGACCTGTCCTTATTTCAGTAAAACTCATAAAACTAAACAAACACTGAAATATATAGTTGTGAAACTCAAAAAGCTGATTATAAAATTTAAATTTAATAGTGCGAGACTGATTGTTATGCAATGAAAGAAATAAATAATTCTTACATTTATTTACTGATCTTTCTTTTTAAAGTATTTCAACCATAAGGAAAAGCAAACTTGTTTACTTCCTTTCAAATTTCCATGATAAACCATTTATACCAACAATTGAATTAAAACTAAAGGCTTTTGCCTGTAACCATAAGATTATATGAGAAACATTTTTATCAAGTTTACTATGCTTTCATTGCCTATAGGATAGTTTCAAATCAGGAACTTTTTTTTTGAAGGAAAGATATAGCTATATGGTTATCTATACATTTTATTTGCTGTAATTATCAATATTTTTAAATGAACATTTATTTTAAAAAGACAATTCAATATTATTCTGTTTTCTGGTGCCACCTCTGAACAATTAAAAATAACATTAGTAAAACTAAAATTACCACCTTGATACAAATTAAAAATATTTAAAACACAATTTAAAATATAATATCCCTCTGAAAATCAAAACAACACACTCCATGTAAAGAATAAAAATATTCTTACACTCATTTATTGATTAATCTCATTTAAAATTTTTCAAGCATATAGAAGCATTACTTGTAAGTATTTGTTATTGAGTCTGTCTACTCCACCAGACTGTAGCCTCTCTAAGGCAGCACTTTGTCTAATTTGTTTTAGATGCTACACAACCCAGCCCAGTACCTGGCGCATGTTTTGTAAACTCTCAAAAAAGTGTGTAAACAAATGAATGGATGAATGATTTGCAATCACAAAATCTGGATAAAATTTAAGATTTATTTCAGCACATTTGTATTTCCATCGTTAGAAAATTCTAGATTCTTGTATGAAAAATAGTAAAATTGTGCCATCCCTCATTATTTAATTTTAAAATATGGAAAATTCAAAAGTTTTATTTGCTTATTACTCAACCTTTAGTAGGTATGCACTTTGCTCTTAAAGAGGTAGATATTATTAACATTAATTTGGGGAAGATATGCTCAAATTTAGTAGATTATAGATTTCTCTGGTGGATTAGTTGCAGACATGCCCATTTTTCTGGATTCAGAATATGGTACTGACTTACCTATCCACAGCTATTGCAACTAAAGTAAAGACTGAAGCTGCGACTGATATTCCCTGGACCAATCCACTGATCTTGCACATTGTATTTCCAAATGGCCATCCTGAAAGGGAAATGGAACAGTCTTTTAAAAGAGCAAGATTTTATTTTAATCTCACTAAAAATATAAACAGAAAGGTGCAAAATCAAGACCAATGTAACTGTTTTCTGAATGATAGCCATAGAACAATCAATGTTTTCCAGCATTTTCATCAATATCTCCAGAGCTATATTTTTAGTACACTAACAATAATATCAAAACTTAAGGGCCGGGCGTGGTGGCTCACGCCTGTAATCCTAGCACTTGGGAGGCCGAGGCGAGTGGATCGTTTGAGCTCAGGAGTTGGAGACCAGCCTGAGCAAGAGCGAGACCCCGTCTCTACTAAAAATAGAAAGAAATGATCTGGCCAACTAAAAATATATATAGAAAAAATTAGCCGGGCATGGTGGTGCATGCCTGTAGTCCCAGCTACTCGGGAGGCTGAGGCAGGAGGATCGCTTGAGCCCAGGAGTTTGAGGTTGCTGTGAGCTAGGCTGACGCCACGGCACTCACTCTAGCCTGGGCAGCAAAGTGAGACTCTGTCTCAAAAAAAAAAAAAAAAAAACTTAAATAGTAGCTACAACTTTCTAAGCACTATAAGTGGTCTGCGTCTATTAACATATCTAAGCCTCACAACAAGCTTTTGAAGTCTTTATTATTCTCCTCACAATATATAAATATCACACACCTTGCCACAGCTAGTTAGCAGCATATTAAGGATTTGAACCTGGGTAGTAGGGTTCCAGAGTCCAAACATTAACACTTATACAATCATGCCCTTTAAAAGAATAAACAGAATGTTGGTTTTCTAATTTGAAAATGTACTCCATAAATTATGGGGAATCAGAAGTTACATACAGAATAAATAAACTATATTTATTAATACATGATGTAATGAGACAATTTACCTCAGAGGTGCTTCCAGAATAAAGAATACTTTGCATGAACAAAAGTTTCTCTGAGGTAAATTGTCAAATGGAATACATTCATTTCACATTCTAATTTCCAAACAGTGGTCAAATTTTGAATTACTTTCTAGCTAAAGCTCAGCTGCTAGAAATTTTATAAATGAAATTAGTAAAATTATTACGCCGGTTTGATATTTTAAACACCCATCTGCTATTACAGGAAAGTAACCATATTCTTTTTCTAAGAACTGCTAAAGCAGTCCCGTGGGCCATAAGTACTGTAGGGTGGTCCCCTAACCCTTACCATGAGCTTACACATATGTTGCACATGTACATTACCACTTTTTGAAAAATCATTAGGATTGTTTTATCTTCCCTCAAAAACTATTATAAATCTCTCTAGCTAACCACAGAAAGGTCTAAATTTTTATTTATGTTAAGATTGAAGACATCACATCAATTGAAACCAGATCTATCAGTTCCTTGAAGTTTATAGTCCATAGTAATGTTAATATTTCCACTATATTATATGTGCCCTGAACTTTATTAAGCAAATGCAAAGGATTCAGGCAAGAAGTGCTCCATCTCATTCCCTGATGACCTTCAGTGAACATTCTATGAAAATAACAGCCTCCACTCTCCATCTCTGTCACTTTCACTTTTCTCCATAATTATTCTCATTCTTCGACTAATATTCCTATTTGTTTATTGTCTGCCTCCTCCTTCAGAATGTAGACCCCATGAGGGCAGGTGCCTGGAGCAGATCCTGGAACTCCATAAATATTTATGAATGAATACATGAATGAATGAATGACCCTGCCATGGCTGCAGGGATATGAGATAGACACTTTTTATATCATCTTTGCACTGCACACCAGTCAACATACCTGCTATGATATTGTCCAGCAGTGTTATAGGCATGCAGAATATGCCAACTAGTAAATCACTGATGGCCAGGTTTAAAATGAAGAGATTAGTGACAGTGTGCATATGTTTGTTCCTCATTACAATAAAGCAAACCACGGTATTTCCCACTATGCACAAGAAGAAGATCAATAAGTAGGAAATAATGAAGATTGCTGCCACTTGGGGCTGGTGCAGATAGTAGTTCACATAGGTAACATTAATTTCTGAGTACAGAGGATGCTTTGTGTCATTGACACTCCAGATGGGAAGCCAGTTTTCTGACGAGTTTGAGTCCCATTTCTCATTCATGATGGACCTTGACAAAGGAGAGGCAGAAAAGAGAAGCATAATTAGAAACCAGTAGAACGTAAGTTCTGTGTCTGAGTTTAAGAGAGACACTTAAAAATGTCATGGAATTTTAATGGCCTTCTATAATCATCCATAAGTTTTGCACAGAGCTGAGTTATAAATAAGGTACTCGAATGCCACTTTGTGTCATCAGTAACAATTATTATTACGTTTTATTTCCTAAAACACTCAATGTTTCACTTCTTTGGGCATACCCTCTATCCATTTCTAATATTTCCCTTACCTTCCAAACTTCTTCTTCCTCTGCCTTCAGGCATCATAATCTGTCAAGAGCCACTTATTATTTTAAGGCTAATTTCTATGCCTCTGGCTTTCCTGATAATCTCAAAAAGATGAGGTGTCCACATCTTCAAAACTCCCGTAGAAAATAAGCTTCTTGGATTTGCCTTACTCTGCTTTGATTCAGTTAATTGAATATTCCTTTTACACACCGCCATATGCAGATACTAGCCACCATTTTGTGAGTCTCTTAAAATAGGGCTAGTCTACTTGCCCTTCAAAAAATTTTTTTCAACAAAATTCCCTCTTCAATTGTTCACAACACTCTTAACCTTGCTAGAATTTTTTTAGAGTTGGGTAGTTGTAGGTGAACTAAGAATTACTAAATCAATTTTTAGCCCTCTCCTTTATATGTCCTGTTTCGGTGATAGGTCAGTGAAGGGTAAGGAAGGAAGAACTATAATGGGATATGGAATTTATCACAGGAATTATACTAGACACTGACAGTCAACACCCTTTCTGTAAAGAGCCAGGTGGTGAGTATTTTGGGCTTTGCAGGCCAAAAAGTCTCTGTCACAACTACTCAACTGTGCAGAAAGCAGCCATAAACAATACATAAACGGATGGGAATTGTTGTGTTCCAATACTTTATTTTAAAAAACAGGCAGCGGGGCTGTACATACTTCGTTCATCCCTGCTTTACACAAGAGTGCGAGTTGCTGGGGAGGTGAACTCCCAGCGGGGAGTGTTGGAGGACCACAGGAAAAGTCACTAGGCAGCCATCCTGAAGCACTGGAGCAGAGGACAACTCAGAACTGGTGGTGACATCTGGGAAGGCAAGCAAGGTTAGCTTCCTTACGGGGACAGCATAGGGAAGTTGTCAAAAGGTCTATGCAAAGGTGTCTTGGTGTGGCTACTACCTGTGTTGGTCAGCCTCTGGTGGCAGGCTTGGGACCACCGTTGGTCCTCAGGGTCAGCAATTGGGAAGAAGAGCTTGATGTGGAGCAGAAGAAAGTGAGGAAAAGCTCAGTAGCTCTGCAGCTGTTTATCACTGCCTCTCGGGCTTAGGTCCTTCTGTTTCCTTTTAACCTTCTTTTATTATGGGATTTCCTCTCTTGTCGAACTCTAAGCTAGAAGTACACAGGTTAAGGAGATTCTAGGAAACAGTTCCCAGTTTAATAAAGTTGACACTAGAACAAATAGGTGTGTTCTATCTTTGGACCTCACGTGAAATTAAGGCACAAAGATTCTCATTTTAGCATAAGGTTAACTGTGGGAAAATAAATCCTCCCTGGATTTATTCCTATAAAGAAGCTGTAGGGCCATGAAATATATATAGATAGATAGGGAATTTTTATTTTACTTCTCCTAGAAACATGTAGATTAGGTCTATGGTCATTTGTTTCCTTGATAACAGAGTTAATCTCTCCCACTCAAAAGACTAATAAACCCTCTAGTACCTCCCCACGAGATAGGCATTTACATCCTGAGATCAGCATTTAGATGACTAAATAACCTAGAGACTTTCCAGGAAGACTTTAGTATTACCTTCATAAGTGTTTATATTTTAAGAGAAATGAATATGAGAACCTCGAAGACATCTCTAGGTTGTCAAAGCTGGAGATGCTGGACGTATTTGCTTCCTCGCAAAAATAATTTATGTAACAAAGAGCTAGAGTATGCATTGCTTCCATTACATCTCTAAGGAGCCTCTCTCAGAAGGAAAGAAGGCAAATTGGTTTCTTTTCTCTTTATAAGCACAAAAAATTCTTTTTTTTTTTCCTGCTTTTCTCACCCACCAAGTGAAATCTGACAATCATATAGGACATTTCTCTACCTGGCTCTCACTGCACCAATCCACAGGGTTGCTGGACATAGGAGACATGTGCTGCAATGCTAATCTGGCTGTAAGTACTTTTCAGAGTTGTTTTTTTACATTGAGTTTGGAGATATTTTGATATATCTGGATACAAGTCATATACCAGATGTGGGGTTTGAACATATTTTCTCCCAGCCTGTGGTTTGTCTTTTCATTCTCTCAGCACTGGCTTTTGAAGAGTGTAAGAGTGTAATTTCTTAATTTTTATGGGGTCCAATTTATCAGTTTTCCTAAGCAAGGTCACAAAGATTTCCTCCTGTTTTATAGTTTTATAGTTTGAAGTTTTACATTTAGGTCTCTGATCCATTTTTAGTTCATTTTTGTATCAGGTAGGAGGTATGGCTTCATCTTTTGCATATGGATATCCTATTGTTCCAGCACTATTTGTTAAAAAGATTAGATTGGAAGTTTTTTTGAAGTGGCAGAATTTCTGGAATGACACACTAAAGTAAACAAACTGAGTAGAAAAGAGTATCTCCTGAAATAAAGCTTTCCAAGATAGTGTCTTTCAGAGAAGTCAAGAGAAAGAGTTGAGGGAAGAGAGTGACATCAGTGCCAAAGATATTAATGAATGAGTGAAAGCAGATAGCAACAAGGAAGGTTGGCATGGAGTTTTGTTTTGTGGTATGAGCTTCAAAAAATCTGGGGATTTTAAAAGAGGACAGAAGACTTCCTAAGCTGATCTGTAGAATTATTGAAATTTCTATCAAAGTCCATACAAGATACTTTGTGGACATAGACAAGTTTATTCTAAACTTTATGTGAAAAAGAACAGTACTAGAATAGCTGAAACAACCTTGAAAAATAAGAATAAGTAGAAGAAATCACTGTACCTGATACTAAGGCTTATTACATAGCTACATTGAGAAAAGCAATGGTGAGGGCATTGGCACATAGGGTCATTTTCTACCTTTGCTATTCTGTTTCATTGATCTATCTATAAACATACCCAAATTTTTGACAGAGATGTAAAAGCAATCCAATGAAGAGTGAAAATGGCCAATCTCAATATTTTCCATACTGTATTATTCCATTTATATAACATCCTTAAAATGACAAAATTATAGAGACAGAGAATAGATTAGTTGTTGCCAGGGTTTAGGGAAGTTGGGGGGTGAGAGGTGGCTGTTACTATAGAAGGGTCACACAATGGATCCTTGCAATAAAACCGTTATTTTGACGGTGGTGATGGCCAAACTAATCTACGTGTGTTATAAAATTGCACAGAATTAGTGCAAACACATACACACACACACACACACTCACACATACAGAGTATATATAAAACTGGTGAAATCTCATAAGGTCAGTGAATTATATCAATGCCAATTTCCTGCTTGTGGCGTTGTACTATAGTTACACAGGATGTCACCACTGTGGGAAACTGGGTGAATGAAACACAGGATCTTTTCTGTATGATTTATTACAACTGCTTGTGAATCTACAATTATTTCAAAATAAAATGTTAAAACAAGACGATATAATAGAAATGGTTTGATCTTAGCCACCTTTGTCATTTTAGTTCCTAGCGAAAAAACTATTGCAAGCTTTCAAATACTGCTATTTGGATGATGGCCTTATGAAAATTCTAGTGGTATTATGCATGCAAATTATTGTTCTAAAAACATATATGGCCAGTTAGTTAACATAATCAACTTTTATGACTCATAAGCAGCTGCAATTAAGAAATAAGAATGTGATTTTTCAAAATTATGTTTTAATTACAAATAAGAAGCCTAATACTGAAGAACTCCAGAAGACTAAAGTTTGATAATTATGGCTGATAACCCATGACATCTATTATGGAACAAATATTAAGAGATAACACATCAATTATAGATTATAAGGGATCATAATTTTTTCTAATCTATATCCACTTATTTTTACATAAGCATGGTTCTAGCAAAGAAAAAGGGAAATGACATCACCACACCACCCAACCCACAAGCACACAACATAAATGACCTTTAAAATCTCTACTTGGAGATTGAAAACTAAATCTAATTTACACTCTGAGTAAAATATCTGCTGAGGCAAACCTATTTTTTTACAAGAACATGGCAGTTAATAATGACTCTCTAAGAGCTAAAATGTGTGAAAACTGAAACAATGAAATAAGTGAATAAAATCAAGTGAAAATTACAGCTCCATGTAAAGTTTCCCTTAAAAATCAGGACACATCTGTGCTAAGAGACTTGACAGTTTCCGATGAAGATCTTATTTGAGGGGTGAGGGCTTTAAGAGCCTGGGAAGATCTGCAGCATTTCCAATTTCAGTGTTAAAGACTAGCAAAATGAGCAATCTTTGGGGGATGCTAATTAATAATCAACTTCTTTGTACAACAGCTTCCTTTTCCCCAGGAATGAAATCATAGATGGGATATTAATCTTGTGTCCCCCTCATTGGAAGGTCATTTGGGAGGAGGACAGCAAAAGACCTCAGTTGCATATGTATGAAGGTAGCTGAATTTTTCCTTCTTTCTATATTTAATTCTACCTTTTTGTTAATTTGTCATTTGGCTGGCCCACCACAGCCCCTGGAACAGGTGGCAGTGTAGCTCTAAGTATTTTCTTAATGCATTGCATAGAAACAAAATTTTCTTCCAATAAGTTTATATCAGCAAGAAAAAAAATGATATTAGTATATTCTGTGTAATGTACAAGGGTTAAATTAGCAAAAGCCTGCAAGAATGGAACTCAGGAAAGGAATATTTTAAAATAGGCTGAATATGAGGATAAATATAGGGGTAGAAAATGAAAACCTATGATATTTTTTAAAGAGTATTTTATCCTGAATACCTGGGATACTAGATAAAAGAGGGGCACATTTCCTCATTTTGAGGAAAATATGATAAAATTACAGTTAGATGATTGATTACTTTATAGAAAAAAAGGACAATATTTTATTTCTTCTTGGAAATACAGATGACTATAGGCAGTGACATTGAATAAGCACTTAAATATTATGTTTTACTGACAGTAACATCAAATAAGCACTTACATGTCATGCTTTACTGACAGCGCAGATGGTTTCTTTAATTACCTTTTATGATCACGTCACAGATACACTGTCTGAAATTGCAGCATCAAATGAGCCATGAGGGACATTCTCACTGCATTAGGTTGTATTTGTGCCACAATGAACTGGTCACCCTCAAGCTGGCCACCTCCTCTAGCACTCACTCTTAATCATGCTGAAGAATGATGCTCTGTGTCTCTAGCCCTTCAGCCTCCATTCATTCTTCAGTGCTCCGTAATTGGGCTTCTGCCTCCACTTTCTACTGAGTCTCCACTTCCTATGGTCACTCGCTAACTACCAAAGCCAATGGCTTCTTCCAGCCTGAGCAAGAGTGAGACCCCGTCTCTACTAAAAATAGACAGAAATTATCTGGACAGCTAAAAAAAAAATATATATATATATATATATATAGAAAAATTAGCTGGGCATGGTGGCACATGCCTGTAGTCCCAGCTACTCGGGAGGCTGAGGCAGTAGGATTGCTTGAGCCTAGGAGTTTGAGGTTGCTGTGAGCTAGGCTGATGCCACGGCACTCTAGCCTGGGCAACAGAGCGAGACTCCGTCTCAAAAA
This sequence comes from Varecia variegata, assembly GCA_028533085.1. Classification (NCBI taxonomy): domain Eukaryota; kingdom Metazoa; phylum Chordata; class Mammalia; order Primates; family Lemuridae; genus Varecia; species Varecia variegata. Next base: position 13,654,107 of record CM052449.1, on the reverse strand, counting down.
AAAAAAAAAAGCCAATGGTTCTTTTCAGTCCAAACCATGACATCTCCCTCTATTCTCTAAAGCATTTGATACTCTTAATATTTAGGTTGGGGGTACATGCTAATTAGGGGAGTAGTTTGTACTCAACTTTCTTAAACTGAGATGTAAATGGGTGTGTAAAATCAATTTTGTTAGAATATAAAAAATTTATTATAATATATGAAACAATGAGTTTTTCCCAAATACAAAAATATAAAATATTAATATCTTACCCAATTCTCTTTTCTCTTGCAATCTATCTTTCCAGAGTATTTTTTCCCAAGACATAGATCAGAAGAGGTCATGTCATTTTTTTAATATAAAATGTATTAACTGTAAACTATAAGGAAAAATGCTCCAGAATATAGCATTCAATGATTTTCGGGATTCGGCATTTACTTATCTTTCTTTACTTACTTCACACCACTTAGGCCCTCTAACCTCCTTGGTCCTTTTGCAATTTCTCAAATAGGTAAGGTGTTCCATTCCTTCCTGCCTTGGCTTGTGCAATCTGCTCTGTGTGTGTGTGGGTGTGTGTGTGTGTGTGTGAGAGAGAGAGAGAGAGAGAGAGGGAGGGAGGAGGGAGAGGGGGATTTGTTACTATCTTAATCATTTTCAAGTGTTCAGTTTGAGGGTAGTAAGTATATTCATATTGTTGTGCAACTATCACCATCATTCATCTCTGAACATTTTCCTTTTTCAAAGCTGAAACCCTATATCCATTGAACGGTAATTACTTCCCATTCTCTTGTCTCCTCTCCAGCCCCTGGAAATCATCATTCCATTTTCTGTCTTTATGATTTTGACTACTCAAATTACCTCATGTAAGTAGAATGATACATTATTTGTCCTTTTGTGACTGGCTTATGTGCCCTGTGGCACTTGAGAAGAATGTGTATTCTATTGTTGTTGGGCAGAGTGCTCTGTAAATGTCTGTTAGATGTACTTGGTTTGTTCTTCTGTTCATGTCCTCTAATTTCTTACTTCTATCTGGTTGTTCTATCCATTGTTGAGAGTGGGGTATAGGAGTCTCTGACTATTTTTGTAGAACTGTGTATTTCTCCCTTTAATTCTTCCAGGTTTTGCTTAATAATATTTTGATAGTCTGTTATTAAATGCATACATGCTTATAATCATCTCTTTGTTGTATTGAATCTTTTATTAAAATATAATATCCTTATTTGTCTCTTGTAAACTTTTTTCATTTAAAGTTTATTTTGTCTACAATGACTACATTTTGTTTATAATGACTATATTAGTATAGTAATTGCTGCTCTATTTTGATATTTGCATAGAATATTCTTTTCCATCCTTTCACTTTTAAACTATTTGTGTCTTTATATCTAAAGTGAGTGTCTTGTAGCTAGCATATAGTTGGATCATGTGGTTTTTTTAAAAATCCATTTTGCCAATTTCTGTCTTTTGCTTGAAGAGGTTAATTCATTTACATTAAGAGAAATTACTGATAAGTAGGGACTTCTGTCATTTTAATATATTTTTTTTCTATACAGCAGTCCTCTCTATCCTTGGGGACTATGTTCCAAACCCCACAGTGGATGCATCAAACTGCAGATAGTACTGAATCCTACATACACTATGTTTTTTTCCTATAATAAAGTTTAATTTATAAATCAGGCACAGTAAGACAACAGTAACTAAAAATAAAATAGAACAATTATAACAATATACTGTAATAAAAGCTACGTGAATATGGTCTTTCTCTTTCTCTCTGTCTTAAAATATTTTATTGCATTGTACTCACCTTTCTTCTTGTGATGATGTGAGGTGATAAAATGCCTATTTGATGAGATGAAGTGAGGTGAATGATGTAGGCATTGTGACATAAATGAAAAATTTCAGAAATAAACAGTTCATAAGTTTTAAATTGCATGTCATTCTGAATAGCATCATAAAATCTCAAAACCTCCCTCTCTGTCCAACCCAGATTGTCATTGGTCACTTAGTACTCATCTTGGTTATCAGATTGATTATTGTGGTATCACAGTGATTGTGTTCAAGTAACCCTTATTTTACTTAATCATGGCTCCAAGGCATAAGAGTAGTGATATATTTTCAGACTGCAGTTGACCACAGGTAACTGAAACCTGGAAGGTGGAAACCCCAGATAAGGGTAGATCATTGTATGACTTATAGCTTTTTTGTCCCTTACTTCCTGCATTACTGTATTCCTTTATGTTTAGTTGATTTTTTGTAGTGAAATGTTTACATTCCTTTCTCATTTCCTTTAGTGTATACTTTTTAGCTACCTTCTTTGTGGTTAATCCATGGCGATTTTATTTAATATCCTAAAGTTACCAGCTTAATTTTAATAACATACAAAAATTATGCTCTTTTAAGAGCTCCCTCCCCACCTTTTTCAACTGTTGATGCCACAAAATTATATCTTTAAACATTGTATGTCCAGAGACATACACTAATAATTTTTAATACACTAGTTTCTTTATGTAGAAAACAAAATGTGAATTTACAAACCAAAGTTACAATAATACTAGCTTTGAGACCAATGATTATTTTTTAAATGTACAAGTCTCTTAAATAATGTAGAAAATAAAAAGTGAAGTTACAAATCAAAGTTACCATAATACTAGCTTTCATAACTGCACATGTATTCAACATTATTAGGATCTTTATTTCTTACTGTCCAGTGTTCTTTCATTTCAACCTGCATAATTGGTTTATTCCATGTCAAATCCAAGGATGGCTTTATTTCCAACGTGGCTCCCAATTACTCCTGAGACTACATGATGCTTTATCTACATCCAGGGAGAAAGTGTTTTCCAGAAACATACTTTCAAAACAGGCCAAATATTTATTTCCCAGAAGACCCCAGGAAAGCTCCATTCATCTTTTTGATTTGAATAAGAAAACATGCCCATCCCTGAAATAATAATTGTGGCAACCCTGATTAGCTAAGGCTGTACTGTCTAAAATGGCAGCCACTACCCACATGTGGCTATTTAAGTTCAAATTAAGTAACATTATTTTTAAATGAAAATTAAGTCCCTCAGTCACACTAGCCACATTTCAAGTACTCAATCACCACGTGTTATTAAACAGTACTGGATAGTACAGATATGGGACATTTCTGTTGTTGCAGCAAGTTCTATTTGATAACACTGATACAGCCTCCACCACATACACCACCCTTAAAGCTAGAAGTGGAATCAGCTGTCAGCCTCTCTCAAAAAGCATGCACTATTGGGAGGTGGTGCAGGTTGCAAAATTGTCAACAATAAATTTGTTTCTAAGAAAATGGGAACGTATATTAAAGAGGTAATCAAGAAGTTCCACTACAAGTATGTATTAAGTTTTCCAGTGATTAACCTATTGCTATGCATCCACTTTATTTCTCTTCCTTAGTACTACATGTTGCAATAAATAGTCTCGTACACATCTTTACATTTGGGTACTGTTTTTTTTTTCCAGTGGAGTAGGTGAAAGTTGTCAAAATCAAAGTAGAGTAACATATTAAAATCCTGACAAACAGAGCTGGGAAAGGCCATGAAGGGAGGGTTCTCACACATGTATGCCTGATAACAAAAACCATCACAAAAGACTCTGTTAAAACCATTGCAAACACACACACACACACACACACACACAGAGAATACTTCTGTGAAGATATCTGCCCAGCAACTGCCTGTTCAACCTTGGACTGACACCACCCTTTCTAGTGATCCTTGTAAATTGTCTCAAAACAATTTTTCCTCACTTTTCTTTAAAAACTCTTGTCTTTCTTTCATCCCTGAATATACCTGTGTGTGTTCCCTTTGCAGTGCCCACTCCCAAATATGTATTATTTTCTCCTAGAGAGTCTGCCTCTCTGCTATTTATGTTTGACAAGTGGAGTCCTAGAAATGAAGGCTCAAAGAATAAAAATAGTTTTAATTTCAATAAATATTGTGTAACTGCTATCTTAAAAGACTATAATAATTACCATTTCAATGAGCAATATGTGAGAAGGGCACTTTACCTATATTGCTGACAGCAATGAGGAAATTTAGTGCAGTGGCTAAAGGCACTCATGCGCCACGTGTATTAATTCACTTATTCTTCATAACAAGTATTAATATATGACTAAAACGAATATTAGTTGAATATTTCAGTACTAGTATTATCTTTCCTATTTTACAGCTGATTAAACTGAGGAGCATCGAGCTTTAGTAATTTGCTCAAGGTCTCACACGTGAGAAGTTGCAAAGGTAGACTTGAACCCGAGCAGCTTGGCTCCAGAGATTGTGCCCTTGAAACATGTAACTTGTTTGATTCCACAGGTTCACAGTACAGAGCGATTTGCCTCCAGGTGATACACTCCTTTGGGTCTCACTCATACCTGACTTAGATGATATTTAGATGAGACTCTGGACTTTAGACTTTTGAGTTGATGTTGGAAAGAGTTAAGACTTTGGGGGCTACTGGAATGAACTGAACATATTTATCATGTAATAAGTACATAAATTTTGGAAGACTGGGGCAAAATGCCAGGGTTTGAATGTGGTGCTTCCAAAATTCAGGTGTTGAAACTTAATGGCCAATGTGATAGTGCTAAGAGGTGGGGCCTTTAAGAGGTGATTAGGCCACGAGGGCTCCGCCCTCACAAACGGGATAAGGTCCAGGTGAAAGATGCCTCACTCAGCGTGGGGCCCTCCGCTCTTCCACCTTCTACCCTCTGAGGATGCAGCAAGGCACCATCTTGGGAGCAGAGAGCAGCCCTCACCAGACAACGGAACCTGCATGAACCTCCATCTTGAACTTTCAAGCCTCCAGAACTGTAAGAAAATACATTTCTATTCTTTATAAATTACCCCATCTCAGATGGTTTGTTGTAGCAGCCTAAACTAACTAAGACAGACGGGGAGAGATAATAAGTAAATGCACGATATGTGAGGTGAAATACCTAGTGAGAGAAATGGCAGGAGCAGTGGTTGCCAATTCATGTAGGGGTGGTCAGAGAAGCGGACCAGCTGACCCTTGAATAGAGTTCTGCTGTGACTGTTTGAATGGTGTCCTGGAGGTTGTCCACCTAAAATAATCAAAAGGGTCAGAACCTAGTTTTAAAGAGAGCTTATTTAACCAAAAAGTTTAAAGACTGCTGCTTGGGAAGCCCAGATTTTAAAGAATGGAAGTCAGTGTTCTGAAGTGTAGAAGTTTGGGATCATTCATATAGGCAAAGTTTAGGGAAGTTTAACAGAATTTTAACATCTTTTGATATGAGGCTTAATGTGTAGCTCTACTGATCGTATTAGTGGAGGTGGTCTTTTCCTTTGGGAAAAGCATATTTAACATTTTACCCCTGAAGACGTGACAGTCAGGGGGTCTTGGGCATCATCTGGTTTGAGTTAAATACCGGACAATAAAGAAGGCAGTTAATCTATAATAAAGATCAGTGATTGGAAGTGTGGGGTAGGTGTGGTCTCTGAACTGTCCTAATCATTTGCAAACAAGAACCATGAGGAAGAGAATTAATCTATAATCTAAGAAATGGAAGTTACAAACATACTGTGTGACTCAGTCTTTAGGGCTTACCTTTCCCCTTGGCATGATAAATTTAGAGGGTCCTGAAATTTTTTTTTTTTTACAATATATAGCCAGTGTATAAGGCAAAACAAATACATAAAAGACATACAGACTAAAAAGGAGGAACTAAAACTATCTTTATTTGCATAAGGCATGATCAATAGAAAATCTTGAGTCTACATAATCTACATAATCATCAATAATTTAGCAAGGTCTCAAGATATAAGGTCAATTTGCAAATATCAATTGTAACTCTATATACTGGCAATAGATAACTTGAAAGTAAAATTTTTAAAACTGCTTTATTTACAATGAATCAAAAAATAAAATATATAGAAACTAATTTAAGAAAAGATGTGTAAAACATACACTTAAAACTATATAACTCAGATGATGAAATATTAGAAAATGACTTTCCTATATAGAATTCCCAGTACTATTTTTAGTATTTTTGTTCTGAGGGTGAACTTCTTTCTGGGGATAATTTTAGTGCACTTGTTTTAAATCTGTGCTCTGATTATCTCTTCCACGCTGTTTTCTTGCCCCCAGTCCACTTTGCTCTCCACAAAGCATGGTGGGTGGTGAGGAGCTTTAGAAATATCTCTGCTGGAAATCAGTGCTGTTGTTGTTCTCTACTTGCAGATAACTTGGTTTGTAGAAGTGTCTGTCTTCTGGCTAATGTCAGTGACATAGGATTTGTGTGATATTATTTGATCTTGGTTTGTATAGGTTGGAGATTCAGCCTTACACACAGCCCTACATGTGTTCACCCACCAGGAGGCTCTCAAAACCCCTTCAGTGAGGGTTTTTATGGAGGCTTCATTCCATAGACATTTATTAAAGCATTGCCCACTAATGCTTAACTCGACCTTCTCAACCCCTTTCTCCTCTTGGAGGTTGGGGTGGAGGTGAAGGTGCTATAAATCCTAATCCTTTAATCACAAGGTTGATTCCCCTGGCAACAGGTGACCCCATCCTCAGGGGCTTTCGGAAAGTTACCTCATTAACATAAACTCAGGTGTGATTGAAGGGGGCTTGTTATGAATAACAAAAGATTATGCTTTCACCTTTTTAGGAGCTATTTCAAGAGCCAGAAACAAAAACTAATTACATTATAAAAGATGCTCCTATAGCTCTTATCATTCATTAGCACTTAAAAGGGTTTCAGGAGTTCTGGCCAAGAGCCAGATGTATATTAAAATGGCACAGTCAAAGATAAATAGCTTTTTCAAAAGTTTTCCTCCATATGAAAGGGCAAAAATATGTATCAGCTGGGCTTTTAGTGAAGGGGTAGGATCAATAGAAAGGAGAGAAAAAAATAGCAGAAAGGTAGAATGGGACCTGCCTAAAGTTGAAGTTTCAGCAACTTGTCTGGACCTATAAAAAGATGCAGGAGAATCTGATAGGGAAATGGAAATGAAATCTTCACAGAGCAAGTATCTGTCAAGTGTCTACTATGTGCTAGACTGTTCTAGGTGCTGAGGCTAGCAGTAAATAGAAAGCACAGAGTACATCTCTCATGGAGCTTATATTCTCATTTTGGACAGTAAAATCATAAACAAGTAAACACATAAATGGAGATAGTCTCAACTAGCTTTGACACAAATCTGACAATACTGTGATGACCAGTGGCATGAAGAGGCACACCAGACCTGAGCTTGAAAGGACAAAAAGAATCCCTCCTTGGGCGGCTCTGAGAGGTGAGATCTCGGGCAAGGAGAGCATCAAGTGCAAACACTTAAGTGGGAATGAATTTGGCATGTTCAGGGCTCAAGAGAACCAAACGAGGAAAAGGAATAGTGAAAGCTGAGGATGGGGTCCGAGAGAACTTGTAAGGCTTTGAATGCTGTAGGATCTTCAAGTTAGGTGCTAATTCTGTAAGAAAACATGAATTAGAAGTTACTAAAACCTGGATAATCAAAATGTAAAAAAAAAAAAAAAAAAAAAAAAAAAACCAAGCTCGGAATCAGGGTGTTTGATTGAACTCAGGTTGATCTTTGGTGCGTCAATTTTCAGAGAAGCACAGGGCTGCTAGTTTGGGAAGAAGCATAAATCACACTGTGGGTCAGAAATTATTCAACGTAGCTTTTCCAGCTGAAAAAAGTAGGAACAAACGGAACTCCCTCAAAAAAGTAGGATTTTAGCTAAAGACTTCTAAGACTGAAATCGCACAGTGATACAGGTGATATAAATTGCTACTACCCACAGACAAAAAAACCCTTGCAAACTTGCGGAGGATGGGGGAATTCGATAGAAGGAGCAAAGGAAGAGGCAGGCGATAAACTCTGCTAAGAGTTGCCTGTTATAAACGAGATACACTCCTTATAAGAAGGAATAAAATCCGTGTTCCTAGAGAGAACCCACATTCAGTTTCGTATCAGTGTGCCAAGAATGCAGGGACAAGAAGTAAACCAGAAAGGAAAATTTAGAGACTTGAAATGAGGTACTTTAAAGACTTCATATGAGATCTTCTGTTTTAAGGAAAAGTGGGGGATTTCACAGAAATCCTGGGTACTGCAAGTGCTGCCTCTTTAAATATCTACATTTAGCAAGGAGACGAGAGTTTGAGATGGCACTCTCAGAAAGGGGAGGCAGCTTGTATAAGTGACAGACTTTCCCAGGATATGAGAAAGCTCTTATTTTGAAACTTGTCCTTACTGAGTTTTATGTACACAGGTGGTAACCTCTAATACAGGCAACTATTTGGTTTAACTTGCATTCTGGTGAGACTGAAAAAAATGTTTATCCTTCTGTTATGTTTTCTCTAAATACCTCCTTTCCTAGACAACACTTAGAATTCTTCTACCTATAGTTGCAAAGGAGCAATGTGGATTGGAACCAACCTTTTTTTAGTATGAGAAATCATGAAAATGATTTTCACTGAGAATCGTATACCCAAACCGGACTCCAGCCCACTGATCTCCTGTAGTGGGATTCAGGGGTGAGCATTTGAAAAAGCTTCACAAATGACTGATGCTTTTTACTTCTACTTATAAGAGCCTTCATTAAGCCTGTAATATTTATTTCTTCCTAGCTTTCACTTAGAAAGGCCTGGCATATAAAAAATCAGTACTTTTTAAGCTCTTGTTACTATATACTTTGGGAGCTCTGCAGTGTAGAATTTAACGATGTGGACTGAGGAACTACATGAGTTCATTATCCTGATTCCTCAACCTAGTAAACATTATTTACTTGAGGGAAATTATTCCTAAGCTTCAGTTTCTTTACTGACAAAACAGGGATTGTGATTGTACTTAATTTCTGAAATCATAGAGATTAAATGAGATATAATGCATATGAAGCTATAGTTCACTAAAGATTACTTATTATGATCTAATTTGGCTTTGGGAAATTGTTGATGTTTTCTAAATTTTGTGGGAATGCAAAAAGAACTATAACCTAATATGGTTGGTAGACGCTCCAGATTTCTGAAAACATGAATCGACTGAAACTTGCGTGAGGAACTAGCAAAAGACACATGAGTGCTAATGTCAGGTGCTTTAGTCAGCACCAGTGGAACCCAGACTTCATGCGGATCTAAATGAGATCCTTTCAATACCTCAAGGCTGGGCCTAGAAGAAAGGATGGATGGATGGATGGATGGATGGATGGATGGATGGAAAGAACGTGAGCAAGGTGAATGAATGGTCAGGCGAAAACACCTGCCTGAAGCTTGTTTGCTGAGTGAAATCAGCTGAACTTTGTTAAAGAAATTAACAAACGGAGGTCTAATGAAATTAACAAAGGGCCCTGACCCTTTGCACGTGTCCCTGGAAATAAATACGGGGAGGGCCCTAGCTGAGGAGGCCATTTTCTCCTTTGGATTTTGGTCTCTCCTCTTCTCTCGAAATCCTGATGTGTTTCAAGTAAACCTTCATTCCTTCACAACCAAGCTCAGGAGCGAAAAAGTAGCTGTAACACCCCAAGAAAAAAATGAGGTAAGAAATATGCTTTCATAATGTTTGGAAACTTTACATTTTCAGTGACAAAAAAGTCAAGGGAGAACCAATTTTTTAGCATTTCAGGGGTTAGTTTGTGGGTTTTTTTCTTTTTCTTTTTTCTTTAAATTACTGGTGTGGTGTGATTTGGGTTGTGTTTATTCTGATGGCCATTATACAACCTATCTGGTATGCTTTGCTGTAACAGAGAGATGAACCTAGTTTGATATGGGAACTGGAATAGGATGTCTTCTCAGCCTTGTGTAGCAGTGAAATTAATTTAATTTTTGTGCTGTCCAGACTCTAACTTTTGGGGAGGAAGGGAGGTAGGGGAGATATCAAAGAGGCGTTCATAATGCTTGGGACTCCGACCCTCTCTTTCCCTGGTCCCTGCTGCGTACTACCGGAGCTATTCCGGGAACTGGCCACCTGCAGATGCAGACTCCTCTGCTCTTTGCTCACCTTGTCCCCTGCCACAGCCAGATACTTCTTTAGATTTGTCAGAGATGAGTACTTTAAAAAATATTACTGTGCATCTCCAGTGTGCCAGACACTGCATCCAGCACGGTCATATAGACCATTCTATTAATTTCTTCAAATAGGCCACTTTACAGAGGAGATAATGATGTTGTAGAATTTCAGGCCCTTACCCTAAGGGCAGAGGCTCTCAAGTGGTGCAAAAATATATATATATATATATAAATAAATATATATATAAATATATATATATATATAATCTGAGCTTTCTCACTTTGGATCTTCTGACCTTCTACCGTAGAAACAGGGGAACCTCTAGGGGTGAAAGGATTTTAGACATCATAAAACTCATCCTTTTATATTTTGAGGATATAGAGAAGTTATATGCCTTGCCTCAGGCACAGAGTCAGAAGCCTGCCTGGGAAGAGAACATAATCTCTTTACTTTTAGAAATCTTGTATTTCAAAACTCCACAAAGGACATGAGACCCATTTTAAACAACCATCTGCTGTGATGACCATTGCAGCTCATTGCAGGGGCAGTATATTTCCATCTGCCTTTTGGTTTGATAGAGTGAAGGACTCTCTGGACCCTTAATGTTCCGTTTCAAGGCTGAAATGCATTTAAGGAAAATGCATTTAAGAGCCAGTGTATCTCACAAAGCTAGAACGTTAAAACCAAAGGGAAACTGAAAGGAAAGAAAAATCGGCTAACACTGGGTTCATGCTAAGCATAAAATTCTTATGTTTAAGAGGACAATTTGTTAAGATTATGAAAATACTGGATATGTTTAGGAGACTATATTCATCCCATTTTCTTTGAGTATACATGACAGTTTTAAAGTGTTCACCTAAAATCAATTCTTTCCATAATAAAGAGGGTAGTATTTTTAAAAACGATTATTTTTAAATATAAGAAGCTTTGAGAAATTAAGTTCTCCTTATCTTGTGCCCCAGATTACAGCTGGAAATCCATGTTAATGTAATACAGTGAAAAGGCTTATGAATATTTATCATAGAAGCATTTACATGGAATTCTCATCAAAAATCTCTCTTACGCACACACACACACAAGCGGCCAAGAAAAACAACTTAAAACGCTTGAAGCTCTGACTCGGGGGGTGAGGACAAGGCAATATACATAACCTAAACATTTGTACCCCTATAATATGCTGAAATAAAAAAAAATCATTTGACCATTAAAAAAAAAAAAAACTAATTTTCCAGGAGCAAATCATTCACTGGGTTATAGTGAATTTATATCTATAGATCCCAGAAGCTTTGGCATCTGTGAAAGAGAATATTGGTAAGCAGGATGATTAACAGAAACTATGTAATAAAAGAATCATAAAAATAAGATAATGAATTTCTAATATATAATTTTAAAAAGTTCTTGATGTATTTTGTGAATACATTAAAAATAAACATATAAAATAGAGAAAATAAGTTTGAGCTTCAAACACCGTGAAGTTGCCTATAAATAAAACATCAAGAAAAGATGGCTGGTAGAAAGACCTTATTGGATTATATGAATTTTAGAAAAACATTGACAAAAGGCATAGGGTAATGATACATGAATAATGCATGTGTTATTGTCAAGCAATCATGAAGCACATTGTAGATTATGACAATATCCACTCTTTAATATTAATGTGTCTTTAAAGATAGTGCAGTAAGTAATGAAGTCATTATTTTATTAAATGATCAATCTTTAGAAGCTTTTAACCGATAAGACTCTCATTGAACTTGCATACAATTGACATTCTGTTGATGATAATGGTACTGTCTTTGAACATTTCATAGCAATTTTGCAAATTCAACCATAACTTAAAATATCATTATAACATAATTTTACCCAATCTATTTTGGTTTAATTAGGATTCCAGTTGAAAACAGAAATGTCCTTCACAGTTTACAAACCATTGATTTGCCCATCTTCCCCCTCACTAGTTGTAATCAATCAAATGTGATTTGGAGGTGTAATGGAATTAGAAATTTTAGACACCTGGCTAAAACCACTTCGAATACTTTGATCAAAAAAGAAAACCAGCGTCGTCTTATAGTTCATGTTATACTTAAGGTTCTTTAAATAATCTTTCAAGTATCCACAGTCTAGCTGAGGGGAAATGGGAGATAAACAAACCTATTGTTGTTTCTTAGTTTGTACTTCTGCCTTTAACAAAAAGGACAGCGCGAAGGAGATAATTTTCCTCTCTCCCAACACCAGACCCTACCTATGACCAAGGGCGGGACTGCAGGAAAATGCCTGATGTTTTGCCAAAAGGCTAAACTGGCATTTTCTGGAAATTATTTCACCTTAAGAAAGAGCTAAAACCCCACCAAGTGCCTTCCCTAAGGGCTCTGTGATGTCCTGAGCCCTTCTAAGAAACCGCATTTCAGCCTTTCTGGCAAGTGTGAACGCACGCGATGAGGACTCAGGTGCGTAAAGATCTTTACTCGGAATCATCAGAGGGGGACAGTTTAGAAAACTCTTCCTAGCATCAAACACGCTCTCCAAGGAGGTTCACGAAGTTATGACAATACAGCCCCGGAGAAAGGGTTGAAGGTTCCCAAAGCGTGCCCTGGTCCCTCGCCTGGGTCCCTGCTCCGCAAGCCTCGCGACCACAGGCATCCGTGGTCCAGGGAGCCGGAGGAGGGAAGCCCCCCAAAGTCGGGCCAAGGGACAAAAGCAATGCCTTCCTGGACCGGGAATCTATAGAAAGTGCGCACAGACGCAGGAAGTGATTTGGGAAAGGCCAAAAGAGGTAAAGTAGCAAAATCCATGGTTACAGCTACCGATCGCTGATACGCACGGTCAAAGTCAGCGGTGGGCGCTGGGGAGGGGGTCCCGCGCCCAAGCCCGGCCCCAGCCGCCCGCTCTGCGCGGTTACCTGCTCGCGGCGGAGGGCAGAGCCCGGGCGGCCACGGGAACCAGAGGGCGCCAAGCACAGCTTCGGCAACAGGTTCGGTCCCGGCTACTTTCTGCGGTCAGGCGGCTCAGCCCCAGCCGGCTCCCGCTCCTGCTCCCGCTGCTGCTCTGCGCGCGGCTGGCTCCCCGCCTCCTGCCGCCTCGGCCACCTCCGATGAGACGTCACTCTCCAGACAGCACCAGCCGGCCCCTGGGATTCCGAAGTAGCCATTCACATCCCACCGAGGGACATTCGGGTACCTGCTTGTGAAACTCAGAACGGTGTGCAGCAAAGGAAAGGAAGCATCAGTGTGATTGATCAGTGTCGTGAGTTGCTTGGCTCCAAGTCCTGGGCAAGTGATTGAGCCTCTCTCTGCCTCGGTTTCCTCATTTGTGAAACAGATGATGATGATGTTAGTAAGTAGTTAAAGAATGAAATGGGTGTCTACATGCAAAAGTGCCTGGCATGGTCCTGGTACATAGTAAGCATGCATTAAATGTTACTTGTCATCCTTTTTAACGTTCTCATGGGACTGAGAGGGACGTCTCAGATTGCAAACGGGAACAATCCCTCCTCCCCCTGCACCCTCCCTCTCCAATCAGACGGTCCTCATGAGTCTTTGCAGCAACCTTTTAGCTTTCAAGAAAACCTCTTTGAAAGTCTGAAAATGCGGATTTATGTCATAATTAGACATAGAAGGGAGAGAACCCTGGGGGGGAGACTCACAGTGATCCCAATAAGAAAATATGCCTAGTTGGATCTTGCTGATAGAGATGTCATGCCTAAAATTTAATGCACTAACTTCGAGTCTTATACAATTATTGAGAAGGGCATAATTAAAGGTGCGTTAAGCACGAGTAACCTGTGAAAAGCCTTCCTTTGTGTATGTTATCCGGTCCGATCCTCACAACAGTACCCAGGTTTGCGAAAAGTTGGTGTGTCATTATTTCTAATCCACATGGAGGCACCAAGGTTCAGTGACTAGTCCAAAATCACACAGGTAGTATTTAAATGACAGAGCAGCTCAGAAGCCAAATTCATTTCTTTAGCTATTATATTTCTGTGCTTAAATCATGGTACACATGGTATACAGAAAACTGCTTGTGACAGGGACTTTTGAAAATAGGATTCCTTGGTCTTGGATTAAAGTTGCAGATTCTGCTAAGTCTGTGTATGTGCACACATGTTGTGTGTGTGTGTGTGTGTGTGTGTTTAAACCTAGATGATGACTACGTTGAGGATCCAGGAAGGAGTATCTGTCCCAAGACTTCACCAAGTTCTCTAAATTTTATCAGGATACCCAAGACTCAGAAAGTCCTAGAAAAAAAACATAGATGACTCACAACAGTCAGGCTTAGAATAATTAGTTGAGTGAAATCTAAAAAGAGAGAGAGGCATTTTGTATTCAACCTGAGATTCTTAAGGTGCAAGAAAAAAATATGGATCATTACCCTACGTAATCGCTCTCATTACTGGAAAAATAACTCATTAAAATGACAAGGCTTTTGATGTGACAGTGAGGTAATGTCTAGCTTGCAAGGATTCTGTTACAAATTAAAAGAAATATAAAACTTACGTAACAATCATTTAAAGTATCAGCCAATGTTTGTATCACAAAACAACACACTGCAAGAACTACTGTCCTGATCCTCACTCCCCTCTCCCATCTCGCCACCATCAGAAACATTAGACTGTGTTCCTAAGCAAGAGAAAATTACGTAAAAGCAGGAAGGACCTGAAATCCACCTCTCCCTCACTACTTCTCCCTTAAACACCCACACACCATGCTTTACCTTCCACTCTTTCATTCATCAGTCGTTGCTTTACCTGGTTTTAACAGAAAAGCTTATCTTTCTCCCTCCTAGCTAAAGCCCATTTCTACAACGTTGAGCTTTGCTTCCCACCTTCTCCCACGTTTTCAGTAATTCTCACATTCTCTCTTGTGTATTTCTTCTCTGTAAAATGAAATATTCCTACTGGCTTTTATATATGTCAGTACCTCTTGTTTAAAGCAAAACAAAACAAAAATTCCAACTGCCTCCCTACAAACCCAC